>JAPDFJ010000011.1:0-735838 GCA_027569595.1 Penicillium sp. G339
AAAAAAAAAAAAAAAAAAAAAAAAAAAAAAAAAAAAAAAAAAAAAAAAAAAAAAAAAAAAAAAAAAAAAAAAAAAAAAAAAAAAAAAAAAAAAAAAAAAAAAAAAAAAAAAAAAAAAAAAAAAAAAACAAAAAAAAAACAAAAAAAAAAAAAAAAAAAAAAAAAAAAAAAAAAAAAAAAAAAAACTACTAACCGTTCCAGTTGTGGTGACACCTCAGTACCGGGCCGCAAGGCTGCCGGTAATTCCTCCATCCAAGTCTGGAGGTCGCGCTCGATTTCGCGGATCTTAGAATGGCTGACCATGTATCGTTGATCGGATTTCGAGCGATGGCGAGCATTCTTCACAGGGTAAATGTACTTGACTACCTTCAGGATGACGTTGCATAGCCGCGTGTGTGCATTGCAGCCTGCCATTAATGGAGTGAAATCCGATGGCATCTGAATGATGCCCTGCGAGGTGATGAAATCTCCATCAACTTCCATCGGATATTCCTGGTCAATGTCATCGTCACTGAGCATCTGCGGAAGACCCAGAAGCGTGCTGACGTAGACATCCATTTTGCGGACGACCCAGAAAATACGCTTTCGCAACTCCCGCTCGATGGGGTTAAAATCAGCAGCCACTGAGCGGTGCAGCCCCAAGCGTAGGGCCGAGCGAAGTGCAATACCGACGTAAGAATAGCAAGTGCTCAGCTTGGCAGAAGATTGTAAGAAAAGGATCATGAAGCAAATGGCTTGTAGTGAGGTCAGATCGCGGCAGTCGGTGACTTCCAACAATTGACGTCCTGCTTTGAAGAATTGGAAGCTACACGATAGTTAGTTAACTGTGATCCTTTTCTTCCGAAATTCCGAATGGACGTCACCTACCCTTGACCAATGGCTCCCTCGTATCCGGCAAGATCCAAAGTGCCAGCCCCGTCGTCGGAGAACAAGCAGCCAACAGCCATGACGATATACAGGAGGGGTATAAATGAGTTCTCTTCATTTGTGTATTGTTCCGGAGGTATATCATAGACGTGCTCGAGGTCGGTGAAGAAGGAAGGCTCATGTACGAACCGCATCAAAGAGCATGCATGATCAATCGCGTTGTGACACAGGCGGCGAGCAACATCGCGTGGCGGGAGATCGTGTATGGGAGTAAATGCTGCATCCTGGGGTGATCCTGATACGGACTTGGGGCTTTCGAGCATCTGAGTCATGCCGCGAGGCCGGTTGATGGGAATATCAGCCGCACCGAGTTGTTTGCGCAGGCGGCGCACGAAGATAATGCCCGAGGTATGGCCATGGTAATCCCAGTGTCCTTGGTCGTCGCGATCGAGGTAGCCTGAGTTATCCACCATTGTCTCCAATAGCGATTCATCTCCTCCTTCCTGGCCGGTCTCTGCCGGCGCCGTTGATCCCGCGGGGGGCTTGGGCGGAGGCCCCGCCGCCTGCTTTTCCTTCTGAGCAGCGAGTAATCGCTGCTCGGTCGAATGTATGTCGAGTTGCGGATCATCGAGATTGATATCGGGGAGCAGGCTTCGGAGAAGGGTTTCTGCTTTGTGCATACGAGTTTCGAGAGCTTCGACATATTGGGGAGCGGGGTTTCGACGGCGATTGGAGGGTTGATCATAGGAACACTCTGGGGAATGTTAGCCACGTGGGGTTCCTGTGCGTAAGGGGGGAGTAAGAAGGAAAAAGGAAATCCCACCATAACTATAGACCGTACAGTGGGTGCAGGGCTGTTTGCCATCGCACTTGATCTTCTTTCGACGGCACTCGTCGCATGCGCGGCCTACTCGGCGCCGCTTCTGCATCGGCAAGGACTGAGAGTGAGCGGCATCCTGGGCGGAGCCGTGGGAGGGGTCGTCATCGTTGGTGTAGTCGATCAGGGCGGGATCATCGTCCTCGTGAACGCTGGTGGTGGTGGCCATGGTGACGAGTGGGATTCATGTAAGGAGGGTGGGCTTGGCGGGCGATGCGATATGCTGTGTGATCGATCGCCCTCCTTACGGGAACATTGGAGAGGAACAGGAAACAGGAAATCGGAAATAAGAGACACTTCACTGCACAGTGAGTGAGCGTGGTGGAAGACGAATGAAAGGCGGAGTATATATCAAAGGATCAGCGCGCTTTCGAGATTCGAGATTGGCAAGATTCGATGATGAAATGATGGCGGCCGAAAGCGGTGGGGGATGGTGGTTAATGTTAGGAAGCTCCTTAGAAACTATAGTAGTACGCAGTAAGTAGGATTCTAGAAGGCTTCTCTAGTAACTAACTAGTCGTAGTACACTAACACTACCCTAAGGTACACTGGTCGGACTTTCGTGTGCGCGAGTCCGACGCCCTGCCAGTACTAGTACGAGCACTAGTAACACTCAAGGCGAGGCATTTTCTGGTCGCGTCGGCTTCAAGTCCGATGTAGAATTTTCTAGGGTTCCCGCGTCGGATCTCCGCAGGTCTCCACTGCTCGGGGGCGAGTCTGTTCGGAGGTTTTGTCGCAATGCCGAGGAGTTGATGAGGCGATCTGCCGATTGATTTTCTTCAGTTCGATCAGCCATTCAGTAGTACGTTTTTATCCATCGGTTGTATTCTGTATTCATCGCTGGTCCCATCTCGGCCCTTTCTCCGCGGCATTTCCAAGCCAAACGGTCGCATGTTATGTAGTCTAATGCTTGCATGCATCGGCGAACCAAATCGCCGAATGCCGTTCTGCCATTAATAATAGCAATCAACCAGAGCCGGTGTTTGGTTAGAGTCAGTAATTGGTAGAGTTATGTAGTAGGAGTGTAAGTGTAAGTGTTGGTGTCTGGTCAGTAGTAGTAGTAGTAACTAGGAGTAGTTGGTAGGTGTAAGTGTGTATTCGATAGTATCATAGTGCCAGGAACAGGAGCAGACAAATGGTACTAGTAGTATGAGAATAATCGATCTCTCTTAATACCTACTACTACTACTACTACTACTACTACTACCTAGTAGGTACTGAGTATATCTAGGCTACCACTGGCCCACTGAGCTTTGTTAGATTATATACCCATGGAGAAGGTCTTTGCCGAGCGTCCCATCACCGTTAAACTTCCAAGTGCCTCACGCGCTAACGTTTAACCATCTTCCTCTTCTGTCGATGCCTCCGATCATCTCTCGAGCTGGACAGTGCAGATCAACGCTAGTTATCCATGATGACTTGATGACTGGGGGCCACGCCCTGCACAGCCCTCATCCATCCACTAGTGTATCCAGACTGCACCATCCCTCTCACTGCATGGCCGCTATCGATCCCTCCCAACGGCCCTTCCGACCGACCTGCATGAAGGTAGCGCGTCGTTATGAAGGGATTTAGATTCAGGGATTCGCCATGCACCCAGGAGCCTGATTCCAGCATATCCGCCCTGTGACGCGACCGGGAATGCCGGCCATGAAACCACATAGCTGGTCCCTGTGACAGCACTGTCCTCAATCCGAAACTTGAACGATTCCACCCTCAGCTGCCCTTTTTTTCCAAACCAGCCTATTGAGTCACCTCATTCAGGTCCACAGATCTTTTGGCCCCCTGTCTCACTCGTCTTGGCATTGGCGAATGACTGGGTCCACGACAAAAAAGAGTTCGGCTCTGCGAGGGGAGCGTTTAAGCTCATCGTCAGCCTTGCATATTGGCTTGTCAGCTAGATTGTGCGCAAAAGGGGATCCCTTTCCCATTCAATGCGCTTTTTATTCGCCTCTCAGCTGCGGATCCCTCACATCCCGCATGGCTTTTCGCATTTTTGCAAGTTTCGCGATCGCTTACCCCCTTTGGGGCCTGTCCCACTTCCCCAGAACAAGGTCATCCAGGGTGGATCGGCACATTCTATCGACGCGCTTGTCAATCATTGCCAGCCTTATATGGTTCTGTCACTGTCTCTGTCTGCTGCCAGTGCTGTTCCATCTTATCTTCATCTTTGACAGTCTTCTTGTCTTAGCCTCTGTTTCAGCAATGCAGCTGTGCTGTGGTGGAACATGGCTTTCGTTCTCGTTACCCTCTGCTGTGCCTTTGCAGCTCTCGGCTCGTTCTTATTTGGCTATGATTCTGGCGTGATCTCTTCTACTATCGAGCAGGATGCCTTTCGGGACCGATTCGGGTCTCCTGGTCTGTCTGATGCCGTGAGCGGCGGTATCATCTCTTCATACACCGGTATGGGCTTACTTCCCTAACCAAAACCCTAGAACTAGTATCTAATGTTCTTCACCAGGAGGTGCAATTCTGGGCTCACTGCTCGTATCCTATGTATCCGACTTCTGGGGCCGCAGGATGGTCATCTTTCTCGGTGGATTACAAGCCACCTTCGGGGGTGCCCTCCAGGGAGGCGCGGTCTCCATTGCGATGCTCATCGCTGGTCGATTCATCGCCGGCTTCGCCATCGGTCTCATGTCTGCTACCATCCCCGTCTACTGTAGCGAGATTGCACCACCAGCTATTCGGGGTTTGCTCGCGAGTATGCAGCAGTGGATGATCGGTCTTGGAATAATGGTTGCCCAATGGGTCGGATACGGCTGCTCTCTGCATACGGGCGAATTTTCCTGGCGATTCCCTCTATCCTTGCAAACGGCGCCAGCCCTGATTTTAACTTGTGGCGTCTGGTTCCTCCCTGAGTCCCCTCGTTGGCTCATTGAAACGGGCAAGGAGGGTGCAGGCCGCTCAGTATTGATCCGTTTACATTTGAACCGCGATGCGACAAACAGCCAACTCGTCGAGCGCGAGCTAGCCCAAATCCACGAGAGCGTCGTCTACGAGCATCAATCTGCTGTCCGGTCTTGGCGGAACATTCTGTTCTCCAGACAATGGCGCTGTCGGATTCTTCTGGCTTGCGGTCTGCAGGCCTTCACCCAATTGTCCGGTACCAATGTCATTCAAAATTATGGGCCCCGCATCTATAAATCGCTCGGCCTGTCTACATCAACCTCACTGATGATAATCGGTGTCTGGGGCGCGCTTGCGATGTTCTGGAACACCGTGTTTATGTGCTTCATCGACAAAGTTGGTCGACGAAAGCTACTCATCCCATCATTACTCGGGATGGGAGCAGCGACGTGTGTGGAGGCTACCCTCGCCCGGTATTTTGACTTCAGCGATCCTCAAGCCAACAAGGATGCTCTCCGTGCCGCAATCGCAATGTTCTTCGTCTTCTCCTTCTTCTTCACATCACTCGGTCTCATTTCCTGGATTTACCAATCCGAGATCTTCCCGACAGCCATTCGAGCCCGGGGTTCGTCGGTCGCGACCACCACAAATTGGAGCTTGAACTTGATTTTTGCCCAGTGCTCACCAATCGCGCTAACAAAGATGGGCTCAAAGTACTTTTACGTTTTTGTAGCCTTCAATTGGGCTGCTGTTTTCCTTGTCTTCTTCTTTTATCCTGAGACTGTGGGATATTCTCTCGAAGAGGTTGATGAGGCCTTTGCGCGTCAGTATCAGGATGAACAGCCTGAGGTCACAATGGCTGCTACTTCGTCTAGTCCCGAGACCGTGGAATCGCGTTCTCGGATTAGACATAAGGGGATGCATCCTTTGTCGATGCATCCGACTTATAGTGGGAGCTGGAGTAGTAATAGTGGCTCATCTCCCAGGCTTTGGAGCAAGAAGATGGTCGAAGTGTAGTTTATACCGTTTTGAACTTGGAATGAATAATGATCTATTCTTGTATATTTTCAATCTTGATATGGGCTTTCGCTATGTGAAAATAGATTTGTGGTTGGCCGCAACACCCGTACCTAAATAACACCACTCAAGTCATTACCGTTAGACTTGTCTTCACCTAAGACAATGCTTTATTGCAGGACATCTCGCATAAGGTCACCGATAGCCTCAGCACCGCCACCACTTCCCAACAGTTCCTCATTTGTTGTTTGGATAATGACTCGTCGATAGCTAATCAGAGCCGGAGACCCATTATCCTTAACTTCAAGAATAAGATGCAGCACCTGGCCCTTGGGAATCGCCGCCCGACTGATCAGCTCCACACAGCACTTCTCCGGGGGAGGGATCGTGACCTCAACCTTGCTACTGGTCTCGTTAAGCGCCTTAATGTCCAATTGGCCGACTTCGTGGTGGACAGACCATTGTGTCGCGCTAGGGTCACGATACTGGTACCATTTGAAAGTGAGAGTATCGTTAGGGTCGGGGTCATACGATGCAGAAGCATCCAGTTGGAAAGTGGCACCGGCCTTCAACTCGAAATGAAGCGGCTGCAGGCCCTTGCTGCCGTTGATATCAACAACTGGGTGGTGGTTTGCTTTGCTTAGATCAGGCGAGAGAGACCACTGCATCCGAGCAGCGAAGTCTGTCTGGAACGCATCGCGCCAGCGCCAAATGGTTGCGTGGTTCGATTTATGTTTGCGGCCATCAAGACCGACGACTTCATCCACCGTATCACTGAAATGACCATTGGCAGTACCTTTACCGCTGATATCGGTGGGGATGTATCGTCCACCCCAGGATCCGTATTCCGGACGCTCTGGCACACCGAGGCCGTTTTGAATGATATACAGGAAAGTCGGAGTATCGCCCTCCGGAATGAACATATAGTCCGGGTATGTGGAGCCCAACGGGCCGATCTGGATGTTTTTCTTAATCCATTCCTTACTGATCTTGGACGGGTCTGGACCTCCCTGGTCGAATCCGTACCAGACGTCGCCAGAGATACCACACCAGGTGGCTAAACCGTACTGGTTCCACCCGTGAACCGAGCAGATGTAGAAAATGTCAGGGAATTTGTGTCGGATCCAAGCACCCGTGTCGTCTTGGTCTGAGATGGTGTAAACGCGCAGTTTTGAGCGCAGCTTGGCGGCCTCGGCGGCGGAGTGGGTGTTTTGGATCTTGAGGAGGACAGAGGCGAGTACATTGGTGCCACCCCAGCAGAGAATCCAAAGCGGATCTTCGGAAGGTGTTTCGATACGTTCTAGGAGTAGTTGGCCGCCTTCGCTGAGAGGGATGTTGTCGCCCACTGCTGTCATGCCGTATGTCTGGAATATAGAGTTAGCGGATCATTTTCCGTGTGGCTGGTGGACAGCGTCGATTTACCTCTGCACCTTTCTTGATCAAGGATCTCATATATTGGGCGCTCGAATAAGGGTCATTGGGGTGTGCGTGGGCATTGAGATTGTCGACCACCTTCTCATAGCCATCGACGATCTTGTGCATATCTTGCGGACAGACCTTATTCTTCATCCAAGTCGAGGTACACGCAACCAACCCTTCTGTCCGGAATTGGTTGGAGTAGAGAAGGTAGCGCACCAAAGACTCAGCATCATCAGGCTCATTGGAGATGTCACTAAGAATAAAGACACGCGGTTTTGCCGCAAAAGTCTGAAGTTGTATTGGGGAAGCCATAAGGAACGAGGGATGATGAAGATTGCCATGGCAGCTGCAGTGACGACGGCCATATTTGAACGACCCCTCCAACCCACGCTGCACCAAAAAATGCAATTCGAGCCACGCAGCCCCAAAACTAGACGAGTGGAGAGATGCGGGGAGAAAGCGGGGGGAAGGATTGCCGAAGTTCAGCCGACGCTATCGTGCAAGCTCTCGAAGCAGTTGTAACCGCCAGGCACTCGATTAGCTTCAACTACTTTCAAGCTCTTCTCCACTTCTTGGCCCTAATGCAATGGCGCACGGCAAGTTTGTTGCCGGAAGCGACGCGTTCGCCTGGCTATTGGGATGGCTTAATTGCGGGGCCCCGGCTTCCGTCCTGACGGCGAGGCATCCCGCAAACGCCATGTGCCGTCTATATAATCCGCGTTCCTGAGAGGAAAAATGCTGGATAGCATTCATCCCTGGGTTTGGTGTGCTTCACCCAGTCTGAAATTTCAAGATGTTCGGCTCGATCAAGCAATCAGTGCTCTACCAGGAGCTGAGCCTCCGTTTGGTCTTCATTGGGTGCTTCGTCTCCTTGGGGGCTATGGGATTTGGATTTGATAATTCCTGGTGGGGAGGTGCGCTGGGACTGTCACCCTTTGGCAAGAAGTATGGTGTCTGGGACGAGGTCCAGAATGATTGGATTATCCCCTCAGAGAAGCAGTCCGCTGGTACGGGTACAGGCTCTGCAGGTATCATCGTGGGCTGTCTAGTTGCCCCATGGCTGTGCTCCAACCTTGGTCGCCGACCGACTTTGCTGGTAATGGCAAGCTTTTTGACCGTGGGTATCATATTGGAAGCTACTGCCATGACTTCGTTCTGGCAGCTGGTCGTGGGTCGTATCATCGTCTATTCCGGTATTGGCCTAGCATCCAATGTGGTGCCCATGTATCAATCGGAGTGTGCACCGGCCAAGGTCCGAGGTCTGTTACGAATATTTTTTGGCTCTATGGGATTGCAAAGACTAATGCAATATAGGTGCATTCCTGACCGCATACTCGTTCTGGAACACTTTCGGTGCTTTCCTGGCCACGCTGGTCGTATATCTGTGTCAGAGCATGACAAGCCAATGGGCCTATCTGTAAGAACCTCACCTTTGTATCTTAGTATATATTGTTCTAACATAATCTTAGTACTGTGATCCTTTGCCAGCTCCTAGTTCCTCTCGGCATTCTCTGCTCCTATCCCTTCCTCCCCGAAACACCCCGATTTCTAGTCTATCGCGGGCGGTTTAAAGAGGCCGAGTCTGCAATCAAAGATTTGTATGGCCCCAACTACAACGCAGCAGAAGAAGTGCAGCTCCTTCAGCTTCAGGTCGAAGAGCAGCGTGAACTTCACAAGGCGACAAGCATTATGGACTGCTTCAAGGGCAGTAACCTGCGACGAACAATTATTGCCATGGGTGTCCAAATCCTGCAACAAGCTCAAGGTGTATCCTTCATCAACAACTTCATTGTGACCTTCATGAAACAACTTGGGTTTGCCGATCCTCTAAAATACAACGTGATTGTCATTGCCTGCGGCTTAGTCGCCAATGTGATCTCGTTCTATACCTTCGACAAGATAGGTCGGCGCTCCAATATGCTCTTGGGGGCCATTGTTATGGCCGCGATGATGCTTGGGGTTGGAGGCACAACGGCCAATGGCTACGAGGTCCTTTCCAAGATGACACAGAATGCTTGTATCGCTATGCTGGTTCTTTGGTATGTCTTTTATGGTCTTTCCTGGGGACCTGGCGTGTGGATCCTAGGCGGAGAGATCGGCACCGGCCAACTGCGCGAGCACACTCTACTTTTGTCTTCGCTCGGCAGTTTCGTCACCTCAGTGCCCATCAATTTTGTCAATCCGTATGTTCAGGCTGCCATTGGCGGTCGAACTGCCATTATATATGGAAGTTTCTCGGTTGCAGCTATGGCATTTGTTTACTTCGTACTTCCTGAGACGAAGGACCGATCTTTGGAGGAATTGGATGAAATGTTCCAGCAGAAGGTTTCGACGCGGAAGTTCAAGGGCTACATATGCACGGGATTGGGTGCCCAGATCAGGCAACTGGAAAATAAGGAGGATGCCAGCGAGAAGAAGATCAGGGAGATTGAACATATCGAAGCTGCCTTGTAGCTTACCATTGGAAATATAGCGATCTGACTTCTGAATCATTCAAAAGCTTTTTATCGTTCCAGATGGGAGGTTTATTTTGATAGAATAATATTTATTTGGTCTCAGTCTATGGAGATCAATGGGTCATGGGCTCAACTATGAAACAATTCCGAAAGATTTTGGCGTATTCTCCAGGAACACAAATCCATGTTGTTCGAAAACAACACGTGAGGCGCTGCGGCCGCTTTGAGCTGCAAGTGTCAAAGAATTGGTTCCATATTTGGACCTGCGTGTTGGATCAGCACGAAACTCCAGTAATACCTCAACCACCCTCGAGCGATTGTATTGTACAGCATGATGCAATGCAGTATATCCAATAGAGTCAGTAGCATGTATATGAGCCCCCGCTATCAAAAGAGATCGAACGATTTCTACATCACCAAGCGAGGAGGCTTTGTGCAATGGCTTCAAGCCTGAGTCAGAGATGTTGGTATTCACATCCACACCCTTCTCCAAAAGAAGACCAAGTGTTTTTCGAAGCTGCTTGATGATAGCGATGTTCAAAGTGGCTTGGTTCTGCGTCGTGTCACTAGCTCCAGCATCAAGTAAGAGCTGGACTATTTTGACATGTCGTCCAGTTGCAGCCTGATACAGGGGCGACGAGTTATAATCCGAAGCATGGGCATTCGGGTCTGCTCCTTTTGTGAGCAAATTTGCAACCCCTTCCGTTCGGTTCCAAAAGATGGCCATTTCCAATGCAGTTTTGCCACCCCCAGAGAGGACATCGTGATCCACTCCTTGGTCTATTAGGAAATTGAACATGTCGCTGTTGGGAAATTGAAAGGAGTACATGAGCGGAGTGAGTTGCATAAAGGTGAAGAAGTGACCACTTGCTCCCTTTTGGAGGAGAAGCCGGGCTATCTCAATCGACCCAGTGGCAATTGCATGTTGCAAAGCAATTTTGTTTTCCCTGGTCGGGACAGTGAAATCCGATCCCCTCTTCAGAAGCAGGCAAACTGCTTCAGAATTGCTATGGCGTACAGCCAAATACAATGGCGTTTCATCTTGTGAGGTCAATGCATTCAGTTCCGCCCCCCGTTGTAGCAGAAATTCAATAGTTTTGACATCGCCCCCCTGTGCGGCATTGTGTAGCGGAGTATCCCGCGAGGAAGAAACAGCATTGATATTAGCCCCTCTATCAATAAGTAATTCAACCGTGTCAACATATCCATTCAGAGCAGCATTATGCAAAGGTGTCCATTGGTCGACTGAAGCCGTGTTGACATTTGCACCTTTGCCGATGAGAAATTTGACAGTATCTATCATGCCACTGTCGGCCGCGCCATGCAACAGCGTGACTTTATATTTGTTAGAAGTATTGACGTTTCGCTCAAATTTGGCTAAGAGTAGCTCAAGGATTTCTGTATGGCCATTTTTAGCAGCCATGTGTAGCGCGTCCCGATCACACCAATTGGACTGCAAGGTAGCTCCTAACTCAAGCAAAAACTTGACAATCTCGAGATGGCCACCACTGGCAGCACAGTATAGAGCTGTCAGACCCTCGTATGAGCTAGAGTCTATCTCAGCCCCTTTGGAAAGAAGCAGGTCAACGATTGTCCTATGACCGTTACTTGCAGCGCATTGGAGGGGTGTCACCCCTTTTGGAGTTCGTAGATTGGGTCCTTTCGGGCCAAATTTGTCCAAGAGATAATGAACAACAGAAAGCTGTCCGTGTGCAGCAGCCACATGCAGGGTTGTATAATCTCTTGAGCCAGAGCCAGATTCAAGGAATGTTCCTTTCTCACAAAGATAACGAACTATATCCACATAACCTTTGCTCGCGGCTATGTCCACGGCCCTCAAATTTTGACTGGAACAGGCATTAATATCGACACCTTTATCCACTAGTATTTTGACTAGCTCCAGGTGATAATTTTCGGCGGCGACATGCAGCACCGTCTCTTTCAATTCAGCGTCAAGCGCATTGGGATCCGAGCCCACGTCGAGGAGAAACTGTGTAATCTCAGCATGGCCTTGAGAGACGGCTTGGCGCAGAGGTGTGTATCCATTATAGCCTGCAACGTTGGGATCGGCTCCATGCTGAAGCAACAACTCAACAATTTTCAACTGACCAGCCTGGCAAGCAACGATAAGAGCTGTGATGCCGTGAATATTGACTGGTGTGGTCAGATCAAGTACAGACAACGGCAGAAGCTTTCTTGAGAACATCGCATCTAGCTGTATGTTATCCCCAGCGCAGACCAAAGCCCTAGGGCGTAAGATACACGAAAGCTTGTCAGCGGGAATTTCAGAGAGAGATGCGCTCATGACAACGTCGTTCAAATGAGTACCTAGCAGCAAGTATTCGGCCATCTCTTGTTGACCGAGGGCTGCAGCCACTATCAAGGGTGTCAACCCATCCTCATTCATCACATCGCATCCGATAGTCTCACTTAAAATATGAAAGTTCTCAGGACGGTTGAAGGCAGTGGAAGCAGCGGCTACAATGAGGGCATTTATACGACAAGGTTTGCTTGCTGCAGTCGAACCTGGAGCTCCCTGTAGGAGAAGCCGAATAATTTCAATGTTTCCTGTGACAATTGCGATATTTAGGCAGCATTCGGCGTTTGCTTCATTTATACTGGCCCCGGATTGCAGTAAAAGCTCGACCAGGTCAAGGTGACCTTTCATAACAGCAAGCCCTAGCGGAGTGAAATGCTCGCCATTCACGACAGATGGATTGAGTCGCTCTCTCACGAATAGGCGGATCATCTCAAGATGACCCTGTGATGCGGCCGAGTGCCAGGGGCCATCTCCTTGATTATTGAAGATCTCAACAGACGCTCCATGCTGGATTAAAATCCTAGCCACTCCCACCTGACCATAGTAAGAGGCTAGATTCAACGCGGTCCAAGATCGAGCATTCACAGCATCGATATCAACTCCTTCATCAAGAAGGCGCTTAATCGTCTGCAGATCACCTGTTCCTGCAGCTTTCCACAGAGAAGTCTCCTTATCCTCCAGTTTAAAACCTTGTAACTTTGGCAAGGGGGACTTTGATTGGATTTCCTGGACAATCCACTTAGTTTCCAGCGCATTATCTGCCGTCAATCGGTGCCTTGGGTTGGCTTTTATTAGAGACTTGATGAAGGCGGTACAATCAGGTCCGACCTTGTGCACAATTCTGTCTTCTGGAAAATTGATTCTTCCATCGCAAAATTTCAAAATCGTCAAAGCATCCGCGAAAGGCACACTCTGAGTAATCAGCTCATAGACGACACACCCCAAAGACCACATATCCACTGCCTGGTCGTACCCAGAAAGAAGTTCAGTCGACTCGTAGTAGCCACTAATCTCCGGCGCCTTGTACAAGGCTGTGCCCAATTGAGTATGTAGCTCCGTTTCCCCATGTGCTCGTTTCGAAATGCCGAAGTCTCCGATTTTCACCCACCAGCACGGGGCGGGCGGCTTTTGAACGACGAATATGTTCTTAGGTTTTAAGTCTCGGTGTGCAAACTTCTCTTTGTGAATGATGCGCAGTCCATGAAGCAGATCGGTGGTAATATTTCTCACGTCTTCTTCGGATAATGAGCCGTTGATATGCTGTGACAAGTCACCGAGTTCGAAGTATTCCATCGAGATATAAAGGTGCAAGGTATCTTCGTACCACCCAAAGAATTCGACCAGGACATCCTCCTGCTGATAACTGCGCTTAGAAAACTTGGCCAGAGCGAGCAGCTCTTTCTTGTAATCAATGCTGCAATCCTGCATCCGACGCTTGCTGATAATCTTGACGGCACGCATGGCGGGCGCATCTCCTTTGTGTCTGCTCTCCAGCCAAACATCCCCGAAGGCACCGCTGCCGATGATTTTGTCTCGAGTCCATCGCGTTTCCACTTTGACCTGCCGTCGTCCCTGCGCTCGGTTGGTTCGGAATTCGACATGGACAGTGTGCTGCTCCGTCACGACGGCCTCTTGTCGGAAGTGGTCCAGCAGATCGTGAGATTCAAAATGCGTCATGGCGAGCCTTTACACTGAGCCACTCGCATTGCGACCAGATCCAGCGATGAATCCCCTGGCGACAGAGTTGCCTGGATCTGAGATGTCTGACAGCATCCTCCGCCTCAAAATACGCCCTCGCTGTCGAGCGCTAAGGACGCCACAGTCAGTGGGCAGAGAGCATGCGCCTCTCCTCAGCCTCACCAGTCTTGCCAATATCCACCATCCCATTCTTGGCCCATCGCGTGCGTCCATTTACTCAGATTCTTCTTTTTTGGTTCAAAACCAGGTTGCCGTATAGTTCCCAAATCCCGAAATGGAACCCGTTTCCCTCGCCTTCGCGTCCATTTCCATGGTCGAGTTGTGTATCAAGTGGGTATTTCCCCGCCCCCGCGATTGTTGGGACGACCACATTCAACTAACGTACCCTGACAGATCTGGAAAGAAAGTTTACGAGCTCTGCGTGGCGTACAAAAATGCCGAGAAGGAACTAAGTCAAGTCATTCTTGAGATTGGGGGATATTGGTTGAAAATCGAAGACCAAGTGGCATTTCTTCACAGTCACTGGAATTCTCTTGGTGAACGCTACCAAGTCCACCAAGACCAAGTCCTCCAGGAGCTCCAGGGAACTCTCCAAAACGCAATATATGTTCTGGACAATGTTCGAGGGTGGCCGGAAGGCATTACTCACTGGGATAAACTGGTTGCCAAGAAGGGAGAGGCAAAGCCCGCGAAATACGTGCTATACACGAAGAAAAAGCTTGAGCGTATCCTCACCCAG
This sequence comes from Penicillium sp. G339, assembly GCA_027569595.1. Taxonomy (NCBI): domain Eukaryota; kingdom Fungi; phylum Ascomycota; class Eurotiomycetes; order Eurotiales; family Aspergillaceae; genus Penicillium; species Penicillium sp. G339. Next base: position 14,243 of record JAPDFJ010000011.1, read on the forward strand.
CTAGACCGATGGCACCGTCAATTTGATCCCTCATGGTTTCTACTATCTCGTATGTCAAACAAAATCATCGGCCGAGATTTCGAAAGCGGCCGAGACAGCGACAGCAGTGCCATTTCGACCGTCGCGAAACTGCGCGAGGCACATGAGAAAAGTCAGACAACATTGGTCCCTTCATCCTCCTCGACTGTGTTCCTTGGAAAGGACTATGAGCTGAAAAATATAGAGGCAATTTCGTTAGCCCACTCGTCAACCGGACTGACCAGTGGAGACAGACGGGTAATCGTCGATCATTATTTCCTGCAGAATGCGGTCGACCTTGGTACCGCCAAAAAGGATGTTCGTGATCTAGCCTCAATTCTTTCCAAAGTTGACCCGGCCTTCTCCTCTCTACTCCCTTGTGAAGGAGTGGTGAAAGCCGACGGCCCCTCGGCATCCGAGCCACATTTTCGCATGATTTTCACCATTCCCCCGACGATGAGCCATGCTACCCCACACAGCCTTCGGTACATACTACTAGAGAACGGAAGAAAGTATGAACTGAACGAGCGCATTCATCTGGCCGTCTCCTTGGCCCGATCGGTCGTTTTCCTGCATGCATCGCGGATCGTGCACAAAAACATCACCCCAGAAAATATCGTTCTGCTCCACACAGTAAATGAAACCCTCGGAACTCCATTCTTAGTGGGATTCGAACGTTTCCGATTTGACGAGCGACGAACAAACATGACTGGCGATGACAACTGGGAAAAGAACATTTACCGCCATCCCCAGCGACAGGGGCTGCAGCCCGAGGAAGTCTATTCGATGCGTCACGATATATACAGCGTTGGAGTATGTCTTCTCGAGATTGGACTGTGGAAATCGTTTGTCCACTATGCCGACGATGGCCAAGTGGTGGGACCGGACTCTGAGCTTCCTATCAACAGTCTAGTCACAGCAAAAAACAAGCGGAAGGCAGCAGCAGAAATCAAGACAATACTCATCGACAAGGCCGAGTCTTTCTTACCCCAGCTGATGGGCAGGATATATACAGATGTTGTTGTATCATGTCTGACTTGCCTCGATCGTGATAGCCCGCTTTTTAAAGAAGCTAGTGACTTTGAAGATGAAGATGGAATTACAGTCGGAGTGCGGTACATCGAGAAGGTAATTACAGGCCACTGAATCCCTTGTAACTACTAGAAATAGCTGACCATCCCATCTCCCAGATATTGTACGAGATCGAGAAGATTAATGTTTGAGCGCATGTATCACGTCTGTCATCTTGCTTTTAGCAACTAGTATAGGTATACATCCCGCAACTTGGAATCATCATGCGAAGATACAGATCGGGTGATTGGGGAGATAGAAGCCCGGGTCATTAAACCGCAAGCCTTTATCCAGCGCAGAAATAGACTTCAACTCTTCAACAGTCATATCAAATCCAAGTACATCCAAGTTCTCTGCCAAATGAGCTTGGTTATTCGACTTGGGAATGACAGCAACATTCCGCTGCGTAGCTCAACGCAGCAAAACCTGCGCAGGGGTAACACTATACTTAGCGGCCAGAAGCTTGACGGGGTCGGTATCGAAGAGTAGCGAGATATCCTTTGTCTTCTCCGAGAAGATATCCTTCAATTCTACGAAGGACTGCGGGCCAAAACTAGAGTAGGCGGTGACCGCGATACTATTCTCTTGTGCGACCTGGATGAGCCCTGGCTGGACGAGGTAAGGGTGATGCTCAATCTGTAGGGAGGAGAGAGGGTGTCGGGCGTAAGTTAGGATATCGTAAATAGATTGTGCTTGGAAATTGCTGACACCGATACTGCGGGCGATACCGTTGTCGACAATCTCCTCCATTGCCTCCCAGGTTTCGCGGATCGGGACTTTGTCTGTTTCAACGGTGCCGGCATCGTCCATCCACCAAGCCTGTAGCTCGTTAGATCGCAAAGTATCCTAACTTGTGTTTTGATTGGGGCCTGAAATACCGGGTATTGGCGAACCGCAGGGTCGATATACTTCAAAGCACAAGGGAAATGCATCAGATACAGATCGATATAGCCCAGGACCCAGGTTTCATTCTGTTTCCGAGACATGGCAAGCGCATGGCCGCGTCGGTGAAAGTTGTTCCACAACTTGGTAGTGATAAAGACTTGCTCCGGAGTCACTAGGCCCTCGGCAATGGCACGGCGGATACCCTCGCCTGCTTCTTTTTCATTCTGATAGTCGTAGGCACCGTCAAAAAGTCTGTATCCGGATTTGATAGCTTGTAAGTCATTAGCATCCTAGGTCGCGACGATGCAGTGGAAATTCTGACATTATAGACGGTGTCGGCGGCTGTCTCATTGGGAACCTTCCACAAACCAAAGCCCACAAGGGGCATTTGCTTGCCGGATGCGAGAGTAATAGTAGATTTCACCATCTTTGCGATTGAACTCAACAGAATGAAGAATTGGGAAAAGAATACTTTTAGGCAGTTATAAGTGAAAGGTTCTACTACTTTGGTGGGAAGACTCATTTCTGAAAATTACAATTTATTGGCATTTGGACAGTTCCCACTGCGTGCAATAAGCTCGTCTTGATGAACCACAGGTATAGCTCTATGAACGTTGTACAATGATTTACGGGTTGCCATTGTTCTCCGCGAGAGGCAATAGTGGCTCCAACTGCCTATTCGGGACTCGGCCCGGACCGAGAGTGGAGACGGCGGCATTCAGATTTGGATCCATAGAGTGAAAAATGGAGGTGTCCATTTATAAAGAAACTGGTGAACAAGCTTACATGTACTATACAAAGCATGACCGAGGCGAATCCACATGCCGACAAGGGTTTAAAATCAAATCAATCATAATTCATATTGGGTATGAAATCGAAATCAAGAGGTGATATGCAATAACACAAACCCCAGTAAATACAGGATGACGATGCATTTTGATCTTACATGTCCACCAAAACACCACGAAGGGCCTCTATTCCATGCAAAAGATACACCGAAAATATAAACGAAATCCTTACTAAAGCAGTGAAGGCATGATATAGCTGGTCAACGGCGCTTCCAAGATTTCACGACGCAACTCAGGCTCCCATGCAAAAACAGTGGATTCGGAAACCTGCAATGTCAAACAGGAGAAGAGGAAATCATTTAGTAGATGCCACGAGTTCGCACCCAATCGCTTCGCAATCTTCAACATGCGACCCGCGAACCATGGTCGTGCGGACGGGGATGTTGCCGCCGGGGAATATTGTGTAAAATCGGGTAGCTGCTCCGATACAGCAGGCGAGACAGTGCCATCTATACTGACTGTCCAGTCCTCCGTGTAGCCATCATTGCATGCAAGGAGGATTTGCAAGATGGCTTCAACTGAACCGCTCATGCTGACTTCGCTCTCGATGATGGCATGCTCAAGGGTCCCGAGGAAAGTCGCCGCGTGAATGGGTGTGTAGCGATAATCCCAGAGAGCTGCATTCAGCATCATCAGGGCAGTGAGACGAGCGACCATTTGTTTTCGGTCTCCAGACGCCGTAAACCGGGCACCTGGTGCTGCCGCAAGGATCTGGAAAAGGAGGGAGGATTCTTCGACGGATGTATGGCGGGATAGGTCGCATGATTCGGGATTGCTTTTTTGGTAGAGGGCAAGCTGTTCACAGCGTCGCAGGAAATCGAGAAATTCTTCGCATTGGAGGCGAATTTCATCGATTGGTGATGTTTGGATGAAGTTCGATCTCGTGGGAGGTTGAGGCGGTTCCGGGCAGGGGGTAGCATCTGATAAGGAGGAGGTGGAGTATGGTGGAGAGGGCATGGAGTGGATGTTTTGAGGAGGCTGAAAAGGTGGTTCTACCGAGGAAACTGGGGTCGGGGGAGGTGGCTCGAAGGAGAAGCTTAGGCCGCGGGTCTCGTAGCCCGACAATATATAATCTTGCCAATTGATCAACATCCCCAATCGAGTATTTTCGAAGGCAGCTGGCCCACCACGCGCGCGGATCATGTCGCGAGCTGCGCGCATGTGCATCCAGCTGAACTCCTTGCGACCAGGGCGGGGGTCAAAATCTTCAAGAGCGGCTGCGCTTAGACAAGAGATAATTGCAACATCGGATGTGTCTCCAGGGCTTTTGTGCATATGCTCACGAAGCATCCTGATAGCACGATCTCGATGTAGCAGACTATCGGATGTTTCTCCTTCATTCCGGACCCAAGCCCATGTATTTGCAGCGTGGACGAGAATAGTGTTTTGAAATGCGACGGCGCCTTTCATTGCCTCAGGTACAAAGACGCCAGTGTACCAGTTGTGTGCCTTGGGCGACCGAAAATGTGTACCATAAGAGCACGCTGGCATGTCATTAACATAGAAATCGAAAAGTCTATGACCATCGAGATCCAGATCGAGGGGGAGAGAATTAAACGGATCTGTTCTTGCGGCACTCATAATGGTCCTTGGCGACTGCGCAAAGTCGAGGGGGGTCGTCGGGGCGGACGACCAGGAGGCTAAGCTGCTGAAATCTGTCGGATGGCTTTGGGTTGTTGGGAGGATGTTCATCACATTATGCGGGTGAAAAGGATCGTAAGGCTGAATGGGAAAAGACCGGAAAGGCAAATGGGCCACGCTTTGAGGCTGCTGGACTGGGAGACAAGGCGGGTTGGAAAATGTGGGGACGGCGGCGATCCAGTCCTGGTCGATATCCTCAATATCTTCTGGAGCGTCCTGTTCTGACAGGGCCAGAGCTTGCTGTGCTGTTGGTACGGACAGAGGGTCGTGCGATGTAGAGTCGCTCGTGTCCTGAGCTGCTTTTCTAGTCGACTTCCGCTTGGCTGCACGAGTCGACTTCGGCCGGCCACGTTTCGGCGGACGGATGGCCGCATTTTGATCTTTTTGATCTTCTTCACTGTCACTTTGCCGCGGGCCGCCTTTCTTCTGGCGCATGTATTCCTGCATAACATGACGCTTGACTTGCGTCAGGTTGGTTCGACTGTTGTTCGAAGAGTCGATGAACTGCCAGCGCATGTTGGATGCCTCGGGTTTATCGCTGGAGCCCGCAGGGGCTGGATCTGACATGGCTAGCACGGAGAAGGGAGGGAGAACGACGCATAGATGACCCAGCAGCTTGAGCTTGAGCTTGTGTGCAGTGGTCCCTCGCGGTAATAGCAACAATGCTACCTAAGGTAGGCGGTTGCGCGGGGAAGATGAAATCGGCAAAGGTCCAGGATCCGTATGTAGGACGTACCCAACAACGGCTGGGCCTGCAGGGCGGAGAACACGATTTAAAAGCAGATGAGGAATAGCCCAATGTTGACGTGAGAGGACAAATAGAGAAGAAAAGAAAGGAAAGGAAAAAAGGCGGAATGATAGTAAGACCAAGGTAGTCCGTAGAATCCTAGAATCCGTAGGTGTATCAGTGGAGAAGCGTCGATTCACCGGGCGCTCACACAACTCACGCATTGGACCCAACGAGTCAAACACTCCACTGGCCGACTGGCAGACGATCTGATTTCCCAAATGAAGCATCCCCACGGACCAGCCACGACCCCTGGTAACTGAGATGATCGTCTATGAAGATCAGGACGAATCAGCCCAGGTCGGATTGGGGGCCAAGGTCCACGAGAGGTCGATGAGGATGTGCTGGGGAAGGCCCACCGTGCGATCAGTACTGGATCGGGGGCTGATCAGTAGGCTGACGAAAAGTTGGCTGGTTCACAGCGCACCCTCTGTTGGGTTAGACAGCGCGATGTATACATGCAGCTATACTATATCAGGCAAAGTTCCATTAATTATTACTTCCGAGGCTCTGGGCCCGTTGACCGTTGACCGTTGAAAGAGGAGAAGAGAAGAGGATCAATTAGGACATCTCGGGTGACTTCCGAGATGCACCCAACGAGCAGTAGATAGTAGAGTAGATGGTAGAGCAGATGGTAGAGTAGATGGTAGAATAGATGGTAGAATAAATGGTAGAATAGGTGGTAGAATAGGTGGTAGAATAGGTGGTAGAATAGATGGCCAGAGTAAAAGGTGCTGCCTCGGAGAGTACTTTGGTAGTATCAAGACTGAAACAGCCGGCAGTTTGCTCATCCTGGCACGAGAGTCTAATCTGACTGATCCACCGTTCCCCGTTCCTGCAGCGCTTGGTCTTCAACCATCGAATCCTCCTCGAAGTCTAACGTCGGAAGTATAATCTTCATAAATTAATAATCTTTGAAAGAAAATCCAGGGATTAAACGTACCGATCAAACTCTCCCTTCGTTGGACCCCCTCACCACATCTGACGACTCCATGTCTCCACAGCTTGTCAGCGACATACCATCTTCGGCATAGTCCTAGCTGATCGTTGGAGCGTATTGGAGAACCCCTTAATCTATTTCTACAACGGACGTTAGATTCCTATTTCCTATTTTCTGGGGCTGAATGGCGTCGAAGAATGGCGTCGCCGGATCACACAGCCCCTGATTCAAACATGCAGCCCATTTGGGCTGGGTCACTGAGACGCCACCGATAATATGCACTATGCACCGTATGTAGTTATGCATGGATGGGAAGGAGACTTCTTGCAGAGTTCACTTGACGATCATATTACTCATGGACGGAGATCTGATCCCGATACTGTGTCTACATTGTTCGTCGGATACTCCGGATGGGTCACGACGGTCAGCACAGCCCTATGTAAGAAGAGCCTGGCCCAGCAAATCCGGGATATACTTATAGCCCGACGCCGGACGACGAACCCGACACCAAGGCACGGTCGATGATCGTCAACGGTTAGCTTAATCTTACTTGTGTTCAGCCGCTCAACAGGCATGGACCCCATAGAGTGTGCAGATGTGCACCTCGTGGCACTCTTGCCCCGTTTCACCATGTGTGCCAACCCATAGCCTGCATATTCCCACTGCAGCTCGTTTGCGATGTTTCTACACATTCTCTTTTGGGGAAAGATGACCCCGAGGGCATCGACATCCTTTAATTTAGCAGCCCGCTCTGACCACTCGGGCCGGACCTGATTTTCGAATGCCAGGCAAAATGGATGATCAGAAGAACGTTCATCCGATCCATTATCGCTGACATTTCCCATTGAGGGGCCCTTACGTAGGTGGATTCGGGGGCCAAAAGTGCAACAATCATAGAATGCATAGTACAACTTCCCTTCCTGTAATGAAATGACGACGATTGTATGTGTAAGTAGACCACGTGGAAATATACCGTCTGGACGGGGTGAAAAAGCGTAGTTGGATCCTAGTGGACCCTAGGCGAGGTTAATTCGACTAGATCCTGATCCTGAGACATGCCGTCAACGCTGATACCATCCGGGGTGGGCCATTGTAGGATCGAGTGCCATGGTGTTTCATTCATCCCATCCGGGGCACTGCTCAAGAAATGACAATTAATGATACCCCATGAAGATAACAGCTCGAGCGTCACTCAGATGGATACTATCGCATTTGCCGCCGTCGGTGTTCAGGGCTTTTGTCCCTGATTCATGTCGCATGAGAGGAATGGGTGGTCGACGCTATGCCCTAATTCAGCGTGCCATAGAGTATAATGATTAGCAAGCCGACAGTCACTGATTATAGTTCCATTGCGGTGATCGCAGTTGATGGAATGCAAGGTTGGATACTTGGACTTTTGCACCTTGCACGAAGCTGTCGTCTAGTGCCACGCCGCCCTGGCGCGTGTTCACCGCCTGCCAAGGGCAGCCACTTTTGTGCCAAAACTCCACGGCCCGATCTGCGATTCGCATTCAAGGGACGGTGTCAACGCGCTCGATACTGGAGATTTACATGATCCAATCTGCCTTTCAGATTTCTCTTACCTCCGTCACCACTCCACACTACCCCCAGAAGCCCCATTGGACGCGCGACGCTGCCTGGTGTCAGCGGTGGAGAATCTGCCCCGAACCTCCGTGAGAAATCCGCCTGGTCGACAGAAACCCCCCCTCGATTCCCCCCGAGGCGTGTATCGCTCGTCGCGTGAGCACAAGAATCCTCCAACTCGGAGCCTGGAGCACCTGACGGACTCATGTCGGTCCCATGATGCCGGCAACATTCTCGTTTGGACTCTCCATATAGCTCAACTCCTACCCTTCGACCGATAAGCTGTGAACAGGCCTGGTCTGACCGGGCGATAGCTCTCCTCGTCTGCGCAACCTTTCTGGCTTTACCGAGACTACCGCTACACATCGACTGGCATCCCAAATACCCAAACCGTCGTCATGGCGCCGGACATGGAGGCCGGCGCGAATCATACCAACGGGATCGTCGGGAGCACAGAAGCTTCCAACTCAACGACCAGCCCCTACGAAACAAACCCAACGAGTATTCCACGCGATGATCCTTTTCTTGCCCAGAGCGTGCAGTATGGTCGTTACGCCCCGCACCCCGCAGATTTCACCCCCCGCTACCAGAACTGGTATCAATCCGATCCAGAGACGAACACTTTTTGGCAAGAGGTTGCGCAGAGATTCTGTACCCCGGAATATTCGCTCAATAACTCGGGGCCGAGGGAGGCATTCGCTGCCGGCAGTGTGATCATCCGAGTCGACCGTGAGCCTGTCGATGGCGGAGCCGCGGAGAGATACTCGTGTCTCAATGCGAACGAGCTGTCCGCGGCACGGAAAGTCGAGGAATCACTTCGGGAAGTCGGTGTCACTGTTCCGGTTATACACTTCTGTGGCACAATCGAGGGGAAGAATGTGACGGTGGAATCACGAGTCCCGGGTGTGTCTCTAGACGTGGCGTGGCGATACCTGAGCGCAGAGCAAATCGCTATCTTCAAAAACCAAGGCCGTCAACTCTTGCAACATCTCCGAGCGATCGACCCCCCTCCCAACGAACCTTCCTACGTTTGCCGCGGACTCAATACACAAAAACCAGCCCCAGGGCGCGAAACGGAAAAGTCGATACTTTTTGCTGAGAATGGTGTTGGAGAGAACTTATTCTTCACGCACAATAATCTGGTACCTGAAAATATCGTTGTGAAAGACGATCGGATCGTGGGTCTGGTTGGGTGGCGTGAAAGTGGATACTTTGGCCTTTCTCGAGCTCAAAAAGTGCATCAGTCATTGAGAGATCTCCAGTCTGGTCCAACAATAAGCGGACACGATACATGGCGCGACCTCTATGATGATGATTATGACTCTAGCAAGAGCGCGCCGTTGGTAGCAAGCAAAGACATTGCTCTGCCGTCTGTGAAAACCGAACCTACCAGCTCAACCCTAGACAAATTCCCTATCAGTGATGATTTGGATACCAAATCGCTTGGATTTGATGGAGCCGGCGATTACCCGACATCGAAGAAACTTGCCAACCTCAAGAACGGAATAACTTCTCGAGCCTCATCTTCCGACCGGTCGTCGCCAGCTACATCGGTCAAGCCTTTATCAAATAAAAAGGGAGGATCTGCGGCCACAAAGAAAGGCACGGCAAAGAAACCAGCCGTGAAAAAGCGCAAGGCGAATGATGTGGATGCAGACAGTGCTGATGGGCGTCGATCAAACACCCCCGTATCTCGCGCCAGCAAAGGTCCAGGCAAAAAGCAGGACTCTGCATCCATCGCAGGATCGCCGGCCCCTGAGGATAAGAAGAAAAAGAAGAAAAAGAAAGGCAGCAAGAGAGCTGCTTTAGATGACGATGAAGAGGATTACGAAGATCCAAACGCAGTCTTCTGTATTTGCAGACGGCCCGATAACCATACGTGGATGATTGGGTGCGACGGTGACTGTGAAGATTGGTACCATGGAAAATGCGTCAATATTGAAGCTAGAGATGAAGAGTTGATCGAGAGGTACATCTGTAAGTTCTATCTATCTGCCCTTCTCCTGACCCAAAGTCCATTCTAACCGGAGAATACCAGGTCCGAACTGCGAAGAAAGCGGACAGGGTCGCACAACATGGAAACCAATGTGTCGTCTCTTCGATTGCCGTAGACCGGCACGCGCGACTCCCAAGAATCCTAGCAAATACTGCTCTGATGAACATGGCCAGGAATTTATGCGCCAGCAAACCCGTCAGTTGAAGCTGGGATCTGCCCGGAAAGGAGTGCAAGGTCTGGGCAGCATGGGCGGTATCCTCACACCCGGGGACCTCAAAGCCGCTATCATGGGCGTGAGCTCTGTGGAAGAGTTCCGCAGACTGGGCGATCAGATCATCACCCCGTCGGTTTCTACGAAGGAGAACACCCCTAATTCTGAGGTGAAGAGCGAGACAGCGCCGCAGGTCGGCAATGGGTTCGACATAAACCCCAAAGGGGTGGAATATTCTCCCGAGGAAGCTGCACAAATGGAGAAGTTGCGCAAACTGCGCGATGACCTTTTCCATCGCAAGGATATGCTTGCCGCACGTTCGAAATTCGTGGGACTTCTGCGACCGCGAGCAAAGGGCTTGGTAGAAAAGTTGAAGCAGAGCGAACCGAAAGGCGGATGGAAAGATATCTGCGGGTTCGATTCGCGGCTTTCATGGTCTGATGAAGAATTCGACGAATGGCGGTTATCAGAAGTCGGAAAGAAAGCGCTTGCGGAGGGTACGGTCGAAGCTATGGCTGCCATCTTACCTGGTACAGACGCAGACGGCGATACGGCCATGGATGGCGAGGGTGAAGACGATATTGCCTTCTTGACTCGCGGCGTCTGCACCAAGAAACGATGCGAGCGACACAAGCAGTGGATTAAAGTGCAGCAGCAAGATATTTCATTCGAAGAGACCACTGCAGACGAAGACCTTGCCAGATACGAGCAAGAAGCGCGCTATGTGGCCGAGAGTGCCGTTCTAAGGAGATGGGCCCAGAAGGAGAATATACCTTCCGATGCCCAATAATCCGCAACTATCCCTCTTCTTCTTCTTCTTCTTCTTCTTCTTCTCCCTCTATTTTTGACTTGGAGTATGTGTATTTGTTGGATGTATGATGGCTCGGAGCCTTAGCGAAAAGTGAATGGCAACAAACAAAAAAGCTTGATACCCCTTTTTTACGGAGACAAAAAAAAATCTTGGCTCATGGGTTGGAGTTGGTATCTTGCAAGAGGGTAGCTTTGGGGAGAAACATCGGATACAGGACGATCGGAAAAACCTCCCACTTTGCATCGGCATCGGTATAATGGCGCTTCGCGAGGACGGGTTTAGCCTTATGTTTATCGAATAGCGAAACAATTCTGTAAGAGTAGCGGCAAATGCATTGAGTTAGAAGAACTCGCCATTTGGTATTATCCTGGGGTCTGGGTGGGCAGATCAATTCCCACGTAACGGGTGCAGAGTAATTGCCATTCATCATTTCTTCATGCAGGAGACCATATGCCCCATTTCCCAATTCCGGGTCCAACTCGGGATTTGATCACCTCGGCAACTTGGGACGTTTTGACGTCTGATAAAAGGATATGCGTATCGATGCCTTGGTCGAGGGTTTTCATGAGGAGGGTAGATAGAAGCGATGATCCTGGTGTTTGGAAGATTGAGTGGATACCATCATCCCACGATGAACGTTCATCTTCTTCTTGGGGTTTGGTTTGATTTGGGCCACGTTGATGGGCTGTTTCGAAACTCGCTGGCCCAACTCCGTTGGTGTTTACAAGCATGATTGAGAGGTAGGAGGGGTGGGATCGAGACATCCGGGTCAGATTGCGGAGTGTGGCTGACAGTAAGGCTGTTCCTCTGACTGGATTTGATGCTCGAATGATACCTTCTGCGAGGGTGTCGAGTCCAACCACTATTAGAATTACAGGTTGGTCGTTTGGCGTGTTGTCTGATTGATGTCTTGTTTCCTCTATTTGCCGTAGTGATTCTGAGACTTTGCCGATTGCCTGGACTGCATTTGGAAAATTGTGGACAGGCAGCAATTGTACATTATCGAGTCTTTTGATTGCTTCCTCCCGGGAAACTTTTGGTTCGGTTGGACTGGATTGCAGGGCATTGAGCAAAGTTCTGGGAGCGAAGGCTTCGAAACCGCTCGGGAATATAATGAATGCACTTGGCCTAGATGAAGAGGGGTTCTTCATAAGGCTTTTTATGAGAAGATGCCGAGGAATCTGACATGTGTGAGAGGAGACAAAGTGCATACGGCTAGGCGTAGAAGCTCTTACCTGTGCAATGTACTCATCGTTGTCTGTGCTTCTAGCTCTCAGTCTGGAGAATCCGATGATGGTTCCGCATCGGAAGATGGTTGATTTAGAGGTTTGAATGCCTTCGTCCCAATGTCCCTTTAAGTTCCAGTCATTGCTGTCTGCGCCATCATGCAAAGGCCCGTCGAGGGTTCCTGTCCTGCTGTCTGTTCGGGAAAGTAGAGAATCGGCAAGGACGGGAAAAGCTGGCTCTGCAGAATAGATGTTTGATTCCAAGGCCATTGTGGGCCATGACCATTGGGAAAATGCGAACTGGAGGTACAGTAGATCCAGACCGACAACTTGAAGTTGTGATGGAATTGATGAGTGTAGGGGTTGCTAAAGTGGAGAGAGCATGGGAAGTTGAGGATCCACCGCCTTTGTGCGCCGCCCACAAGGTCAAGACAGAATACATAAACCGCTGAGGATGAAAGGAAAGTAAGTATTTCCTGGGATGTAGAATAATATTTCTTTTTCCATAGATGAGCAAAAATTGATAAGACACAGGCAAGCGGCGATCAGACGTAGCCCCAGGCTCTTGAACTAGCTGAGCAGAAGACCACCAATAGGATGAGTGACACATCATTCAGGGTATGCCATATTTCATACCTACAGTGGCGTTTGGCCCATATTTGTTAACCTAGAATTATATATAAAGCACGACAAGTGGAATGGCATATTGACTGGCTTTGGTAGATCCTGTGGTTCTTATATTCATTGTTATGTTCGTGTGAGTTATGTATTTGGTAAATCTCGTCTCCATATTCCACTACCATCATGGGTCCACGCGGGCTTCATGTTATCTTCCAGTACTCTGATCAAATCTTCCCGTACGGCCTCGACATGGAAGTCTCGACTCCAGAACTTGGTAATAGACGGGTGTTGATTAATATGCCATCCTATGATGGAGTATGCACTTTCCAGCTCCATCCAAGGGTCATTTGGATCGAGCGAGCCACGTTGCTCCAGCTCGGTGGCGTGATTGTTGGCATCGGGGGCAAGTTGCACAGTTAGTTGGTGCATATTAGGCATTGCAGATATTGCTTTCAAAATCAGGTCCATATGGTTGAAGAATGGAAAGACGGCTGTGTAGGTGAAGGAGGTAAAGGGTTGCAATAAGGTCATCAAATCTCGTGGGGCCGGAGGATCCGTGTCAACTTCATCCTCCTCCTGCCGGCGAAGATGAAAGCCCCATTCTCCCAGAAATGAGGGGACACGTCCAAGGAAGTATTCGTAGTGATGATATGCCTTGAGAGAAGAGGATTCGTTGAATGTCATCGAAGTCCACGGGCGAGCCACGAGCAGATTGCTACAATACTCTAAATTTGACAATGAGGATAAGTCGCGGGGGTGGCAGGTCTCTCGTTCCAGTTGCAAAATCTGAAGGTCGATTTCAAAGGCCCAATTGAAACCACCTTGAACGGATGCATTCAATGTCTCGCCAATAAACATTGGTGGGGCTAAAAGGGTGATGCGAGCTGGATCCAGGTACCGCAGGACTCTGCGCCACCAGCATGGATCATCCGGATAAACCGGGGATGATGGAGAGATGGCCACGAGAGATGTGACATATCGGTTCAGCCCAGAGCGGACCAGAAAGACGCGGAAATCAGGCTCATCTTTCAGTTCGAGACAGGCATGCGAGAAGAGAACCGGTCGGACCAGATCTAGGAAACGGCGTGAGGTGAGTGCAAGATGCTTGAGGTTCTCATTTCTGCCTTGATCATTGGACCGAACGAGATGTAGCTGGGGAGTCAGATGGAGTCGAGCCAGCGACGGGGGCTCAGGGGCCAAGGTGGCGATAATGTGGTCCAGCAGTTCATTGGGGAGCCGCTCCAAGGGACACGACATGACGGGATGCTCTCGCAGGGCCTTACGGCGCCGCTTCACATGACGATACTAGTCACTAGTGTACTAGGAAGGCAGTTCGCAGAGGTCAAGGCATTTCGGGAAGAAGAGTCAAGGTGAAGTGCCGGGGGGTCCCACTTGAACGCCGCTTCAACCCACTTGGCCCTTTGTCAGCGGTGACTCAGCTCTTGGTCGGATTCCTGCAGTTATGGTCTTAGTTATGATATTATTCTATTAGAATAATATCACAATATTACATGAAGGTATGCATACGATAGATGAGACATCAAGACCTAACAAAATAGCATCGAAGCTGTGTTTAAATATAAAACGAGCACCAGAGCTTGGCCGGGAATCCCCCAGTGTGGAGTCTCCATGGAATATTGATCTATACTCTTTCACGTTGGGAGACTACGTAGTCTGCTACTCAGTACAGTAGGGTCATTCATAATCACAATCATATGAAGATGAAGATGAGCATGAGTATGAATAAGAAGAATAACTCCTCTCATTAGTCCGAAGAAGACTACCCCGGGCGGAGTGCCAAGCAGCGCCCCGCATCACCGTTGCTGTATACTCCGAGCCTCCTACAAAATCCAAATCCAAATCCAAATGCCATTGTCTTCTCGATATTCCCCGTGTACAACTTGCAATAATAGATCCTGCAATTTGAACTGGTATAATCTGGAATAATCGGCTTCGAAGCAACTGAGCAATTGCCTGACTCCGATAGGCGAGCAGCAAAGTGTGGAGATGTCCATCTTTTTTGCCTGTGGGGCGGGATCGCATCCGGCCTGAAGTGAACGGCCAGCGCGATGGCGATGTGCTGGTTCTGCCCCTCTTTCTGCTCGTGCACCCCCTGGTTTTTCCTTTTTTCTCTCTTCCTCTGCTCTGACCTCAACCTGGCTTTTGCATATCTCTTTCCTGCTGTAAGTACACGAGTGTGCCTCCCGACGGTATCAACTTCAAATACTCATCCCATCGCGGCTAGCATTTCCATCATGGCACCTCAACTTCACCAGAGACCCCCCTTCCGTGCGGAGCACCTGGGCTCCCTGCTCCGCCCCCAGGAGCTTCTGAACGTCAAGATTGCCTCGGAGAAGGGCGAGGTTTCCGAATCTCAGCTTAAACCCGTTGAGGACAAGGCTATCAACGATATTGTCGAGACCCAGAAGAAGCTCGGCTACTCCAGTATCTCGGATGGGGAGTACCGCCGCCACAGTAAGTAGCTCGGGAATGTATTGTGGTGAGCTCAAAGCAAGTCGTACTGATGGTGACGCAGTGTTCTGGGGCACTTTCTTCCCCGGCCTGGAGGGTTTCGACGAAGTCACTGACTTTGAGACCGACATCTTCCGCCCTTACGCCCCCGATATCGCTGCTTTCCTGGAAGCTGGTCACAAGCCCGGTGAGACCGTTCTCTGCACCGGTAAGATCAAGCATGTTGGAAGCACCTATGTCGACCAGTTCAAGTACCTCGCTAGCCGTGTGCCCAAGGATGAGGTGAAGAACCTGAAGATCACCCTGGCTGCCCCTAACTGGTACCACCTGCGGTACCGTGAGGGTAAGGCCTACCCCAAGGACGTGTATAGCTCCGACGAGGAGTACTTCGGTGATATTGCCAAGGCCTACCAGGCTGAATTGAAGATTCTGTACGACGCCGGCTGCCGCAACGTACAGTATGACGACCCCAATCTGGCCTGTAAGTTACTATTCAAGCGTGTTCCTTGGAAGATCACAAGACTCACATTCAACAATAGACTTCTGTTCCGAGAAGTTCCTGAACGGCTTCAAGGAGGACAAGGGCAACATTTATTCGGCGGATGACATGTTCGAGAAGTACATCAAGCTGTACAACGATAGCTTCATTGGTCTTCCCGAGGACATGCACGTTGGTGTGCATCTGTGCCGCGGTAACTTCGTTGGTAGCCGCCACTTCTCCGAGGGTGGTTATGACCGTATCGCTATCAAGCTGTTCCAGGAGCTGAACGTGCACACATACTACCTGGAGTACGACACCGAGCGTGCCGGTGGCTTTGAACCTCTCAAGCACCTGCCCACTCACAAGAATGTCATTCTCGGTGTTGTGACCAGTAAGTTCGCCACCATGGAGGACAAGGAAGAGATGAAGCAGCGTGTTATCAATGCCGCCAAGATCATCGCTGAGGGCAACAACATCTCGGTTGAAGATGCCCTGAAACAGGTCGGTGTTAGCCCGCAGTGCGGTTTCGCCTCGCACCGCGAGGGCAACGCTATTGACTGGGACGGCATGATCAACAAGCTGAAGCTTGTCCGTGACATTGCCAACGACATTTGGCCCAACCAGCCCTAGACATCCTTTCCTTTTGAAAAGGCTTGGACGATTTCAACGAATACCCATCTTGTATATTTTCCATCTACCACGACCATTCTCTGATCGCCTATTCAACAATGCGATAGTGTCTGGGTTTTGCTTTATTTTGTGTACAGCGTGTTGGCGGGCTGCCTGGGGTGAAGATCATGATTTATTCGGAACACCAACTTAACGTATGATTCTTGGAAATAGTCAATACACACATACATGTCCATGACAATATTGAACGGCCAGAATTAGCAGAAGATTAGAAGGAAGAAGTCGAAAGTTGAGTAGAAACAAGGCCGCGGGGTCTGCTTTTAAAGGCCAGCAAGGTCGCCTTGCAAGGTCCTCACCCCTAACCAGCCTAAATGGTTCCAATTGGTTCTCGGAATATCCACAAAATAAAGCCTTTAATAAGTAACACTATCATAAGCATACCAGTCTAAAAACTCCATGGCTTCTCATAATCAATTTTTGAGCTAGCGCTTGCCCCGCACGCCAAGCGTTAAGTTGTCAGCAACGCACTTTATTTCTCTCGATTGCAATTACCATGTCTGACTGAGATCTAGTGGCATGCAAAGATGATAAAGAGCCTTGTCTATAAGCGTACCTGAAAGGCGTGATACAATGTCTGGCCTCGAGGTAATTGGCGTCGTCGCAAGTATAGCCCAGATCGCTGAAATGGGCATCAGACTATCAGTCAAGCTATGCTCCTGTTATCGCCAAGTGAAAGATGCCAACCAGTCTATGCAGAGCCTCTCCAGTGAAGTGTCTCTCACGTGCGCGATACTCCAAGAGCTCGGGACGACGCTTCAAAAGGATGACCAGGCTAAAGTTTGTTCCGAGCATGCATTCAAGACAGCACAAGAGGTCCTGGACGAATGTACAGCTGTTTTCAAACGAATTGATGAAGCAATTGAGAAAGAAAACTCCGTGGCTGGGAAGAATCGCTTTCAGCGCGGGGCTCGGAAACTCACTGTTGCGTTTCTTGGCTCGGATCTAGCGCTGCTGAAAAGCAATTTAGAAAGACTCAAGTCGACAATGTTGCTCATGCTCAACGTTATTATGTATGCTGGGCAGCTTCGCAGGTATCTAGAAGCTCTGAAGCCACTTGGTAGATGTTAATAAGATCCAACTAGGACTACCGAAACTTCTGCGCTCGAGAATCAGCATGAAATGATCCAATTACTCCTTCAAGACAAGCAAGAGAGCGAGGCAAAATACCTTCAGATCACACAATCCCTCCAGATGGCCCACATCAATGATGATGATAATCTCCAAGCCAATACTACAGCAACAACGATCACATCGGTGCAACAACGACAGACATCCCTCAACCAAATCCCCCGACACCATTACAGGATATGTCCCCATCTGAAAGAGCAGCTGCTCAAGAAGATTTCAAGGCCTACCGTCATATTATCCAAAAATTCATCAAACAAATCAACTCGTGAGGAAGCTTTAGAGAAAGCTAGACATCTGAGGCTACGAAATAGCATCATGAACTTGCATCCTGCCGAAATTGAGGAATACAGAAATCGAGATCCTCGAATGGCGCTGGTACTCAAAAGGATGTTTCCAAACAGTCAGGATCCGAATTGCCAGGATAGTCGGTCGTCTAGAAATCAACCCCAAGCGCAATGTACTCCGGCAAAACGAGTGATCCGCCGAAGCAGCATGAATTCCGAGCAACCCCTTACTCAAGCGCCATCTCAAGACTGTGAATGGCCACGGTTAGAATCCCAAGCAGAGTTCCTGCTCTTAATGATAACCCAATGCAGAGCTCTTCTGGGGATTCCTCTATTTTTTGGCTTGATCCTCCCTCTTCGTCCAAACCTCGACCTCAGTACCCCCTCGGCCACTGGCAGGATCTTGCTTTGCATTCTAACCGTGGCCATTCACAGTCTCGACATGACGTTTCATCTTTAAGGAGTATAGATTCCGAGAAAGGTGATGGTGATGAAGAACCAAAATTGGAAGAACCAAAATTGGTGGAAAGGTCTGGCCCTGACAACGATCTCTTGTACTACCGCACGCGCTCTCCTTCCCCTCGTGGTCGATCTAGATCACCCCGAGGCTTGGGCGAGGCTAGTTACAATAGTCTCTATGAGAGGCAGCGCTTGCGCTTTCGCAGCCCAGTCACTAGGAATCCTCCTGTGACTGCGGCAGGCCTAGGGGCTGCTGCTCTAGCCGGTTTATACGGGGAAAGTAAAGAACGCATGGAAGCTTCAGAGACAGCCCTCCCGGATGCTGGGAAACAGCACCCTGCCATTAAAACTGTGGAAGGCTTGATTTTACATTGGACAATATTGACGGTTGATGATATGTAGCGCAAACAGTGCTTAACTAGAAGTTTACGAGGCTGTCTGGGAGGCAATGTTGCTAGAAGATTATGAACGAAGACTACAAGACAACATCGGCACATTTTGTTAGTAGGAAAGCAGTTCAGGAACAAGTACCCGCATCACGTAACGATGACAACAGAATGTGATTGGCGAAGCTGGGGAGATTCAGCCACGTTTCCGGACGATGGTCCCGGGAAACAAGTACCAAACAAGTGGCTCGATTCAGTCAAAGTCATGTCATTTTAGTCCAAGTTGATTCTCTATCTCAGCTCCAAAAGTCAACTCCCCCCCGCCTCTGAAAACCAGTCAATTCTATACACATCGGCAATCCACAATAATGACAAGGGAATCGAGCAATGGTAACGCTGATGATATAAACCACTTGTGGGGAATTAAATAATTAAGGCGGAGCTCTGGTGAGTCCGTATAGCAACAGAGGGGATATCATAGAAGGAAAATGGAACCAAAGGGGGCAGAGGCAAAAAGAAAAGAGGCCGCGCACAAAGGAAATGATGAAAGGGAAGAAAAAGGCACAAACGAAGAAAAGCCCAAATGCTGCGTCGTCTTGTCATCAAACACGGGACATGAGTCGAAAAGATAAATAACTTCACGGACAGTGCTAGGTGTTGTACACGAGGCTAGGGAGGGAGCCTCTTGAGATCGCAGCGGGGCATATTTATTTCTGCGGCTGGGTCTTGACATTGTTGGAGAGCCACGCCTGTAAGTGGAGACGTGCGGGTCAGTCATTGTTTTGGTTTCGGTCAAGCAAGGCAGGGGACATACCAGGCCCTCGAAAATACCGGTTCCGTCGGTAGCCACACTGGGCGCGACGTACCACAGCTTGTCCTTAAGCTTGGTGAGCTGGAGTTGTTGGGTAATCTCCTCGGGGCTCAGATCTGGTCAATTAGTCAGTTTGGGGGGTTCTCAGGAAGACAGCATATCGCCGCCAAAAAAAAAGGGCCGAGGATACGTACGGCCACCGATATCTTGCTTGTTGGCGAACACCAACAAAAGAGCATCCTTCATTTCGCGATCGTTGATGATCTTGTGCAGCTCCGAGCGGGCCTCCTCCAGACGCGCGGTGTCGCTTGAGTCCACCACGAAAATCAGACCTTGTGTGCCGGAGTAGTAGTGTCGCCAGAGGGGACGGATCTTGTCCTGACCGCCGACATCCCAGACGTTGAACTTGACGTTCTTATAGGTGACACTCTCGACGTTGAAGCCGACGGTGGGGATCGTGGTCACGTCCTGGTTACTGAGTTTCAATTTATAGAGAATTGCTGTGATTTCCGTAAGCAGCCGGCCCAGACTCAACGACAATCAGCTTGAGAGATCCTTACTGGTCTTTCCAGCAGCATCCAAACCCAGCATCAGGATCCGCATTTCCTTCGTGCCGAAGATCTTCCCCATCATCTTAGATACTTGGCCACCCATCTTGGCGACGCGTCAATTGAAACTGGGCGGAGGGTGGAGGAGATGTGTGCGACGGCACAAGAGCGTCTAGGGAAGGGGGAAGAGCGAGGTGAATCGGCGAGTCGAGCAAAGCAGCAGTAAAGATCAATCAAGAAAACAGAATCGCGAGGCGGGGGAAAAGGGGCACGGTGCTGACTCATCCACCCCCAGAGGCAGTCGGCGTTTCACGCGTGGGCTCCACTGCTAATTTGCTAATTTACTGCGGTGGCACCCGTGGGATCGGAGATCAATCAAGGGTTCAGAAAGGAGCATTAGGAGATACAAGAGATGGCATGAATACAAACAACACACTCGTGTCGCGTTGGAGTCCGCGCAGGAACCATGGCTGGTGAGAGTTTGCGACGTCATGACAAGCCCGCGATCACACACGACCTCTTTTGTGTATCTCGGCACTTTCTACACTTCCAATTATTTCTCTCAGCGAAGAGTGTTTCTCCCATTTTTGATTTTCATCAGTAACAAAGATCTAAGATGCCTGATAACGGACATTCATACTCACGTCACACCTCGGTGACGCGGCAACGCCGACTCTCACAGCAGTTCCAGAAGAATGCCTGGCTGGCACCGCCATCTGATGTACGTTCAGCTGGGAGATATCGGGATGCCCGTAGCAAGCATAGAGCTAACGGGCAAAGACCATCTATGCAGGAGTTTCGGGCTTCTTCTCCAACAGCCAGACCCCAATCATCGCTATCGCATTCCGCGACCCTACATACCTACTAGACTTCATTCAGAAGCAGATCGAACATGACGTCGAAGGCGAGCTGGCGACCGATTTCATCATCTCCGAATTGAAGAAATACGCCGAAGCCCACATGGAGAAAATTATGGGTCTAGCTATGCCCCATTATGTCGCAAACTATTGCAAGTCACTCTGCTCCCAGCTGTGGGCCGAGCTTGATATAGTTCCCCTCGTCCTGCCAGAATCCAGCCCGATGGATCGCTTTATAACAAACCAGTCAACTGAGACACGCATATGGGATGCCAAACCCATCGATGAACAAGCGGATTCCATGGCGCGAAAATCTGTTAGGTTCGTGAGATCGGCGACCCTGTGGAGCATGAACGCTGATCCATGCGCAGATTGTTTGGTCCGGAAAACATCCCCTTGCTGCAAGTCGGTTTGATGGGCCTCGTGGAGGTTGACACCGGATTCCACGTGCGATTGACGAACCTCTCAGACTTCCAAAAGACCGTCTCCGAAAGGACGTGGTCTGCGGTTCTTCATTATGCGGCCGAGCTCAAGGAACGCAAAGTGAAAATTGCTTTTTTCAGCGCGACTCCGCAGGGTGGAGGTGTAGCTTTGATGAGACATGCCCTCGTGCGATTTTCGCATTCCTTGGGCACGGACATCAAATGGTGGGACCCATAGTATCATTAAGGTAGATGTCCCTTCACGAGGAGAGAAAGACTAATTTAGCTTGTCTATATTAGGTACGTCCCGAAGCCACGACCAGGTGTCTTTCGAGTAACGAAGAATAATCACAACATTCTTCAAGGCATTGCTTGCCCCGAAGAGCGCCTGACCCCAGCGAACAAGCGATTGCTAGAGGATTGGATAAGGGAGAACGCCAAGCGATATTGGACCTGCAGGGGGGGTCCTCTTTGCGCGCCGTCGGATGGAGGCGCAGATATCTTGATCGTGGATGACCCCCAAATGTCGGGACTGATCCCAATCGCCAAAGAATTGGCCCCAAATCGACCGATCATTTTCCGAAGTCACATTGAAATTCGAAGTGACTTGGTTGAGAAAAGAGGAAGCCCTCAGGCCGAGACCTGGGGATATCTATGGAATCATGTTAAATTATCTGAATGCTTTATCAGCCATCCAGTGAGTACTTTCGTGCCACGAGATGTGCCTCCAGAAACAGTAGGATATATGCCAGCTTCAACGGATTGGTAAGTGGCCTGATAAGCAATCACTATCTGCTCAAGGTGATTGATCACTGACGTGGCGCAGGATGGATGGTTTGAACAAGAATATGCGAGATTGGGATGTGGCACATTATGGCCGTATCTTTAATGCTGCCTGCAAAAACTCAGACATGACCACGATCCAATACCCAGAAGGTGAGACCATCGATATGTATGCATGGGCTAGATATCTGACCAGGTGCACCAGATCAGTACATCGTGCAGATAGCGCGATTCGATCCGTCGAAGGGTATCTTCGATGTATTAGATTCATATGAGAAATTTCACGACCGACTGACTCATGAACGACCCCATATGACTCCCCCTAAGCTGCTAATCTGCGGACATGGATCAGTGGATGACCCTGATGGGGCGGTGGTCTACGATGATGTGATGTATCATATCGAGCACAAGATACCGCATCTCCGACATCGGATTTGTGTCATGAGACTGAGGCCCTTGGATCAGGTTTTGAACGCGATCTTGTCCAAAGCTACCATTGCATTGCAGTTGTCGACGCGAGAGGGATTCGAAGTGAAAGTTTCCGAAGCAATTCACAAAGGCAGACCTGTGATCGCCACGCGTGCCGGTGGTATTCCACTCCAGGTTGAGAACGGCAAAGACGGATTTCTCGTGGATATCGGCGATTCCGACGCAGTCGCACGGCACCTCTTTGACTTGTGGACGGATAAGGCCCTCTATCACCGTATGTCGCAATATGCCCTCAACCACGTCTGTGATGAGGTGAGCACGGTGGGCAATACGCTCAATTGGCTTTATCTCGCATCGAAGCTATCCAAGGGCGAGCTTGTGCGACCCAATGGTCGCTGGATCAACGATCTGGCCTTCGAGGAGATCGGGTTACCCGTTTCGGAGAGTGAGCCACGATTGACTCGCGAGGTACAGGTGGAAAAAATGGGGTAGTGATGTGCGTTGCCAGGAATCGCTGTTGTGTATTGAGCTTTGTCCTCCGGTGAACGTTTGTATGGGCATCTAAGTAGTATTCAGGAATCATATCCACATGCAATAGCGGTTGCCTCGGAATAGAACACGGGCCAATGTGAATCTTGGAAGAAAACAAATAAGGGTATCAATCGACAGTAATAAAAAAACGCAAAACCAATAAGACGGTGGCCACACCTTATGGTTTCCCAACAGCCCGATACCTTTCTCTCGCCAATCCACCCTCGGCCCCCTCAACGCCATACCCCTCGCCAACCTCGCCAACAATCCTGGCAGGCTTGCCCCCAACCACACACCAACTTGGTACAACCATACCAGGTGGAACAACCGCCCCATCAAGGACAACGGAGAAGTCCTTTATGATAGCCATGCTCCCAACCGTAGCCCCAGCCCCGACGTGAACATGATTCCCCAGCGACGCAGCCTCCACAACAGCTGATTCGCCGACAAAGACGTGGTCGCCAATCTTGAGAGGATAGTATGAGTGTACACCACGGTGTATCCTACTCGGTGGCCGCAGGATGGCACACTTAGAGACGTAGCTGTACCGGCCGACGGTGATTGCGACACTTGGAGCGTTTGAAGGTGGAGGGGGGTTGTTTGGGTCTGTTGAGGCAGGAGTGGCAGGTTGTCGAAAGAGATCCCCTCGGATGACAGCTTCGGCTTGAATGACAGTCTTTCCACCGAGGATAATGTGCTGTGTGCCGTGAATTTGGGACCGGCGCGAGATCTTGTTTCCCGTGTCCTGGTGCGTGTTAGCTTGGGGTTCTTTTCCGGCATTGAGTGTGTTAAACCAAGGGGGCGAGGATATAAGTATATCGCAAGGCAAGTGTCACGTACGGTCTCAATGTATTCACCCTTTGCAGCTTTGGGGGGCATTTTGAGTGTCTGGTGGAATTGAAGTTGCTGTTGCTCTTCCCTCGATGTTGATGGACGATCGCGACGGAAAGCGGTCAGAACTGCTCGGGCTATACGCCCGCCGGTTCGAAGTCTTGGCATGGAAACTTCAACCTGGACGAAAAGGGTTGGGGTTTCTTAAATTGATAAATGTATGGACTGACAGGCTAACGTTGAGCTTCTCAAACAAATGAATTTGCTTATCTTAAGACCGGGGTCGCCAATACATCATTCGTCGTCGTAGTACAGACTGGTTGTTAGAACTAGACCATTTTGGGCCATCCCAACATAAGGTTGGTCTCATAGTGAAGGTTAATCTAAATGAGCCACAAGATTAAATCGCCTATGGGCTCAAAATATTCTTTCCTTCCAACATCCCCTCGGTTCTTTATCTACTGATCGAAAGTTCTCCATCTTCATTAAACAAATTAGGCTTCCAAAATGTCCTACTCTATTGATATCCAAGTCAAAATCCTGGTCGCGCGTCTGATATTCCTGGCACTTTTCCTCTATGCAATGATCAGGCTTGTGAGCCAACTGATCCAGCTGAGTTAACTGAAAAATCTTTCCCTTTTTATGAAAAGTTTGAACGCACTTGTTGAAAAGGCTGTAGCCAAGCAATGCCGCAATTTGTTATACAGCAGTTCTAGACCAGATCTGCAAAGACTACTATGGCTTGAAATTTTGTTCTGTTGATTTCTATGTCAGTCAGCCAAGAGATACTTGGGATAACAGCGTTTTCTTCTACTGAGATGGCTTGCTCCTTGGTCTTTGTATCATTCTGTTTGTGTGGTTAGTGTCATTTAAAACAATTGCCAAAATTTCTACAAGCAAGAAGAGAAAACTTGAAAAGAGAGGATACATGTTAAGAGTTTCATATTTTCCCCCTCTTCGGTAAGTTGTCTTCATACTAGTAGTACTCATGTTAAATAATTTTCAGTACGATATCGTACTACGTATACTTCGGTCTTTCAAAGACCATATATGAAACTCTCTTTCCCACAAATAACCCCTTCAGCTTTGAGCCCATGCCCTGTCATCCTTTTTGCCATTTCTTTGAGAGCATGAGGCAGATACCATTACCATGGTCAATATAGAAGTTGAATGAGATCTTGTATATATAATAGGACATCTTTTGTAATGAACTTTTGAATACAAAAGCCAGAACTCTCCGTGGAAGGTTACTAATCCACTAAGATGGCACAAATTCCATTTTTTGATCTGCATAATTTTGCCATGGACTCTCTACCTTTCGAGATGGATACATCTGCCAACACTGCTTGGAAGGTTGCCTGTGTGCATTGGTCCATGTATTGGACATTTCTGAGCATGGCATGGGATGTCTTTTTACAATTTTTGTGGTTACTGGCTACTGTGCTGAGCGCCGTGTTTCCTCTTGTCATCATTTTAGGCGTGTGTGAATGGTTGTTCAAAGATATGAAACAACCACGGCGTAAACCCAAACCCCCAAAGCGGGCCCATAAGTTGAAGAGTTAGTGGCAGAATTAATCGTCCTTTCGAAGCCAATCTATCTGCGAGTGTTCCTATGTCCAATACTTGGCTCTTGTATTATTTTTTATTTTTTTTCTCTTGTCTAACTACGGGTCTCAGTAGATGCCTTTATGATGGAATAGTCAACCGTAGCTTCCAACCCTTTGCAACTCTAGGCATCCAGTTTAAACTTCCATGATTGCAAACATTTCCGATATGCTCGGCTATTAAATTGTCTAGGAAATACCCAATGTTGGTAGAGAGAGGAGACATTTTGCCCCATCTCTACATGGGATGCCCTCTACCACAATCTGGATATCAGGTACTGGTTGATAACAGGGTCTGTATTTTAGGTTGACACGTGGTAGCGTAATACTTTAGTTGGGCACGCCGCGCTGGACCGTTTCGGAAGCCTGAAGAAAGATGTGCAGTACTTGAACGCATACCTTCTCAAAACCTCATCTCGCGCTCGTATATGAAATTATCCTCCTCAAATTCAATGAACAATATCGACTTACTACTCTCGTCCCTATCATTCATCATGGCAATCAACCGACAAGGTTTAATGAATGCAGAATTGGTTCGTTGTGGCTACCTTCTACGCTTTATCCTCCTGGCATTCATAGCCGGAACCTTTATGAGACAGGGGAGCTTTCCTTGAAAAGGAAGGTTACTAGGGATGGTTATCAATCAGTGGGTTGATAGCTTCTTTGTGCTCTGGCAGGAAAACATAGGGGCCGATAATGGTTACTGGCAACCATATTGGGCTGCTGCCGTATGCGAGTATCTAATCTGGGGGCAAACCTACAATGCATGCCGTATCAGCCAAGACGCCCCGAGCCCTCTTGCTACATTTGCTTGGGAATAAGGTTATTACATTTGATGCAGGGAATCTAATACTAGGGAGAAGCCGGGTTTAACATGAAACGATGTGAAAATTGAACTATACACTACAGCTACAAAGCCTTCAATAATTAGAAGCACAGTTTCTGGATATCCTGGAGGACAAGGCAGTCCCCAAAAACAAAACCAAAGCGTAAACCATGGCCACCCAAAGGGAGTGCCGCACATTAAGCCTCGTCCGGACCTCGTACAATCGGTCGTGACAGGGGTATATTTTAGTCGACTCGACGAGCCGCTTAGTTCTTGGGAGGGAATTCGCCATCCCAGTGAAGCTTGAGCGCTGTAGAAGAAAGGATCAATTAGTATGATGTTCAGATGGTTGGCCAGTCGATGGGACTTACACATTGGGAAGGGGAAGTACGCGGTGCCGTCCTGGCGGAGGTAGACATAGTAGCCGCCCTCCTGGGGGATCTTCTTGAGCTCACCCTGGGCACCAGGGGCACGACGGAGGTTCTCCAGGCGACCGACGACACGGAGCATAGCGACGAGGGCGATCTTGGTGATCTCCTTGCCGAAGCCGGTGTTGGGACCCTGGCCGTGGTTCAGGTAAGAGTCGAGAGGGCGGTCGAGGTTAACATCCTTGGGCTCGGGGAAGACAGTAGGATCGTGGTTGGCCTGGACGAAGGAGGCGAAGACCTCCTGCCCGGCCTTGATCTCAACAGTCTTTCCGTCATCCTGGACGGTGGTGTCGTTCTGGGCCCGGCGGTAGGTGCCGAAGGTGCCGTTGATACGGATGGCCTCCAGGCAGTAACGGAAGAGCTTCTCATCGTTCTCCTTGGAGTCTTGCTTGGCCAGACGGTGAATCTCAGGAAGGTGCTGCTTGCCCTCGCCAGTGTAGTACTCAATAACCTGAGTGAACACCTGGCCCTGGTTGGGAACCATGCCGACGACGGTCGGGATGATCTGAGACCAGGTAATCTCCTTAGAGCTGAGACCAGCCTCCTCCAGGCGGCGGAGGGCACTGGTGCCGTACTCGCGGAGGGCGTTGTCGTGGGGGCGGAAGCTGTTCCTCAGACCGGACAGGAGACCGCTGTCCGTATCAGCCTTGACGGTGGCCTCAACAACCTGGCCGAGCTGCTGAGCGACAGCGGAGGCGGCACGGTTCAGCGTGTACGACTTGGTAGCGTCGACATCGAAGAACAGAGCAGAGAACACGGTGGTCAGGATCATGTACATCTCGTGCTCGGTGAAGAGACCGTCGGGGTTCGCCTGAGTCTTCAGGGGAAGGCCAAAGAGGGTCGAGGCAAAGTGAATGTGAGCCAGGTTACCGACATCACGAGTAATATCAACTTGGTTGATCTTGGCCAGCTTGGCACCGTTCTCGGAGATGAGACGGGTGGTGATATCCTCGTAGAACTTCTTCACCAGGCCAGGGAACTCCTCAGTGCTGAAAGCCTCGCCCATAGCCTTCTGCTGCTTGGCATCGAAGTCACCCTTGCCAAAGAGCTCCTCCATAGAGCTGCTCCAAGCGGCAGTGAACTCATTCGGGTTGTTGAGGACCAACTTCGCGCTCTGGTGAGAGGACAGGTTGGCGCGGCTTGGCATGAAAGAGGGAGCCTCGTAAGAGTAGTCCTGCTCGCGGCCCAGTTTCTTCATGATGACCTTGTTCTCGCTGGGAATGGTCATAGGGTAGTGGGCATAGATGGAGTCGGCTCTGTAGTAGTTGGGGAAAGCACGGGTGGCCAGCTTGTAGAAGACACAGCCCTGGTTGACGTTCAAGTCATAACGGCACTCGTTGTATCCCCAGTTGGTCAAGTTGCGAGGGTTGTAGTCAATAGTGTAATGACGATCACCACGGACCAGAGCGACGGCATCGGACAGAACAGCACGGGAGATGGTGTACGTGGGGGCAATACCAACACCAGGAACCATAGGCTCCTTGGCTTCCTCAGAGACGATACCGGGGTACAATTCGACGTTGTCGGGGTGGTCATAGAGGTGACGAAGGGCGTTGGCAACATCGGGGTCAGAGTTGATTTCCTCGAAGGTCTCGTAGTTCTTGAGGCCGAAGTGCTTGCGGAACTCGTTCAGAGAACCGACTTGCCATCTGCGGGCAGCCTCCATACCGAGAATCTCGATAGATCGGAGAGCCTTAGGAACGTTGCGGGCGCCGAAAGAGCTAGCAACATCCTCAGTGGCGTGGGACAGGATTTGGACAAGCTCCTCGTCCTTGAAGGTGCCGTCCTCCTGGCGCTTCAGTTGGGCGAAAGTACGCTTGGAGGGATCGGGATCAAGCTTGCCCTGGTAGTTCTTCATACCCTGAAGAAGCTCAACCATGCTGACCTCCTCAGCGGGCTTGCCCATGAGGTCATGGTAGATCTGCTCGACCCACTTCTCATCTCCCTGACTGATAGCGGAGTGCCAGCGGTAGGCCAGGTTGAACTCGACCGAGCACTGGTTACCGAGACCGGAGGGAGTAGCGCCAGCCTTCTCCATCTGGGCACGAGGGTCCAGACACCAGGTGGAGTTGGTGCGGTTCAGGTTGACAATAGTACGGAGGTAGTCGTACAGGGTAATGTTAATGTACAGACCACAAGTAATCAGTCGACCAGTCTGGAACAAATCTTCGTCGCGCTTGGCCCAGGCCTTCTTCTTGTCATCCTCGGACAGGTGAGCAGGGGGAATAGGGAAACGGTTGTTCTCGTTGATCTCGGCCAACTGTTCGACAACATTGTTGTGGAAGCGGTTCAGCATGACAAGCAGAACACCGCACGCGGCGGGGAGGGCCTGCAGGCGGCCCTCGGAGAAGCAGTCAGGCTTCAGCTTTCCGTTCTCGTGGGAACGGATCAGATCCTGCTGCTCCTGGACATCACCATAGAGAATAGACAGGTCAAGGTAGCCGGAGGTCTTGTTGATGTGCGGTTCACGGTAGTCGGTCTGGAAAATATCTAGAGTTTACATTAGTATTCACATGTGGATAATTGTCAAGTAAACGGACGCTTACCGTGAATGATAAGAGAAGCCCAATCAAAGAACACACTGGACACCTTGTTGGGGTGAGGGGTGAACTCCTGACGAGCGAATAGACTATCGAAGATGAGACCAGGGTCAGGCAGACCGCTCGGCTGGATAGTGAGAGGAGGAATGGTGCGGCAGTAGGGGGTATTGGCCGCACCCAAGGACGGCTGGGTAGGGTTGTTGTTAGAGCCGTCGGCGGAACGGTATTTGTAATCATCTCCCATCAAGCTAAGAGTGGCATTAGCAATTTAGAAACATCCGGTATGTCAGAATCAGGAATCTTACGAGAGAGGGGGGTGTGGCAACGAGTTCCACAGCTCGTCAAGGAACTGGTTTGTGAGCTCAGTACGGTTCTTAGAGGAACCAGGCATATCGGCAACAAGCTATATTTTGACATCGGGTTAGCTCCTCTTCCGTGTCCCATGGGCAAAATTGAAGCCAATTGGAGTCGACTCTATGAGATGAGTAGGTTGCATACCTGGATAATGCGCTCCATGAGGTAGGTCTTGTCGTCAATAAGCTCACCGGAGGCCTTGTTCTTGATCAGGTCTTTCACGGTGTTGATATCGCGGAAACCGAGGGACTTGATATCATTGAGCAGTCCTCCGGACTCCTCGTGCTTCAGGTAGGTGCCATCGCCGGTTTGGTTGGGCAGAGGCTCGCGCGAAGCGTGAATTGCCTGCGCATACTTGTCGAAGATAGCCTCGACCTCAGAGCGC
Organism: Penicillium sp. G339; assembly: GCA_027569595.1. NCBI lineage: Eukaryota > Fungi > Ascomycota > Eurotiomycetes > Eurotiales > Aspergillaceae > Penicillium > Penicillium sp. G339. The sequence continues at coordinate 44,131 of JAPDFJ010000011.1, forward strand.
TTCACAACGTGGGTCTCATCGTTGGAGGCCTTCCGGGGGCCGGCCGACTTCGAGAAGCGCTTGCTGCCATGTTCCTTGGTACTCTTGGGCGCGCTCTTGGGCTCGGCGTCGCCGTTGGCGTCCTTGTTCCGCTTGAACTGCGTCGAGAATCTCCGCAGCATCGACATGGTGACGGGGGGTTCTGAGAAGCTTAACACAAACTAAGTCACTATGTGGAAGGGGAATTGACTCAGGAACAAAAAAAAAAAAAGGAATTAAGATGGCTACCTCGGGCCAGATCAGGGGAGGGTAAGAAAAATCGCGAGTGAAGCTGCGCGCGCGCCTGATTTAAAAACGAGCTGTGCGGGAGGACCCAGGTGAGGAGCAGCTGCAGGACTGTGGAGCGTCCGCGGTGGCGGATTTGTTATCACCAATAGTTGATTGACTGGGAGGCCCAGATCTCATTGGAAATGGTCAGACCAGTGCGACACTAGCCTCGATCTGCCCGGAGACTGTGGCTCAGGATTGAAAGCCAGCTGCCAATCAGCTCGGCGGCCCCGCGTGGGACAAAGCCAGATGCAGCTAATTTGGCTGCGGATCCCACCGAAAAGCATGGCTTTCACTCGATGACGAACCACTGAACCCAGTAATCAATTGATCACCATGCAGGGTTACCGGAGTGGGGAGCTTCACTGCTTGGGAAAGGGGGTGGGCCAGGCAATTGGACACGGCACGTCACCCTGGGCAGCAGCGCTGAAACCCTCCACGAGTGGACAGCTCGCTTCTCGAACGTGATCCTCGCACGATCGCTAGGCTAGACCAGGCGAGAGGTGACATTCATGGGCAGAATCAGGTACCAGAATATGCACGCATCGACGTCACATCCTTGGTGATCTCCTACCATGCTCGAGAGCTTGAAATTGACATGCATCGGAGGACGTGTATGTGACTGATGTCAAGCGAGCAGCAGCGGTGTACGATGGAACCGAATCTCGGAAGTCATCATGCTCCACATAGGAGATCGCAAGATCCAGCCAGACGTCGTGAGATGGAATGTGGCAGCACGAAGTGGGGGTGGGGGGTGGACACGGTTGACCTGAGAAAAAAGCAGTGGCTGGCTGTGACGATCACCGGAGCAACCGGTTGTGAGGAAGTAGGGAGGATAATTTGGGGGGGGGGGGGGGGGGGGACGGCTGTCAAACCCCAAGCGTGGACATGGGCCATGGTAGAGAAGGCCACCATGGGAAACGCAAGGGAAAAGAATAGCGCAGTACGGATAGCCATTGGTAGCCGAGACAAACACAGACACATCGACACCAACCCTCCGATCGGCACGCTCCACCCGTTCGCCCACTCGCTAGCAGCTCTAGCAGTTCTAGCGTGTGCCAAGGGCGAGAACGGGCCCGTCCGGCAGCTTGAACCACATTAGGTCAGCTGTCATTGGCTGGTCCAGCTGCCAGTCATCATCAGCCATAATTAATCAAAAACTGATCTATCGTGTCTGTCTTCCTTGTTTCCCGGTCTTCCACCCCCCACCTCCTCAGGGTCCTTCTTTTTCGGTCGATGCATTGCGACTCGTGGCAAATGAGGCTATATGCAAGAGCGATACGACGACAAGAGGGGACCTAAAGTATCCCCAAGGATCTCCTATCTTCATCAGCTCCGTGCATAACGTTGACGCGAACCACGGAACGAGTGTGGCGCTTCTGGGGGATGCGGCCACTCCCGCACTCGTGCCGTCAGAAGCCGCGATCAATGGAATCCCTGCCAGAAAAATGGCCGGAAAATATTCAGAGGCAAATCGGCGCGAGCACTATCGTTCGCCTGCAGAAGACCAAAGAGAGTCAGGTCCTGGACTATCAAGGAATCCTCCCATGTGATCGGGGATCGTGCATTGTCCACCCTCAGCCGCTCCGGACCTTCAAAAAGCAGAGCTAAACGGGTTCCACCAGGAAGAAAATCTCGGGCTCTCCAGCCTCGTGTGTCCTCCACGTCAGACTGAAAACTTTGGCCACATAATCCTTCAGCCGGACAGACAGGTGGGTCCCACCGACGTGAAGACATTAAGGCGGTTCGGGTGAGGAGTTCAGTCGCCCCTCTTAGTCTTCTTAGTCTTCTTAGTGTATCTAGTGCTTGACGCTAGCCAGTAGCCTCGATCCACGGCCGAACTGGTTGACACGCCCCTTGCCCGAGTGATTGGAAAGCATTTGCTGGCGGAGGCGACGTGGAGAATGATCAGCGGTAATGTCCCGAGTCCACGATCACTGCTAGGTATATCTCGTCTCATAGGTTCATCTGGGCTACCAGACCCCGATGGTCTCCAGTCTTGCGTCGCCCAAGAAGAAAACTCGGACCTGTGTTTCCTTTGTGTGTTTTATGTTTTGTGTGTTGTTTTTTCTTTGTTGTTTTTTTGTTTTTTCGGTGGGTAAATCCCCTCCCCCCCACACTGTGTGGACCTCGTGAAGGGGTTCGCGAGTCAAGGTTAGCCTGGATTGAAACGCCAAAGTACATGTAAAGGGGAAAGAAAAGAGGAAAGAAACGAGGATCCGAAAGTTTGCGATTGGGCGGGATGCGCCCCCGTTGGAATGCGAAAGTTTGAATAGGGCTCAAGTTGTGTAACGTGAGGGGGGAAGAACAAGGCGGCCAGAGGAGAGTCGGAGAGTCGGCAGTACTCTGTACTGTATACAAACACACACCCATTGTCCAATGTATGTAGAATCCTACTGTATATAATGTATACACCATACAGTATGTATACAGTATGTATACCGCTGTATACACGACGATCCCCGAGTTTGACGTATCTTGCGGCGATCGGCCAGTGCGTGTCACCCTTTTAGGGCGTTCCAATCAAGCTGGCCCCCTCCCTCCCTGATTCGATTCGGCTGCTTCACGTCGTGCATCCGACTTTTTCGGTTCGTATATACTTTCACGTCCCCCTTGACGTCTGAGGAGAGTCCTTTCCCCCTCCCCTCCCCGCCTCCCCCATCGCCTTTACAGAATACCATGGCGCAGCCGCACCCGGTCCATGTCGGCCCCTCGCAGAATCCGAAGCAGTTCGTGCTCTGCTTCGATGGCACAGGCAACAAATTCGCCGGTGACGATTCTGACAGCAACGTGTTGAAGATCTTTCGTGTACGTAAAATAAGTGGGAAGCATGAAGAAGAGGCTTGGCTTTGGTTTTGATCTTGGCTAACACAGACCCCATCACCAGATGCTCGACCGCAGTCAGAGTCACCAGTACCATTACTACCAACCTGGTATCGGTACCTACGTGACGAGCAAGTCGCTTTCCAGCCATGGCCGCATCCAGCGCATCAAGTCCTGGTACCAGAAGGCCAAGGACTCTGCCATTGGTTCTTCTTTCGATGAGCACGTTATGGGCGGTTACAAGTTCTTGATGCGATACTACTCTCCAGGCGACGAGATCTACTTCATCGGCTTCAGTCGCGGTTCCTATATTGCACGATTCCTAGCAGAGATGCTGGACTACATCGGTCTACTTGAAGCCGGTAACGAAGAACTGATCCGCTTCGCCTGGAAGACCTTTGCCAAGTGGCAGCAGCGCTCGGGCGACACCCCAGAGGAACAGGATGAGAAGAGGAAGCTCTATGAGTACATGAAGGCCTTCCGTGAAACCTTCAGTCGCCCCATTACGCGCATTCGGTTCATGGGTCTGTTCGATACCGTCAACAGTGTACCGCGCTTCGAAAACGCCTGGATGCAGCGCAGCAAGTTCCCTTACACCGCGCGTAGTTCCGCGCGTGTTATCCGACACGCTGTCGGCATCGATGAGCGCCGCGCCAAGTTCCGTCAGGATTTGATCTCAGGCCCGCGTCCGGATACCCGTAAACACAAACGCCACCGTCACCACTTCGGTCATCACCGCTTGGAGCAACATCTCCATCGCCACGAAGATGCCAATCACCACCTGCACATTCATCATCAAGACCAGCAAAACAACAATGCCGAGCAAGTCCCCTCAATCCGCCTGGATAATGGCACGCCCACTGAGGACAATGCCCCGGCTGCCCCAACTGAAGCTCCTGCTTTCCAAAGTCCAGGATGGGGCCCTGGTCCTGGCGAGTCCTACTATCACCCTGCGCACCCCGCGCGTTCATCTCATACTGGAAGCGAGAGCAACTATGGCGAGAAGTCCCAGCGGTACCGTGCCCCCTCTCCTCGTCGCCCCAGTCTCCTCGTTCCCAAGCCGAACCAGTCCACCGAAGATGTGAACTCCCTTCGTAGTGGACACTCGGGCCTCTCAATTGCGATCCCTAGCCACGACGGCGACTGTGAGAGCGATGAGGATGAGCAGGACATTCACGAAATTTGGTTCCCCGGCTGCCACGCTGATATTGGCGGAGGATGGAAGCTAGAAGGCGACGAGCGGTGGGCACTGAGCCATACCCCCTTGGTCTGGATGGTGCAGGAAGCCCACAAGGCCGGTCTGGAGCTGGACGAGCGCAAAATGAAGCACTTCCAATGCTTGGAAGAATACGAGGGCGATTACAGTCCTATCCAAGCCGCCCGTCGACCCAGTCATCAACTGAGTCAGGCCAACGGCGACGACCCCGATGCTTTCCGTGAGATGCCCGACGAGAAGCAGCGCTCCGCATCAAGCCGCGACTTCTGGCATGCCCTGCACACTGCCAGCACTAAAGGCACCCTCCATGACTGTCTGGAATTCAACCAGGGTCTTCCGGCGATGTCGGTCCTCTCCTGGCGCATCATGGAGTGGCTGCCGTTCCGCCGTATGGATCTTCAGGATGACGGATCTTGGAAGCCGATCTGCTGGCCGCTGCCTCGTGGTGAGGTCCGTGATGTGCCGCTCGATGCGGAGATTCATGTTTCTGCCATTCGTCGCATGCAACACAACCCCCAGTACCGTCCCGGAAATGTTATTGTCGGTGGTGGTGGTCGCGGAATGCGTATTGCGCCAGAGAAGTACGGCATGGGTGACTGGGTGGTTCTCAGGAATGAGGGTGACTACGTGCGTGAGACGTACGTGCGCAAGGCCATGGCGAGCAAATGCAAGGAGAAGCTCGAGCACTCTTGAAGTGGCTCTTGTTATCCAAATCATTCCTCCTTGACCCTGCTGTGCCCCGTCTTGTTCCCCCCAGACTGTCAACTATAACCTAATTCTCTGTACCTTCCAATATCTATCTACCTACCATACTTAGTAACTTAGTTAGCACCTTAGTCTGATGTATCAAATGCAATGTACCATTTTATGCAAGCGAATCTGCAGTCGTCTAGATCCATCTGGAGCCATCTAGAACGCTGTAGCACAGATCGCAATTGCAGCAAATCCTTGCTTGACTTGGCGAATCAGGGTCTGACGCACATGCAGCGTTGGTTCCACTGCAACGGAAATGCTGATTGCGAAAGTCTGAGGTTACGAACAAATCCGAAACCTAGATGATCAAGATGAAGATGTAATAAAAGCTCACAGAGCTGTGAGATGGTTCGTAGTTAGGATAGAGACTTTGCTATTCTTAGTATAACCGTTCTTCGTGAACCCTGGTGATCCTGGTCTGGATGTGGCCTGTGGGGTTCTTCGTCTAGAAACCAAGGATGAGACGTCAACACAGGCTTGGCCTTCCACTGCCCCGAAGGTTTCAATGGGCAGAGCTCAGCATTTGCCTAAGATTGTTCGATCTATTCCGAGCATCCCGGCAGAGATCTCCCGGTACACGGCCGCATGAGAGTGCCCAGGCGCATGTGAAACGGAGGTATAGAGATGACTTGTGAGCCGTATAGAATTTCGGGGAATGTTTCATAGTGAATCCAGTGTCCACTCTTCATCCTCCAGATCTCAGATCTTGTAGCCCAATGCACCGAGAAAACCCCGGCTCGGGCAGGCCGAAGCATGGCAGGTGGCAGATGGTAGATGCAGGCCAGATGTCAAGCATTGAGGTCCAGATAAACTGTCGCCATGCATCTCTGTTATTGGGCGAGGAACTGCTTGCTATCTCCGTCATGTCGGGGCCGATCCATGGATGTCGCATTCGGGGGACCCATCCTGACACTAGTGCCAGACCAGATCAAGAGAACAGTGTCAAATGTGTCAAGCCGAGCACTAGCAGATCGATGCAAGTGTGTCAGAGGGCGCATTGTAAGTGTGTAAATCAAGAGGGATGGGCGAAACTGCAGAAATGAAAAGGAGTATAACACAGCCCTGGCAGGGTCCACGGGCCTGGGCCGCGTCCTTTTTTCGCCGCAACTTTTTCTCCAGGTTGACCTTTGACCTCACGACTTCTTCCTTTCTTCCTTCCTTCCAACCCTCTATTCAACCTCTTCTCGAAGCCTGGCCGGCCCACGGTTTTCGTGTTTTCACACTTTGCGCCCTCCGCCTTTCCATAATGCGCCCGGCGTAACCACCTCCTCCACCCCCTTCCCCTTCCTCTCGATCTCGGTCTCAGTCTCGAACACCCCCCAATCCTCCCCTCCCCCTGTCCTCGCCGATCATCTTGGATCGCCACTATGGGAGAGTCGCAGTCGCAGCGACCTGAGAATAGGCGCTCCCCGCCCTCCGACTCTCGCGATACCTCCTCCATGCACGGGTCCAGCACCAACACCGGGGCTTCTCCGGAACGGGTGGGAAAGGAGGACGTCATGATCACTTTGTCGCTCTCCCCCGAACCACCCGCACCCCCTCGGACCCGATCTCCTTTAGCCCGGTCGCATTCACGCTCACGATCACTGGTGGGAATTCCCGGCATGCCGTCGATGACGCGCGCCTACTCATCCCCAGGGCTGGACTCCCAGGGTCGATATATCTTCGTCAACGGCCGCGGCATGCCCGCGAATCCTCCCGTGGACGGCCCCAAACGGCCCATGCCCTTGCAGATGCGTGCGGACGATCACATCGAGACCCGTCTAGGGTCACTCAACATCTCAGAGACCATCTCGGAGAATGCGGAACTCGACACGACTCCCAAATCTCCCTCTTCTCATCCCAGCGGCTCCCCCGTCTTGATGCCGCAGGCACATCCCCGCATCGGCCGTATGCGCTCAACCTCGCCGCTCCATTTCCAACATCCTGTCAGCAGCCCGCCCCCGATTCATACCTCGCCTATGCTCGGCGGCAAGTACAACGAGTCTTATCCGATTCACTCGTCCTCGTCTACTTCCTCCGTACCCTCGACTCCGACTAGTCTACGCTCCCGAAGTCCCAGTATCTCGTCTCTGGAAACCATTCCCGACATTCCTGATGCTGAGGCTGAGGCTCTTGAGGACGAGGATCGCATTGCAGAGCTCAAGGCCGCGGCCGACGCAGCTGACGCAGCGAGCAGTGCCAACCGACGGCGCGGTACTTCCGATACCTCGACTCCATCCACCTCGTTCGGCATGGTCCGGGGTGGTTCTAGCGCATACGCTCCACGCAGTGATAAGCGGAAGCGATGGAGTGTTTGCGGTGCTGAGCGTCGCCAGGATCTCGATTTAGAGACCATCTGGGAGGACTGATTTCGGACACCTCTTGTTGCATCAACTTAATCGGTGCCTCTGAGCATCCTACCCCAAATGCCAGAACGATCTGGTCATAGGCCACCCATTCGTACCTTCGACATTCCCTATTCAGGCGTTTCGGCTTTCTCGTGGAGTTGATCTCCACTGGATTTCAACCTTTCGTCGCGCCAGGAAATTATGTCTCGCGCCGCAGTCTTCATTATCGACTCGACCTTCCGTCAGCCTCACCATTTATCTGATCCGTACATATTCACATCACCACCATTCATCATCGGAAAGCGACATCATCACATCAAGGAGTTTACTTGTGGAGGCGCATTTCTCTGTATTCTCTTTTACCAGGTGGCGGGAGGAATGACTGAGTGCATAGCTCAACATCTCATATTTTATGCTGGGCATAAATCTTGCGTTTGCGTTTCTGGAGGTGCATTTGTCGTTACACCCCTTTTTTTCTTCTACCTCTTCATTCTGCTTGATACCATCCGGTGTATTCCACTCACTGGTCGTTGTTATTCCATTCCCTAGAGTATTTCGGGCCCACGCTTGAATACAAATCAATATGCCATCTAGGCCATTAACCATGGATTTGCATAATCCCGTATCCATCAAGTAAACCTTATCATCTCATAAATTACCGCATTCAACCCTTCCACGGGCACACTGTGTACTCTGCCAACCTTCGATCGCCGCGATCGCAACAGCGAATCGGCCGCGCCTAAGCGTGCCATAGATGATCCACCGCCAATCATCTGCGCACAGGGCCCCGCGCCTGGAATCAACGACCTCACCTACTTTTACCTAGGTTCAGCTTGTTCTTGTTCGCTTCCCCTGGGGAAATCCATGTTCGGGTCCGCCATTCGCAATTACGTGCTTAGATTTTCAAACTACCCTGTCGGCTATATCTGCCGTTTCTACACCATGGGAGCGAAACCCCACGTCGGTATTGTGGGCGCGGGCATTTCGGGCTTGCGCTGTGCTGATATTCTTGTTCGGAATGGGGCCCGGGTGACTATTCTGGAAGCGAGGGATCGTATTGGTGGGCGGGTATGTTTATAGTTCCTGGTTCTTCGCTTTGTTATACATTATATTTGGGATGATGGGGTGGCTCTTGACAGTCCGTTGGATTATATGAGTCTAGGCTGATTGGCTTTTTTTAGGTCCATCAACATGAAATTTCTGGCCATTTGGTGGATCTGTATGTATGAATTATGTATCACGCATTATTTACATTGCTATATTTCTTTTCTGGTGATATTCAATGAGGCTAACAAGAAACAGGGGACCCAATTGGATCCATGGCACGGGAGAAAACCCTATCATGTCCATCGCTGAAGCAACCCAGACCATAGCCCATGATCCAGAAGGTCGTAATATTTCTATCGCTTGTGACGGACAGTTAGTCAAAGAAGAACAAGCCACTAAGGCGGCAGAGTTTGTTTGGTCAACCATCGAGGAAGCCTTCGAATATAGCAACAAGCATGGAGACAGCGTCCCACCGGAACAAAGTCTCTTCGACTACATCCGGGAAAAGTTAGAGAAAACGGACTTTTCAGAGGAAGAGAAAAAGCTCTGTTTAGACTCCTGTAAACTCTGGGGTGCTTATGTTGGCGATCCCATCGAAAGGCAGAGTCTCAAGTTTTTCAGATTGGAAGAATGCATTGATGGAAGTAGGTTTCTTCCCTCTGGGTCTCAAAAGTTGATACACTGACCTATCTTCTAAGACAACTATTTTGTGGCGTCAACATACCAACGCATCTTGCAACATGTCGCCAAAAAAGCGCTATCCCAGGCCGATATCCGCTTCAAGCAACCTATTATAAAGATTGAAGCACTCCAGAGAGACGAGCAGGGACCGAGCCAAAATCAGGTTACTGTAACCACGGCTTCGGGAGAAATTCACACCTTCGACCAACTTGTCATCACATGTCCGCTAGGCTGGCTGAAACGCAATACCGAAGCATTCCACCCAGAGCTCCCAGAGCGTTTCCTCCAAGCGGTCAATAATATCTCCTACGGCCGTCTAGAGAAAATCTACATCAAGTTCCCCCAAGCCTTCTGGCACAATGAATCAACGAATATGACGCACTCTAGCGATACTCATGCCAGTCAACAACCCAACAACCCGGTTTTCGTCCAATTTCTTGAACCAACCTATACATCCCATCCGAAAGATATCCAATGGAACCAAGAATGTCTCTCCATGGCCAACCTCCCAAGCCCGCACGCCCATCCAACCCTCCTCTTCTACACCTACGGACCCTGCGGCACAAACATCGTCAACCAAATAGCCAACCTGGACGAAACCTCAGCAGAATACAAACAAGTCCTCACCAATATCCTGGAACCCTTCTACTCAAAGCTTCCCGGCTACGATCCCTCCTCACCATCCTGCAAGCCGAGCTCCATCCTCGCTACACGCTGGCAATTAGACCCTTACGCGGGTAATGGCTCCTATTGTAATTTCCAGGTTGGATTGACGGCCGGTGATAAGGATATTGAGGCTTTGCGCTCGGGTGTTGGACTTGGTCCTAAGCGTGGTATTTGGTTTGCTGGTGAGCATACGGCGCCGTTTGTGGCGTTGGGGACTACGACTGGTGCTTATTGGAGTGGGGAACGAGCGGCTGTTCAGGTTTGTGAGAGCGTTGGATTGGGGAACGTTGGGGTTGGAATTGCGAGGGATGATTCTTTGCCTTCGGCTGGTGGGAAATAAGCGATCTTCTATTTGACCGTTGATGATGTTTCGAACGCAGGATAGACGAGTTGATTGTATTCGTTACATGTAGAATTTTGCATTGGCATTTTGATTGACTCGGTTGTTATAGCGGTGGTACATTGTATCTATTCGGTGGTCAGATTGTGTCTGTTTTGCAGCCCATGGGTTGTTATTGTTTTACCAACTACATTTCAAATATTGTGAAGATTATTTTTCAAGTTCAAATTTCAGTGGTCGTTAGGGTTTCATTCCAGGATTAGTTGATCTATACCGGGAGGTATTCCCGTTGTCTAGTCCTCCACAGCATTCTGCTCTCCTCCGGCCCAATGGACCTCCTGGCAGGGAACAATCACAGTCAAACAAAAGAGTCCAAATATTTCGCCAGGATATATAGAGGGGGACAGAAACCTGCGCAGGCCGACGGACCTTGGCAATAAGGGTTCATGTAGTTCTCACGTGACGGATGTGGCGAAGACCGCTTATAAGCTCACATCACGAATCATGACAGAGAGAAAAAGCGAAGAGGGCCAATACAAGAAGGCTGCACAAAAAAAAGAAAACAAAGGGAATAAAAAGGTATGCTTAAATGACAACGACCAAAGACACGTTTCTGTACCGGCATCTTCCGCCGCATTCTCAAGGGTTACCTCCATGCCCCTTGACTGAGGGACAGGAGACCCTGGACACAGTCCAGGTCATCCTCTTGGCTGCCTCCAGGGCCACCTGCCATAAACGCTGAAACATCCGCGCTTAAATCCGACGGGGGTTTGCCCTGAGTGCCTGATGCAAATGGCCTATTGCGTTTGCCATTGGACATTATACCTAGTCCCCGGTTGCGGTTCGCTTCCCGCAAGGCAGGCCGTGAGGCATGAGAAGTTGGGCGACGGCGAACGGGTGTTGCTCGTGTGCCCGGGAGCCAGTTCTCTTTATCAGAGTCACCGGCGTCCAGTTCCAGATCATGTTTGCCAGACTTGGATGTCAGCGACTTGGACAGTTTGGAGGATTGGGTCGAGGACCGGTTCCTCTCGGTCTCTAGTCTTCCCATGGATGAGACGGTACGTGAAAGCTTTCGCCTTTTCTCTCCCATTGCTTGTGATATAGGTGTGCGGCTTGCATCAGCATGGACAGAAACTAGACTTTGTTTGCCCGAGATGCTTCGAGATAGGGTGCGGTTGGAGCGGGATTGGAAGAGACTGGGGGAGGCGTTGGGAGCGGTTTGACAGCTGTTCGGAGTCGACAGGGCACTTCGTGCGTCGGTGTCAAAGAATGATTCCCAGTTGCGAGGGTCGCGAGATCGGCCGAAGCTTCGATCCTTCTCGGTCGTGCCCGCCCGCGGGGTGGCCGGGAAGATTGCACTGTTGCTGCGACGAAGACCAGAGAGTTTTGTGCGGCGCACCGAGAACATCGCAGCTCGGTTCTTAGAAGGTGACGGCTCATTCTCTGCACGGATCACGGCCTTTCCATCCGATGACATCGCAATACGCAACGAATTTCGACCCTTCGGTGGGGACGGTGTCATCTCATCCTCTTTCCGTACCATGGCCTCGCCATCAAACGACAACGACAGACGCAGCGAAGGAGGTGACTTGACCGGCGTGGTACTCACCTCAGTCACTGGCTGGTTGACATTTCTTCCCCCCCGCATATCCGACACCGACCGTTTCCGCTTTGGAGCCTGCAACAATGACTCCTCTTCAATGTTTTGCTCGTTCATGCTTTGCTCTGGATCCGGTCCGTGGAATTCTTCTTGTGTGGTCGGCGGGGTATCCTCCACGACGTCTGTTGCCACGCTCGTCTGTGTGCTCTGCAGTGGCAGTTCAGGCTCTTCTTCTTCTTCCTTGTCACCAATCACCGGATCTGATGGGTCAGACAACTGCAACAACTCGCCACCCCACGATTTCGGTCGTGTTTCCTCGGGTCGGTCCTGGCCCTCTAGCTGCTCCGCCCCACTTGAGAAGCCTAGCTCCCCGGACGCGTTATCGTCGCTTGGTAAAAGGCCCGACAAGTCGGACATGCTTGATCGCGGTGCGAGAAGCTCGTGAGGCTGCAGAGGCTTCGACTTGCGACGGTCGTTCTGGCGGCGGTTCTGGAACCAGATCTGTGGGAATCAGCCATGCGGGTCACACGGTTAAAGAGAGAATTTTAGACCGTGAGGTCTTGGCATCACGTACTTGGACCTCTTTCTCGCCGAGCGAGACGCGCTTCACAATGTCGGTTCGAGCCACCTTGTCCGGCTTGGGATTCTTCTGGTATTCCGCCTCGAGAATTGCATGGTCCTCCGGGCTGTACCAGTGCAACCATATCGGTTAATACTGGCGTGGCGCGTATGGGGTCGGGCATTGGAAACATACCTAGTTCGACGCCGTTTTTGACGAGCCAGAAGCTTGTTGTCGACGCGAGGCGGCAGATTCTGGGTCAGTGTCTTTTGGGAGTGCACCAGGAAGGCATAGTTGAGAGCACTGGAGTCGACAGCCGGGAGAGACGGTGAGGAGGAGGCGGCGGCGGCCACCGAGGACTCCAAGTCGGACATAATCTCTTGACTAGAAGGGCATGGATGGTAGAAGGAAATGAAAGGAAAGGAAAGGTAGAAAAGAGGAAAGCGGAAAGACCAAGCCAAATCACAAAAGCAGAGAGAAAAGAAAAGGAAATCCAAAAGAAGACGGGGCTGGTGCAGAGCAGAGTATGCGAATCGCGTCGCGATGTGGACGCGGAGGGTAGCAGGAACGTGGCCCGCGCTAGTCTCGCCCGCCGTCCCCGAGGTACTAGCTACTTGGCTCTTCTCGTCCGGCTTTCTCTGCTGGATGGTCTTTTCAACTGGTCTTTACTGTGACCGGCCGCAGATTACTATTTGGTCTTGTTCTCGATCAGTTCAAATGCCTCTGGTCGGACAATATGGACGCGCCGTGGAGTCGGAGGTAATTCGGGAGGTCCCACTGCGCGGATGGGGCCTTCGCGTGTCCCACGTCACAGCGGAATACGCGCGATTCTAGGAATCTCAGATAGTCCTCGAGACCTTACGGGAGGGTTTTACGCCTGTCTCTGGTATCCAGCATTTCGCATGCCACCATTGACATGGCCAAATTCCCGACGCCTGAAAAGCCCCGAACGCGCTGTGACACGAACCCACGTGATCTCTAATTCCCACGTGATGGTGAAGTAGTGAGCAGTAAACAGTAAGCAGTAGTAAACTAGGGGGGATTAAAATGTTGGAATGCGTAGAGGATTTCATAGACGCGTCAAATAGACTGATTATTGTTTGATGAGAAATTTTCATGATGGGTATCCCATGTTGCGCTCGATATATCCTGCTCCTGTGGGGCATCGTGGATCTATAGAGTAGAAAACAAACAAATAAACAAGCAAGCAAGCTGGTATAGTAGGCTACAAATCCATGCCTTTAATCAGACCCCAGAATGAACATAAGATTTCAATACCCTTGATAGTCATGCAGAGAGGAGCTTAGGGTTGATCTGTGCTGAGATGTTAGCAAAACATTCACGTAGACCAGCTTTTGAAACTCGCCGCCATGAAACCACGCCGCACTAGTTCTGGTCACCATCTCAATTAACCTTCAAGTTGTCAAAGCAGAACCTTGACTATACATGTTTGCTACGATTACTCAACACATAGATAAATAATGATTCATTTAATCAGAACAACCTTCAGGTTTGAGGAGATATTGACATGATCACTCATGCGGCATTTCTTGGCGTCGCACAATGATCAAATGCATGGTCTAGTAGCTATATTGCATATACGAGACTGATAAGCCTCACAAATTAGCTATATTTTAGACTGGCTACTAGGAAGGCGCAGACCTCTTTCCACCCCGCTGGAAAAGCTACAGACAACTCTTCCAACCCTGAGAAACCCGAGCCTCACTCTGACCAACGCTGAAATTCTTGCTTAATACGAGGTTCTAGAATAGGCAGTACCCACTACATTTTCTCGCCGTAGAATTGGTTTGCCAGCTGGACCAACACGTATTGCACATGTCTAGAGTCTATACCATTACTACCGTCGAATCGGGATCCCGTGAGTTTTGCGGTAGCCGAGTAATGCATGTCTGATTTGCCGAGTATACTATATGAGGCACTCACATAGATGACTGAAGGTCGGATTTACGGAAGTAGCTTACATGCCAGAATTGAGCCCGGGCAGTATGTTCTTCGAGACAGTAATAACGGACTAAGCACATTGGGGTACACGAGAGGGTTGAGTGGTGGTCCAGTCTCGTTGGAGTGGGGATCCGCTTAGGTGTTACCCTCGAGGCTCCCAGATGGATATATGCATATCGTGGTGTCATATTAGAAATTCACTAACATTTATCTAAGTTTTCTGCAGATGGGAATCTACACCTAGCAGCCCACCCTCTTCTAATTTACCAACGCTAACGGAAGAGAAATATTCCATACCAAGCCATAGAAGACCCTAATCATCCTTTAATAAAAAAACAGAGAGAGGGCTACTGTTAGCACCTTCTGCAGGGCCCTAAGCGAGCAGGCTGAGCACTCTATCCATGACACGGGGCACGCTGTTGCATGCGGGTGCGGGGGAGGCTGTCGGCACACCGGGGAACCCATCGGGCTACTGGCGGGCCGTGATAGGCTGAAGGCTCGGCTCCCGTGGAGATGAATGGAAGCTTGGAAAACGCGGCGCCACTTCCACTGCACTGTCACCCCCGGATTTTCTCCTCGCTTCTTCCTCACCCCTGTCATCTTCCAGGCATTTGTGCCCGGTGCCCCGCTTTTCGTGATTCAAGGCACTTCGCATATTAAAGGGGGCTTACAGGACGGATTATCATTCTGTATACCATGTAGAGTACGTTTGTGCTAGGTTTGTCGGATCCATTCTGCCTTAGAATACCGTGGTGTGATCAACAGACAGTCACCCTTTGATCCGCCATGGGTCGACCTTTTACTATCTTCGTGGCTGTTCTAGCTGCGACAGGGTCATTTCTGTTCGGATATGATAGTGGAGTCATGACAGACGTGATTGAGTCGCCGAATTTCCTGGCGTACTTCCAGACCACGCAGACGTCTGCGATCATCGGGGCGATCAATAGTACTTTCTCGGGTGGAGGTAGGTGGTCCCCTTCCCAGACTATCAATAACTTGGAGAAGGAGGCAGTAATTGCTGACCGTCAACGACAGCCGTGATCGGGGCCTTGCAGGGCGGCCTGACCATGGACCGCTTTGGCCGCAAAATGACTATCCAGATGGGTGCCTCCATATGCCTCATAGGTGCAATCCTGCAAGCAGCGGCACAGAGTCTATCAATGATCCTGATCGGTCGTATCCTGGCCGGGTGGGCTGTCGGGCTCATGTCCATGTCCGTACCGGTCTACCAAGCCGAACTTGCGCACCCAAAATCCCGAGGCATGATCGTCGGGCTGGCACAGCAGATGATTGGGATTGGATTTATTGTGAGCACGTATGCATTCCCAGACGCTTTCCTAACCTCTTCATCATTGACAGCAGTGATTGATTCGATGTGGACAATAGGTGGATCGGGTACGGGTCTCTGCATGCCCCAGAAACCAGTCAATTCCAATGGCGGTTTCCCCTCGCTTTTCAGGTCGTTCCAGCTCTGATTCTGGTCATTGGTATGGTATTTCTTCCCGAGTCTCCGCGATACCTCATCGAAAAAGAGCAGTATGTGGAGGCCATGCGCGTTCTCCGCAAATTACATTTCGATGGAACAAACGAAGACTGGATCGAGGCCGAGTTCAATGAAATCCATCGTACCATCGAGGCCGAGAAGAGTGTTGCAGTGCAAGGGTGGGCCCCCATGTTCACGGTTCCGCAATGGCGCACCCGCATGTTGTATGTTCCCCTTCCAACGCTTGCGCCCAGAGTTGACTAACCATCCGTCTAGACATGGTCTCGCTGTCCAAGTGTTTACCCAAATGACCGGCATCAATGTGATTGGATACTATCAAACAATCATGTATAAGGCTTTGGGTTTCACTGGGAATCGAAATACTCTCGTGGCAGGGTTATACAACTGCGTGGGCCCGATCGCCAACCTCATTTTCGTGGTGTTTCTCCTCGATCGAGTTGGTCGTCGGCGACCGATGCTTTTCGGCACCGTGGGCATCTCGCTTGCGCTGATCTGCGAGGCGGCGCTCAACTCACAAAACCCGAACGGTCAGCGCATTGGGTACAGCATCGGCGGGGTTTTCTTCTTGTTTGCCGTCTCGGTGATCTTCTCGATGTCCTTCGGACCGTGTAGCTGGTGAGTTTTGAGTTGTGCTCTTTCATTGTAACCCGAAAAACATCGTCGACCGGTAAGACTGACATTCGATTGAAGGGTCTATATGGCGGAGGTCATGCCCATGCAGATCCGTGGAAAGGGCAATGCCTTTGCTGTCGCAATCGGAAACTGGGCAGTTAGTACACTTTGGAATCAAGTGTCCCCCATTGCATTGGACCAAATCCATTGGAAGTTCTATTTTATTTTTGTGGCGTGGAGTAAGTTGTCGCCTCGGTTCCCGAAAATGTCTCCAGAAGCTGACCTCTTGATCTTCTTCTGTAGACCTGTGCGTTTCTTTCCCCGTGATATATTTTTTGTTTCCAGAGACAAAGCAGAAGACGCTGGAGGAAATCGACCTATTGTTTGGACAGCGCATGCTAGAGCGAACACCCGACGAGGCAGTGCAGACGGAGAAGGATGAGGGGGTCTCGGCGACAAATGTAGAGGATACGGCGATCCACTAGACACAGCTTGGCGCTGGGCTGTCAGTTGTCAGTAATCAGTTTTAGCACCCAAAATAAAGTCACAGGATTGTATTAAAGTAAGGTGCGGAGTGGAGAGTGGAGAGTTGGTGGAGTAGGTAGAAAGCGGGGGCGGAGTCATTCTCTTGTCAACCTGCGACTACCAGCGACAAACCCACTCGGCATAGTCGATCGAACTCGAGTCGTACAGCACTGAAATGGACTGCCAGCCCATCCACCTGACCAACTGCGGTTCCACAGAGAGAATCCTCCAGAAGAAAGAAAAAGAAGAAAAAAAAAAAAAAAGAGGACAATTCAGCCGATCAGCATTCCCAGCCGCTCGCACCTTGGCCCGCCCATCCCTTTGGGCGCCACACACAGCGATTGGCTATACACATCCCCTCCCAACAGTCCATGATCGCATCGTACAGTCGCAGCTTCGGTGGATCCTTTGTCCCCGCTTCGGTCGATCATCTTTCCCCCTGTGGCAGTGAGGTGCTCTTTTATCTAAGGGTCGCGCAAGGTTTCCAATATCCCCGTTTGATAGTTTGATTCCCCCCCCGAGCCGCACGGGGTGTTCGTCTTCATTCTTCAGGTATGCCTATCTCCCTCGGAGGTTCCATTCGCGTGGGGTGCTGGAGCACTCCATGCGAGTCTACTGGATAGCCTGATCCACCTCCTGACTGTCGCGCGACAGGATACACACACCCCGCGGTGAAAGATGGGCGACGACCATACCCTCAAGAGAAGTCACATGGCCATCGTGCTGGGGATTGGCCTCGGTGTAGTAATGCTCATCGTGCTTAGTTTGCTGTGAGTTGTTACCATTGCTTGATCCTTTCGTCGGGGTTCTCTTTGCTTTCTAAGGGCAATGAACGATGCGGGGAGGCCAGCGTTGCGACACCATCTTACACAGACGTTGTCTCTTCTCCGATTATTCCCCGAATCGTGTCACAAGTCCCTTTGCTAATGCTAGCACGACCAGTCTTACCATCGTCGTCAATCGTCGCGATCGCCAGGCATTTATGCGCCAGAGGAAAAACCCGGATGAAAGATTGCGCAATCTCGATGCCGTCTCGCCCACCCGCACACTGGAGCAGTGGTGGACCACTACGAAAGGCAAAATGGGACTTTCTGAGGCCGTCGACGGCCAATTTGTCTGGTAGGAAAACCGCACCCCCTTCCTGTATTCCACCTATAAACTCGCGCCATTGCTAATACTACCCCCAGTGCCGTCTGTTTGGAACAAGTGAACCGCTCCGAGGAAATCCGTGAGTTACAATGCCTGCACGTCTTCCACCGAGAATGTTTGGAGAAATGGTACCTTGGGGATCATTACAACTGTCCTTTATGCCACCGACCCTATTTTGTGGCGGACAACCCCCCAAGAAACGACTATGTGTGGATGGTATAACCTGTTGAACAATCGAATAATACCGGCGTTGGCGTATGGTTTCCCGAAAGATGAGAGGGAGATTGAATGACTGGCATCAGGGCTGATTTGTTTTTCATATCTCCCGACATGAACTTTATCCAAGAATTATGATTCAATGATTGAAGATGGCTACGCGTGCACTTCTAGCGTAGTTCATTATCACGTTGAATGGCTTTCCCTGAATGCGTCTGGCCTAGGACCAATGCTGTACCTTTCACGGCGCAAATCCATCTGCTGGCGGGAAATACTCTGAGTTGAAATCCCAGGTGTTGTAATTTGACCAATCCAAAAAGCTGGACAGGCCGGATGTGACATCGTGCACCACCCCTGCATGGACGGGCTGGGGATCGAGTACTTGGTCCAGGATACGCGAGAGCTTTTTCTCAGCTTCTTTGCATGTATGATAATTTCCATGGCCAGGGCGTGATACCCAAGACAGTAGTGATATAAAGACACTTAAGTTGCGAATCAACTCGGATCGAGGAAGCTCCACATTATGCGGTCCGGGCTCGTGAGACTGCCGTAATAATTCTAGTAAAAGAACACTGGCAGTTGGAAGGCCGTAGGTGAGAGCCTAGAATCGGTCAGTATGGATCATCTGAATACTGCTTTTCGAGAAATAACGTACTATCCAGGACAAATGTCTGTCGAGGTCCACCATGGGGCTGCGCACCGAGGCAATACTAACGACAATAGCTAGGGTTTGGCGGGAGATGTCACAGAGCGCCTCCTGTCCAGTATCTGTGTGCTTGATCAAGGTTCTTTGGAGCAAAAAGCATGTATAGAGGTAGTTGAGATACATGTATACGATGGTCACCCACCCGTCGTGAAAATCATCGTTCTTGCGGCGATCATAACAAATCTGATCTGGAGTGGAATCCCAAACAGCGCGGATCTTCTCCTTGATTTCTCTGTCAAGCAACATAAAAGGTCAATTCAAGAGATTTTAATCCAAACCGAGGAAACCTTACTGTATTTTCTGTACCAATTCTTGCGGCTGGTGAGTCCCTAGAGCCAGTTCGAGAGTTTGTTCTCTGCAAATACCCATCTGAAATCGCAGCCGAGAAGGTGTCATGCGGTAGCGACCTCCGTGGGTATTCCAGCCGTTGCTGTCAAGTTCTGAAATCGCTTTGTTCAGAGCGTCACCCCCTTCCACAAGAACCTCATCGCTCAAATCTAATGGAGGAGCTATTGTGCAATATCGATAGTTCATCAGAGGTGGCCGACCAACGAAGCTTGCTTGCATCTTGTCCATATAAAAGGCAGAGATGAAGCAGCCTCTTCGCCACTGGCGCAGGAAAAAAGGGCAACCGTGGTCTCCTCCATCTGTATGGAGACCAGCAGCATAGACTGTGGCTATCAGGCCGGCAAGTCGCCGCCAAGATTGGTAGCCTAAATCTTCTTGTTAGAATGGCATAGAACTTCTAGACACGGGGACTAAATCACACACTTGTATCTCCGTACTGTTGGGTCTGCACCATAACATCGTTGTACTGTAGATAGGCTAACAGTTCATTCGCCGAAGAAGCTTGATCACAAAAATTGAGGCAGATCGTGCTCATCACAACAACTTGCTCCAGAAGACGGTCTTTTGCTCGAGGATCGTCTGGTCCCTGAGAGAAGTCTGGGTCGTTGTCTGGGGTTATCGCCAATTGTTGACCACATATCGGAAAGAGATTGCCGATGGCCTCCCAACGAAGATTAAGCCCAGTAAAAGAGTCACAGTATTCTTGCACAGTCATCGTCTGGTGAATGGTCATCGAACGTGAAGTATTCTGGAATATTTGGGTGGCGAGCTTTTGCAGCTGGGGCATCAGATTATTGCTATTGAGTCCGTCGAAGATCTTGCCGATCGACATTAACGTGGCTTGCACAACTATCTCCGGTGCGACAGCATTCCACGTTCGAAGGTAAAATCGATCAATTAATTTTTGGCGGTCCTTCAAGTTGTAGAGAAACAACAAGACCTCCGCTCCGGATTGGACGCGGTCAGGCTCCACTGTTAAAACAGGGGAGGCGTCCGGGATTTCCTCGGGCTCGAAAGGATTCTCATTACGATGTTCAGCAAGGACCGCCGTGAAACTCGTGGAGCCCATATAGCCCGGAAGAGCCGAATGAGGTTCTAGAGGCGCAAAGATGCGTCCTCCCCCTAGTGAGCCTGGGCTCGACGAACTAGATCATGACGGTTAGACTTTGAAACGACCGTCCGGCAGAAATACAATATAGCGTGCTTACTTGGAAGTCGGCTGGCTAGTGAATCGATTCGAGGAGATAGATACTGGATTGGCATGGTCCGACCTCCGTCTGGTCATCGGGGCAGGATGATAGAAGCATTGATCACCGATGCGCTTCCCCGCGCATCTGCGGCAAACAGGCCTCTCATGGTCACAACGCTGTTTCGACCGGCGGCAGGGTTCGCAGGACTGAAGGGTCCCATTCCGGCGAGTCGCCGGGGATTGCGAACGCCGATCATCGTTCCTCATCTCATCGGCCCATCAACGGAGAGTTGAGAGTTGCGAAAGGCAAAAAAGGGCCGCGCGGCCGGAAGCGGTTAGCGTCGCGTTTGGAGGCGGCGACTATAAAGCCTCGTATAGATCAAAGGACGAATTGATTTCAATCCATGAAACCAACGATCCTCCTTGAATTCAGATGGTTTGAAGAACGTTTGACAGGTGATGCCGAGGAGCTGGTGGGGCTAATCCGGTGTCTACCATGGACATGGCCTTGAGACGTTCAAATCCTCGGCTAATTGAGCTGGACAGCGCTTTTTTTTTTTTTTTTTTTTTTTTTTTTTTACTTTGCCATTTCACAATATAACGGGAAAGTACCAGTAAATGTTAAGATCAAACATTTCTCCGAGGCTCTCTGGGGGGTTACTCCCCAATGACACAGATGCACATTGACATCTAGACTACTAGGGTAAGAAACATTGCCGAGTGCAACCGGCCACGCCAACTTGGGCCCAGATAGAGTTAGTTCACAAACACCTCAATGCAACCATTTCCCCCAATTGATCATTGGTTCTAGCTTTGATATCCTGTGTCGGTATCAAGTGGCAAGGCAGCCTAATGATTTGATTTCTTTTTCTGTCTGGACGCTTCGAGTCCACCAGCCTTGAAACCATACCAGATACCCTACCCAATATGCCAATATCTATACCCCCATGCCTATGCCCTATGCATACCCTATATAGACCGCTGGTGTTATTTGGAGGATATCCATGGCCATAGTCTACCTCGAGGAACAGAGAACAATTTGCCCTTCAGGTCTTCCACTACAGCGTTGGCTCGGGGCACGGCCGAGCGCAAACCTTGGGCGGGCGTTTTAGGCTCGAGCTTATTTGACCGTTTGACTACCATTCGACTGCCATCTCATCTCACATTTCGAGCCACCGTCCAGGATCTACCATGTACCGTGGCACTTGTAGGCTGACTGCGCTGTCGACCTGGTCTGCACGCCAGTCTCCAATGGCAGCACGTCAACACCCTCCTCATGTCTTATCCACCCACGTCCCGCCCCGAGCCAAGCCGCGAGGAATGCAAGCGCCTCCCAGAGCCATTATTTAGACTTGGAGCCAGCTTGGCACCCACTATCAGTCTACCCATTGGCTCGCTTCGGCGGGTCATCACTACCCAGGGTCCAAACTCAATGCCCAGAGAGCCCTCCGGCTGTCTTTTGTCCGGCCGTGCTATTAATATGGCCTCGGGGAACTTCTCCATTGCATATGCGCATCTGCACGGACCAAACAGACACGGCATCGACGTTGCGGTGACAAGCAAGCGCTAGAGCGCGAAAGGCCCATCCCACTGCGTCGATTGCGGGCCCGGTCTTTTGCCGAAAAGGCATTCGCTGGTTCTTTCAGCCGCAAAGAAACGGTCTTTCCTAGTTTTCGCCCTCTCTTGCCCACGTCAGACCATCTCAAAAGTGGCGGCGTGAGAAGTTCTGCTCTCTCAGGATGATATACAGCCACGACTGACGGAAAACGGATCGAGTCACAGAAGAGGGGCAGCCCTACCAGGTTCTGGCAACTGTCATTCAGGAATGTCAAGCAAAACGTTCCAACGGCTCTCCTCAACATGGTCGGTGTTCCCAAGAGCAAAGGGTGCCAAACCTGCATCCAGCGGCGAGTGAAGGTGTGTCCCAAGCCCTAGTCTACCCCACCCATCATCGTTCTTCTTTCGACGACCATCTAACACGACCACGAAAACCAGTGCGACCTAGCCCGCCCAGAATGCACCCAGTGCCAAAAATATGGCGTCGACTGCCCAGGATACGCAAGACTTCACAAATTCATGGACGAAGGAGAAAAGCTCCATCAACGATTCGGCAAGAAACGCACTAAACCAATCACCTCCCCTCCCGAATCGATCGACGAGCGCATCGTACCATCTCTCGCGGCCCGGTCAATAGACAAGCAACAACCCGTCATATTCGGCTCGTTCGTGCTATCCGCCTTCACCCGTTGGTTCGGTCTGAACAAATACCGAGTCCACGTCCCATGGACACAGTACGTCGCTCAGCATATCGGCCAGAGCCCCGCCTTCGATGCAGCTGTCTACTGTGTCAATTCTATGCATATGGGTCATGTACACACTGATACGAAACTTCAACGCTCCAGCCGCGAAGTATACAGCAAGGCACTGCGGTTATTCGGGGATCGAATCTGCGACCCCAGTTCAATGAAATCCGCCGAGAGCGTGAGCATCACCATCGTACTCAGTCTATTCGAAGCATACTCGCGCACAAATACAGACTCATGGGCTCGCCATGCCGCCGGTACAGCTCTGCTCATGGCTCACCGTGGCCCCGCTGCCCACCTTACCGGTTTCGATCGCTGTCTCTACCTATCCTTCCGCAGCTTCCTTGTCGCCGAGGCCTTTCTTAACGGGCAAAAGTGTATCTTTGAGAGACCGGAGTGGCAGGCGCATATTGATCAGGTCAGGTGGGAGGATATGGCTGATCCACGCGTGGATGGACCCATTGCCTTATTCATCGACCTACAAGACCGCATCTTTATGGAAGTTTCAAAAGTGCCAGGACTACTATACCAGGCGCGCAGATTGCATACTACATCGGAGCCTTCCAAAGAAACTCAACGACTAGCAGCCCAAGTACAGCGCAGCAACCAGGCGCTACATACACTTGCCGCTCATCTACGTCTAGCCGCCACGGTACAAGATTATCAATTGTGCAACGACTCAACCAATGCCAGTAACGACAAAGCCACCTTCATCGGTCCCATCCCTTCAACTTTCCCGCAGGAGTTCGCCAATAGTGTATTGCGTGGCACCGACAACTGTTTCTACATAATTCGTCTTCTGCTGGATTTTCTCGAAAGTGATGAAGTCCAGAATATTACCTCTACTCCACAAACTAAAACGGAGTCCCAGACTCAGATTTCGGATCCGTTGCCTTTCCGGTTCGTTTCCAAGTTGGCCTTGTATGGGAATGCTGGTTCGATGTCCTCGGCCAAACCGAGCCATGGAAAGAATTTGCCGCCTCCAGAGAAGTGGCTTGACTTGGTAGCTGCGTCTATGGGCTTGGAGGCATTTGAGGTAGTCACCTATGCGAGTGAGAGCCCTAGTTCGTCGGACCATTTGGATGATTCAAGTTCGTGGAGTGCGGCCGTGTCGTTACGATGACAGTCATACTCTCAGCCTTGACCTATACATGCGTAGGTAACATTCCATTGTGGGAGACACATGATTTTCTCCTAGCTAATTTCCTCTTCCAAACAAGCGAGGCTAATGACTTCTTATCCTAATTAATACAATTACGAATACCATACGAATATCAATATAGAGGTTTAGCGAATTCGTGAGATCCAATTGTCGTACCGCCGTAGAACTGACAGAGAAAAAGCAATTCGTTACAGAACACCATGCCATGGGCGCAAGACAGGAAACCGACGGGAAGCAATCAAACCAATCGGGATCGAAATCAAAGCAGGCCCCGGATCATGACAACGTCCCAGGTTACCATAGGTATCCAGCCATTCACGTATCGACAGAAGTGCGACCAAAAACGCCATGTAGAACATGCCCAGAACCCAGTTTCACGCCAGAAAGAACCCCGAACATGGAATAGAAAAGTGAAAACACGACGAAGTAAAACATTAAAGCATTCAAATGCGAAAAAGGGGGTATGCAGAAGGTTGTCCGATAGGGACGAAGAAGAATAGTAGAAGGTAAAACCGCAACACAGCTGCGGAGGATCCACAGATCTAAAGACTCAGACCATTACTGGACGGTGCGAGTAACTCGGTTCGGGCTAGAGGTGCTGCCAACCCGGCCACTAGGCTTGCGCACTCCTCGGGGTTCGCTCTTGGTGCTCTCTGTTGCCCGCCGGGGGCTAGAGCGGACCTTGCTAACCGAAATCGGGCCATTGGCGCTCTTACGACTCGTGGGCGTCTTGGGAGTAGCGGTTTCAACCCAGTTTTCCCGGTCCTCGTGGATATCATCAGTCAAAGTGTAGCTAGCGGTGACAGTCGCCGAGTAGCTGATGGAGCGCGATGTCGGAGAAGCAACTGGAGATCGTGACGCTCGCTGCTTGGCAAGCATGCGTAATTGAATCTCTTCTTCGCTCTCACTGCTGTCATTGCTTAGGCGGTGACCACGTTGGCTCCGGTCTCCATTCTGCTCGACAGCCAGAGAGCCCGATGTGGTCCTAGCATATGGGTGGTGGCGCGAGTCTTTGCGGTGAGACTTGCGAGGCTGACCGGGGGTAGGAGCCGGTAGATTCTCCTCATGCTGGCTAGCCGCACCCTCGTTGTGATCGATCTCCCCAAGCGCCGCGCGCTTAGAGTGGCTGTTGTTGGGGGGAGTGGCCACTTGACCATTGCTGGGACGCTTCTTTGCCGACGCACGGGCAGGGGTGACTGGTGCAGACTGAGCCAGCTTCTCCTTCATGCTATCCTCAAACCACCACTCTCGGAAAGACATCTGGTTCAAGTGAAGCCAGTGTTGCTGGGGGCCCACAACCATACCAGGACGCATGAACCGCATGAAAGCAATGACCTCGTTGGCAGTGAAGCCATAGCGGTAAATAAGGTAGGCACCGATCAAGCAACCAGTGCGACCCAGCCCAGCCTTGCAGTGCACAGCAATGCCCTTCTTTTTAATGGTGATCATGTCGTGGGCAAGCTTGATGAACTTCCGCACGAGCTGAAGAGGTGGGCACGTGCCATCCTCAAAGATCATGTCGATGTGAGAGATTCCCATGGCGGTAAAGTATGACGGACAGTAGAGTTCCGAGTTCAATCGCACCACGAGACCAACGTTGCGCGTAGAGAAATGCGCGAGTACATTCTTGAAAGGAAGAGGAAGCTTGGACGAGCAGATTTCGGAGACGGTTGATGGGAGCGCATCGTATTCGGGTGTATTCATGGGAATGGGTGCGATCGGCTGTTGTTGTGGGGAGGCGAAGGCGAGGAAATCCTGGGTAATCCAGTTGAAGTCACCCATGTCAACTCTCTCGAATTTCTCATATCTGGACCAAATGTTAGCACGCGCGGTCCAACCAGGAGCAAGCAGTGATGGAAAACATACTCTTCCAGGTTGAAGTCGCGCAGTCCGCATAGACCCTGTTCCTTGGCCCTCCAAACACCATACACTACATCCTGGATGTTCAAAATAAAGTCCGCCTGGCTGTAACCAGCATCACGGAACGGCATATAAGGAGGATCAGCCTGTGCAATGGGAGCCAAAGCCAAGTGGGGTGGCCACGATTGGATCAGAACCATATAGCAGGCCACGAGGCAGGCAGCATTAGCACGACTGCGTCCATCTGTCTTGCTATAAAAGACAACCGGGCGATCGCTGTTGGCTGGGTCACCCAAAATCTCGTGGAACAGCACAGCGAAACGGTACAGGTGACCAATGTGGAGAGGGCCGAAGTCGGCATGGAAGGCATTGTAGAGGAGGGTGTCATCTACTGTGAAATACACTGGCGAT
This sequence comes from Penicillium sp. G339, assembly GCA_027569595.1. Classification (NCBI taxonomy): domain Eukaryota; kingdom Fungi; phylum Ascomycota; class Eurotiomycetes; order Eurotiales; family Aspergillaceae; genus Penicillium; species Penicillium sp. G339. Next base: position 70,399 of record JAPDFJ010000011.1, read on the forward strand.
CGTCGCTTGCTTGTTGGCGTAGTAGGCTGAGCCCGAGCCGATCGCTTGCTTGGAGACTTCGACGTATCCAGCGGGAAAGGGAAGGGCGTTCTTGAGGATGGCGCCGAGTCATAGGATGCCAGGTAAAGGCGGTCTGTTGTTGTTTTGATGTGTTGTTAGACCCCGTCTCAGAATGAAAAATCCATTCGAGAGAACATCAGCATGATGCGACTTACCCTGGATGTACTCGATCATCTGGCCTCCGCGGCCAGTATCAACCGTCATCTTGTTGCTGTCTGCTAACCGGTACGGCGGCTATAAGAGATGTGGGCGAAGGAAAGATACAGTACCAGCTTGAGCGGTAGTGGCGCAGCGTTAAGGGTTAACTTTGTGGCAGCAAACAAGACCAATTGTTGCGATGCGAATCGCAGGTGGTCAACAACGGAAAGATGAAATATCTCAAACGCTCATGATCTGATCCAGAGTACGCGAGGTAGATGACGGGGAGAATCCCGAGAGGATGGGAAATAAGAATAGACCCGTGTGTGCGAAGAGAAGATAAAAGAAGAAAGAGAAGTCCAAGCTGTACAGGACAAGAGATGGGGGGAGGAGGGGTGGATATGGAAAACAGAAGAGAAGAATCTCATGGGCAGCTGCCATGCCACGCTAACCTTAGGAAGCCGCTGTTATGTTTTGCCTGGCCCGTGCGTGGCCGTTTGGGGCTTAGTGTGGCCTGTTGGCTCGACAACCACTGGCGGCCTCAGGCAGAGAAGGCGTTGTGACCTTAGTCAGCCCGCTGACAGCTCCAAAGTTGGCCCATTCCAACCCTAACTACCTTAGGTAAGCCAGCCCAACTGGAGAAACAGGAACAGACACAGACTGGTCCTTGGCCCTCCACTGGTCACCTTGAATCTCTTTGTTTGTCTCTTCAGGGGAGCCAATCCAATTCCCCCAAAATTCAGGACAATTTCATTGCCGGTCTCCGCATTGTAGACGCCTGAAAGGGGCAACCCAGGCGCGAGGACATTCCGTATGACCACCACAGAATTGCGGAGGTTCTTTTCTTTTTGCCTCGACTATGTTGGCACAGTTGCCTTGAGTGGCAAGGGCGAACTCAGCGTGCCAACACGCGATCTTGTGGATGCTTGTCGAGATGGGCTCCTCGACTGCACCCCTTCCGAGACCTGTCCTTCTTTAATGCTATCTCGCGCTCTAGGGCCACGGTCTCATGATTTTACTTATTCATGCAACAATACGCTTGACGACAATTGTCATCCCTTGGAGCTGCGACCGTGAGATCAGACAGCAAGTCCCATTCGGTCCGGATGCCGTCAGCGGCCATCCCCCGCGGTAGGGTTACCACCCGGCGGTTGTCGTCCTTCACGACCATGTTGTTGTTGTTTGGTTGTTTGTATACAATCCAAATCCAGCGGCTTGGCGGATCGGCAGGCCGCTCATCTCCACCGGACCGAGATGATTGGCCCCCACCAACAACGACTTGATTGATCTCGATCTACGTAACTCCAGTCTTGCCACTCTGCTTGACCATTCTTTTCGTTTTCTCTCAGAAATTAAGTCTCCCGAAGCAGCTATTCTATACAAAAATATACGATATGTCTCAATTTAACGGTGGTGAGACTATAATCTGCGCATCCAAAAAGGGGTAAATGAATCTCGATGGTCTCGGTCGGGCCAATGCGCGATGGACGCAAGGACATTCAACGGGCGAGCTCCTCTTCGTCTTTGGCCACAGGAACAAATCTCCCGGGCTCAAGCACAGTCCCAAGAAAGGTCTTCGGTGATCGGCAGGGCACTATGCAAACGGCTATTCGTCGAATCGCGCATATAGCGCCACCCTTACCTTTGCCTCCACCGTGAAGGTCAGTGCGGTGTGTCGCGCCGCATCCCTCGCATACAAGATAAAATAAGGTCTCAATTCTTCGGTGGCTAATTTGGTCATCCAAGATGGCGGTCCAGCACACGTTTTGTGTACCACCGGAGACTGTCAATGAACCTCTTAGGCTGCATATTGGCTGCCAAACTATGGACGTCTCGAGTGGTAGTGTCTAGGGACATCGCTAGTGATCAGAGCGAGCAAAGCTCCAAGCAAGCTTCCGGCAGCTAATAGCTAGCCAGTGAACCCAACCTTGCACCTTACTGAAAGACAGTTGAGCTTACCCATATCGAGTAGGCCGCCCACTCTGAAACTTTCCACTACCAGACTTGGAAGTTTTCATTGGGGGACCCATGTGGAAACATCCCTTCTGCCCTGGATATCGATGGTCCAAGTCGCCTGTGCGGTGCACCGGAAGGTAGTTGGCTCACGCAGATCGTGATTAGCCGCGTCCGAGAAAAACGAAATTCACGCGCAGAGAAACTCTGCTCCCCTGATGATCCCTCTGCATTGCATGTGAGGAGTTGAGGAGTTGATACAGCAGGTGGGAGCTCATAAACAACAACAACAAGCAGATGCTGTATATAATGTGCATTAGATCCAGTCCTCCAACTTCATTCTCCATCTCAAGTCATTCATTGTCCCTCTAGTCGCTCTTTCAGCTTCCCATCCTTCATCTGTACACATTCACTCCCAACCAAGTCACTCTTTCGAATCTTTTCTATACAAACATCAAGATGAAGTTCACTGGGTTCGCCGTTTCTTTCGCCCTTGCCGGCATTGTCTCCTCCGCCGCTCTACCCACCGTCCCTGGCCTCTCCGGCGCTGAGGGAGCCATTGGCGGCATCGAGGGTGCTGCTGAGGGTATCACCGCTGGCATTGGTGGCGCCAAGCGCCAACTCGCCGGTGTTGAGCACACTGCTGCCGGTCTGACCGGCGGAGCTATTCCTGGCGTCAAGCGTCAACTCGAGGTTGTTCAGCCCGTCACTGAAAGTGTGGCCAGCTCCCTGAACGGTGGAACTGGTGTTGTTGGAAGCGCTGTCGGCACTGTCGAGAGCACCGTCGGTGGTATTGCCGGTACTGCTGAGAAGAGCGCCACTGGCGTTCTTGGTGGTAAGTCTCTTCCTGCTCCGCTCGTTTTGATATAGTTAACTAACCTCTCATCCAGGTGTCAAGCGCCAGCTTGATGTCGTCCAGCCCGTCACTGAGAGTGTTGCAAGTACCCTCAATGGTGGCACTGGCGTTGTTGGTGGTGCTGTCGGTACTGTTGAGAGCACTGTTGGCGGTGCCGCTGGCACTGCTGAAAATGCCGTCTCTGGCACTCTGGGCAGTACGTTATCCATTCATTCTGTTCTCGTCGCTTTACTAATATTTTATGCTAGATGTCAAGCGCCAATTCGGCAACCTTCCTGCCACCCTGGAACAGACCGGTACTGATGTCCTTGCTGGTTTGAGCGGCAGTATGTAACCCTTCTCAACTATATATCAAATACCTCTTCTAATTCCGTTTCCAGACCCCAGCGGCATCTACGGCGCTCTTGCCAACCTTAAGACTGTCGTGGCGGCCGGTGAGATCAGCCCTGACCAGCTGTCAAACCTCCCCGCTGCCGTTCAGGGTGTCATTGCCAACCTTGCTGTCGCATAAATCCCCAAGCCTTTTCTAAAGGAAAGTTCTTTGGGACGATGATATGCATTAAAAGGTGTGATGACTTCATCTGGTCGGCGCGGTATTCGCTTCTTGTTTTCACTTCTTCTGTTTCCTTGGGCCTATATACCCAGAATTTGCTTTCTACAGCTGCTGTATAATATTTTTCCGAATGTTTTTTATGATCCCGTGCTTAACCAGCAGGGAAGTTACTTCTCCGAGAGAATGTCTTGTCTTTTTTCTCTAATACCAAAATTTACGTTGTTTTATCTACCATGGTTATTTCTTCGTGTAGATCACGTACATCGCAGAAACTCTAGCAACAATAAATCAGACTTGTTGTTTTTGTCTAGATGATCCTATGGATATGTTCCACATGCCTGTCTTTCCATCCATCGACACTATCTTCCAGATCACTTTATAACATTCGAATCCAAAAGCTTCCAACAACCGTGACCGTTTCGGCTTTTGTTCTTCCCTTGTTTTCTTCCTACGTAGATTTACCATCTAGGTTTAGCTATTTGTCAAGCGAATACACGCTGGCGTGTGTCGACCCAAGGTACCATGTCAATGCTAAATCCGTATGGAATGAATGTACAGATACTTTTTTAAAGATTTTCTCTCATTTAACATTTTTTCAAAAATTCTATAAGGCGTGTTACTTTTTATGAGATGCACCCAATATTCATGATAATTATCGCATCCGTTCAAAAGAAGTACAGGTACGTAGTAGGTAGTACGTCAGCAGAGCAGATATATATCTCACAAAAATAGGGCAGTAGTATTTTCTAAATCTGCACAAAGCATGATTCTGATCACCCAATATATAGTTTTTGCATTCAAGCACATAAGTTATTAATACTAGTAACAATTCTACTCTACATGTAATCTACACTACTACTCTCCTGGCAGTTAACACCATGGTGCTCTTAGTAGGTGCTCAGTAGACATTCGCGAATTGGAAGTCTTGGCGGGCCTGGTGATGCTGAGTCATTTCACCAAGCCCCTCGATTTGGTGGACGAAATGTTCAACACAGCACCTCAAGCAGTCGTCTCGGTGAATCCCCAAGAACAGTCGCCTCTATTACCAAACTATTTTGCGCTTCAGCCCTCATATATTGGAAGCTATTTGCTCATAATGGCTGCCACACAACCCTCCGACACCGAATTCCCCTACTCTTTGTACGTGCCTCCCCCCACCTTCGCGATCGCACAACAATGCATGAACTTTGCACCATAGCGACATGTCCAATACTAATACATGACCTAGGACTGTCTCACTTCCATTGCCAACCCACCGTCTTGCATTATCTGCCCTACAAACCCTCGAAGTCGATGCCGAATTGTCACCATTTGTGCGACGTACATTCACCCTCTCAACTCCCATCCCGAACACAGCGGCCGAGCCGCAGGAGAAGAAACAAAAGCAAGACCCTGAAGATTCCAAGACCGTTTTGCAGACCACATACCGTGCCACCACAAACCGTATGCTCCGTGTCGCCGTTAACGGATTCATGGAGAGCCTCGGTGTTGTACTTGGCGTCATGACAGAGCTGGATGTCGACGTGCTTAAGGCTGAGATGGAAGGATGAATCATACACAGATGTTGGCTACTTAGTGATGAATCACCCCAACGACGCCTGGTATCTACTAGGAGGTTGCAGACATGGTAGCTGGGCAAGGTCCATATTGCGACGAAGGCGACGACGGAGACCAACAACATTGTCTGCAGTGACGTTGGGAAAGTGTCGCGACCGAGTCACCTGTATACCTGGATTAGGCTATTGGGCTGACCTGGAGTTATCAACTCGGCCCTTGTTGGTTATTCCTGGGCACCCAAGGTCAGCCACCGACCAGGGAGACCGCCGGAGCGATACCTCGGAGGTTGCGGAGATGAGATGGAGGTTACGTGGCCCAGAGGCACACCATACGGATCGGGGTTCACGCGATACCATGCGATTCTGCAGTCCTGCAGATTCTGCTGGGCCGGTGGATGCTCTCCGAAATCTCACGGGCGAGCCGGGTCTACACCGGCCTAAAGGTTGTAAGCAGGGCAGGAAATCAATCTTCGATCAAACTTCTAGAAACCAAGACAATTCCAAATACCAGTTATACGCGCCCACTCTAATCCGCATAAAGCGCAGATCCCGACCGCATATTAAGCTTAATAATGGGCATCATCGGGCCTGGCATTTGGTGCTTAACCCTGCTGGGTAAATGTACAAAACCACTAGACTCCACCAGGAAAAAGAAAAGAGGGACGGCCGTTCTTCGCCTTCGCCTTCATCCAATTAGCAAACAGCCAATAGCCAACTATCATCATTCCGGCTCGGTGCAAAAGCACACCGGTCGGCCCCTCACGTCTCCGTGTCTGGACCTGGGACCAATTGGTAATAATTCACAATGGCACCTCGGCTGGCCTCACTACAAAACCACGGCCTGCGCGCGATTCGCTGCGCCCTGCCAGCTCTAAGCCCCAACTTGCCGCGGTTCCTCTCACAACTCCCCGCTTCCTCGTCGACGTCATTGCGATCGTGCCACCCAAGCTCCAAATCCAACCTCACCTCCGCACTCACCTTTGTGTCACTTTCAACTCCCTTCCAACACCAGCAAACCAGAACCATGGCCTCTGCGACTACTTTCTACGACTTTGAGCCTGTCGATAGTACGTGCCTCCTTCCCCTACCCCTCCTTAGTTCTCCTCTCCGCGCCTTGCTTCAAACGGCACAATATCCCGGGCATATTCGCAGAGAACACTAGCTAACCTCACACAACAGAGAAGGGCGAGAAATTCCCTCTCACCTCTCTCAAGGGCAAGGTCATCCTCGTTGTTAACACCGCCTCCAAGTGCGGCTTCACCCCGCAGTTCGAGGGCCTCGAAAAGCTCTACCAGACCATGAAGGAGCGCCACGGCGATAATTTCACCATCCTCGGATTCCCGTGCAACCAATTTGGTAGCCAAGACCCCGGCTCCAACGATGATATCCAGTCCTTCTGCCAGGTCAACTACGGCGTGACGTTCCCCGTGCTCGGCAAGCTAGATGTCAACGGCAGCGAGGCCGCTCCCGTTTTCGACTGGTTGAAGAATCAGATGCCTGGCGTCATGGGCTACAAGCCTGTCAAGTGGAACTTTGAGAAGTTCCTCGTTTCCGCGGACGGAAAGGTTGTTGCTCGCTGGAGCAGTCTGACTAAGCCTGAAACTCTGCAAAAGCCCATCGAGGAGGAGATCGAGAAGGCTAAGGCGGCTGGTATTATTGCGTAGATGAGGTGGCCAAGCTGTCCTAGGCGTTCAAGTACCTCTGGCTCTGTTTTTGATACCAATCTTATACCTGCACTCTGTACCCGCAATTGACCCGTTTTCCTTTCCTTTCCCTTTTCCTTTTTCTTGGACGGAATAGGCTCGTCCATGCAGCATGCTTCATGAATACTATCCATTGATCCATAAATGTCTCACCCTGGTAAGAATTTCTACTGTAGGTGGCTCCAGGCCTTTTTGTCCCCACTTGAGAGCCGATAGGCGGATAACTGAAACTTACAGTTGTTGTTCTAGGCGAAGGGTCGTTCATTGGTTGTGAACCAATTCTTCTCTACGGAGCGCCTATTTCGACCGTGCATTAATTAGTCCTCACAAATCAGTACGAATGGCACCAGATCAAATTTGCGACCCGTTGGATTACGCAAGGAAGCCCTTCTACCATGGCGATTCTGCCCGTTTGTGACAACAATAAGTTGCATTGGGATGTCTTGGCCCCCGCGGGCCCCGTCACTAAGGTGTGCCGCGCTCGCAGCTATCATGGGGGCTAGACTGATCCGGTTAGATTATGCGACCTCTCGACAATTGTCGATGTATACTTACTCCACGGATCAGCGGTTAATTGGAGATAAATACCTCAAACTTCTCTTCCTCAGTCAGAAACTATCACCGATTTTTTCTATTTCTCCGGTTCCTGCTAACCAGGCATCGAAATTAGCCCACCCATAATGTGCGGTATTAGTGCTGTTCTTTCACTCGGGGGCCTTTCCGCAGTCTCGAAAGAAGAAAACTTGTTACCCCTCAACGATCAGCTCAACGCAAGCCTAGATCTTATTCAACATCGTGGACCCGATGCACGTGGTACATGGGCCAGCGATGATAACAAAGTCCGTATGTGCCATATGCTCAATCTCTTGGGATTACGGAGGATGGACTCTCATTACAATGCCGATGCTTTTTAGATCTTGGACATGTCCGACTGTCCATTGTCGACCTTAGCCCGCAAGCAAACCAGCCATTCCACGACAGCGTGGATGACGTCCATGCGATCGTTAACGGGGAGCTCTACGACGACGAATATTACCGCAATCTCCTGGGTGCGGAATACGACTTCCATAGTCGAAGTGACTGTGAGATTGTCCTGGCTCTCTATAGACACTATGGTCTATCGTTTCTCTCCTACCTTCGAGGCGAATTTGCTTTGATCTTGTGGGATGCTCGCAGAAAGTTATTTATAGGCGCGAGAGACCGATATGGTGTCAAGTCACTCTACTACACACTCATCAACAACCAGCTAGTTGTTGCAACCGAGATGAAATGCTTCCTTCCGTTTGGGTGGAAGCCAGAGTGGGATGTCCAAAGCCTTCGAGAGTGTGGCTGGATGTTTGGTGGTGGGACGATGTTCAAAGGGGTTCATTCGGTTTGGTGTTCCTCCATGCCGGGTTTCGACTCTCTCTAATGGATTTCCAGGTTGTTCCGGGCCGCTATATCATAAGCCGCAATTTTAGTCCCATTCGTGATGCGGTCTATTGGGATCTCGAGTATCCAGACAAGGTAGATACAGAACCTCTGTCCCTACCACACTGTGCCTTGATCACTGAATTAAGTTTAGAAAATACCCGAGCCTCGATCGGAAGCCGAGATGGTTGAGGGTGTGCAAACCCGCCTGATCGATGCCATAAAAGTTCGACTCCGAGCCGATGTGCCTTTGGGGATCTATCTTAGTGGTGGGATTGATTCCTCGGCAGTGGCTGGCATGGTAGCCCACCTCGTTAAAGAAGAAGGAGCTCGACTGGGCAATGACGACAGCCATATTCTTTCCCGCATCAAATGTTTCACGGTACAGTTTGACAAAGATAGTGGAGCCGACGAGTCCGGTATGCATCTCTCTATAATTTGTAACTTGTGGCTTCTGGGTACTGAATCTTATCAGATATTGCACAGCGTACTGCCGAATGGCTAGGTGTGGACTTTCATCCAGTACCTGTCACCGAAAATACTATTGTCTCTAAATTAGAGGACACTGTTTGGCACAGTGAATCGCCCATGCCTGACACAAACGGTATCGGGAGGCTGGCCATGTCCGAGGTAGCAAAATCTCATGGGATGAAAGTGATATTAACAGGTTTGTCTTGTCCAGGCCCAACCGTCGTTTTTCTATATTAAAACCTTTCTATCTGTCTACAGGGGAGGGATCCGATGAGCACTTTGCGGGATACAAAGACTTGGCACAGGATTTCTTACTTGAAAGTGATCCCTCGTGGCCTTCCTCGATCTCCGAGACAGAGCTCGCAGAAGTAGTACAGAGACTCGGACCCAATCATTCAACAACTGGAGTCACCATAGGCGACAGGATGTTTCCCAAATCAACGTCTAAAATGCTCAACAACAGTTCAGTTCCGAGCAGAATGTCATTTATCGGTCGCCTGCCCTTTGCTAAATGGACTGACGATTTCGCGGCCACGCTGCCTGAAACCGCGCAGGCAGAAAGCCTTGATGGACGAGTTCGGGATGCAATAATTCATCGTTGGCATCCATTGCATACATCAGAATATCTCTTCACGAAGGGTGCTTTTTGCAACCTGCTGCTTCGGTATCTAGGTGATAATATTGACATGGTCCACCATGTCGAAACTAGGCCTCCATTTCTAGATCACCACCTCACAGCATACGCTAATGGCCTGCCACCTAGCTTGAAGATCAAATATTCAGCGCAAGATGGGTCGCTAACGGAGAAGTATATTCTTCGAGAAGCAGTACGTCCATTTGTTACCGATGAGATCTACAAACGTCCAAAGAAAGCGTATATGGGGCCGATCAATTTCCCAGAAAATGGATCTTTGCATCAGCTATTTGCCCGGCTGATTACGCGAGAGAATGTGGAGGCTCTTGGATTTCTAGACTGGGATAAAATGCAAGAACTTGTCAGTAAGGCGTTCAAGCATAGAGACCCATGGTCTTTCCGCTCTGCATTTTTTATTTGTCAAATCGTGGTGATCTCGCAAAAGTTTGGAGTCGCCAAAGCCGTCCCCCTGAATTAGCTTTGAAACTATTGGGCAGGAGAATACGACCTTCCGTGACCACTGGCACTTCAGGATCGTCTTAATTATTCGGAAATTTCGGGGGCATCAATGGTTTTTTTAGATAGTGAATCTCGTATCGTGCTAAATCGTAACTACCACCTCTCCTTCTTCCAATGGCCCGACGGACTTTGTCATGTCCTTTCCCCATTTTGACCTCGTGAATCATCGCACGTTATTAGGCCGTGGAACTGCCCTTAGGAATCAGGTTTCGCAGTGAAAGGTCATAGACGACATCTTCGACCTTCTTGACCTGTTGAAGGACAGGCTACTTAGCATTTCACCACCCGGATGTCTCTAGTGAAGAAAGTGACTCACGCTGTACTTGATACCGTCGCTGCGCTTACGCAGGATATCGTTCTTCAAGTTGAGAAGCTGGAATCCGGAAAAGAGATCCTTGATGAAGTTGCCGATCTGAAGAGGACGCTCGTAATCACCTAGAGTAACCGAGTTCACCGCCAGACGAGACTGTAAAAATATCAATAACGATGCTCTTGAATGACCGCGAGAGAACGGTACTAACCAGTTCCTCAACCATGGCAATGAGCGCCAGAAGATACTCCTCAATCGTCAAGTGGAACGCATCTTGTTCCTTCAGGTTGATCGGGACTGCAGTAGAAATTCCATAAGTCTTTTTTGAAGCAAAAGAGGCACCGGTGGCGACGGGACGAACATACCATCCAGGAATTTCCCCACATCTTCAATCGTCATAAATGAAGCCGAGTCTGGTCCCTTGTGCTCCGGCAATCCACCGAGCCAAGCACAAAGTTCAATCGAGGCAACCTAATTATTCGAATCAGCACCACAGAGAAATCAATGCATCGGGGTTGGACTTGGGGGCCAACCAGATTCTGGAGCTCGCGCGACCACACCCCATTGTACTTGTAGAATGGGTGTTTATCGGCGACATTTTTCAAACGAGCGACCTCTTCCTTCTGTGCAATAATGCTAGCTGTAGCATCATCAAGGACAGACTTCACTGTTGCCTTTGTATCAGCCACGTTCGGGTCCCAGAGACCATCTTCATATGCCTCTATCCGGGAAGGCAGGGGTGAGATGGAGGAATGGTAAAGCCGGGCAAATCCCGCCATGCAAACATGCAAGGTTCATACATACACTTATCGCTGGGAGTCGAGTGCGCCCTGGAGAGAATAGCTTGCGTCGAGCGCCCTAGCAGAGACCGACCATCAGCATCCGGCCTCGAAACCGTGAGCTTGACATAGCTCAGCACCCTTTACCCCTGGATTTAGGAGCCCCAGAGCTCCGAGACAGGTGTATTTGGCAAATTACCTTTCCTAGCGAGCGTCTGAACAATCTCATGCAGTTCCTGTTTCACGACTGTGAGCTTCCGACCACTGTTGTGTGCAACGGCTTCAGGCTTGGCACGCGGAAAGAAAAATCCGTAGACAGACACGTCGCAGACGCAGGTGCGGGGAACTCACATCACGAACGGTGGTCTCCTCGTCGATCTTCGTCTGGAGATCCTCGAAAATGCGTTGGTCGATCATCTTGGCAGGATGTGTATGGATGTTGAGAGTAGACTCAGGGAGATGTGAAGGTGTTGCGGTGGGTGGTTGCGGTGGTGAAGTCGAGTGCCTTACGTCAAAAATCCAGGCCAACAACCACAATGACAGAAAACCTAGTAAATTGGAAGACTCAAAGTTTTGATTTTTTTAGGCACTACTGCATTTTTTAAGGGTGTCTCGCAATGGGGGTATGCAGACTGAAGAGCTGTCGCTATCTGTCTGCTGGTCACATAGCTTCGCTGATGAATTACATTGGCATTTCAGTGGCCCCGTCATTTTAAGAAGTCTCTATATCCAAGTGCAGCTGGCCTAGAGCACTCCAAGGAGTACCGTCTCCTTAAAACTTACAAGCTCTCGTTGGCATATTTTCCTCGTCCCCCCCCGTCCCTCCCCGAAGGTCACCATCAACTCATCAAACAACAATAACAAAGCGCATATATCCAGTTTTATTCGTTTGCTAGCTCACTTCTAGCGGTGTCTATCGTAAAAATCATGAAAAGAAAGGCAAGCACAAGGAAAACACTTCCAGTGCCACCGCCCTCCAAAAAAGGGCTGCCAATGGTCCTTTAATACCGGTATCTTGTGGAATAATCTGCAAGCAAATTAGCCTCTGAGTTCCCATCACATGAGAATATGAAGAAAGTGTACCTTTGGGACTGACGACCAGACCGCGACCCTTCTTTGCACCCTTGTAGATGGTCTCAATGATGTCGATCAGCTCCTGCTTGTCCTCCAGCACCCAATTCAACTTGTTATTGTTTCCGGTGCCGAAATCGCACATCATGTGTTTATTTCGATAGAAGAACATTATCGTCATTGTATCGTAGAGCTCGTACATCTGGCTGAAATCCGGGACCTCGTCGAGATCGCACAAGTAGATGACCGCGAAGTCTATCAAAACGTGCATTAGCATTTGGGCCTTCTGTCCGCGAGGGGAAATCGGGTAAATTACTCTTCACTCGCTCGGCGATCTTGTAGAGGACTTCATCTTGACGAATACCTATCCGCAGACTATTAGCTACAGTTGCGACCGCGACACGAGGGGGTATCTCACAGTCGGGATCGTGGTCGCGACCGAATCGGATCACCACGAGACGCTCTTCTTCGGAAAGAATAGCCTGGTCCACATGCCAGGCAGTACGGAGGTGAGGCAGAACAATCGAGCCCATGATGGAGTGGCTTTCAAGGACAAGCGAGGTGCAGTATACTTTGAAACCGGTAAAATTGGAGTGGCTTCAAATTGTTGGAGAGCTTGAGCTTATCGATTGTCTCGCCCCGCGATAAATCAAAGTCATGTGACCTACCTGAGCGCTTCGAGTGCGACCTCGGGGAGGCTCCCATTCAGATGCAATATGAACAACGTATTTTGGCTGGCAATAGGAGCAAGAACTGTTACTGGAAATGTCTATGGACCACAGATATGTAGTACAAATGTGCTTGAGATTCCATTGATTTGAAATCACAATTATCTTACCAAATCTTGCAGCATATGGACGCCTATAACACTTGAATTGCGGTAGCAGTCCCAATGGGCAGAATTGGAAACATCAAGTCTTTGGACAGGGAGTTCACGACCACTAAGAAGGCGACAGATACGGGGTGACATGGGGCCATTGGAGCGATGCCTCAACCTCTGGGCAAACGCATGAGGGGATGAATCCAGTGCAATGGGGTGGCCATGGAGTAAGGGATCATTATCCAGCACTACGTGGGTAGGTCCTAGTAATTACTAGGATTGAAATGCCCAGTCTTCTCCAAGCGGTCGGGCAAGCCGACACAGTTGATGAAAAAAGGGGTGTTCGCGTCGATCGGGGGTAGTGTAAGCCCGATGACACTGTGCGGCGAGGCATGCGCAAGCACAGAGGCCAAGCCGCGGAGACCAAAAATAAGAATAATCAATAAGGTTTCCATGTAGGAAACTTTCAGAGATTAAACTGAAAAGAACAGATACTACACTTGATCTAAGCCAATTGGCAAAGAGAGCTAAAGAAGAAAAAAAAAGAAGAGGAAGAATGCGGGATGTTGGAGGTATTTATACCAGCTAGGGCCAGGCGGGCGGTCAGTCCGGTGAAGAGCTCTTCACTAGCGTCATTTACGCGATCCAATCATAGAATCAAAGAAATATGGGTCCAATGATGGTCACATGATTTGGTTTACCAAGACACAGAGTCACCTGATTCAACCAGACCTGAGACACATGAAGGTCTGTGCCCTTGCCCTAATTCCATCCGAAACAGGACTAGCGCACACAACCCTCCGCGGCGCTGGCGAATTTTCATAACCAAGTGGGCTCCACTCGACGAGATCTCCTCCCTATCCCTCTCGACGGCGCAGGATATTCACCTCTTTGCGACCTTATTCCCCAAAGTCCAATCCATCTCCCTCACAGTCACAATGGCTCCCGCTGCTGTACGTTGAAATACTTGCAAACCGCTTTGCTGTTCCCCCCATTGGCATATCTCGACTCTTGCTTGCTCGGCGATACTAGATATTGAAAGATCTATCTGGTCCCTTCGCCGAACATGCAAGATTTCTCGAGACGGCCATGGGGATTTCGACACTATGGAGCAGTAGGCTAATTCGATTTCTCATTCAATAGACCCGTGGTCGCAAGGCCCAGAAGGTCACTCAGAAGGTATGTTTGCGCTTGCTCAAGATAACCCATTACGTTAAGAAGATACTAACGGTCCGTCTGCAGTTCATCATCAACGCTTCGCAGCCCGCAAGCGACAAGATCTTCGATGTCTCCGCCTTCGAGAAGTTCCTCCACGACCGCATCAAGGTCGAGGGCCGTGTCGGCAACCTCGGTGACAACGTCGTCATCTCCCAGGTTGGCGATGGCAAGGTTGAGGTTGTTGCCCACATCCCCTTCTCCGGCCGCTACCTGAAGTACCTGTGAGTTTCCTCGCCATACTATTCCACCGTCATACACAGCAGTTCGCTGACCAGCATTACCTTTTACAGCACCAAGAAGTACCTCAAGAAGCAGCAGCTCCGTGACTGGCTCCGCGTCGTCTCCACCTCCAAGGGTGTTTACGAGCTCCGCTTCTACAACGTCCACAACGACGAGGCTGAGGAGGATGAGGAGTAAATCCGCTCCATGGGCTTTGGATGACCTAGCCTATAAGGCTACGAAATAAAAAAAAGTTCATACCTTCCATTTGTGTTATTTTCGTAGAAGAATCGTAGACCGGACTCGTTGTACACCCTTGTTCACCCTTGTTAAGAGATCTGGCTTTTGGCAGAATATGCTGTATTTGTTCATATTTTGACACGGCGAAATCCAATCATAGTAGATAGCAGAGGGCTAGCTATAGTTGTCAACAACCTTGGAAACGCTATGATTCAGAGACAGGGTACATATGAAGATAAAACATGAATGTATGTACGTGTGGTATCATCAAATGTTCTAATTGGCTAGATAGTGTCTGGGGGCTCAAGAATTGAGTTTCCTCTTATGTCCGGCACCAGGACTCAGGCTCATCAACATCTTGTGTAAATCTTGAGATCCGTCGCCGGCCGGAGGAACCAATTCATTATTTTCGAATTTCCATTCCTTTCCCTTGAGACGTTTCCATAGTTCCCGCACTTTGACCCGGACAAGATCTCCCGTTGCGATAGAATCTTCTTTGGAATCATGACCTTGGCTCCCTCCTGTTTGGATGTCCCTCTCGAGAAACTTGCGAGCGAGGGTTTTCAGACCCACACGGAAAGGGAGACCACCGGCCGGGCTGGGGTAGAGAATGACCGTGTCGATGACGGTAGGATGAATGATTCGACAAGCATTGAGATCGTTGTCTATTGCATGTGCGATCAATGGCGTATCTGGTTGAAGGAGTCCGAATAGAAGTTCCCGCGCCGCGGCAGGGGACTCGACGACTTGCATAGATTTGGGCTTCGCCTGTTGACTATCCGACGGTGCTGTTTCAGGTATAGAGGTACCGTAAGGTATTGCAGCGGCATAATGCTCAGGAAAGACACCTGAGAAACGCGAGTTCAGGTCTAACACCTCTCCCATAGGTTTGACGAGGACATCAAGCAGCTCCCGACCTTCTGGCCAGCTGACAGCGGTTAGACGAATGAGCTCCAGACCTTGGGTCGTAAAGCCCATTTCGCAGTCGAAACAAACTGGATCCATTCGTCCTTTGTCCGTCTGGAGAGGAGTCGTTTTGAATTGAAGGATAGATGCCAGCCTTTTGGTTTCTGATACTTTGAAGACATGTGTGTTGGCCTTGGTGCATCCAGATGACGTGCCCACAGTTTCGCTGCAACAGGGGAAGTAAGCCCCCGAGGAACCAGTAACCTTGTCGGTTTTCTTGCGTGGGGGATAGACTGCCCGGTTGGGATGATAGGTACATGGGCCCCCAGATGCCAATGCCCCATCTTCGCGACGGCCAGGGAAGACCTGGAATCGTCCACCACATCGATCGCATTTCTCCCAGCCTTTTGAGCCCTCAACGCCTTGCTTGGCTGTCTCTATTTCTGCTTCAGTGGGTACTTTCGTAACATAACCATACTCTTCGAGACCTTCCAGTGGAGTTATGAAATGAGTAGCGAGGGCTATTTCCTCTTTGACGGAGAGGCCAGTGTCGATGGAAGGTGAAGGTGGAGCGGCTTGGGCAGGCTGGGTAGGCTTGATCTTGTAGTACCGAGTGTTCAGATGGTCCTTCACTTCTTTGGTCCAGTCTTCCAATTTCATTTTCGTAAGTTTGACAATTCGGAGTTTGATGATGTTGGAATAGACACTAGGATTGTCTTTTGCAACCCTTTCCTCCTCATCCAAGGCCATGGTCACAAGCTCATCACGATTGAGGACAAAGCATTGGTTGGATGTATCCTTGGAGTTGGCCAGTTTCGTATTGAGAGCCGATATGGCAGCGTGCAGCTTGTCCAAAATGGCAGATCGAACAGAATGACTGGCCGGGGCTTTCGAGAGCATGCGAGGATTCAAGCTTTCCTTCCTCACCTTTCGAGGAGGAAGCTTCGTCGCCGTGTCCTCTGGAGCTGTGGTCGTGGTACTGATACCAGGAGTTTCATTTTTGGCTGGTCTAGGCTCTGAGCGAGCCAGAGGTGGAGGTGAGACCTCTCGAGAAGCTGATGGCAGCTTCGTGCCGCTGCCACCAATGCCATGAACTGGAGGTTTCGAAGCCAATTTCGGTGTGGATGCTTTTCCTGGAGGGTTCGGAGATGATTCGTTTGGTAAAGAACTTGAACTTGGGACTGAGCTTTGTACTGGGGTGACATCACTCAATCTCTGCTTCTTGGAGATATGTCCACTCTCATCACTTGAGACACTGGCAACGTTGGAAGGACTGTTGCCTGCCGCTAAAGTGCGCTCAGTGTGATTGAAAATGCATGTGAAAAGGGCGCATCCTTGGCCCTGTGGGCAGGGTATGCTGGCAAATAGACCGAGTGGTTGAAACATATTGAAAGTGATATGAGTGATGATCACTCTCAGCTCGGCCCATTGAGATGGAGGTTGATTGAATGCTCAGACTATCAAGACCTATCACCACTCATTCTTAATGTCTGAGGAAAGTTTGCGATGGTATAGATATGCAGAATTCTTTGACAAGCAAATAGGTATATTATAGTTTCTCTTGAGATTCGTTTCAGGCCCTGGGTAGCATTATCACCACTTGTCTGACGGACAATCCGATGGGCACGGTTGAGCGACCGGCTACGCCGAATTTGGATGATATTGACAAGGGTTAGAAGGGGAATATGATAGGCTACCGTCAAAAGAAGCCCGTTGATCGCAGGAATACCGAATCACCATCAGTGGATGTCCAGGACAGCGCAAAGGCACGGGCGCAGGCTGGGGAGAAAACGCCAAGAAACGAAGCCTGTATTACTAGGCGGTAAGGCAACAAATGCACCCACCGGCCCCCGGCATCAATCGGACCCGGTGTTCTTATCAACTCCGACGGCCTTAATCGGCTGCAACGCATCAGCAGCAGCCTTAAATCCGGAACGCGCAGGGCTTTAACTGCCTCGCCCCCCTTCCCCTGGATTTCTTCCTTGTCATATTCCTGATTATTTCTGACGCAAAAATGACTGACCTATCTTCAAAAGCCGACCATCTGTGTGTTTTGGTCCATGGGTAAGCTTCCTGAAGGTCCCTCCTCTTGAATGGCATCGCGCGCTAGCCAGAACCAGACTAATCAATTTTTGAGGACAGACTGTGGGGGAATCCATCTCACTTGGATCAAGTGGCTGCTGCGCTCAGAGACCGTCATGGCGAAAAGTTACATATCCTTTGCGCTAAAGAGAACAGCGGCAATTTCACATATGACGGCATCGAGCTGGGCGGCGAGCGCCTAGCGCATGAAATCGAGGACACACTGGATACCCTAGGGAAAGAGGGCCAGGAGATTCGAAAAATCAGCGTTGTCGGCTACTCACTTGGAGGTCTTGTCGCACGATATGCCATTGGGCTGTTGGAAGCCCAAGGCTGGCTCGATAAAGTGGAGCCTGTCAACTTCACCACCTTCGCCTCCCCACACGTTGGAGTGAGGGCACCGTTGAAGGGCTGGTGGGGCAAGTTCTGGAATGTCATGGGTCCTCGAACGGTCTCTATGTCTGGGCAGCAATTATTCATGGTCGACTCCTTTCGAGACACTGGCCGGCCCCTCCTCAGCATCCTGGCAGATCCGGAGAGCATTTTCATCAAAGGTCTGAAGAGATTCCAAAACCGATCTACCTACGGCAACGTTGTCAACGACCGAACAACCGCATTTTATACAACCGCCCTCTCCAAAGTGGATCCTTTCCAAGATTTGGAGAACATCAACATTAATTATGTCGATGGCTATGAACAAGTGATTGTCGACCCTTATGACTACCTACTACCTTCCACACCCAATGATATAGAATCTGCGTCCGCGAAATCATGCGAGAAGCAGAAAGCATTTGTGCGAGATGCGCCTTTATGGTTGCTTGTTCTCGTTTTAATCGGCCCCGTGTCAACATTATTCCTTGCCAACTCTGTCATACAAACAATCCGGAGCCAGCGGAGAATAAAATTGCACGGAGAGGGAAAGAATGGGCTACGTTTCGGGAGGTATAAGATACCTTTGCTCATACGAAATGCTCAGAGTGCTCTCGAAGAGGTGTTTGAAAACGCCAATTCCAGACAAGAGCCGGCATATCTCTCTAGTACCGAATCTGAGATGTCCGACTCATCTGAGGGCAAACTGCCAAAGACCTTTAAGTCAGGGAAAAGTCGCAGATCGGACTCAATTTCGTCCAAGAAGACTCGCCGTGCCAGTGTTGGCCATACGCATCACCATTCAAAACTCGCATTGACACCTGATCAATTTGCCGTCATTGATTCACTGAATGACGTGGGTTTCACGAAATATCCCGTCTATATTCATAACCACCGGCACACCCATGCAGCTATTATTGTTCGTTCGCCCAAGGACGGCTTCTACGAGGGAAAAGTTGTGATGAAGCATTGGCTGGATCAGGAGTTTGTCATTTGATCTAGCAATTTGGCGCTTAATCTGATCATTTAGCGGAGTCAATGGAAAATTCATGCGGGGGAGTTGCTTTAATCCAACGATTTATGAATGTCAATATAGTACTTCACATCCTTGGGACATTCAGTATATCTCTAATTTTTCATATAATATATACCTTACACCCATTCTATATGCTTGAAATGTACTTTAAATCTTAGTATGAACTTCATACGAGACCCGACTAATCCCCTTTTGCCGATTGACTTTGCGGATAGTGATCTGCCCAACCAAACTGGACCGGTCGACATGGGTACCGCCACAAGGGTTCTGATCAAGTCCACCAATACATATCGCTCCTCAAGAATCTTCCGAAGCCTTGACAACAACGGGAAACTCCCCATTTGGCGTACTGTCATCGAGGGTCCACTTCAAACCGTAGACACCGGTGGAGTTCGTCGCCGAAGCCCAGAACTGCGCCTCAAGCAGCGTGTTATTGTTATACACAAGCTGGGTGGCGAACAATGCGAAGCCGGACACAGTGCCGTTCAAATAAGCTACACGGGTCTGTGGCAGAATACCGACAGCATAGTCCTTCTGCTCCATGATGTACATAGACCCAGCTTTTGTCCCGTTGACGAATGTTGCATTTGCGATCCAGCACTCCCCGGTGATCGATGCCAGGTCCCAGGTTAAAGGGACGAGACCTGCGGTTGCGGTGGGATCTTGCGTGATGTAGAGGAGGCCTGAATGGAATCCAGGTTAGATAATTTGGTCTTAATAATTCATTCTGAAAGGGCTTTCTCGGGGCAAGACTGTCATACCATCGCTCTGTCCATATGCAATTGGCCAGGAAGAGGCGTTTGTTCCGTACGCATAGAGCGTTGCGTTGGTTTCGGCGCCTCGCTTGGCGTGTTGGTGAGGAATACTCGAGGCAAGCGCAGTTGGCATGATAAATGCCAGACAAAGGGAGAGGAAACGCATGATTTCGATGTCGGAACGTTTCACTGCGAAAATATGTATTTGGAAGATTCTTGTCGTTGAACGCGACACTTCGGAAATGTAGTGAAGTGGACTCGAAGAAAAGATGGAGTGAAAAGAAGGTCAGTGGACAAGCTGTAAACAATAGCAAAGGAATAGACTCCTGATTCCGTGTGAATTCGCACTGCGAACCGGTTTGGCAGTTTCTCCGATGTATCCGCCAGGGAAAAATGTCGCGCTCATGTATAGCAGGCTAGAGCAGGCTAGACTCACCGGACTTGGGACGGGATAGTTCCCGCCAACCTGGCACACGACCCGCTACCTATCGGCGCTAGAATAAGCTCTGTACTCTATTTAGCAGGCGTACGTGGTCCGCGCCGATCAAACGCTTAAAGGCTTTTGGTGATATGGTTTGGCGGGGGTAATATATTAACAGCCGCATGAAGAGTGGCTGGCGTGAGATCTGCCGCCCCACCGAGCACCACCAACAACCATCTATATCGGATCGCGTCCATTTTAAGCAGGCTTTCGTACCATTCTTCCGTCAGCCATGGCGCAATATCGCAGATTTTTTATATTTTTGTTTGCATTATCAGTTGTTTGATTGGACTAGGCCCTGGACAGGGCTACATTAGAGTCAGCCTTGCAGAAATGACAAGCACCGTTGTGACCTAATAGCCTTTTTCACGGGATTCTGCCTCGTGGATCGGACACAAACCGAGCTTGCTAGTGCGTTAGTATGGAGATCCCTATTTTTATCGAAAAGAGGTCTCGATGACAGTATTAGTGCCCTTTGGGTGAACTAAGTCGGTCGGAGGACTTTGTCCGCTGAATAATAACCATGTGCGGAGAATGTGATGTGTAGATCATTTTCCCTTTCCAAAAACACCATCTCTCGAATATACCATTTGTAACGCTGTCAAAAGGTGTCTGTGGGTTGGATATCTAGTCGCATTCGAAGTTAAGTTCTCATGAAACAACCAAGGACATGATGGTGCCTTGCGTAAGTCTGCTTGAATCACATATTGACAGGGAGTCGGAGAGCAAGCCTGGAATACGGTTTGGTCTGGCTACTAGTAGGAGAAGTGGATTGAATGGTCTTTTTGGACCACGGATGAGCGAATGGGAATTTCTGACGAGCACCCCCTGGGTGGGGACGTAGAGCCTAGCTGTCGGGCCTCTGGTGGTATCAAGTGGTAGCCAAGGGCGTTCTGGTCTTGCATGTTGAGACTCTTGTGTTGGCTCAAATCGACTTATAAGGCACAACCGGAGGAGCGGGATCCTGGAAACTAATCTCTCTCTTTGCTTCATTCTACCCATTCATTCGTTTCATCTCCTAGTTGCTGCCATATTGACTTTCCTCGCATCTGGAACCACCACTCGGTGGATCAGCCCACAATGCGTTTTTCATTCCTTTGCTTCTTGTCGCTCATTTCTCTTTCCACCACGTTGAGTGTCTCGGTGCCCTCAAAACATCCGCGCGACACTGGCTGTGTGAACAGCCCCCAAAACCGCAAATGTTGGAGTAAGGGGTTCGACATCACAACCAACTATTATGAGAAGGTTCCCGACACCGGTGTGACTCGCGAATATTGGTTTAACATCGAGAACACAACTGCTGCCCCCGATGGTGTCGAGATTCCCGTGC
The DNA here is from genome assembly GCA_027569595.1 of Penicillium sp. G339. Classification (NCBI taxonomy): domain Eukaryota; kingdom Fungi; phylum Ascomycota; class Eurotiomycetes; order Eurotiales; family Aspergillaceae; genus Penicillium; species Penicillium sp. G339. The sequence continues at coordinate 91,868 of JAPDFJ010000011.1, forward strand.
AGCTCATCAACGGATCCCTTCCCGGTCCAACCATCATTGCAGACTGGGGCGACGAAGTTGGTACGTGCATTCAGACAACAGTTGTCCACGATTGAGAAGTGGTGCTAATGCTGGACTATTAGTTGTCCATGTGACAAACTCTCTCCAGGCGAACGGAACGAGTCTTCACTTCCACGGCGTTCGCCAGAACTGGACAAGCCACATGGATGGCGTTGCTAGTATCACACAGTGTCCCGTTGCTCCCGGTGACTCTTTTACTTATAAATGGCGTGCAACCGAATATGGTACTGGGTGGTACCACTCCCACTTCTATGTCCAGGCTTGGAATGGTGTCTTTGGAGGGTGAGTCTTGAATTTGATGAAAGCGAGGAGGATCCAAAGGAGGTGCTGATCAAGTTTCCCATATAGAATCCAGATCAATGGACCCGCGACCGCCAACTACGATGTCGATCTTGGCCATGTGTTCTTGAATGACTGGTATCATGTGAGTGCCAATGAGACACAAAATCCACTTACAAACGGAATAAAGCTGATCACAACACCAGACCACGGCCGATCGACTGGTTCTCCAAGCCGCTACGGGTGGCCCACCAACTGCCCCCAACGGTCTAATTAACGGCACAAACACTTGGAACGATGAAGGATCGCGATTCGAGACAGTTTTCGAAGCCGGCAAACGGTACCGACTGCGCCTAATCAATGCCGCAGCAGACCAGCATTTCCGGTTCACGATCGACAATCATACGATGGAGGTGATCGCCAACGATTTCGTTCCAATCCATCCCTTCAACGCGACACAGTTGAGTATTGGAATGGGTCAGCGCTATGATGTAATCGTTACTGGAAAGCAGCTCCAATCGGGTAACTTTTGGATGCGTGCTATTCCACAGTCTGCATGCTCCGAGACCGACGCCACCGATAAGGTGAAGGGTATCATTCGCTATGACAACTCATCGACTGCAGATCCAACTACGACAGCATATAGTTATACCGACTCTTGCGCCGATGAAGACCCGTCCAACCTAGTTCCTTATTTGAAAGTCGATGCCTCCGAAACATACACATACAGGACGGGGGAGGATGTGGAAGTGCAGGTCACCGATAATGCCATGCTTTGGCTCATGAACGGCACGTCCTTGCATACACAGTGGGAGTATCCGACGCTACTTCAGGTGGCTGAGGGCAATGACACTTGGCTGACACGCCAGCGCCTCATTGAACTTCCCGCCGCCAACAAATGGGTTTATTTTGTCATTCATAGTCCATTCGCGCAAGATCATCCCATGCACCTTCACGGGCATGACTTCTGGCTTCTTCAGGCCGGGTACGGTAATTTTGATACCAGCATGGTTGACAGTTTGACCTTGGTCAACGCCCCGCGTCGTGATGTTGTTATGCTACCGGCAAGTGGATATGTTGTCATAGCTTTGAAAACAAACAACCCCGGAGTAGGTTGACTCCTGACATAGAATCTTCTTTACACTGCTGACTTTGAGGTTTGAAGGTTTGGCTTATGCATTGTCATATTGCTTGGCACACCTCCGAAGGCTTCGCAGTGCAGCTGCTCGAACGTCAATCGGAAATTGGATATGATATGCCGTCGCTGAATTCGACGTGCAGCGCTTGGGACAAATATGTGCATGCCGATGATGTGAATCAGTATGATTCTGGAGTTTGATATATTCTAGGCACCTTGTTCGCGCAGGCTGTGTGCTCAGATTCTGAATCCATTTTGCAATATTAATACTGCCTAGGTAGTACCCATGCCTATCGCTACTATAATAAATCTGATGCCGCTACTGGTATTAACTTCAACGCCCTAACCCAAGAGACCTGGAGCAGTGAGCCTGACTGCTTGGTAACCATGGCCTCTTATATATGGGCAGAATTCATCTCACTACCCTGACTGCTCTGAGTTTTCTTCATATGATTAACTTTAAATTTTTAAAATTCTAAATTTATATATAATTTATATCTAGTTTGATTTTTGAGAGTTATAATCTCTTATAATAGTTATATAAGTAAATCCTAAATTATTTAAAATCCTAGATATTTTTTGATGGGGTATAACTGGGAGGATTTACCCTATAGTTTTAGACCTATTTTAAAATCTCTATAAAAAGGGAATTATTAGTGTATAATCTTTAAATATATATTATTACTTGGCTAAAAGAGATTATGATATTAAAGCTCTCGCTTTGATATTTCCAGGCTATATATATAAAGAATTATGGGTAGCGCGCTAGTAGTAATATCCCGTTACAACTATCTTCCCCTCTGATCAAGGCCTGACCTAAATGAAAGACCCGCGGGGTATGGCACCGGATCAGAGACCCGAGCTATTTCTTCTCTCGGGACTGCCTATTCGGTTACTTCCGTGCTGCCACATGGGCCACGACGACGGGACGATTCTGATTTGCTGCTTGCTGTCTAGGACACGAGGACAAGGTTGTGAGTAAATAACTCAACCTAGGTTGAAATCGTTGTTTTTTATAATCACGTTGATTATTACGTCACTTTGTATAGTTTTTGGCTGGAGTCTCCCTGGAGATCCGGGGTAGTCTGGGTCCTTATTTGGCGGGGAAATTGCTTACTGATGTCGAGCGAGATTGGCCTGAGATATACATAGCGCCATTTCAGATTGATGATTGGCGTTGGTTGGTAGAATATTGAAACTGACCGGTGATTGGAATGCGATAGGTATCCAGTGAACTACAGGGGCGGGAGAAAGGCATTTTTCAAGTTCAGATTTCATTTCATCATATGGTAAAGTATATTGTTTCGACGATGTGGATTGATAAGCCCGCCACCGAATGGAAAGCGTGAAATTCCCGGCCGCAAATTGCAGAGAAGAAAGCAACTTTGCGTAAAACTCAGTCGTTATATGGGAATCATTTAAAAACGTCAACTGTATGATCCAGTGGAAATCGCAAAATAACCGGGTTATGAGGCGCAGAGGCCCCATCAAGTCTTAAAGAGAAACTTAAATTTTCTGCTCGCCTTCTTTGACTTCTAGGTTCCGAAGAGTAGAGCCTTGGTTGATGGATTTTTGCTGCTCGCGGTCGATTGCAAACTTAATCGCATCGTAAACATTGTCACAGATCTTTCGGGGTGGATAACGAGGGATGGTTTTATCCTGCCAGACACCGGTTTTGACTAGGATCGAGTACCAGTCGATTTCACTCTTATCGTTGAATTCATTGGTGCCACGAATGTCAGATTCGGGGGTGTCTCCGATGAAGTATACCGTCGAGGGAGGTTTGTCAATACCATGGGACTCCAAGCGCCAGTCTTGGAGGAGCCGGGTGGCAAATTTGAAAGTGCTCATTTGGGGCTTTCCAAAAGCAAAGGTGTTCAAATCCTTGCCCGTGATAGCATTGTAAACCGCCTCCAGGGAGGTTTTCAAGGCTCCCATGCCAATACGCGAGTGTTCATGAGATGTGGACCAAATCACATCACTGTGAGAGAAGAAACATGGCGGACCTTCGTTGAAGACTTCTGAGCGAGTCCCCAACTTACCTTCTACTGTCATGAGGATGTCCAGTATAATCTGCTGGTCACCAGCCCAATCGCGACTATCGGCAAAGACAAGAACGGCTTCAATCTGGGTATTTTCCAGGTCAATCACGCGTGAGTTCTTGTACTCTTCGTCGGTAAGCCTGCGCCAAGGGGTCGTGTCTTGTCGTGTTTTGATGATATCTCCGGGAGTGATGATATCCTTGAATCCATATCCCTTGGCCACATTGCGACACTTCTCGCCCTCACCACCCACAACCAAGACAGTGTTGTATTGCTCTGCCATTTCACGCATGGGCGTGTGGCCGCAAATGAATTGACCAGGGCAGATATCTTGTTCGAGTTGGCGGCTGAGGTCGGCGCATCGCTCTTCCTCTGACTTGCCGCCGCCGTTTGTGAGAAAGACGTACGGTCTGTTCAAATCATTAGTCAATCACTCTCGACTGGGGTTGATGAGGCGAACTCACACTTTGACTCCATATGGATTTTCACCATTGATGTACTTCATGGCCTGGACAGCCTCCGGGATGGGCTTGCCACCACGTACCAAGACGCCATCGATATCGAAAGCGAACGCAAAGTCGCTGCTAGTTACCATTGGCGGTGTGGACATGGGCGTGTCTATCCCAGGAGAGTCCTCGGAGGAGGTAGTATCATAGTTGACGGAATTGTTTGCCATTGCGATGTTTGTGGAAGAGAAATCATCGCCACGATTCAAGGCCATTAAGTGTTTTGGAGAAACTATGACGTTGGGGGCCCCGTAAAGGTCGGCCCGATCGGCGTCTAGACTAGCAAGTCGGCGGAGCCTCTGGGACCCGAATGTGTCGGCAGTAGCCATTGTCACGGTGTAAGGTGAAGGAAGCAAGGAAGTGGGTCAACTAAAGCGGAACGGGGGGCAAAGTGACGATTAGGGCCGCGAGACGTGCGATGGTTGACACTAGAGACGCTGGACTTCAACCCTATCGATGAAGGACCTAGAAAAAGTTCATTCACAAGCAAGGGCAGTTCGATTGAGCCTCGCTTTTGGTGGCTGATGTGCAGGTTGCGCGCAGGAGGGCTTAAAAGACAGGCGCAAATCGTGACGAAAGTCAGTTAGTCCGATGGAGCATGTGGGGAGGAGATAGGCCATTAATATAGGATTTTGAGGCCTCGCAGTGCGCCGAGCAGAGGATCATACCGCTGGCTGCATCCTGGGAGACCCACCTCCGTGTGTTCAGACCTAGCGTCATCATCCGGATTGTGGAAGTCAAGAATGGTGTAGATGTCCCCGCGGTCCACAATTCAGTGCACAGTGTGCCCTTCGCACAGGAGAAACAGACGCACGTGTCTTCATGGTGTGTACGGAGGTCCGCCGAGTAGTAAACTTAGTGGCGAGGAGGCTGATCTCGTAATCATTCAGAACCAGACCATAATGTTGCGGTGCTACTTCTACGAGACAAGAGAAAAGAGAAAAGAGAGTCCAAACCCCGTCCACTAGTCCCTACGGAGTAATCCGAGATTGTCGTGGTGATTCGGTGATTTAACACCCGAATTCATCACCCGAAGGACACAGTCGAATCAAGGCAGGCCAACCCGTGGGAGCCTTGACGTCATGCAGTCGCGCTGACTAACATGGCCGTCCCAGGAACCAGATATTTGCTGATATTCGGTGGATGGATTAATTAATCCAGTCAAAAGCCTCTCCCCGCCAAGACCCTTTCCCAAAGAAAGCATCGACTGCACATCGTCTGAGTGGTTGAGTGGTGGCCGGCGTCGGAACGGTAAGGCTTCAAGCGGCATGTGGCGTCGCCAGTGGCGCATCGATTCCCACATTACCAGACCATTTCAAGTTCCCCGCAGGCCGTGGGGATTGGAGAGTTGCCAGGGGGAGTCTAACGGCCAGGGGACCATGCTGGAGAATACCAGGTACATAGCATATGTATATCTCATTATATTGTAGTCCTGGGGTAGTCCAAAGAAAGAAGTGGGCCCGGTAGTATGAATCGATCTCGATATACCGTTAGCCCCACAAATATATACGCTCCAAGTAAGATTTCCTCCGACTATCCTCGGATCAATCACATACTCGATCATTCTTGAAGATCATTCTTGGAATGGCTACTTGGGTATGATGGTGTCATTGACAGTCCCTGTGTGCCCCTTCGCTAGCCGAGCCGTAACTATAGCCCGCTACCCCTCAACGGAAGTAAGGGCACCACTAGAAGCTGAATACGGATGTCAGAATGTCACATTAGACTTTCCAGCCGGTAGTTGAGCCAATCGTGCACTAGTTGAGCGGGTACCGCGGGGAGCCACGGATCAGGATGCGGCCGGAGAAGAGCGGGTGATCAACTATCACGGCCGCTGACTTGTGCACGGGGAAACGGATACGTGTACTTCTTCTCTCAGAGACATGAGCTTTCGAAAGTGGACCAATATCAACGTTGATCAACACTAGCTTGGTCTTTAGATCTAGAGTAGCATGTTATCCAGAAAACTAGCACTGCGAGCTACCGTGCATCGTTGAACTTGGCCCAGTGATGTGGAACAACTGCTACCAGATACGAGTATTTGCCGTATCCAAGTCATTGCCGGTTGATTACAGCGGAGCTATAGAGTATCATACCGATGAGAGGGGAAAATGTCTGTTACATTTCCTTCCTTTCAAGATAACTGCAGTTCATAATTTAATGCTATTCAACAGCACAAACATTTGTGGATGTCATATTTCGAGAGGAATAACTATGTACAACACATGAAATCTAATTTACATGAAGCAAGGAGAGATACAAGTGACAGGATAAATGTAAAGAATCTCAATCAACCCTCAATATCAAATCAGCTCCTCTCTTCGACGGTGTCAAGTTTCTTCCAGTTGGAGAGACCCTCTGCGGCACATCTGTAGGCCGTTTCTTCGGGCTAGACGGGTACAGAATCACTCCAGGACACCTCTCAGAGGGATATGGCAGCTCGGATGAAGGTTGCGGAGGTGGTGCGTGGGCACGACTACGCTCAAGCCAGAGATCATCTGGACCCCAGGGTGCACTTCCCTCACTCGGTGGGCGCGGACGTGGGCTGCTCCGAATATGAACGCGTTTTATATCATCCCCGCGGACTATGCGTGGTCGGGAGACAATTTCTGCAGGAGGGGCGAGCGTTACGGTACCTGGAGTTGGCTTGCGCGCTGGGACTTGATTTGGTGTTAAGGGGTCTGGCCGTCCGGGTGTTGTGAGGAGGGTATTTGATGTTGTTTCTTGGGAACAGTCGGAGCTGTAGTTCTGTGCGCTGCTGCTGTTTGATGTGTAGGAGACTCTTTGAGTACTTCGTCTATTGGATGGCGGGGGTTGGGTTCTTTCCCGAGTTTCAGGTTGTATACCGAGTGGGTATTGGACGTGGGTCATTTTGGGGGGAACTGCAGGAGCACGTCGGAATCTTTCTGCTGGGAAGCCGTCTTTCAGAGCTCGAGGGTTTGCTGGTAGGCCTGGTATCATGCTTGGGGATCCTGATCTTTGAGTCACATTGGGCCACTGGGCTGCAGCCGTTGTCGTCGTTTGATTCTCCTCCTCTTCTTCGAAGAGCGTTTCTCCGCTGGCGGGTCGATGACTCCATTTCAGCGGTTTGGGATACAATCCAGCTCCCTGATTAGGCACCGTATCTCTTAGCGGGGCTTGCGATGTTTGCGATCGGGGTGAATCTGCCCAGTCTGAAGCAGAGCTAACAGCAAATCCTATCCGCTCTTGTTTCCTTTGCACCCCCTGGTCCCCAGGATGAGTGGTTGCGAAGGCCATAATTGTTGGTGGATGTTGCGATCCTGGCTGAAAGCTGCGTTGTGGCTCGGATATTTCCGGCTGCTTCCCAGAAGCGTTGAATGGAGAGGGCCCCGGGCCTGGGTCGGGTGTGGAGCGTCGGGAGGATGTTTCTGAAAAACCAGGAGGCTCAGACATGGCACCTCCGATTTCAAAGAAGTCCGAGTCCGGCTCAGAAGGGTTACGCCGCTGATGTCGCCATCTCTTGCAGCAGAAAAATACGGCCACGCCGATTATGAAGGATCCAGCCACGCCTGACGCAATTGAGACGCCAATAACCGTCCCTGCGCTGACCCCATGATGATCTCCATTTCCATCTGGCTCGGGTGTATTAGTCGCCGCGGATGATGTGTGGGTTTGGGTGGAAGTTGAAGAGGGGTGCTCAGAACCGGTAGTTTCGAGCGCTGGGTCAGATGTTGATGTCGTTTGGTGAAAAGTAGTAATCTTTGGAGCTTCACTCGAAGTAGTGGAAGCCGGTGCATCAGCTGCAGTTTCGGTTGACGAAGTCGAGGTTGGATTCTCCTTTGTAGTTGTTTCCTGGGTCTTGGTAGTTGTCTTTTTAGGGAATGTGGTCGCTGTGATCGTGGCGTGGGTCTCTGAAATGGCACCAGGTACCGAATCACAGATTCGGTAGACATTAGTGTTTTTCATAGTCTTATCGTCACACAAAGCATATGTGCAGCTCAAGGCCGCCTCTCCTAATGTCAGCCCAGTAGGAGTTTTGTTCCGACAGAGACACTTTATATTCGTCGAGGTCTGGCATTCGGCCTCCGTGTATTGTGTATCGATGAAGTTGTTCACGCAAGTTTGGGCGCAATCTGGAATCATATTCCAAAGTGAAGAGTCATCGCTTGTAGTATCCGAGTTACTTGCCGAGGCCAAGGCGACTGACAGAAGGGCCGCGGCGATGTAGACCGAAAGGAGGATCATACTGTGGCGACTCTGTACTTGTGAGTGATGGTTTTGCTGGTGCCTCGCAATTATGAGCCTACCTCTGTTACAGTGACATGAGAGTGACTACCCTTGGATCCATATGTCCTTTGAAGTTACCATCATCGGTCGGTGTATCTGCGTAGTTGTCCGAGGACGATAGATGTGTTTTCGAGAAATCGATCAGAGTGTATGGCACCAAGAAGAAAGCAAGATAAGGAAAAAGCCACCTGCGCTCTCCCAGGAAGGCCAGGACTTGATTAAAACATAAAACACCAAATTCTCGCGCATCGCGAATTTACGCGCGAGGCAACATACCCTCGCTATGACGCTGACCCGTTGCCCGAAGGGCCAAGCAGGTTGGGTTCAACCACATTCTGAAACACGGCCGTCGAGGCGGAGCATCTGTAGGCGCCTTGGTGAAACGGAATGACATCCCTCTGTAGGATCTGGTCGATGCTGGCGAATAGTGGGGGAGATGAAGCGCTGTGCTCTTTGGGCGCTGGTTGGGTGGTGCAGCTGCTAGCGCCGAGTGTACGCGCCGGGTACGGAGGGCGCTTCTAGGTCGGCGCGAATGAGCCAGCATGCTGGGCGATGTTTCAAGTGTCCTCAAACTATGTCGATCGATCGATCACGCTCTGCAAATCATTTTGGGGGCTAGAAATCGCGGCGAAGAGGTTCGAATGGCCATATGTATGTCGGACCAGGATTGTCCCTCTATCCGGGTCATCGAGACTTCTGGAAGGCGTCAGAGCCTCTTGTGGACATGGGCATATTTTTAAAAAACACGCCAGGCTCTGCGATGCCATTGACTTTAAACCCCCCCCCCCCCCCCCCCCATCAGCCCACTCATGCGTTGCCGCTGCGATTCTCTAACGATGTTGTAGACGGTCGGAATGGTATGAGAATATACTCCATTGGGGGGCCGCCCCATCCGATAGGATCGACCGCCATACGTCACCAATCACATACATGACATTCACCAGAGGTCGCCTACTAGTATCAGACCATGCTTCTTTCTACAATTGCTGCAGAGATGAAGGGATTTTCAAATAATTGCCATTCCCATCGTAAAAATAACTAATCGCGGACAGGATACGAGACAAGCCTGAAAGTCCATAACACTATGAGGAGGTATCATTCGACATAAAGCAAAGCAGAACCCGTGAGATCGAAGCAGAGAGCATCGGACAAACGAAATACATAGGAGATATCAGGCGAGATGCAACAACGCCCGGAATTAGGGGATTATGGACATCCACGATGCCAAGTAGTTTGGGGTGAAGAGCTGCATGAGGCTAGTGGAAACCGGACCTCAGCGGAACCACGCTGGCGCCGGCACTCAAAAGAATCTACTCCGCTGCCATCCGCGGCCCGAATGAGATGGTAAGTGAGGGTGGTCTGGCCGCGCAGGGTCATTTATTCTGTTAAGGAGGTCGGAACGGGTTTGTCCGAGGGGCGGCGACGCGGGCGGGTCTCAAGATGGACCAGGTGTCTAATATTTGAAGATGATGTACCTGAAAATAATGTTAGTGGGGTGTAATCATGGGGCAAGCAGATGAAGATCCCTCATAGAGAGAAGACTAGAGTTTGGACATACATAGCGTGGATAACACCAGGGAGCCAGCCCAGAATGGTCAAACAGATGTTGATCAACAGGTCGGCACCGCAGCCGCGCTCCAGGAAGACACCCAGAGGGGGCAGGATGATGGCAAAGATGATTTTGCAGATATCGCTGTGGAGAGTCAGTGATCGTGCTCATATTATGCTTATGTTTATGGTCATAGTCGGATTAGAAGTGAGACGAGTGCAGTCGGATCTGACTCGGAGAGTGCAGAACCAGTCCCACAGCACAAGCTGGGAGAGAAGGGGAGGGGACTCACGAAGCAGTGAAAGGCATGATGGCAGGGGGGTAGTGATGGAAAGTGAGATTGGGAAGTAGGAGTAGGAATCGAAGTCGACGTTAAAAGTCAAAGTTGGAGTCGAAAGCTTTCAGGGGAGGAGAAGAACAAAGCAGGTGCGGCGGCCGGCTCTTTTAAAAGGGTGGGAAGGAGCTCCCCGTCCATTGCGTCATGGCCGCCACCTGTGGCTCAGTCGACCCTGTTAGAGTAATCTGGCTGCCTGTGGCTGTGACCGTTCCTTCTTGGCTGGAGTGGACCCTAGGTAGTAACTACCTTTTACTACTCTGTACCTTAGGGTACGTTCTTGAATGATAATTTGTTTCTAATTGTGATAGGCGCTGGCTTCCCGGTTCAATCCCCATCTCCTCTTTTTTCATGGTCAACCTGGTCCAGGATTATCACTGCAGGATCTGCTGCATGCTGCAGTAATCCCCAATCACACCCGGTCTCGGCCCTGGATCTTCATTCCCAGCCGCCCTATCCCAACTGCGCGTTTCCTCGTTGCCTGGCAAGAAGCTTGGCACTGGCCTGACGTGGCTGGAACTCTGCTCGGTGTGACCTCCTCAAGATGCTCAAGGGCGGTGTCTGGATACCATGATACTTCCCATGCAAATCACATGAGAGACCGAGTATGAACAGATAGTGTATATCCTTGGAGTCGTGAGGGGAAGGTCCAGGGGGAGGGGGACGATGGTCGTCACTGTGGCGCTTGTCTAACCACCAGCCCTACAGGCCCTACTAACCCCTTGCCCCCCCCCCCCCCCACCTGCCAAGGCGATGCCCAGTCCCCCGTGGTACCATTGGCTGTGCATGACTTCACTCGTCGCTTGGCCGGTTCGACTGCGCGGCTTGTGCTTGTGCGATGGTGGCCGTGGCTGGATTTCATTAAAAAAAAGCAAGTTCTTGTTCTTTTCGATACTGACGCAAGTTGAGCGACCTGAAGAAACTCGGGATCGGAACCGGCCCCGGCGCTTCTATTTTGGGGTGGGGCGCAACGGATTCACTGCTAGGCAGCTCACATGGTTGAAAATATTTTTTGAGGGGTGTGCTAGATTTAGAACCCTAACTAGTAGATCTAGTACGCGTCCAGCTGGGGGTTGAAATCAACATCCTCTAGTAATGAGCTCCACTGTGGAACGTCCAACTCTGGCGCAACGGCCACAAACTCGGACCAGAGCTGCTCCCAACCTTCTGGGCTCAGGTCGCTCACCATGCCGAGGTCGAATCCCCCATCAACGGCCACAGGCTGTACAGCGATCTCGCCTCCACTATCGTGGGTTTTCGACGACTCGCCAAGTCGGTAAGAGGCTTGGTCGGGCTCGGTACTAACTGCATCACTTTTCGAGGCACCGGGATTCCTCGTAGTGGGACCTAGGTCAGACGTCTGCGGCCGACTTTTGTGGAGAGTCGACATAAGCGTCTGTAAATTCTTTTGGATTCCTTCCATGAGATTGTTTGAATCTTGCTTTGACTTTTCCAAAGTCTGATACGCCGCAAGCACTTTCGTCTTGCGAGCATCGGCGTCGGGTGCGTGGGGGTTGAATGAAACATCCATGGCCAGGATTAGCGCCGCGAAGAAAACATGGTGCATCACCGTCCAGAAACGTGCTGGACTCAGCCCAACCTCGACTGAGATTTCGTCCATCGAGCGTCGCAACTCTAGGACCTTCTGCGCAGATTGAATGCAGATTTTGTGAGAGTAGGCATATTTCGGGTTTGTTATACCCTCGAGGTGATATTGTCGGTGAAGTCGGCAAAGACGGGTGTGAAGACTGAAATGAATGGATACCCGTTGCCAGGCAATATATGGTCTTTCCTTGCATATTTGTCGGCTTTGCTCAATGCTGGCCCGGTCAAGTTTGAAGAAGAAGGGAAGATTGTCCACATGCCTCTGGAACTTTGCATCCAACTCCAGGATGGTGTCATAATCGGAGTCCTGGGAGTCCAGCATAATGGATGGCAAGGCATCAATCACTTCACGGCAGAGTTCAGAACCCCGAACTCGCGCAATAAATGCCGACATGGCTGTGGGAACGGATAAGGGGAAGTCCTGCTGAACCCCCGATGCCGTGATCATTTCATCGTCCGTATTGCTGGGTAAGTTCACATTCATGTGTTTGGGCTGGAATGTGTATGCACCTTCTTGGGGGCCACCAGAGAACGAGAGCAGCCTGTCATGGTCAGCATGATCAAGCATGGCAAATAGGGAAAGCTGAGGGGCCATTGGAAGGAGAGCATTTCATGGATGACAACTTACCAATCAGATGCAACCATATTCCACCAAGCGCGCCTCTGAATCTCGACATCAATCATGTCGCATCCTTTTATTCGTCGTTCTTCACGAGCTTGAGCAGTATCCAACCGGTGAATCTCCATTTCTCGCGACATCAACAAGCAACGGTGTCGTATGAGATGGACTTTAACTGGGAATCCATCGGTATTCATAAGCAAATGGCCCAGAGTACCCATTGCCACTAGTGCCGTCGTTGATGGCTGAATTATTTGGTCGGGGTGCTCCATTATGGCGATTGCAGTACCAGCATATGCCACGAAAGCTGCCTTGGCCCCGGATTTTGTAGTGGCCAGTCTTTCTAGCAGCTGTGGTGTCCAGACCAGTGCGGAACCGGCAAAGATACTAAATACTAGCATTAAGTCACACGCACGGGGCTCTTCGCCTTCAAGCATGCATTGGTAGGTTCTTTCCATAAGACTTTTAGCAGCAGGAATGTGCAGCACACCGAAGGTTGGTTGCAACGTGGTTGCGAAATGGTCGAATAATTCCTTGGCTTGGCGGAAGGGGGGAAGACGTCTGGCTATTTCGTAGATGCTTAGACCTTGCTCTTCTTCGCTAGAACTGGAGAGGATGTGGGCACTGAAAGGGGTGACATAGTGAGAACCAAAAGCCTAAGGCCTGTATGAGTAGTCCGTCATATTGATACTTTCAAATAACCGAGGAGATTTACCAGATTTGCTGTGGCTCCAACTGAGGCTGCATTTTGATGGTTGGTAGAAGATTCTAGTAATATGTTTGATCTTCGGGATATTGATTCTTCTAGCCTCCGAATCCGATATAAGAGTTCATCGAAAGTACTTGGAATATCAGCAAACAGAATCCCGGGTCTATAGAACAGCGAGTGTACAGACTTACTGCGCAGCTGGTTCTGGTTGGGCCCTAGGGTCTTCTTTCTGAACTGGCTCATGAGAAGTGGACCTTTGCGATGCATCTAAGCCCGCCGCCGCCGTCTCTGGGCTGGGGCCGCTGTATTCGCATGGAATGCGCCGTTGAACACAATTGGAACATGGTTGTGCGCGATCGCACCGACGTTTCTTCTCACGACAGGCAAGGCACGATAGAGGTGGCCGGGACCATCGTCCGACCATTTGAATCATATTACCTCTGTGATCACGCTTCATTTTAATTGGTCGCATACAGGAAACAATTGACAGGGCAGCTGGATCAAAACCGCGGAGGTCCGCGGGGTCTCAGTTTATATAGAATAAACGGACCTCCAGTTTTTTCCAAATGAGATTGGGCAAACCCCAATCATTAATCTTGAAAATTGCTACCCCAATGTTCCACGAGAAGACCGCCTGAGCCACACAGAGATGAAGACAGCCATGAAGGAGGTCTCGCCATCCGCGGAGACTCCCGGAAGTCCGCGGAGGACCTTGCCAAATGAGGTTAGAGGAACTGTATTACAGTATAATGATTACAACAATTTTTGCATAGTAAATATGTATCCTGTATATGTATTACTGTGTCAATTACAGAGCTCTCATAACCCAGCTCCGCGGCAATTCCTCTCCGCAACCCACAGCGCCCTTCACCATTGCTGAGAGAAATGTGCCAGTATTGATGATTTTTGGTATGCTCTGACATCTATGTATTTCCGACTACCCATTCACCCGACAACACCGTGCCTGGCGCGCAGCTCATTCCGAGTTACGCGGAGCTCGGTCTGCGCGAACAGATGGATTGCGACTAAGAAATCCGGTGACGCGCCTTTTGCCTATACATGGCTCACAAAAACACCCGAAAACATTGTATGATATCTCTGTTCTTCTCTCGTCAACACGCGCTAATGATCGGCGAAAGAGTCCAGATGAGATCGTGTTGAGTCTGTCTTCCCCGCCTGCCAAAGATACCACTCCCCTCCTCCTCGTTACACCCAAATTTGCACACTGGCTCGACCCGACCGATGGCTTCCTCCCGAAATTACTTGGCCGACTATATGGTGGCGATGATCCCATTTACGCCGTTGCAGCTGTGGTCGATAAGCTCCCAAACAAAGCTGCATTCCCTGCAGTAGCATCGCAAGAAAGTCTCGCATTTGAAGGCTCAGAATCCGAGGGATTATCTCTGCTTGTTGTGCCGGAGCTCAGTGTACAAGGGAAAGCTGCGCCTCCTCGCCGCATTGGGGGACCGGCTATGGAGGAGCCCGATCTTGGGATTTCCGTGGACGCCGCCGATCTCGCAACTCACCAAATTGGCCTGCGACTTGCCCATACCATATTTGTCAATGGCAAAGAATCGACCCTGCTTGGAATGCGCTGGAAGTGGGATGCAGCAGCCGGAAACAATGGTGCATATTCCTTGGATGAATCGGTCGACCTGTCAAGCTGCATTGTCAAGTCTTCGTCATCCGTCGCCGATATCCAACCCACATTGACATTACCACTTCATCCCGTGGGTCATCGGCGGAAGGTCATATCGAGTATGGGTAATATCCTACGAGAAGTATCGAAATCTACAGACCCGACCTCAATTGCACCTATGCCGGCCTCTTCCGAGTTAGAGAGGGAGCTCCCTCGCTACATTTCAGAAAATAATATCGTCGATCAGAGGGTTTCTGTATGGGCATTGGTTGAGAAGCCTAATGCGACGGTCTCGTGCTCGCAGGATGGCTTGCTAGAATCCGTGTTCAACGGTGGCAAGTTGCATCGTGTCATAAGCGGTGGAGGTGGATGGGGAAAGAAGCAGGGCCTCCTTTCTCTGGACCCCGAAATCGGATTTCCCGGCACCGCTGGCCAGGTTGAGTTCGACCATTTAGACGATCTCTTCAATCATAACACAAGCAAGGTGTCAGACTTGCCGCCGCCTTTCGCCGATGGGATGGTTCAAAATGATCTCTCAATGCTGTCGCAAGTCGCAACAGAAGGCGATTTCATCCAATTCTACGCTTCGGGGGAGTCAACGCATTCACGGCAGAATGACTCAAGGGAAACCAACGCGCATGATACAATCTCTTACTGCTTTGGAATAGTGTCTGATGCTGAAGAGCTCGATACGCAAATCGTGAAAAGGATTCAAGAAAATCTTGTCACGATTCCCGATTGTTTTGGAGCACTCTCGGAGAAAGGAATCACCTATTCTCAGTCCAAGCCCAGATCAATTGACGAAAGTGAGGAGACAGCAGAATGGACATCTTGTCCCAGCACAAAACTTGATATACCGGGCTGCCGAATAGTTCTTGGCCCCGCTATAGACTCGGAGTGAATCTGTATAAGAAGAATGTATATTAGAAAACAATAATCAACTTGTACAAGACAGCAATAAGCAACAATTGATGCTCGGATGCTAGGCTCCTTGCTTGGTGCCCTATGGTAAATCTTTTCCACACACTCAATTACCCCGTTATATACTCTGATAGATCCCTCCGCGAAAATGCAGACTTGTAGTTTTCTGATGACTTATTGTAAGAAACACGTCAAAAGTGATGTATAAAACGGGTGGGCCCGAGTAGCGCCAAGAACCACGTGATCTCGGGACGGGCGTGTGTGGCCTCTCACCTCGTAGCACTCTCCATCCTCCCCGATTACCGCATCCTCCTCCGTCACGGCTTGAGCCTGCACCTATCGGGTCTCCTACCATCAATCACAAGCCCCAAGCTATCCTTGAAAACCTCTCTGGGTCGTTTTCTCCGTCAAAATGGCCACCGAACTTTGGTGAGTTGTCCTCAGAACGCCTTCAGCCCCCCCTGGTTGCTTGACAGCTATCAAATCCCGGTCTGCTGTCACACCTGTCAAGGAATTGCTTG
Source organism: Penicillium sp. G339 (assembly GCA_027569595.1). NCBI lineage: Eukaryota > Fungi > Ascomycota > Eurotiomycetes > Eurotiales > Aspergillaceae > Penicillium > Penicillium sp. G339. Next base: position 108,038 of record JAPDFJ010000011.1, read on the forward strand.
CAATCATGAACAATAGCTAACATAGACTTGATGATAGCCCCGTCTATGCGGTGAGTCTAGCTCCCTCGATCGCGATCGAGGATCGCGTTCCTCGCCCGCCTATCCCCCCCGTGTCCTAGCCGCCCGTTCCGCATCTAGGATCGCACCTTACCAAGCTTATCTTGATCGGACGACTGATATTTACTCTCTAGCCCTTCTTCGGTGCGCTGGGCTGCACGTCCGCCATCGTCTTCACCTGCTTTGGAGCTGCCTATGGTACCGCCAAGGCTGGTGTCGGTGTTTGCTCCATGGCTGTGCTCCGCCCCGACCTGATCGTTAAGAGTATGTGAATCGCAAAAGCAGGAGTATCGCTTTAGAGCAATACTCCCGCTTGACCCGAATATAGCTTTGCTAATTCGCTACAGACATTGTCCCCATTGTCATGGCTGGTATCATTGGTATCTACGGTCTGGTCGTGTCCGTCCTGGTCGCCAACGACCTGACCCAGAAGCTTCCTCTGTACACTGGATTCATCCAGTTGGGTGCTGGTCTGGCTGTCGGTCTGGCTGGTCTTGCTGCTGGGTACGTTTTGAATCACGAAGTCTCCTGAATATCCACTTGCTTGTTTCAGCACTAACAATTGACTTGTACTACAGTTTTGCTATTGGTATTGTCGGTGATGCTGGTGTGCGAGGAACTGCTCAGCAACCTCGTCTTTACGTCGGAATGATTCTGATTCTCATTTTCGCTGAAGTCTTGGGTAAGCTTGCGTTTGAACCTGTTGTTTGATGCCGCGCCATTCTAACTTGTCTTTCTCCCCCACAGGTCTTTACGGCTTGATTGTCGCTCTGCTCATGAACTCCCGTTCGAAAGCCAACTGCTAAACGAGAAACGTCTCGTTGCCCTCGGAAATTGGACCCTGTACCTATTCAACGTTCGGGATACGGGTTGACATACTTCGTTTTTCCGGCGTGCTTTTCTTCAAATCCCCCGATCCTGATATAATGTACGCCATATCCAACTCTATGTTGGAACCGAGGGACGGGTGTGAAGCAGGAAAGGAAAAGATTTCGGCTATGATAAATTGATTTTGACTTGTGAAGAGATCTCTTCTCTTTTTGATCAACTGTGGTATGTAGAGAATCGGGAACATCAAATATTTGAACCCGTTATAGGTGGAATGAGTGTGGGTAGATATTGGACTGGTTTTTATTTGCATGAATGCGCGCTGGATACTGTACTTTATTTTACGGGGTCTTGCTGATCTGGGATCGGATCTCCCCTCCCTTTTCTTACCCGATGGCGATGATAAGCATCTTGCTTGTCCCGTTGTTGTCCCCCTTTTGACCTCTCGGTTTGGCTCTTTCATGTGTCTTTTCTTTGGTTTTGTCGGGTTTTTTTTGTATTTGATATGATAAAGCAATCCCGAACCTGTGCATTACATCTCTTTCCTACATCAGTAGTCGTAATCTCTAGAATCGTCTAAGTGCCTACTAAGCAAGCATTGAATATAGTAGAACTTTGCGTGTAGATTTGATTCAAATACCTTGGCTAGAATAATTTAATTTTGCCGGATACCTGGGCAAAGGGTCTAAATAGCCATTGCTCTTGTCAAGAAGTCTTTATTGTCTTTCTAACAACCCGTGGAGAACATTGGCGAAATATAAACCCAGTAGAACAGCAAATAGCCGTTCAACAGATATCAAGATAGATCTATTGAGTAGTCCGCAATGTAGGCAGGGCAATAATGCCACGCATTGGAAAAATAACCATTGCACAAAAAAAACCGAACCAGGCATGGAGCGGATGAGATCGATGATAGGATATTTGGATAGAGTATGTAAGTTGGAAGGGGGGAGGAAGCGAACGAGGCATATAAAGAAAAGAAAAGGACGCAATGTGCGAGATAAAGAAACAGGAGGATATATGCCCGGGGCAAATCAGACAATAATACACCTCAACCCAAAGATGCAAGACGCAAGCCAGATATGCATCAACGAGACCCAAATAGGAGAATTAGGAAAGCAGGGAAGTGGAAAAGCGAACGAAGACAAATCTAAGCCTTGTCGAGTTTCCGTCTAAGAGTGCGCGTCCTCCGCATCAGCTTCTTGAATTTGTGCTTCTTCATCTTCACCTTGCGCCGTCTCTTGGTGCTGAGGGTATGCATGGAGCGGTTGTGGCGCAGGCGCTCGATATAGGTCATGCCAGCGGTGCCGGTAGGCGCATCAATGGTGAGACCCTCTTGCTCACCAGCAGGAGCCTCCATGTTGTCCCGGACGAAAGGTCCGGTGGATGCCTCGTAGGTCTTGCGACCGTCAGCGTGGCGAGACTCCCGGATAGTCAGGACGGTTGAGTATGTCGAAAATTCCTCCTGGTTCTCCACCTCCATGGCTTCCATAGACTCAGCGGTTGCATGCATGTCCATAGGAACCGGGGGCGGGGGCGGGTGGAACGGACGAAGGCGACGAGTGTACTCCTCCACAGACATCTTAGGCTCCGGGCCGTCGAGCATACGAAGCTCGCCATCGGCATCGCTTGAAAAGCTGCGTTGGAGATGGCCGAATTGATCTTGTGATTCCACGCCGTGCGCCATGTTGTCCATTGACTCAGCGGTGTTGGAAAGAGTGAAAATGACGTCTTCCGGTTCATTTTTCATGAACTTCTTCGAAGAAAAGAGAGCTTCGAAGGCTTCGCTAGATGAGGTCGGGGGAACCGTGGTAGTCACGGAGATCGGGCGGTGGATGGAGAAGAACGAAGCGACATGGACATCTGTTGGGGGTGGAAAAGTGAGCATGAGTTACAGTTAATTGGATCTTGCTAGCTTTAAGAACTTACCATGCGGCTGTCGGTGCTGTGTTGAGGGGACACTCGGCAGGTTCGAAAATGCCGCATCCTGCTGGCCGTTTTTCGAGGAGGCGTTGCGAGCGCCGCTCTCTTTTCCGCGGCGGCGGGAAGCCTTGCCCTTCTCACCGGAAGAGTTCACATTCTTCGCCGGGGTCGAGGTGTCCATGCGGCGAGGTCCATCGCTGGGCGGAACTGGCGGTTTGGAGGAAGACGAGTACCGGCGCTGGTGCATTCGGCGGGTGGCACCAAGGAGGCCGGCTGAGGGCACATTTTGGGCAGCCCGAGGTACACCAGATAAAGGTGCCCAAGCGGCCCGGCATAACGATGTCGACAACATGGTTGACGTGGGACCCAGCAACTGGGAAAATGGTGAAGATGAGTCTGAATCGGAGGCGAAATCATCGGGTCGGAAGGCGGCGTCTCTGATCATGCGGATATTATGTAACATTGACACCTAAGGCATAACTGTCAATCTGGAACCACGTGCTGGCGACGCCATCACTGAGGGCCTAATTTGAGAACAACTTGCAAGGCTTTTTACATGGTAACATTGGTGGGAAGAAGTATCGATACAGTTGTGCATTGATAGAGTAGATTAATTTGACGAACAGGAGTATGAGAACGTAGAGCGCGTAGTAAATTAATAGGCCGACCCATTAAGAGGAACAAGCAGACCTAGGCCATGCGAAGAGGGAAATCAAATCAATAGAGACTGTGATAATACAGACACATCATCAGATAAAGCACATTTGCAGAGACAAAACAAATGGTATCATCCTGCGGGATCAAGTACAAAGAGAAAAGAAATAGTACCATCGCTGAAGATCGAAGCGTGGCATAAGGTGGCGAAATCGAATGGGCTTTTGGATGCAATATAACAGACCCAAGGATGTGGCAGAGAGCCAACCACTCCTCTACCAAGACGCCTCATGAAAGTAAAAAAATTGAAAAGAAAAGGTGTGCTATGACAAAATTGCGGGGGACACAAGAGGAAATGGAGCCGCCGGAGAATGCAACACAGAAAAAGGGTAGGCTAGAAAGCTCGACTGAAAAGGAGTAATCGACTTCGTGGCAAGCAATGACGTTATCATGAAGGCCACCAGGGGCGTAGGAATTCGGGGCCTTAGAGTATAAGAGTGTGGAGATTCTTCTGAATAATCATATCTTGGACAGAGTCCATGGTGACCTTCAGCAGCTGAGTGTCGGTAGCGTTGGTTTTGTGGATGTAAATTTCACGATCGGGAATCCGGTTGATGCCGCGGAATCGGTCAGCAAAGTACCGATAGGCGGCCTCAAAGTCGGTGTCGGGGCCTGTATAGTCGGGGAAATGTTGAGAGATGGATGAAATGGCCAGTTTATCTTTGAAAAGATCCATCTTGTTGAGGAAAAGAATGATGGGCTTGCGCTTGAACCACTCGCCATTTACGAGTGACTCAAACAGCATCATGGCCTCGTGCATTTGGTTCTGTGAGAAGATATTAGCAGCTGCGGCGAGCAGACGTGGCTCGAGAAAGATATCACATACTGCGTTCTGGTCCTCGACAAGACATTGGTCGTATCCGGACAAGGCCACCATGAATAGAAGACACTGCACGCCTTCGAAGCAGTGTATCCACTTCTTCCGCTCTGACCGTTGTCCACCCACGTCCATCATCCGGAAGTTCATTTGTCCAAGTTCAAACAAGGTTTCTGTGATTCCAGTTGTCCGAAGTCGTGCTTGCAACATATCCTGGTTATCAGGAAGCCACCCAGGAGTGAAGATACGGTCCAGAGAATCGTAGAAACTAGAAGACGGTTGTCAGTATCTATCTGGTATAAAGAACGCCCTTGAAGACGACTCACTAGACCAAGTTGTCATGCAGCGCGAATTCGTGTCCACGCGCAACGGCCTTTTGAACTCCAGCGTCCTTCCACATTCCTCTCATGGCATCGCGAATCTTCAGGTCGGAGAAAGCCTCATCCGATCCCACATCCGCTTCTGTATTGTCCAATAGATCCGCAAATGACTGCCAATAAAATGTCAGTAAAATGCTTGAGATAAATGAACAGAGCGCACGCGATGTACCCGTGTGTTATCATTTGCGTATTCGATGTTTTCAGCATTCATAATATCCAGTAGGACCTTAAACGCAACGACGATATTGGAGTAAATGACAGCTCGGGTCTGGTGACGCTCTTCCTCTGGGAAACCTCGGCTGTGAATGATGCGCATTTGCTTGATTATGGTCGACTTTCCAGACTCTCCAGCACCTAGTTATGTTGTCAGCACAACGGCCTTTGCCATTCTGTAGATTTTATCGACAGCCGCATGTCGCTTACCTAGTAGCAAAATCTTGATCGTGCGATCCATCGTCTTCTTGTCGTTCTTGAGGGACCGGTCAATGCGAGCATTTTGCTGGAACGCCTCTTTGTCCGACTCTGCCGGTTTGGAGCTTATGCAACCCATGATTCAGGAACTAGATAGAAATAACCTAGGCAGTGTAACGCTCGTTAGCAATGATCAGGGATATAGAGGAAGCGTAGAACAGGACGAAAGACGGCGCCGAGTCGATCTGAATCAGGGATGCGACAGCAATGCGCAGTCGCAGCGGACGATCAGAGACATCAGAGCTCGGTCAGACTCGAGACTCGATAGCACCGCTATGGCCCTGGGAAGACGCAAAGGGAGTTACCCTACCAGAAGGTGATATCCTTGTCGACCTTAAAATGGTTCTAGCACAGCGAATCAACGGCCGTGTGCTAGTATTCTGGCCGATCGAGGGAGCTTCGATCGGTTCGTCCCCACACCCAGGCCAGCCACGATGTGTTGTGAATTGCGCCGTCTGGTTTGCAATTGGGCGAGATTATCCTCCGAGGACACCTTAGGAGCACCAAATCCGTGGCGTGGCAAGTGCGACGTCGATTCGTAGATCGATTCGAAGGAGATGGAGGAGGAGGGAGCAGAGGCTAGCACGCCGTGGTTGAGGTGTGAGGTCGATGCGGGAGGGCCCAGACTTTGGGTCGTGGGGGACAAGGGAAAGTCTATTGAAAGGGAATTGAATGCTCGAGTTGTCGCCAGGGTTTCCAGAAACCGGCGCCTCCTGGCCAAAAGAACGAAGGGGGCAGATCCAACACCACCGGTAGGATCACCACGGTAGAGGCCGAAGAGTCACGAACGAGAAGGACCGCAGAGTGTGAGTGAGTAGGAGTGGAAAGAGAGAAAGGGAAGGAAAGCGAAGAGAAGCGCGCATCAGCGAGTGTAGTACATCTCTGCCGTCCCACAAGAGAAGCCCACAAGCGGGGAGGTGTCCGGCTAGACCGTAATGTCGCGCGATGGGCGATGGGCGATGGGGGTTTATTGTCAGTCCGAGCCGCTTCAATGCGGAGGATCCCACGCTTGCTTTCTCCCGCTTCCTTCTTCCCCCGGGCCAAAAAAAAAAGAAATTCAACAAAAAAGAAACACTCGATTCTTCCATACCTGTCTGGCTGGAATGTGGCTTACAGGGGAGTACGCCGGTACTTTTTTTCTTTTCTTTACATTGATACTTTCTGGCTTTTCGCCATGTGCGTCAACTAGGGAGAGGGTGTCGTACAGTACACCTAACAGACAACGCTAAAGCTGATCCACCAGGGGAATGGGGCCGTCACTCCCCTGTTTGATTTGCCCAAATAATACAATGATCAGATACCCAAGCCAGGCCCCATACGGAACCATGCCCTTGAACGGTGGGCAGGCATTCCGCGCGCACCCTCTTTGCTTGGGCGATACGTCAAGCTCCTCCATCTACGCCTTCATGGAGAACACCCCTGATTCCCATGCATGTCGATATACATATGGACATACCGGACAGGCTCCCATCCTCCACGCGCAGCGAAGGTTTCTCGAAAGCACAGAATCGTGGCCCTCGGCGGTCGATGCAGGGGCTGAGGATCTGACTGACCTATCTCCGGCACTATTGAAGTCGCCTCGGGGCGTCCCCTGCCACAGGACCAATCAGAACACCGGGGCCCTTCTTGAACAATGAGATTCTTCGTCATGATTGAGCTCAGACTCCTTGCATTCAGCCCTTTCCCTCCACGGCCAGCGTCTTCTGGCATCCCTCCTGATGGACATCACGCTCGCTAGGATCAGTTCCTATCTGCACTGTAACACTCCTCTTCCGCGATCAACCGGGTCAGGGACGGCACGGTGGGGTTTGTCGATGGTTCTTCGCTGCGTGCCAAGCCGCCATGCGGTATGCATGCTGGAGCGATCGGCATGAAGTTGCTGAAACCGCGTAGGCGGTGCGTATCACCAAACGCAAGGAAATTTCTGAAACGTTAGTGGAATCCTGACCTGGGTTCGCTGCTTTGCCTGCATGCTTTGACCACCTTCAAGCGCTCTTGTCCGTCTTGCGTCTCGTCCCCCACACAAACAGGCATCTGCTCCGGCCATCAATGCATGTTTCTTCACCATGGGCGATCTTCCTAGATGGAACCCCCTTGGTTCGGAAAAACTGAAAATTCCCCATCAATTCCACTTATGTATTGGTATCCGACAGTGCTGCCGAGGTTCCCACGACTGAGTGGATCTATGCAGCCTCGCTACATATTCTGCTGTTCGCTTCCCCCTGAATCATTTTGCACTGGGTATCTCTAGCAAGAAGGGTCTGAGATCCGCTAACGGAGCCTCTTTCGCCCGACTGGCCGGTGTATGTCAAAGACCGCCCCAAGCTGCCAGACATGATCCATCGAGTACTAGGTAAAACGACCCGTTCGGCAATACACTGGTGGAGCATGTCATGAACAGCAACTCCACACCACAAGCCTTCAAGAAATTTTCCCAGCCCGTGGTCGCCATTATCAAGGTTTCAACTCGTACACACGCACGAGCTAATTTTCGGAACCAAAGAAACCCTGCTGCTAATCCGAATGGCATGTGTACGGAGTAGTCTGCAGGTGGAGCACCCTCGTTTTTTTACTTTCTTGCTCGATTGTTGCAACCCATATCTGCACCCCACAATACCACGAGTCGTTTACCATGTGGTCCGTACGTCCCGCACTCGAGCCCCTCTTCGGTTGGTCATTTCCGGTTTCATGTTTTTTCGGCAGGCTGTCAGAATGCGCCGTCTTGCTGCTAAGGCAGGGGTGATCCTTTGTTTACGAGGATGTGGATATCAGATGTGCCTATCAGAGGGGACAGGTGAAGTTGGATTGAAGATGGCCGATTGAAGAGCGAAATATCTCCGGCCACCGAGGTAGATAACCAGAATTTGACAACTACATAGCAACTACATAGCAACTACATAGCAACTACATAGGTGGGATGGATATATATACAGGTCGGAAGTCAAATTGGGAAAAAAATGATATGGCTGAAACGTGGAACGTGGGGTTGAACCATGTAAGAGTTCGCTCTGGATCGAAGTGATGGGTTCGAAAATAAATAACCACTTGGGGAAGTAAATCAAGGCAACCACAACCTTGGAAGCTGATAACTTTGGGGAGGGTTGCCAAAAAAAAAAAAAAAGATACGATGACATTACTAAGTACTAGAGACATACTATGGATGTTGTTTCCACACATGATACTAAATACTACTTAGTAGTAGATATGCTACCTCCAAGCCCATCTTCGTCCACTTCAAGACACATAAAATAGTAGTGGCTCACGCTCTGGGAGGTCTTGATGAAATCCCGTAACGTGGATTCGTGATGGGTCACTTTTCCACATAGACCCTATCCAACAAACTCATATCGCTAATTGGAGTTCAATCGAATAGTCAGATGAGTGCCTTTCATTTAACGTCGATCACCCGCCTTTCATTTCACCTGGTCAATTTTTAACACGTCTATTGACGTGTAATCCTCTAGGCCTTTCATCCGCGAAAGTTTAAAAAGCGCAAAAGTGATTTTGAGAACAAACGGCGCCGGAAGTGACAGCCGCCACACCGCTAGACTGTAATCAAACCAACTACGACCAGGATCCCCCTGGTTGGGCATGATGGCGGTTTGAACGGGGAATCAGAGCATGGCCCAACGGGCAAACGGTCCTAAAACGGTGGCTAGTGGAACTGGGCAAATTAAACGTTGTCGATCAGCATTTGACAGCAGAGTAGATCTCCCTGTCCTTCAGGGGTTGTCGCTGCCTAGAACCATTTTGCCCCGGCTTCTCGGGATTTGCTCCGACACGAAAACACCAAATTCACGGCCCTGCAGAAGAGTCTAATCTGTTATGCTTTTTTGTGCGTGTTCGGGGAATTTTATCCTCGCGCCCGGGTGGCTTTGTTTCTGTCTTTAGATGAGACAGGTATCTTTGCTAACGGCTGAATCCTGACTCGTTGTAAGCTAATTGTGCACATGGATCCAAGTCAAACCATCTCGGCAATCCTTTGGAGCGAGGTGCAACAGTGCTAATTGCTGCCACCGTCATTTCTTTTTTTTTTTTTTTTTAGTTCAACGTTCAACGTATCCTTGCTGTCTCGAGATCGGTATTTAATGCAACTCTATGCGCCCTTCTCCCGTGAATTAAAATCTAGAAACCTATTCTTGCATAGATTTCGCAGTTGCGAATATATGATGATTCAATAAAGTGTCCAAGTTACTCTACTTTTCATAATTATCAACTATCTCTATACTGTCCTCAGTGCGGAAGAAATGGACCGCTCTACCGATCAACAGTTACGCTGTCTCATTATCCTTTTTCGGTCACAGCATATGATGGGAGTAGACATTCTCGCCGAAGGTTTTATTAATTTTAGGCTGGAAAATTTGAACACCTATTCTGAATATTCTAGCAATTGACTTGCATATCAGGATACTAAAGAGTTGATTTTTTTTTGGATCTGCTTCGCAATAATTCTATTAATGTTATTGCTTAAATCTCTGCCATATTATTAGTCAAAGCCCTCAAGATACCCCTTAGAACCACTAACGGCGGTCCGCACATATCTCCTTAGTCGAGATGCTTTATACCTGGCCCAAGTCTTTTATTTTCCAAGAAAGACTGCTCTTCAGAGAAGCCATGTGTCTTACTAACCCCACCTTTGACCTAGCGTTAGGCGTGCAAGCGTACGAACCAAGGATCAGGATCGTAAATTTTGTATCACCTCCAGATTTTGCCTCTGGGTTTAATACGGAGGACGGGAAGAATTTGAGATGTGTTCCGACTCTTGAGCCTGTCGTGGTAGGAATACTAGGTCCTTGGGATCCCGAAATTGGGTTTACAACTGTTCCTGGTTGATTCCGGGACAAGCGGAAATTGAATAGCATTCGGCATTCCGTTGATTAATGATGGCATTTAATAATTCCACGTGAGGAATTACGGTAAATTAGAAAGATCCACACAAAGCCGGTTCCACAGCATCTTGATGATGCGGAAGATAAACCGAGGCTGCGAGGCAATTTGAATGTATCAGTATTCTTGCGCGAGGGCAATGCTAAAATAGACACTTGGACGCTAGCCTATGTGATCCGACATTTCCAAGGTTTTTCAAGTTCAAGTTCAAGTTGTGTGGTTTCTCTGGGAGGTTAAGAGCATCTAGTCTAGAAGTTTGAAGTTATCGACCATCGCGTCAAGGATATATCTTGATAACCGCTCTGTTAGTTGGTGTAAATTAAGTATTTAGGGAGAGATCGCGCGAGTGAAAAGTTGTTCTTTCTGTAGTTAGAAAATGAGCTAAGCTCATTAACAGAGGAGAGGTTTATGTGAGTGGAACGCTGGGTAGACTGGAGGACACTGTTCTACTAGTAGATGAGCCAGGTAGTACAATAGGGGAGCGAGAAGGGTGAATAGTAAGCATCCCAAACCTCTGCCGCTTTATCCAAGGCTAAGAATTCGGCAATTCAGTCTACACGAAAACAAACGCTCTTGGTATTTGGCTTTGCTTCATTCCAGTACCTGCACAATACCGATACCTAGCAATATCGTATAGTTTCTGGGCGATCGCCGTAGACAAATATTAATACGAGTCAGCATAGATGCAGTTAGGCCTTCGCCATCCTCCGAATATCAGGTACTACGCTTAAAGTTCTCCATTTATGAATATAAAGACACACTTTAAGATTTAGAAGCTGCCAGGGCTGTGAAATACTGCTAGTTTCCGTTAGGATGTTCAATGGCACCAGTCACTCATTTGAGCCGAGAATCCATATACACTGATTGGTAATAAGTTTGTAGCTCTATTTTGAAAGTTGCAAATCCTACAAAAAAATTCCCACTGGTTGACTATACAGGAGATAGATACCCCATGATGTACACCTGTACCTATTAATACTGAATGCCCTCTCAAATCCGAGTCAAAAAGCAGTCCTTGACCGAGTAGCCTACAACTCATGTCTTTCCACTGTAGATAACTGGTATGAGAAATTCAGATATAAGCTACAGCTTCTCATAAATATATATATCGTTTGATGTTACAGCTGCATTAGCTTCTCTTAGTTTGTGCAACCTCACTTGCCGAAAGTGGAAATGATGAAATATATGACTCAGCATATTGGACATGTGATGGCCCGCCCCAGCTTTCCCCAACCTCCGTGCGGAGTCGTCCTTTGCTTGTTTAACTCAGCCGAACAGCCTAGGCCATTACAATTTACAGGCGTGAGCTGGTTTATGGCCAGTATTTATCATCATGGCACAACCATTTGGCAGGTAAGTTTAACTAATGCTAGTAGATCATGAGCAGCGCTGATAGCTCGCCAGCGAGTCCAACAAGCCGGGACAGTTCTATATGGGAGCAATGTCGGAGGAGAAACGAGGAATCCTCACCGATGAGCAGCGATCCGAGTATTTCAACGATAGTTTCGTTTCAAGAAGCCGTCGCGATAATCACAGGGCTCACCCCTTGCGAGACCTGCTTAAGAGTGCAGTGACAATCTGCTGGGTTGGGCTTTTGATCTACGGGGTGGCCGGATTCTTCAACAGTTCGTATTTTCTTTGTGATCGATCAGAGTAAAATGGGATGCCTCTAATTGCGGTTCGGACTACTAGAAGAAGACCCATTGAAACCCAACCTGACCCCCACCCCGCATCCGCAATCCCCACAAGCAGTCTGTCAAACCCCGGAATGTATCCACGCCGCATCGGAAATTCTATATAACCTTGACCCCAACTATGGCGATATTGATCCTTGCACCGATTTCGACCAATATGTTTGTGGTGGGTGGAGAGAGCGTCATGATATGCGCGCTGACCAGGGGTCAATCTTCGCCGGAACAATCATGGAGGAAAATGCCGAGACCAACCTCCGTCATATTCTGGAGCAGCCAGAAGCCCCAGATTCGGCTGATACAAACAATTTTAAGAAGATAAAAGCCGCATATGATGCGTGTTTGGATGAGTCTGCAATCAAGCAACGCGGCAGCGAGCCCTTGGATAAGCTACTTGCTAGTTTGCAGAATATCTATCCTTCCAAGAGTGGATTGATCGCCGGCACCCAGGATCATCTCACCAGTGCACTCTTATTTTTGATGAAGTCCGGGGTCGAGGCTCTGGTTTCACCTGGTATTTCTGTAAGTTAGGCCCGATTCTTTTCTCTCGCGATAAGGCTATGTATACTAAGAGTTCTAGGCTGATGATCGGGACCCTGACAATGTTGCTATTGTTGTGACACCACCGCGCGAGATTGGACTCCCTGCGATCGAGTATTATAACAATACAGAGATCCTGAACAAGTATACCGAGGTTCTGAAGCAGGTGCTCCAAGGGTTCGGAGGTAGCGACAAAATTGTTGATAACGTCGTCGCGTTCGAGAAAAAGCTTGCCAATGTGACCCCTGATACCCAGACACAGGAGGATGTGACCAAGTACTATAACCCACGCACGATCAAAGAGACTGAATCACTGCTTCCCGAGGTCTCTTTTACCGATATCATTACAGAGTTGGCCCCTCATGACTACCAAGGAGACCGCTTGATCGTCGGCTCCCCGACATATATGAAAGCCTTGTCTAAAATTCTGAATGATGCTTCGCGAGAGACCGTTTCATTCTTTTTACAGTGGAAGCTCATCCAACATTATGCTAGCTATATCCAAGATGATAAGGTCACTCCTCTGCGTCGCTTTAAGAATGAGCTTGCCGGCAAAGACCCTGAGGCCACCGAGGAACGCTGGCGCAGGTGCATCAAGCATCTCGACGAGAGCCTCGGCTGGAGTCTTAGTCGATTCTATGTCCTGAGTTCGTTCTCTGAGGAGTCCAAGAAGCTCGGCGACCAGATCGTGTCGGATATCAAGGAGCGATTCGTCTTCACTTTGGACCAGACTGCTTGGATGTCTTCGGACGTTCGCAAGCTGGGTATCAAGAAAGTGGAGAACATTGTCCAGAAAATAGGGTTTCCCACCAAGAGTCCCAATGTGCTGGATGCGCGGGACGTGGAGAAATACTACCGTGATCTGGAGGTGTCCAGCTCTACCTTCTTTGAGAATGAGGTAGGCGTGTCAAAGTTTGATCTTCGCAACGAATGGTCCAAGTTAGGCAAGCCAACCAACCGAGATGAATGGGATATGACTGCTTCGACGGTCAATGCCTACTACAACCCGCCGGGAAATGAGATCGTCTTCCCCGCTGGTATTATGCAACCACCAGCGTTCTACGGGCCAAAAGCCCCATTGTATTTGGCGTACGGTGCATTTGGTTCTGTGAGCGGCCATGAGCTCTCGCATGGTGTGTATCATCTCCGTCCCCCTAGCAATCTTCAACTTCTTTTTCTAAGAATCTATAGCATTTGACTCTACCGGTCGGCATTACGACGAAATAGGAAACTACACGGACTGGTGGGATGAAAAGACTGTCCAAGAATTTGAGGAACGAGCACAGTGTTTTGTTGACCAGTATTCCGAATTTACCGTGGAGGGCCCTGGGAATAAGATTCTCCACGTCAATGGACGCTTGACGCTGGGAGAGAACATCGCCGACGCGGGTGGCCTCACTGCCTCGTTCCACGCCTGGAAGAAACATGATGAGGCCAAGCCCGATCTCCATCTCCCTGGTCTGTCGGACTTCAGCAAGGAGCAACTATTCTTCGTTTCCTATGCCAATTGGTGGTGCGGTAAGACCACCAAGGAGGCCGCGGAGCAGGCCATCTATAATGACCCGCATGCGCCCAAGTCAGCACGGGTTATACTAAGCATGGCCAACTCCCAGGAGTTCAGAGACGCATTCCAATGCCCAGAGAGGAAACCGGTTTGTAAGCTTTGGTAGTTGCACCCAGTAGCACCACACGGAGCCTTTGTGCGCCGTTCAGCTCTATCTTTGATTAGCTTTTTCGGGGATTATCAGTTTTCCTTTTTTGCGATTACTACGATTAGCATCAATCACAATGGGTCCTTCGTAGGACCCTCGGATTATAATCTTTCGGGTTCCGAAGTCATAGAGTTACTTTTATCCAAACATGAATATGATTTCGCCTGCAAGTAGCATTGCGCTCCGAGGTATCATTTGCAGAAATGTGATGGAACGTCGAGCATCGAGCATATGACGCATTTCAGGCCAGCCAGCAGCGAGAACAGCCAGATCCAGCACATACTGCATTAAGTTAAAAGCCAACCTCCGCTGCAGATCATGGAGGGGCTCAGGGGGCCTGAGAGTTGTTGAGATCGACTTGCGATGGGATCGCCGGGATGAAAAGGGAGATCCCGGTGGATCATGTGAAAGACGCAAAATTGCGGGTTGAAGTGCCAACTAAAATAGAATTAATTAAGAAAAAGGGTACGGGTCCAGCGGTGGAACGGAGGTTAAATGAGGCGAGCAACGGGTCCTCCGGTTTTCGACGTGAAGAGTCGCACAGCTGAAGTAAAGTGGAACCCATCTCTTCCATCACCCTGGGACTGTATGAGACAAGCGCACCGGGAATTAGGATCAAGGAGAGACAGGGTGAGCTGAGAGCTCCATCCATCAGCTCAGCAGCTCGCGGGTTCCAGCGTCGCGGAGTGGAGACGGCATAACGGCGGCAGCATCGGCCAACCAAGACCGGAGGAGGTTCGCTTCACTGGGGCGAATGGCAAAGGGTGGAGTGGGGGCAGTGACCTATCACCTGGGACATGGAGATGCTCAGCTGATGTGATGGGGTGGGATGGGAGATGGTGATGAGGACAATCATGGGAAATATGAAGATGGATATATGTAAAAAGATGAAGATGAAGATGAAGATGGAAAGATGGAAGAGTCCGGAGTATAGAGGGAAGGAACCATGGGAACCCAAGGAAAGGAAGGAACGGATACCCAGCGTTCGGCTGACTGATTCACTGTCACTGGCTAACGGGTGACTGGTTCGCTGGTTCCGCCGCGTCGGGACCGTTCCCCAACTCCACTCGGGCAAAAACAGAGCTTGTCTGCTGTCTGTTGTCTCCCTTTCACTTTCCTGCGTCATGTCATCTCCTTTTGCCCGTCTCCCTGGGTTTGCTCCTACTCCTGCTTTGAGCTAATGCCTCTGTGTTTCTAAACACTGGGCTTTTCGCGTCGCGACGGGGGCTGAACGGGAACTGAACGGCTCGCTGCTGAGAGGGAGAGGGAGACAGAGAGAGAGAGAGAGAGAGAGAGAGAGAGAGAGAGAGAGAGAGAGAGCGTGAAAGCAGAGCCGTTGGCCTTCTTCGCGTCCGCCCGCGATGGAACCCATGGAACCCTTCCCTGCGAGCATTGACCCGCCGCTGCATTCCAAAGACAAGGCCAGTGAGCCTCGAGTCCAGATTGATGAGCTGCCCGCCTTGGATCGAACGCGCAGCGGAGGCACCCCCAATGCGACATCGACTTTACGACGTGCCAATACCGTCGCACAGGGCGGCAATATAATCAAGAGGAATTTGGAACTGAAGTCGACCCGGGAAAGGACAGCAACGACGGGACTACGAGCCAAGGACAGTCATGAATTGCTACGAAAGACTCCACTACAACGGTCCCAGACGCTCCGGGGCCCGTTGGAGGCACGCCCAGCCCCGAGGAAAGCAGGTCATTTTACGGTTGGTAGTGTCGGCCAGAATGGGAAGATCTTTCTCAGGTACGATCGATCGATAATCTCGGCGACGTGGTCTCGTGTCACACACCTGTTGCAGCAAGCTGACAATCCCCCGTAACCAGGCCGATTGCAAATCCGCAACAGAAACCCTCCCAAATTGTCCCATTCGCCCCTATCGATCAAGTGACAAACGATCGTCTCCAGCCGCACCACAACGCACATTTCCGAGATGATCCATCGCGGTGGTCCAGTTCGCAGCTTTCCGAACTACGTCCGCGTGGGGATGCGCACGAGGACAACAAGTCGGCCGTCTCTGAATTCAACCATCCTGAGGCACTCGGCTCTACGCACCAAAGAGCAACCTCTTTCTCGACAATATCTGAGAAACAATCCGTGGCAGGAGCTGGGAAACGTGGGGAGCTGCGCATCGTGATCGATAGATCTGAGGACCGGCCTAAATCTGCAGATGAGAAGACACCCAACACCGCTTTGGAAGTCCCTATACCCCATCACCGGCTGGGTTCGCCACGGTTCAACACAGAGGGCAGTGCTGCCCTGCACAGTTCCGTCTACACGCGGACCTCAATGTCCGATAATTTTCGGAATTCGACCTGGTTGGGTAGCATGGCGGACCCGCGGTCGACTCATTTGTCCAGTGCCTTTGGCAGAGAATCCTTTTCACGCCACCGGCCATCCTTCCCAGTCTCTATGTTCTCGGGGACTGCGGCCATTGATCTTAGCCGAGCTTCTCCAGCCCCAAGGAATTCGATGGTGTATGAATTGAAAGGACCGGTGGAGCCCTCGATCTACGAAACTTTGGTGTCGGACATGGATGGCGAAGCCGTCGTGCGATATATCCCCGGCACCAAAGATATCAGCGCTGCTACGCCTGCTCGTATCGTTGCGCAAATATCTTCGGAATCCTTCATGGACTATGAGCTGGTGTCGGACTTTTTTCTGGCATTCCGCTGCTATCTTTCGCCAAGTCATCTTCTTGCTTTGCTTCTTGCGCGTTTGAAATGGGCTATTAACCGGCCGCAGGAGGATGGAAGAATTATTCGCATCCGTACCTTTGCTGCTCTCCGCCACTGGATCTTGAACTACTTCGTCGATGACTTTGTCACAAACTACGACCTTCAGGTTCACTTTTGTGAAACCATCAACGCTTTGTACCAAGACGTCAAGTCTCGAGAGAATGGCGGAATGAGCGACTTGAAAATCCTTCTTGACTTGAAACGATGTTGGAATGGCAAGTGTTCGGTCTACTGGACCGCCGCCGACTATTCTCGTGCATACAACGACCCGGATAGCCCCATTGTACCTGGCAGCACACACATCGAACTGCCTAGTGGCGATGCACTTCAACAAGATATTTCCCCGGTAGCAATGGCCTCTCAGGGTCAAACGAGTTTCCGCGACAGCGCTCCCAATTATGCCCACCATGATCGAAATGATTCTGCTGCGACTGTCCAGAGCATCCCTCTGTCCACAACAAGTGAACAAAGCATGCTGGCACTATCTTGCTCACTGCCCCCTAAATCCCCCAGACGCTTTTCTTTTTCCCATTCAAAGGGCAAAGGCCCACGCCCGGTGCAATTAGGTCTTACGAAAACAACTTCCCCTCACGAGCCTCCTCCTTCATCACCAATGATATCGTGCCATCCATTCCATGGCCATGGCCATAAGCGAAGTGCAAGCTTCTCGGATTCGGCGCGAGACGATCGAGTCCCAATGTCCGGTATGGAAGCAGGTTCAACAGGAACAGCGCCCAAGGAAATATTGGATCCTGTTAGCTTCATTCGAGGAGCGCTTTACCCCCCTGCAGAGTCATATATGACTATGATGGCACCAGAATCGCCGCCATTAGCCCCTCCATTATCCAATTCCAACCCAGACAGGCGGAGCACGCCGGACGGGGGACCAAGAACAGGGCCATCGAATTCGGGCATGAGGACTATAATCGGTTCGATTAAACGTGTCCTCCACACAAGGAATGGCGGGCAAAGTGTTTCTGCGCGAATCGCAAATGCGTCGGAGGCGATTTCGTTACCTAGCCGAGGGAAAACATCTGCGATGCCCAATAACATTTCTTTGGGCTCCGAGTTTTACCGTGAGAGGAAAACGGCAGCGGCTCCCAAGCGACCTGCGCGGATTGATGTGCTCTGTGAGGAGGCCCTCAAACAATACCGCCAATCTGCGGATGCCAATGAGGTCCAAAAAGACCCCCAACCGCCTGCCAGTATCCCTGGGCCTCAAATTACGCTCCAGCACTCCTTTCCAGATCTGGGAGAATCTTCTGCTCTTCAGACACCGAGAGGAGAGGAATCGAAAATAAAAAGTGGTATTACCACGGGAAGTGGATCGATTGTCATTGTCGATGATACTGGATTGGAATTCCCTTCGATGTCTGGGGCCGTGCAAGAAGAGTCCAATCTGGGTACTGCCCACCATGAGGCCCGTTCGGTCTCAGGCATGAAAGTTGATTCAGATGCTCAGTCGATTCAGAAGGAAGGAGAGTATTTACTACCAGTCTTCTACAACGGCGAAGGGCCCTCAACTCCGGTTGAACAGCCTCCCATCCGCCTCCCATCCGTCATTTCTTCACGAAGGTCCTACACAGAGCATCCAACCCCACCCGCCAAGAGAATATCACTTTCTCTTCGTCTTCGAAAGTACGCATCATTCCAAAGTGGAATTTCAAAGCATCATCAGTCAATGGACAGCGATGCAGGCAGGTCTATCGCTAGCTCGAGCACAATGCAAGAATCCTCAGATAAGCCATTTGGTCCATCGCTCCGAAGACGACCTGGTGGGAACTTGCGAAAGATGCAGTATGTGGACGATCTTGACCCTACCTCTGATCGTGGGTCATTTGTATCTGCTCATTCCTATGGTAATTCTCTCGCCGAAACAACTACCACCATGACGGATGACAATATATCAAGACCCCCAACGGCTCTTGTCCCTCCAAATCCCCGTTATTCTTTGATTCATGGCAAATCAAACCGGAATATACGGCGCTCTTTCGAAGAAGCCATTGCCCGCTTTGCTGATATTCCCGATGACGACGATGGAGGTGTTGAATCAACTTTGCTCAAGCTCGAGGGTAAATGGAACCCCCCAACGACAGACGAAGAACCCAACAGTGCTGGCGCTGAGAAGCCTGAGAAGCCTGAGAACTCCTTTGTTGCCACTGATAGGTATAATCGTGGACATCCTATGCCTATTGCCAAGGACCAGATTGGTTGGGACATTCTTTCTCGGAGACGGCAGACCGACATGTCGACATACTCTACAGCCGGAGGGCGATTGGCGCCGCCTCGTCCTTACTCTGACTCTGTCGCCGAGTCCGAAGAATCATATAATTCGATTCCTCTTTTGGAGAGAGGATTGACAGACGAGTCGATGAAGCGGCAGCCTGCAGTTCGAGCCGCTGCAAATGATGCCTATGGTGCGCCTTTGAGTCTAATTTCGAGCAGAGATACATCTGAACGTGCATCATCCCACCTATCGATTCAAATTATTCGGAAGACAGAAAGTCTCCGGCGGATCCCTCGAGGCGCGACGAATCCCGAGTCGGCTTCTCTCAATGCCGGACAAGACACACCGAAGCGCCTATCGGCCCTTTCTTCTGAGTTATCTGTGGACATGATTGATTCGCGTGAAGCCATGGAAAGTCATGGTTCGACTGATAGTCATAGCCTGACTGCGTCAACCGTGGATATCCCGCCTCATCCTTTGGCACACCCGCCCTCGCCTCCAATGACTATTCAACACCTTGGCTCCTTTGGTTCTTGTGTTTCGCCCATGGACAAGGTACTTTTCCAGGCTCAGCCCCTCACGCCAGATACTTCTCCTCGGCGTCGAGAAGGGGACACCCCCAGCCAGATACCCAGACACATGCCACAATTTTCGAGTGATGTCCTCTCGAATTCCGAAAAGTACCGACCTATCCCCAATTCTCTGAACGAGATGGGCCCCGACCATGTTCCTTTTGTGCTTGCATGCGAATCTCAAGTATTAGCTCAGCAACTAACGCTGGTCGAGATGGCGGCCCTGAGCGAGGTCGATTGGCGTGACCTGGTCGAGATGAGATGGGGTAGCGGTTCCCCATGCATACTCAGCTGGGTACAATTCCTTGTGGCAGAAGAGCGCAAGGGTATTGACCTAGTTGTTGGCCGCTTCAACCTGATGGTGAAATGGGTTGTGTCTGAAATTGTCCTGACAATTGATATCCATGAGCGGGCACGAACCATCATCAAGTACATCCATACCGCTGCCCATGCACGTCGCATCTGCAATTATGCCACTATGCTACAAATCGCCATCGCCTTGGCTTCGTCTGACTGTTCCCGGTTGCAGAAGACTTGGCAGCTTGTTCCACAGGAAGACAAGCGGCTGTTCAAGGACATGGAGTGTCTAATTCAGCCTGTGCGCAATTTCCACGATCTTCGGGTCGAGATGGAGACAGCCAATCTCCAGGAGGGCTGCATTCCATTTATCGGTAAGTTTACTGTGTATCCGGATATTTTTGTTCTTTTCATGTGCTAACTGATCGGCGATAGGTTTGTATGTGCATGACCTTACCTATAATGCGCAAAAACCGGCCCAAATACACAGCAGCTCTGGGGGGCTGTTGGTTAACTTTGAACGTTACCGCACTGCCGCCCGTATCGTCAAGAGCTTGCTTCGCTTGATAGACGCCAGCACCAAGTACCGCTTTGAGCCCGTGCAGGGTATCATTGAGCGGTGCTTGTGGATCGCAGCTTTGCCCGAAGATGAGGTTCAAGCACGGAGCAAGCGGCTCGAGTAATCCCATATTACGTCTTCTCTTGTATTCTTTCTTTTTGGCGATTGGATATTTCATACCCCCATTCGCTACAGAATTCTGACCCTCCTGCCATATATCCTGTATCTATCTATACTTGCATTCTGTTGACATTTTTATCTGCACTTATTACTTACGCGTTTGAAGCGAGCATTTACATACGAGCTGGGAACTTGGAATTATTATGGTCAAATGATAATCTATACGATTGTTTTGCTCTTGTCCATACATTCAGATACAGTTGATACCCGAGTGCTTGCATCGCAGCAGCAGCTCAGCGACGAGGCAGAATTTTTCATTGTTTCATTGAAACCCGCAATCAGCCAAATAAACATCCCCCAGGAACTTTGAATATCTTCAGCATTCATCTTATCCGGAGGCCGTAGCATCGCCGAGTGGTTGGTTTCATCTAAAGTGGATTACCCGTGGTACCAAAGTGCGTCATAAAGCTGCCTCACTGGTGGTGTTTCGATCTACGGACCGGACCACCTTTTTCAGCTCCGACCCATTTCACTCCCTCCGACAACACCAATTTCGACCAAGGAGGGCCCCCTCCATTTTCGCGCTTCTTCCCCTAGGGATCGTCATAGACATCTTTCACCCTTTGGATGTCCAGCCTCCAGCGCCCTCGACTTTAGGCCCGCCACGATGGACACCACCGAGCCACAGCGCGGGGCCTCAGAGGAGGTCGACCCCGATCACAACCACAGCCCCGCGTCCTCAGGAAGTCCCAAAGAACTACCCGAGGACCTGCCCAAGTCGCTGGACGACCGCCGATCGGTACCGGTGTTCCAACAGGAGACGGAGATGTACGATGCGTGGCAAGGTGAGAACTGCCTTCTGCCGGTTCCTTTCGGTCACCCCGGCATATGCCCAAGGGATTGCATACCGGCCGGCCCTTTTTCACTGTGTCGAAATTAACCCACTCTCGCTACATGGCAGGACAATCGCAATTCCTCACCACCCCCGTCGCTGCGAAACCCTTGAGCTTTAGCCTCGCCCTTGATGACCACACACACGACTCGGAACATGAGCTGCGAAATCGCGACATGGAAGACAGTGATGCCCGGCTGATGGAAATGCTGGCTGCCCAGGCCGCTCACCGAGAAGTCGACTCCCTTGGGGCGGACGAGGAGACTATCGCGGCCGACGAGAGCTTGACCGTTGTGGAGAAGCGAGATATTCTGCAGAAGAGTCTGAATATGGCCGCGAGTAACGGCGACGTGGAACGCGTGCGAAAGCTCGTCCAGGGATCTGCTAAAAGCTTTGTCGATGTGAATATGCCGGACGAAGAAGGGACTGTGCCCTTGATCTACGCCAGTTGCTTTGTGAGTAGCCCTTGCCGCTCTATTAGACGGACACGATCCTAGGACAGGGATGGCCTCTAGTCCGAGTGAAGGGGGGCAATTTGAGTATTTGAGTACAAAGGGCGGGACTGACGGGGCTTTAGGGACACCAAGACGTCGTTGCAGCGCTTCTTGATGCCGGCGCTTATGTCGACCAGCAAGATCGGAATCAGTGGAGCGCTTTGATGTGGGCAATGACCAATCGACACAAGACGATCGCGAAAATCCTCCTCGATCATGGAGCTTCGCCGGACATCAAGTCTTCTTCTGGGGGCACGGCTTTCGACTTTGCGCAACCGGGCAGCGAGATCTCCGAGTATCTACATGAAAACGGCTATAACTTTGGACCCAGCGCCATCGAAGATGACTTCTATGATGCTGGATTGGCACATGGCAAGTTTGAGGAAGAACTTGCCGAGAACGAGATGAAGCGCCGCATGATGATGGAAGAGAGCGCTATCAATCTTGAGGTCGACTTGTCCAGTCTTGGTTTAGATGAGAAGTTCGAGGTATGTATGCTCTATCAAAATTTTGGGGAACAATGCTAATCGTATCGGAAAGCAATCGGATGACGATGATATTGAAGAAGAGCAACAAGAATTTGTCTGGGATCGATGCTTAAATGATCAAATGTTTGTTTTCCAGGACCACGAGCTGGAGCGTATTCTGGACATTATCATCACCAACATGACACCGCAGCGATCCCCTTCTCAAAAGCCCGTGCCAGCAAATCTCCTCTTCCTCAGTGCACGTTATGCGCACTACCATGCCAGTCCTGAGCTTCTATCAACGCTGCTCACATCAGCCACCGAAAAGATCAATGACGTTGTTGAGCGATACCAGTGGGATATGACGATGCAGGCATTCTGGCTGTCCAATGCAACCCTTCTGCTCCATTATTTGAAGAAAGATGGCGAGTTGCAACAAGCAACAGTGCAGTTCCAACTTCATTTGGCGGAACTGATCAACGAAATCTTCGTTCTCATCATTCGTGACGCAGAGCGACGCATGAACAAAGTCCTAGATGCGGCAATGCTGGACCATGAAACCATCCCTGGACTGGAGGATATCGCTTTCCAGAATGAATGGAAACTTTTCCGGAAGAAGAAGTCTGAGGCTCCGGAGCCCGCAGAGAAACGCTTCCGGCCCCCATCACCACGGCGTCGAGCACAGATCTCTCCGCGCAACATTACCTCCTTGCTATCATCGACCCTTTTCGTCCTTGATCTTTATGACGTCCACTCCGTCATTGCCACACAAATCATCTCCCAGCTTCTCTACTGGCTCAGTGCGGAGATTTTCAACCGGATTATGAGCACGAGACGATACCTAGCGCGGACAAAAGCCATGCAAATCCGCATGAACGTCTCTACATTGGAAGATTGGGCTCGGAACAACAACCGTCAGCCGGAACATTATGAGAACGGGTCTATGTCAAGCACAGGAGAGACTACAGTTGATGCTGCACGCCGACATCTGGCCCCAGTCATCCAACTGCTTCAATGGCTGCAATGCTTCTCCTCGCTTGGCGATGACCACGAATCCCTAGTGACCACTCTCCTTCAGCTCCAACAACTTATACCTCTTCAGCTCATTCACGCTGTGAAGTCATACCGAGCCGAAGTAGGTGAGAAGGGCTTGACAAAACAGGCCATGAAATTCCTCCTCGAAATGCAGCGTGATCCTGAAATTCTATATCGGGAACAACACCGCATTCAAGTGGAGAAGGAGAAGGCAGCTGCTGCGCCCGTATCAGATGCACCTGAGGATCGACCAAAGACACCTTCCAAAGACGAGCCTCAATCAACCCCCGCAACACCTGATCCTAACCTCGCATCCCCTGGATCTGTCGGCACATCCTCTCGGCCAGCCAGCATGGTCCTTTCATCTAGAGACGACCGTCCAGGCAAAGAGAGTGTTTTCCTCGACCCAACTCTCTTTCTCCCCTTTTCCCTACCAACCAGTACAGATATGCTCATCTCCTACGGCGCTGGTCTCGGCGGAACAAACCGCGAGCGAGCCCGCAAGTACATTCCCACCGTTCCTCCAGAGGTCCTCAGTCGCTTCGATCGTGGAAACGAGGTATAGAAACGACGACTCCCCCCACTTTGAAGGATTGGTTTCTTTCTGCCCAGGTTTTTGTGGCTGATATATTGCATCCTATCTACTATTTTCTATGCTCGATCCTTGCCTGTGACGTCGGTGTTTTGGTTGCACGATGGATGCGGGTTCGGAATGGAATCGGAAGAACTGAGAGCAATGCGATACCCTTTGCGATCTTTGCTTTTTTGGCTTATGCTAGAGGGAAGCGTGCATGTGGGCGCATTCAACTTAAGTACCTATATAGTATATATGTTTTCCCGATGGAAATCAATTCTGAGTATGTTGAACAAGGTTCAAGTTGAAGTGCGGAGAGCAGTGGACCGTATCCAATTGTACTTCAAATTGGTACTATCATACAATACAAAGTTGCTCGCAGGTTTAAGCCAGAACAATGACAGGTACTTAGGTACCTGAGGAACTTCTACATGTAGACCAATTGTTCTCTCTATGATATTCCTCTGCAAATACTATATTTCGTGTGCTAGTACTCTACCAGTGCCTCACCGAACGAAGTGGTGATTGATGGACGTCACCGCCTAAGAAGCTCAAACGCCCCGCCGCAGTCTAGTCTCACGCGACTGAGCTAATTCGCAAATTTTTCTCTTCTATCAATCTTCACAAAGACTGTAAACCCCACTCCATGTTGACATGGGCGCCCAGACACACGAGCAAGAGAAACAGTCGAACGGCAGTACGTATTGATAGTCTGCTTTGCCTAGACTTGTTTTCCAGGGCGGTGCTGACTCTCACCAGATGAGCCGTCCGGCTCAGGTAATGCCGCTTCTGCTGGAGGAGAACCACGCGGTGTCCATCTTTCCCAGGATGGCGATGGCAGCCTGGGAGATGGAGGGGATGGTGGAGATGACGAGGATGGTGATGCCACCCTAAACAGCCCGGATGGCGCCGTTGACCCTGAGGGAACAACACAGCCATCCTCGACAAATGCATCCCAGAAGAAGAAAAGAAAGAAGTCGAAAAAGAAGAAGACCTCTCGTCCCAAGCAGTTGTCTCCACCCCGAATTCCTCTGACCGAGCTCTTCCCTACTGGCGAATACCCAGTTGGCGAGATTCAGAGCTACGCACCGGTTGATAATAAAGCCCGTACAACTGCTGAGGAAACCCGCCTTAGGTCGCGAACTCATCTTGAGGACCCAAGTTTCCTTGAGCCTTATCGCAAAGCAGCCGAGATCCATCGCCAGGTCAGGCGCTACACGCAGGAGACTGTTCGGCCAGGCCAGACCCTCACGGAGATCGCCCTAGGCATTGAGGATGGCGTGAGAGCTCTTCTAGATAACCCTGGCCTCGAAAAGGGCAGTTGTCTGATATCTGGAATGGGATTTCCCACGGGACTCGCACTCAATAACTGCGTCGCGCATTACACCCCTAATGCCGGCCAGAAAGAGATTGTTTTGCAAGCGAGTGATGTGATGAAAGTCGACTTCGGCGTTCATATCAATGGTTGGATTGTTGACAGTGCTTTCACGATGTCTTTTGACCCAACCTATGATAATCTTCTCACCGCAGTGAAAGAGTCGACTAACACCGGCATCAAGGTATGAATACATCCAAAATGCTTCTTCATGAATCATAGCATAAAACATAGCTGAGATAAGTACCAGGCCGCCGGAATCGATGTTCGCATCAGCGATATCAGTGCTGCGATCCAGGAAGTGATGGAAAGCTACGAGGTCGAGATCAACGGTAAAACGTTCCCAGTGAAGCCAGTGAAGTGTCTCTCCGGGCACAACATAAAACGTTGGCAGATACATGGTGGAAAATCGATCCCTTTTGTCAAAAACAGTGATCAGACCAAAATGGAAGAGGGGGAGATTTTTGCCCTCGAAACTTTTGGGTCGACAGGTCGCGGTTATACAGTAGACGGTGTATGTTTCTCTTTTCTTTTCCAGTCTTCATAAACACTGACGTTCTATAGCCAGGAGTCTATGGATATGGAAAGGATCCTTACGCGCCAAGCAGAATTGCGGCCCCCCTCGCCACCGCTAGGTCTCTTTACAAGACAATCAATGAGAATTTCAGCTCGATTGTCTTTGCCCGTCGCTACCTGGAGCGTCTGGGTGTTGAGCGGTACTTGGCTGGTGTAAATATATTCCCATCCACCTCGAGTATTGATGACTGATGGACTTACATTGAATAGATGAATTATCTTGTGTCCCAGGGGGTGGTGGAGTCTTACGCACCTCTCATGGATATCGAAGGCTCATACTCGGCTCAATTTGAGCATGTAAGCCATTTCCTTATTCCCAATTGTGTTCCTAGGCCTAACAATATTCTCTGTAGACTTTCTTGTTGCGGGAAGCCGGCAAGGAAATCATCAGTCGCGGCGATGATTACTAGCCTACTCCGAAGCGAAATGAGTGACGAATGCACTCGTCCATTACTTTCTTTACCGAGTACTATTCTATGTGTGGCGGCATCCAACATGTCTTGTCCTGTCAGTTTCTGAGATCCCGCTCGACCATTCAACATGGTGCGTACTGGATATGCACACTTTCTATCAGATGAGCTGCCTGCCTACTTTCCTTATGGTCCTAAATCAAGTGAACGAACTTCATCTTGATTCATGCGCATGATTGTCTATGTTTCGGGCTATCCAAAATTACAGGCCGAGTTGAAGAGTGTTGTCAAACATCTCTCCAATGGCGTGGGAAGCATTTCTTTGAGGAATGTAATCAGAGCTCTTATTAGAAGTTATTTTTAGGTATTTTCAAATTATTTACTGATGATATCAATTTCTGAACAACCACTCAACCCCGGTAAAATGGTATTAAAGCACAAGATTAAAAAAGAAGAAATTAAAAAAGAATAGCGGCTGCTCATTGAACAAGATGCCAGCTCAGTGAACTGGTCCACATTTTCAAGGAGCGAGTAGATGACCTTTCGGCTCTACCAGTTCCGCCCAAGTCATCGTCTGCACCGCAAGCTTGTGTTGAGGTACCACCAGGCCGAAAAGCTCCTCTGATTAGACATCCTGTCGTCTCATTTGGGTCACATTTTGCTCAACCGTCACTTCCTGTGTTGTGGTGATTCCCGACTCGCAGTGGATGCTTCGAGCGCTACTTCCATCTTTATGAGCTTTCAAAGTGATTGCCTCTCCGTCATAATTGCCGGAGTGGTCGTCGGACTGCTGATAGCTAGAGCTGATACGCACGAAAAGGATGCGAAGGGAAGGAATCGAGGCAGCAAATATCGTGCAACCTGTTTCAGCAGAAGCCCAGATTGTGAGGGTGGAGCAGAACCCTATTTATCTTGGTCAACTGGGTTGTATGGGACGTGTGAGGATGAAACTTACAAGTGAAATCCTGGACCTGGGAGACGTTGACAAGCTTGGAGGTTTTGATGAATGCGGTGATGGCCGCGCTGAGGGGTTGTTAGGGGATGTTTCTCCAGCTTGAGGACTTTGGAAACTTACAATACACCCATGCTCATAGCAAGAGCAATGCCAGCCTTCTCACGCTTCTTCATTTCCAGGTTCCAGAGAACCATCCATGGGAGAAGAGCGAGAATGAAGTCCATGCAGCCGGAGTATGCTGTAGTATCAGGTTGTGAGAGACTGTTTTGACAATTCGGTGAGGTGTGTCTTACCTCCAGCCACAAGAGCAATGGTTTCGAAGACGTTGGTAGGCCAGCACTTTGCGGTAGCCAGGAGCTTGGCATCCCAAAGTGCGGCCGCTGGGGAGCACTGCGCCAGATAGCAAATAGCACACAGCCACATGATAGCATTCATCGAGACGATAATAACCCAAAGGAGAGCCTTCATCCACGTCTTAGTCACAATACGCATGAGCGTAAAGGCGAAAGACGTCTTGCTAAACACGCAACTGATGATAATGATCACGTAGCTAATGTATACAAGCTTGAGTGCCGGCGGGATGAGTTCTTGGTTCTCAATGGCAAAAACATGCCTGCCGACGACCCCCATCTCCACAGCCTTGGTGTTGAGTGCCGTATAGGCCAATTGCAGTGCCTAACTAGATTAGTGAATTTGAGAAATAGATTGTATCTGACGGAAACTTGCCCATGAAATACAGATAAGAATGTCATCCCAACCAAATCCACTTCTGCTCAGTCCAAGCTTACACCATAGTCGCAGAGCAACCATAAGACCTGGAAAAAGGACCAGGACCCAGCATGATGCCAGAATGGTTGGGCCCTGGTTCTGGGCGTCAACAGCAGCAGTCTCCGTCGCCATGATGCTTAAGAAGCAAGCCCTTTGTGAAAGTACAATGAATGAAAAATGGAAATAAGCAAACGAGTGGAGATGGCCCGTGGAACGGAATTGGATGATGGAACAAGGCTTTTAAGTATCGGATTGGAAATCGGAAATCCCCTGAAGAAATAAAGCATCCACAACACGACGCTGTGTAGTAGAAGAAAGGAGCAGCCACCGTCGATCATTTCAAGCAAGCGAGGCCTCAAGGATATGATCTTCCAATCAGCGAGATAATTGTCTATGCGGGATGAAACCTTTCCGTTCCGAAGATGACAGATGTCATACAGGCCCAGAGTTTGACGATCGAAGCTGAGCGACGGCCATTGAGAAGCGTGGAATCATTAGCAGTGATTCGATCTATTGATGCCCCTCGCTCTACTAGTCAAATCACCAAGACTGCGTTCCTAGCTTGCCACTTGACCAATGGTAGCACAAGATGAAGCATATTCGATATATCGTACGCGCATCTGGCAGGGTACAAGACGAACAATGGTGATCTGCACAGGCGATCAAAGTGACTGATCAATGGAGTAGTTGCCCGAATAAGCATCCATTATGGTTCGCGGGATATAAAATTGACAGATCTCAGCCTTAAACGAAGGTGACAGTTCACGCCCGTGAGGCTTAGTGGGAATAGTCATAGAGTTTGTTTGCTCTTTCGCTGTACAAGTGGCTCAGCTCTCTGCAAGACCGGACATCATCTTGAAAAGACAAGGCTAGTAGTCGATTCTCGGGACGGAACTACAAATTCCCTGTTGCTGCAAGCCTTGCGTCTTGTTACAAACCGGAAGAGATGAATTGATTATGCAAAAATTTCCGTTGGCTTGGGTTAATTTTTCCCATCCCGTGTGGAGAGCGTTGCGGCCCTGCGCGAGGGTGCAGGACCTAGACCCACAGCGACGGGCCGGTCTTAACGATTTCCACGCCTACATTGATGGGTGCAAAATAGAATACGGAAAGAATTTGGAGGACTCAGTGCTCTGTGGAGAGCTGTTTATGTTCGAGCTTACATTTCCCCCTACTTTTTGGATGGATATCCCCAGCACTGAAGGATGAAGTCGACCGGCTCCTCTTAGCTTCCCCACCCATGGCTGAACTCAAAAAAACAACCGGCTGCAGAAAATGTGATTTATCACGGTATTCCAAGATTCGATCTACAGTGTGATAGGTACATTAGCTCGGAAAAAAACATCAGTGCGGATTGCCAGTGGAACACAGCAGCCAATAGCTTGGTGAATCTAGAGAATACAACCCTGGCCATTGGGTCTATGGTATACGACTAGCCTTGCATCTCCCCAAGATGCAGGATTTGGAGACGCTTCGAGCAGCTCTGGATTTCTGCATAATGAGCTACCATGTGGAATTGAACTAATTCTCCGTCCACTTATGTTGCGTGGTCAGCTGCAAGCCAGATGAACCCCCTCCTCAGGATCGGGTTTACCAACTACAAAAGTACGTATCCAGCAGATTCCTCCTCCCCCGGGCCTCTCTTTCCCATCGCCACTAACTTGTCCGTGCGAATGGCTCCCATAGGGATGCCATCGTGTCCCCTCCTTTGTGGGGCCCAGGGGAAATGCAAACGAACTCTGTGCAGGACAGGATTTATTTATCTAGTTGGAGGGGGCCGACTTAGAAAACGTTTTCGGCCATCATAAAATCTGAGAGAGTCGAACTCGCACAACGATCATGTATTCTGTGGTCGATCTTGCAACGAATATAGCCCTCTCAGTGGCAATCCTCTTTATCTCTCGCTTTATCTGGAATTACCTCTGGTCTCCTTTAAAGTCCTTCCCGGGTCCTCCTGTCACCGGCTTCACCAATATCTGGCGCTTTTGGGATGTTTACCGCGGACGTTGTGATATAACGCAAAATGCGCTGCACCGTAAATACGGATCCGCTGTCCGAATGGGCCCGAATATCCTCAGTCTTTCCGATCCCAGCTTGATCAGCCAAGTTTATACCACAAAAAATCCATGGCTCAAGGTAAGGGAATGCTCCAGCTTTAGTTGCGGCGTCCTTTTCTTATATTTTTCCCATTTTAGAGTGACATGTATAACGTCAATGATGTTGTCGTCGCGGGTGTCCGTTTAAGCAATCTATTCTCTACCCAGGACGAGAAGTGGCACTCGACATTTGTTCGTCCGGTGAAGAGTCTGTACTCTATGAGTAGAGTCCAGGAGGTTGAGAGTAATATGGATGTTACTATCAAGTTGTTTTTCGATAAACTTCGCACGAAATTTATTAGCACTGGACAGCCTTGTGAGATGTCGGATTGGATTAACTTCTGTGAGTGTCTCTACATCTCTCTTTTCACTGATGGCATTTTCTGTAAACTTGATTCATCATTTTTCTGTTGATTCGAAGATTCATCCTCATATTGCACTGATAATTGCTCATAATTTATATCGACTAATGAGTATCTTATAGTCGCCTGGGATGCCATGAGCCAGGCTACCTTCTCTCAGGACCTGGGAATCCTTGAGGCTGGGAGTGACTATAAAGGCTTCCTTAGAAATTCCGATCGGACGCTTGATTATTTCTCTCCTGTGGGTTCTCATGCCTTATCCGGTGAAGTGACGTACTAATTCACGCCAGATTTGCCAAATCCCTTTGCTGGATCGGTTCTTCGATAAGAATCCGATCATGCGTATTGGGCCTCCAACTTTCGTCTGGGCTAATATATTCAGTGTTGAACAGCTCCAGAAACGCTATCAAGAAGGCAAACAAGGAAACAAGCAAGACTTCCTTGCCAAATTCCTTGAAATCAAAGAGAAGAACCCAGAGCTAGTCGATGATAACACGATTATTCTCTGGCTGTTATCGAATGTCCTTGCAGGCAGTGACTCCACGGCCTATACAATGTGTGCGGCAATCTACTATGTCCTGAAGAACCCCGAGGTTCACAAAAAGCTTTGCGACGAGCTCCGCAATGCTAAGCTGTCCCTACCTGCCAAATGGAAAGATATCCAAGGGCTTAAGTATCTTGAGGCTGTGATGCGTGAGACTATGCGCGTACACCCGGGGGTTGGCCTCATACTCGAGCGTGTCGTTCCTAAGGGGGGGTTGTCTCTTCCCGACGGCCGCTTTGTGCCCGAGGGAGTTACAGTGGGAATGAACCCCTGGGTGATCAACAAGAACGAGGCGGTATTCGGTGCCAACCCTGACGATTTTGTGCCTGAACGCTGGCTCCAGGCCCCAGGCGAATCCAATGAGGCGTTCCAGGCACGCTTTTCTAAGATGAAGAGCACGGACTTCACTTTTGGCGCCGGTTCACGTACTTGTTTGGGGATGTATCTGTCACAACTTGAGAGTTATAAGCTCATTGCGACCTTGTTTAGCACCTTTGACGTGAGTAATGTCGAATATCGGATTCTCTGACATGTTGGCTAATCGTCTATGTAGATGGAGCTCCCGAGTTTGGGTCACGAATGGAAGATCACAAACTCGTGGTTTGTGAGACAGAATAATCTCCCTGTCCACCTGATGGAGCGTAAGGACGGAGCAGTCTTTCTCTGAATGTGAAAGGTGACGATGACTCTTTATGTGTGATGATGTTTGGGTGGTGAATTGTATGGAAGGCGGGGTCCTCGGCATCCCAACTCCCCCAAGGCAGGGTTGGGCTTACTGTGTAACGACGAGCTTGAACATATGGGATTGGGTTTGGGATTTGAGCGTATATATGAATAAGAATGATTGGAAATACGAAATATGCTCCATACAGTTAGTTCCCTACACTTCCAGATGTCAGTGCCCCTCAGCAGAATCTCTCACCGCCCGGCAACGCTCGTTTATCAGCAAATTAGCGGCCCGGGAAAATGTAGGGCCGTCGCGCTAGACCCATTTCGGCAAGCGCCCCTCCGAGCGTGGAAAAAAAAAAGGAAGCAGCGGCCGCTCTAACTTTTTCTTCTTCTTTCTTTTCTTTGGGAAAGCTGGACTCTCTCCATCAACAGAAGGTTTCCTCGCTGTTGATTACTCCCCTCTGATCCATTCGACTCCATATCTCCCTGGATTCAGAGTTTCTTTCTTTTAAATCACCATGCCTATCACTAACAAGGAGGCTGCTCCCGGTGCTGCCATGAAGGCGGAGATCGAGGACTACACCAAGGCCCTGGAGGTCGTGAAGACCTACACCACCCGGGATGGCCTGGATATCGATACTCTGCTGGATTCGGACAAGCACGGAGCTCTGACTTACAATGACTTCCTCGTCCTTCCCGGCTACATCGGTAAGCCGACTTTGCTGCGGATTCTGGCAAGGCCATATTAATAACCTTGACCATCAGGCTTCGCTGCCTCCGACGTTAGCCTGGACAGCCCCGTTACCAAGCGCATCTCTCTGAAGGCCCCCCTTCTGTCGTCGCCCATGGACACCGTCACTGAGCACAACATGGCTATCCACATGGCTCTGCTCGGTGGTCTGGGCGTCATCCACCACAACTGTGCCCCTAATGACCAGGCTGAGATGGTCCGCAAGGTTAAGAGATACGAGAATGGCTTCATCCTGGATCCCGTCGTTCTCTCTCCTACGGCCACTGTTGGCGAGGCTAAGGACCTCAAGGCCAAGTGGGGATTCGGTGGCTTCCCTGTCACTGGTGAGTCAATTCCCAAATTCTTTCCCTCGCACACTATGACCTCCCCCTTATTGCATGATGAACAACACCTTTTTTTTATAACTTTCGTTCCACTGCCAGCAGCGAGAGCTGCACTGTAGAGAACCAGTTTTTATCTGAAATTTTGCCATCAAAAAATCTTTTTGACCCACCACTTACTTGACATGAATGCTAATGTCGATTCTGTGACAGAAAACGGAACCCTCCGTTCCAAGCTCATTGGAATGGTCACTTCTCGTGATATTCAGTTCCACCACGACCTGAATGACCCCGTCACTGCCATCATGGCCACTGATCTGGTCACTGCTCCTGCTGGCACCACCTTGGCCGAGGCCAACCAGGTTCTCCGTCAGTCCAAGAAGGGCAAGTTGCCCATTGTCGATGAGGCTGGTAACATTGTCTCTCTGCTGTCCCGCTCGGACCTGATGAAGAACCTGCACTATCCTCTGGCCTCCAAGCTCCCTAGCTCTAAGCAGCTGATCTGTGCTGCTGCTATCGGCACTCGCGAGGAGGACAAGGCCCGCCTCAAGCTCCTCGTCGAGGCCGGTCTAGATATTGTTATTCTGGACAGCAGCAATGGTAGCAGCATGTTCCAGGTCGAGATGGTCAAGTACATTAAGACGGCCTTCCCCGACGTCGATGTTATTGCCGGCAACGTTGTTACCCGGGAACAGGCTGCTGTTCTGATTGCTGCCGGTGCCGATGGCCTGAGAATTGGCATGGGCAGCGGCAGTGCTTGCATCACCCAGGAGGTTATGGCTTGTGGTCGTCCCCAGGCCGCTGCTGTCCGCAGTGTCTCCGCCTTTGCTGCTCGTTTCGGCGTCCCTTGTATCGCTGACGGCGGTATCCAAAACGTTGGTCACATCGTCAAGGGTCTGGCTATGGGTGCTAGCACTGTCATGATGGGCGGTCTGCTTGCCGGTACCACTGAGTCCCCAGGCGAGTACTTCGTTAGCAACGAGGGTCAGCTCGTGAAGGCCTACCGTGGTATGGGCTCTATCGCCGCTATGGAGGACAAGAAGGCTGGTGCCAACAGCAAGGATAGCAAAGCTTCCAACGCCGGTACCGCTCGCTACTTCTCCGAGAAGAGCAACGTTCTGGTTGCCCAGGGTGTCGCCGGCTCTGTCCTCGACCGTGGCTCGGTCACCAAGTTCATCCCCTACCTCATGGCTGGTGTCCAGCACTCTCTCCAGGATATGGGTGTTAAGAGCTTGGACAGCCTGCACCAGGGCGTTAACAATGGCACTGTTCGCTTCGAGATGCGCAGTGCCAGTGCCATGGCCGAGGGTAATGTCCACGGCCTGCACAGCTACGACAAGAAGCTTTACTCGTAAGATCCAAGCTTTCTTGAATGAAGGATTCCCCGATGTGAATATTCAATGGGATTTCCCGCACGATGATACGTGGCCTAGGAAATTAAAAAAAATGCGGTATGATAGGATAGGAGTTAGATATGAGGAGTTTAATTTTCACTTAATGAGCACATTATTCCGATCATATTTGTTGAACTAGACGTAGTACGCCCAATCGATTAGCAGCTTTTGTCAAAGCAAGTGACACATGGCGCGGTTGTCGGCTAGCTTGAAGCGACTAAGCCGGACGCGGGGTACAGGGTTAAGCCTAGGCACTCGGGTCAGGTCTTGCGACTATAAACTCCCCAAGGCGTCAAGCAAAGCCGGGGCATGTCTACCATACGCCCTGGGTACCTCTACAGCCGTTGCTTAGCCTCTGCATTTACAATCCCCCGTTATACACGAGAAGCCCGCACGTCCCTCTGCTTTGCGCACCCCTGGCTTTTCCCGATCCTGGGCCGAGGTGACTACGCAAGGAACTATTCAGCGAATTCACGTCCACCGCCAGCGCCAGCTGCTCAGTCTACCAAGATGCCACGCGAAAAAGGGGATGGTGAAAAGAAGAAGCAGCCTGCCATTCCTCGGCCGAGTTCCAGGTGAGTGAATTACTGGCAGACGTTTGCCCGGAGCTTGATCGACTTTCCCGAAACCAGGCCATTGCCGAAGCATTCTATGTTTGAAATGTATCGATGCTGATGATACTTCAGCGTAATCCTCGTTTCTCCACAGAACGAGGTCCTGCTTCTGCATCGAGTGCGAACATCCAGCTCTTTCGCCTCTGCCCATGTCTTTCCCGGTGGAAACCTCTCCAGCCAAGACGGGCCAGTTCCTCCCCCGGGGGATTATGCTCACCACGACGACGCTCCTTCGTATCGACATGGAGCTATTAGAGAGCTCTTTGAGGAGAGCGGCATTCTACTTGCCAAAGACAAAGCATCTGGAAAGATGCTTGTAGTCGATGAAGCAACCCGAGAGAAAGGTCGACGCCTTATTCATCAGAATCAAGTTACATTTGGTGACTGGCTAAAGCAGCAAAATGCATCAGCTGAGCCTGATATAGGTTGGTCTTCTGGCATCTTTCAAGGCCCACGATCCCCAATTCTAACTTTGTAAAAGATCAGTTAATTCCATTCACACACTGGATCACTCCGATCAACAACCCCAAACGTTATACAACTCAGATGTACCTCTATTTTATGCCACTTCCTGTCAACTTGGATAAGAAATTGCTTGAGGATCTTCCTTCAGAGGGCGAGCGTGACGAAATTCAAGTTCCGACCAGCGACGGTGGTATTGAAGTAACTGAAGCGCAATTCCTCCCAGCTTCAGAATGGCTTCGTCGTGCACAGAAGGGAGAAATAATTCTCTTTCCTCCACAGTTTCTACTTTTACACTTGGCGTCAGGATTCCTCGACAAAGAGCCTCGGTCTGGAATTTCCAACGATGAAATGGAGAAACGCCGGGCGGCGCTGGTCGAATTCGTACATTCAGGTTCTCCCCCATGGACGGACAAGTATATTTCACCCAAAATGCTCAAATTGACAGAAGATGGACGAGCTGTTCTTGCTTTAGATGATGCTGGGGCTGAGTTGAAGGGTTCTGGTAGGCAAGGTGAGTCTGATCGGGTTGTTCTTGTGCGGTTTACGAAGGGAAGCGCAAGGGAAGTGAGTGTGGTTTGGAAGACAGACGCCTTGCGTGAAGGGAGAGACGACCGAAGCAATCTTTAGATCGTACAAATACACCCACCAAATTGTGGCTTTCATGGCATAGATCAAAATAAGAGTCGTCCTCATTCGTCCTTACTGGAAAATGCAGTGTGGTACTGCCACGGCCAACAGTATGGCTCTCGCGTAAGCCGACGCACACCGCCTTCCCACCACGCCAGCCCTCGACAAGAGATCACATGACCCACACAAATCATTTGAGTCCCGATTTGTGCGGACCGAAAAACCCTCCACCTCCAACCTCACCGTCGCCCGTCAAAACCTCTACACCAAACCCGCCAAAATGGAGAACGAGAAGGGAGAGATCGTCGATCTGTATGTTCTCCCGCCATCCGACTCACTTTCGCAACAATGTATCCAGTGCCCTGAGACTGGTCTGCCTGCAATCGCCATGCCGCATCAGATTCCCATGCACAAAAGTGAAGGGCTATTAGGGGTCGGTCAGAATGAATGTGAACGACGAAACAAGTGGCATCATGCGAATTGTCTACGCGGCGAAACTCAGGACACTGGTTCATTGGAGGGAAAGCGAACTTCGATACTCGGCATGAATCGAAGCGAAGAAGTCGAAACGATACTAACATGATTTTCCTCGAATAGCTACGTGCCCCGCAAGTGCAGCGCCACCAACCGCATCATCAAGGCCAACGACCACGCCTCGGTTCAGCTCTCCGTCGGCAAGGTTGACGAGAACGGCCGCTACACCGGCGAGAACGAGACCTACGCTCTGTGCGGCTTCATCCGTGCCCGCGGCGAGAGCGACGACTCCTTCAACCGCCTTGCCCAGAAGGACGGCTACCTCAAGAACGTCTGGTCCGCCAGCCGCCAGCGTTAAATTGTCTGGCAGCTATGTGGTTTGCACTAGGGTGGTGTTGACGGGTTGATATTATGGTGAGTTTACCTACCGCGCCATAATGTTTTTGAGTGCCAACTAACTTTATCTTCACAGACGAACTGTGGCTAAATGGTCCAGGTTCGGGGATTGGAATATGAGAAAAAATGGATGAAGGTGTACTGGTAGTCTCCTTCGCCCTAAATTTTGAACCCTGTTTTCCTATCTATCAAAAATGAGAATGGAATAACGACTTTAAATGGGACCGGCTTTCTATTCGATGCCGCCTATTCAAATCCTCTATTTATGTCTTTGCGATAGATCAAGGGGAGCTCTTCTCGCCAGAGGACTCCCTTCCCTTCGGGGCCTTTTCTTTTCTCACAGCCACTCACGACCATGAAACAAAAGCCCAAAATCAAATTTCAAAAACTTGAAAATAACTCTCATGTGCCCCTGTCTATTTTTCTACCCCCCTACCCCCCAATATTCCCTTCTCTTTCTTCTCCTTATCCCCGGCATATCAAGACTTCCTCATTCTTGTGGGCTTGAAAAACCGGATCGTAACCCGGTCTGTGTTTTTGATGTCTACGTCTCCATGAGCGAGGGGGTAGAAATAGTACATCTATAGCCGAAAATTACCTCTTTAGATCCCCGTCTACTGAAGAGCCACTGTTGCAGAGTTCAATGCACTGGGGCACAGATACGGGTGGGACATCTCGCTTTGCAAACCTTGTTTAGGGGACAACTCTCGTAACAACTAATAACTAAATCATGTTGAACTATCAATTGAAATCTCCTTTCGTCCTTTCATGCCCTCAACCTAGACTACTGTGTGTTCTACATTTTATACAGTTGGTGGCTGATAAGAGATGATCGATTTTTTATTCGTTTCTCCTCGTCCATTTCATTGACATGCAAGCGTAACCTCCGCTGAACTCATCATTCCAAGAAAAAGTCATGATTTCCATCTCCAGGGCCTTCTTGGGTAAAAAACAACATAACACAGAAATTTTGATCTATAGACAATTCATGTAATCTAGGCCAAGCTGGATATGGAGTCTGGTCTTATTTCTCCAGACGCACAGCCGGGTTAGACTCAATAAAGTTCAAGTCGACCTTGTGGCCAAGAAGCTCACGGATATTGCTGACACCGTACCTTGAGATAATGTTAGTGGTTTATTGGAAATAAGGCGGCCTGGCTTCAACTCACTTGATCATAGTAGGTCTCTCCAGACTCAAGCCCCAACCATAGACCTGCATGCCCTTGGGGATGCCCATCGCCTCCAGCATCTCAGGCCGGAACATACCACTGTTACCAATCTCCACCCACTTGCCTAGGCCCTCATGGTAGCCGAAAATCTCCATGCTGGGCTCGGTGTAGGGATTGTAAGCAGGCTTGAAACGAAGCTGGTGAATGTTCATCTTGGCGAAGAAGACCTCCATAAATCCAATCAGACCTCCCAAAGTAAGGCCAAAGTCCGCAATTACACCCTCAATCTGGTGGAACTCTGCCAGGTGAGTGGCATCGACGGCCTCGTTTCGGAAGACACGATCAATACTGAAGAAGCGAGCCGGCCGAGGGTTGGCGGCGAGCTTGTGCAGCATGTACGCCGAGATTGAGGTAGTGTGCGTACGTAGGACCAGGCGCAACGATTCGTCCGAGCTCCAAGGGTAGCGGTAACCGATTGAGCCAAACTTTCCCTTCTCGTGGACCTCGTGCACATTGTCCCAATATTTCTTGTAGTCGAGCGGCTTATCCTTGGTCGCCTTGGGGCAGTGGGGGTCATCGGCGGGGTCCTCACGAGGACCATCGGCGGTGAGGGGGTCGGCAATGTAGAACGTATCCTGGAGATCGCGCGCGGGATGTTGCTGAGGCACGAAAAGGGCGTCGAAGTTCCAGAAACCGGTCTCGACGAAGCGGTTGGTTGGCATCTCCTCGAAGCCCATCTCGAAGAAGATGTTGCGGAACTCCTGGCGCACCTTGTTTAGCGGATGCAGGGCGCCGGAAGGTGTTACAGCACCCTTGGCGTTAAAGTTATAGGGCTTGAATTCAATGTTTTTCCATGCGCCGTTGACAAGCATGTCGCCTGTCAGATCGGTCTCCTGCTTGATGAGCTCGCGGGCATACTTCGGGCCCTTGGAGATCTTGAAACTGATTTCCTTAGCGAGCGTGATCAGCTTCCTCCGCTTGAGATCCGCGATGGTTTTCGTATCGTCCAGGCTCTTCGTCCGCTGCACAGTGAGCAGGTTTTCGCGGGTCACATCGACAATCGACTCCCGGGTGGCCCGCAGCAAGTCATTGTCTTTCTTGATCCAGCCTTGCTTGAAGGCATTCCCCTGTCCGACCTTCGCATTATCCTTCCCCACAATGGCAGGCAACTCGGTAATCTTCAGACCATCCAGGGCCTTGACGACAGCGTCGAAAACCTTGGCCTCGTGACTGCCATTGGTCGCAATCTCCTCGCCCTCAGCGGTGAGTGCAATGATCTCCTTGTCAATCGTCTCATAATTGACCATCTCCCGGGTGGCCAGGCGGTCCAGCGCACTTTTGACCTTCAATGAGGGGTCGGAGGGGAAGGCTTCGGTAGAAAGGATGGGCGCATCGGACGCGGACAGAGCGTCCAGGATCGGGGCTGTCAGGTCGGACGCCATGGCTGCGGCCTTTTCCTGCAGGGAGATTGGCGAAAGCTGTGCGGGGCGTGGAGGGAGAGATCGGTCTTGAGCCTTGCAGTGCCCGCCAAAATATGACTCTTTTCCAGTATGTCTGCGGCGGGGCACAACGACCACATGCGCTGTTTCACCCCACCTCTTTCAACGGACGCAGCGGCTTCTAATTACTTTACTATGCATCCCGGTCAGTCTGATGTACTCTTGTACTCTTGTCCATTACATTTGTGCACTTGCACACTCGATCATCCGATTCGATGCCGGCTGGTCTATCCTGGAGGTCTTCCGTTAGACAGCGTGCTGCTGCGTCCTATTACCCAGGATCGAGAAACTTTCAACTTTATCTTGATTGACATCGGTGCTAACCGTACCCTAGGGTAGGAAAAAGTCCCTGATGGCACCTGCACTCATCTACCCAGTCGGCTCCATGCCCGCCAGTCGCATCTTTATCCCTCTTTTGTGTCGCCGCGTGTTCTAAGTGGCGTGACTATTTATTTTCTAGGCGAATCATGCATTGGAGCAATATTGAACGTCAGTGCGTCCGGGTTAAGGCCGTCTATCCTGAGATGTGGTCTGAGGAATAACCCGCTGTAGTTTTAATTCTGCGGACTGTTGATCACTTGGCACCGGCAGCTGGGATAACCTGCAATCATGCAGCCATGTTGTCATCTCGTGACCCTAGTCCCTTTCGCGAAAGTCGCAGATGATACATGGCCTGGGAGGCAGTCTCTCCCGAAACATTATCAGCAACCGAGCAAGCTCGCAGCGACCGTTGAACCTTCTCCGCCACCGTCGTCCAGTGACTACCAGGCGATCATTCACCGCACGAGGGCCAAAACGGGACCGGCAGGACGCGTCTCAGCCACCACAGAGGAGGCCCAGTATCCTTAGCGAAGGTGGACATCAACAACTCCGGAACGGTGGCAGAGTGGCAGAGTGGCCCCGAAACAGCGAACCACCGCCCTTTCTCACTGGCCGAGACGAAGGTTCGGACCCAGTAGAGCCCACCCGCAAGAACCGTTCCTCAACTTTCGGGGCTAATGCTGTTCGAACCTCAAATCCCATGTGGAAATCAACGGAGATCGCGGTGATCGGGGTGATCGGAGGTTTCGAGGGGATTTGAGAGGGGTGGGGAAGGGTAGTTTGGAATAGACTATTGACAACTCAAACGACGAACCCGCCGGGATGACGAGACAGACTTGCGATCGCCCTTAGTCCCAGCGGCGATCATCACGCTTTCGAGTTACTCGTTCGATAGCCAGCGGACCAAGGGAGTTGAAACGGCTCAGGGCCTTATTCTCCAGCATCCTGGTCCCCTGGGAACTCTATCGCCTTGTCCGTGCGTCCAAATCGATGATTCCTTTTTTGTCAGGATGTAAGCTGTGTGGGTTGAGCGTGCATGTGTGGTGTGCTTGTGCTGCTGCTGCTGCTGCTGCTGCGTACATAGTTTTCCTTTCGAGTAGAGAGCAAGGCAGAAACTGTAAAAATAAAAAAGTGTTGGCATCGCCGCCCCTTTCGAAATCGAAATCTTTCCCCCCTCTCACCTCCTCGATTTCCATTTTCTCTCCAGAATCCACCCCCTGAATCTTAGCTTTGTCTGTTTTATTTTCCTAATTTTATTCTTTGTGCATTCCATCTCCCCTCTGATTTTCTCCCCCGCAAAAAAAGTGCAGGCAGCTTACATAACCTCCTTGCCCGGCTTTCTCTCCCCCCCCCCCCCCCCCCCCCCCCTTGAGGTCGTCTCCGCCTCAAGGCTTCCTTTCTATCATCCTCCCCGAGTGACTCGGGCCGTGTCGATTTCATTCTTTTGGTTCCCGAACCTCCTTTTACATCACCCCATGTCGTCCTAGATCTCTCGCTATATCTTTCGTGGCAGAACCCTCCGTCCAGTAAGTTTGGTCTGCCCGCGTCGGCACCTCAAGTTCTCCCCCCGACCAGACTCCCTATTTCGGGATCATTTCAGCCACCTCATCCGTCGATTTTTGTCCTTCCGTGTTCCTCTCAGGGTATCCTGGTGTTGGGCGTTGCCTACTATCTCACTGTTTTCGAAATGTTTTTTCGCTGACGGCCGTAGGGCACAATGACTGGTACGGACGAGACTCTCGTGGCCGCGACTGCGGTCCTGCAGTCTCTGGCCAGAGACGAACCTACCGCTGGCTCGTCCTCGCCTCCCTTTGATTTCCAACTTCCTTCGAGCAACGGTGCCAAATCTTCCACACTCCCCGGAGAATCGAGTCCTGCAAAGGATGCCTTCGAGGCCGAGTTGGCGGCCTTGGTGCGCCGCGTGCACCACCTGGAATTCCAAGCTGTCAGTCATCACACGTTCCCCGACAATCCCCAGCAGACCACCCCGTCTGCTCTTGAATCCAACGAGAAGAACCCAGACTTTTTGTGGACCTTTGGGCTCGATCGCTTGTCGTCCGGTCAAGGTTCTGACTCTTCTTGCCTCATACAGCAGCAAAATCTGAATCAACCCAATCGGCGACAGCGGACCCCCTCGGGCCCCGAAGAGCAACCGCCCCCGACTGTGGACCTTGACGATGACGAAACCGATGAGGAGGACGAGACCGGTGCCCGCACCCGCGTCGTCCGCGAAGAGGACATCAGCATACTCCGAAACCACGTGCAAAAGCAGGCTGAAGAAATAAGCTTCCAGAAAGACATTATCGCCCAGGTCCGTGACGAGCTGCTAAAGCAAGAGGAGCACACTCGCCGTGCTCTCACCAAGGTTGAGAATGAGGATGTCGTCCTCTTGGAACGTGAATTACGCAAGCATCAACAGGCCAACGAGGCTTTCCAGAAAGCCCTTCGGGAAATCGGGGGTATCATTACGCAGGTCGCCAACGGTGATCTATCCATGAAGGTGCAAATTCACCCCTTGGAGATGGACCCAGAAATCGCTACTTTCAAACGAACGATCAACACCATGATGGACCAGCTGCAAGTCTTCGGTAGCGAAGTGTCTCGAGTCGCCCGTGAAGTCGGAACTGAAGGAATACTGGGTGGACAAGCGCAAATCACTGGTGTCCATGGTATCTGGAAGGAACTTACTGAAAACGTGAACATTATGGCAAAAAACTTGACGGATCAGGTGCGAGAAATCGCTACTGTTACAACTGCTGTCGCACACGGTGACCTCAGTCAGAAGATTGAGAGCCGTGCTCAAGGTGAAATTCTGGAACTGCAACAAACGATTAACACTATGGTGGACCAACTGAGAACATTCGCAACGGAAGTCACGCGAGTCGCTCGTGATGTCGGTACCGAAGGTGTACTAGGAGGTCAAGCCCAAATAGAAGGTGTCCAGGGCATGTGGAACGAACTCACGGTCAATGTCAATGCAATGGCCAATAATCTAACAACCCAAGTACGAGATATCGCCACTGTCACCAAGGCTGTCGCCAAGGGTGACCTGACGCAAAAGGTGCAAGCCAATTGCCGAGGAGAAATTGCTGAGCTGAAGGACATTATCAATTCCATGGTGGACCAGCTGCGGCAATTCGCGCAGGAAGTCACCAAAATCGCCAAGGAGGTCGGTACAGATGGTGTTCTTGGTGGCCAAGCAACAGTGAACGACGTCGAGGGTACTTGGAAAGATCTCACCGAAAATGTCAATCGAATGGCCAACAACCTCACGACTCAAGTGCGTGAGATTGCTGATGTCACCACGGCTGTCGCTAAGGGTGACCTGACTAAAAAGGTCACCGCCAATGTCCAGGGTGAAATTCTTGATCTGAAGAGCACTATCAACGGCATGGTGGACCGTCTAAATACATTCGCCTTCGAAGTCAGCAAAGTTGCCCGTGAAGTCGGTACCGATGGTACTCTCGGTGGTCAAGCAAAGGTCGACAATGTGGAAGGAAAATGGAAAGATCTTACCGACAACGTCAATACCATGGCCCAAAATCTCACATCTCAAGTGCGAAGTATATCCGATGTCACGCAAGCCATTGCCAAGGGTGATTTGAGCAAGAAGATCGAGGTACACGCCCAAGGAGAGATTCTTACCCTCAAGGTAACCATCAATCACATGGTGGGCCGACTGGCTAAGTTTGCCATGGAACTTAAAAAGGTCGCCCGCGATGTCGGTGTTGATGGTAAAATGGGCGGGCAAGCCAACGTCGAAGGGATTGCAGGTACCTGGAAAGAAATCACGGAGGACGTCAACACCATGGCCGAGAATCTTACATCTCAAGTGCGTGCGTTTGGTGAGATTACCGACGCCGCGACGGATGGTGATTTCACCAAACTTATTACGGTCAATGCCTCCGGCGAGATGGACGAACTGAAACGCAAAATCAACAAGATGGTTTCCAATCTCCGTGATAGTATTCAGCGAAATACCGCTGCCAGGGAGGCTGCCGAACTTGCCAATCGCACCAAGTCCGAGTTCCTGGCCAACATGTCGCACGAGATCAGAACCCCGATGAATGGTATCATCGGAATGACGCAACTGACGCTCGACACCGACGACCTGAAACCGTACACTCGTGAAATGCTGAACGTCGTGCACAACCTGGCCAACAGCTTGCTTACTATCATCGATGATATCCTAGATATCTCGAAGATTGAAGCTAACCGGATGGTCATTGAAAGCATTCCATTCACTGTGCGTGGCACTGTTTTCAATGCACTGAAAACGTTGGCTGTCAAGGCGAATGAAAAATTCCTGAGCCTGACGTACCAAGTCGATAACACGGTGCCGGACTATGTGATTGGTGATCCATTCCGCCTGCGCCAAATTATTCTCAATTTGGTTGGAAATGCCATCAAGTTCACGGAGCATGGTGAAGTCAAACTCACTATCCGGAAGTCGGATCGTGAGCAATGTACTACGAACGAATACGCCTTCGAATTCTCCGTTTCCGACACGGGCATTGGAATTGAAGAGGACAAGTTGGACTTGATCT
The DNA here is from genome assembly GCA_027569595.1 of Penicillium sp. G339. Taxonomy (NCBI): domain Eukaryota; kingdom Fungi; phylum Ascomycota; class Eurotiomycetes; order Eurotiales; family Aspergillaceae; genus Penicillium; species Penicillium sp. G339. The sequence continues at coordinate 152,369 of JAPDFJ010000011.1, forward strand.
TCGACACCTTCCAACAAGCTGACGGCTCCACCACCCGTCGGTTTGGCGGTACAGGCCTCGGCCTGTCTATCTCCAAGCGCTTGGTGAACCTCATGGGTGGTGATGTCTGGGTCACATCTGAGTATGGGCACGGCAGTACTTTCCACTTCACCTGCGTAGTCAAACTTGCCGACCAATCACTGAAGGTCATTGCGTCTCAACTCATGCCATACCGTGATCACCGAGTCCTTTTCATTGACAAGGGCCAGAATGGAATTCAGGCTTCCAATGTCATGAAAATGCTCAAGCAAATTGACTTGGAGCCGCTGGTTGTGCGAAATGAAGAGCACGTTCCGCCACCTGAAATCCAAGATCCCTCCGGCAAGGAATCGGGCCACGCCTACGATGTCATTATTGTGGATTCCGTTGACACCGCCCGAATTCTGCGGACCTTCGACGAGTTCAAGTATATTCCCATCGTGTTGGTCTGTCCCTTGGTCTGTGTGAGCCTGAAATCTGCTCTAGATCTCGGTATCAGCTCGTATATGACGACACCTTGTCAACCCATAGATCTGGGCAATGGTATGCTGCCGGCACTGGAAGGCCGGTCGACCCCAATCACTACCGACAACTCCCGCTCATTCGACATTCTTCTTGCTGAGGATAACGATGTGAACCAGCAACTTGCGATGAAGATTCTCCAAAAGCACAATCACAACGTCTTTGTCGTTGGCAACGGTCTGGAGGCTGTCGAGGCCGTCAAGAAGCGCCGCTATGACGTTATTCTCATGGACGTTCAAATGCCTGTCATGGGTGGCTTTGAAGCAACGGGCAAGATCCGCGAGTATGAACGCGAAAGTGGATTGCAGCGGACTCCGATCATTGCGCTCACAGCACACGCCATGCTGGGAGACCGTGAAAAGTGCATCCAAGCTCAAATGGACGAATATCTATCCAAGCCGCTCAAGCAGAACCAGATGATGCAAACCATCCTCAAATGCGCCACCCTCGGTGGCTCTCTGCTCGAAAAAAGCAAGGAATCTCGGATATCCAGCAGCGGAGAAATGCATCCGATACACTCCTCTGTTTCGTCCGACAATCAGCATCAGCAACCGCAGCAGCAGTCGCAAAATAAGAAGCCGTTGCCAGCTCCCCCACGACCTGGTCCTGAGACTCGCTCTGTCACGACTTCCGGGCCTATCGCCCGGGGAAGCGTGGTGAGCCCAACGGAGGACAAAGACGAGGAGATGATCGATGATCGGGTACGTTAACAGCAGTGTATGTTGCAAAGGAAAGCATATCGGAACAACCGGGCTAATTCTTTTTCCCCTTCAAACAGTCATTGCTGCGATCCAACAGTACTTGAGCTCATTTGCATACCTTGAACATTTGATTTCTCGCCATGCAGATCTGCCTCGATGGTCTTGATGGGCCTTTCATACCCTGTCTATATTGAGTCTTTTCGAGCGCTTCTTTAAGACCTCTTTGAGAGGGCACCGCAAGAGCCTCGGCCCTTTTCCTACTTTTGACATTTATTCATCTCATACCCACCTGCTTCATTGTCCAGTCATTTTCCGCTTCACAAGCCATCCTGTTTCTGCATTCGTTTACCCTGGCTTCTATTTGTTTTTTGGGGGGTGGGTGTCTGGCGTATCTTTTTCGACGAGGGCTTGGGCAGTCAAGTGGGTGACTGAAGGGGGAGTTTGCAACACAAGAAGGCGTGCTTTTTTTATTTCATCCCATGAGGATTTCCAGCACTGTTATCACATTTGCCATCTATTCTCTCGCTTGCAATCCTGCCTCGGAGCCTGTTTATGTCATCATTTCTACTTTTGTATTGTATCTAGTCGCTTCTTCCGCGTTCCTATCGAGCCATCTTTTGGTACGAGGTAGGACGCCAAGGTTCCGAGGCTTCTCTTTGTCTTTTCTTGCTGTCACCTGTGGCGGTGTCTCAGTCGCCTTATGCTTGCTAAGGATGTTTGATCAGCTCGAACTACGAGACCAAAATGCAAGATTTCTTTCCATGCTGATTTCCTCTTGCCCTAAGTACGTCCATCCAAGGTGTAGAAAAAGACCTAGTATGTGATGAGGCCAGGCTCAAGCGGCAGATATTCTCCCTGGTAATATACCTCATGAATTATGCAAAAGAAAGAAAAAAGCAATTTTATTATTATGCCCATTGGAATCCCAACAAGATCTCATCAGCAAGACCATAACATTCAACCAAACAACCCTAGTCTCCTCTAAAAACCCCAAACCCATCAACCAAAGTACCAGCAAATTAAGTCCAATCACGACCCCACCGCGGCCTAAAAGGCCGGGAGTCCATCGTCGTCGTTGTTGTCGTCGTCGTGAATTTAGTCGAGACTTGTGTCAAGTTAAAAGCACTCGTCGCATTCGAGAAAGTACTGCTCGTGTTAGTGAACGGAGCAGTCATATTCCCCAGCATCCCCCGGAGAACGATACCGGGCTCCCGTCGAATTATATTAGGGTCTCGTCGTTCGAAATGACTACCCCGTCGTTTGATGCTCCCCGTGATAGATGCCTTGGGTTCGGTGCTTGCTTTGCTGGTGGTTTTGAACGAGGGCTCCGACGAGGTCTCAGACGCAGACGATTCTGGTGGTGGGCTCGAGGTAGGTACAGTTGTCAAAGTACTAGACCTGGAGGTCGGGGTGGAAGTCCGAGTGGAAACTGAGGTGGAAGTTAAGGTGCTGGTTGTACCCTTGCTGGTGCTTGGGATGAAGGGAGTCGAGCTCTTCGAAGTAGTTGGCGGTTCGGTGTTGGTTGTGCTTGCGCTCACACTTGCACTTTCCGATGTACTGCCGGAGGCACTTCCAGATGTAGTGGTTGAAAGTTTGCCGGACGAGCCTCCACCAGACCTGGCGCTGCCAGTGGCTGAGCCTCCGCCGCCAGTGCTGCTAGTTCCTCCACCAGCACTTCCTCCTGCTCCTCCTCCGCCACTGGGATGAACTCCGCTGCCGCCTGGATTTCCACCTCCTGCTCCTCCAGATGGGCCTCCGCCAGATGGACCTCCACCAGATGGACCACCACCAGATGTCGGGCAGCTAGTCATGGTCACAGTGATTGTCGATACAGTCACGGTGGGGCAGAACGGAGTACAGATTGAAGAGATATTGGGGCAGTTTGAACCACCGCCAGAGCCAGGACTACCACCTCCTCCAGAGCTGCCGCCGCCAGGAGAAGTACCACCGCCAGGAGAAGTACCGCCGCTGGGAGAGCTTCCACCGCTAGGGGATATACCGCCACCACCGCTGGGAGATGCACCACTAGAAGAGGTACTACCGCCGGGAGAAATACCACCACCAGATGAAGTACCGCCGCCAGGTGAAGTACCACCGCCAGGACTAGTTCCTCCTCCAAGATTACCACCTCCAGAGCTGCCACCGCTAGGGGATGTTTTACCACTAGGGGAAGAACCGCCGCTAGGAGATGAACCACCGCCGGGAGATGCACCACTGCTAGGGGAGGTACCGCCACCACCTGGAGAAGTACCGCCGCCAGGAGAAGTACCACCGCCAGGTGAAGTACCGCCGCTGGGAGAGTTTCCACCGCTAGGGGATGTACCGCCACCAGGGGATGAACCACTGCCGGGAGATACACCACCGCTAATGGAGGGACCGCCACCACCTGGGGAAGTAATACCACTAGGAGAAGTGTCGCCGCCAGATGGTGCACTAGTAGAACCAGACGAACTTGAGCAGGGGCTTCCTTCTCGGGGGAGGGTGTCGGTAACGGAGCCAGCGGCCGAGTTCAATGAGCTCGTGTCGTCAATCATATGGTGCTCTAGCCCGCGCCGGTTCTCATCACGATTGGCAAGAATAGCGATCTCATCCGCATTTACTGGTTGGCTCTGCAGGATTATGCAAGAAGCAGCGGCCAGTAAGGCCAGGCACCTTTTGGCATACATGATGAGATATCAAAAGCCTAGGCGACTGTAAGTAGAGGAATGTTCAGTCGGAAGCCGAACTATCGTAGAGAAGTTGAGACGTTTCACGAACACCCAGACGGCCTTGAGAAGGCGAAAGTGGATGAATAAGTAGCAAGAAGAGAAAGGATAAGCAAAGTCAACGAGACCGAAGCAAAATCCAAAGCAAAATCCAAAGCAAAGTCAACGAAATTGCCAGGTTGATGACTATCCACAAAATAGGGACAGAACAACACAAACCGGTAAGCAAAAACGAAGATAGAATCAAGGTAGAAGGACTGAGGGCACCGAGACAAAGACCTTGTAATATGTAGCGCATAGCCGAGAACTCTGAGGGCCAGTGATGATCAATCGATGTCATCGACTATCTTGGATTGTCGACCTGGGCAGTTCCAACCTTTGGAATAGTTCGGCCACGGAACTGGCCTGGATTGCAGCTTCAAGCGTGCTGGCGAGCCCTATGTTTACCAGGTTCCGTGGTCCCCGCAAGGTTTCGGCTGTCCTCTTGGAAATCTATTCCGCGGGTTTTTCAGAGTCAATTAGCTCCAGGTACCATCATTGTGACCACCTAGTTACATAAACAGCATTTTTCTGGGTGTGAGTCTGGTAGGTGTTCCTGTCGGAAATCTTATGCGACGACACAATGGATGAGATCATTGTATCGTGAGTAAGGATAGTGAGATTACCATGCAAAAATTGGGATGATGGACGGAGCGATGAAAGAGTGATCAGCATTAGTATCTAGTGTAACTAGTTTTTAAGTTATTATAGGCTGTATGCGGGATTGTATGCACGCGGTTTATGCAGCGCTCTGGTCGTCATTGAGGGGAAAATATAAGGTCAAAACGCTCGATAGTCAATCCGTGAATATCTTCAAATCAGATAAAGAGAAAAATTCAGCTTCTGTGCTTGTTTGGTCACTTTTATTCTGTGAGATCATCAAGTCATGTCGGGGGTATTTTTTGAGGGGGTGGGTGTTCCATGTGTTCATAACCTTTCCAGGCAGGTATGGCGTGCGAGTTTCTGTGGTCTAGTAGATAGCAAGAGGGTGACGCCAGCCGACCTGGATGACCTTGACAGCCGTACAGCAGGCAAGACCAGCTGCATAGCAAACGGTAGTGAACGCAATAAGGCCCCAGTACTCTCCATTGCAACGGGACAGGATTTCACCGGCGATGGGGATACCGGTCAAGGTGCTGGTGACAAACATGTCAGTCAAGAGAACTCAGTGTTAAATAAATGAGGAAACCTACCCGAAGCTCACGATGGTGTATGCGGTTGCGTAATACCGGCCGTAGTTTTCGGTCTTGCAAAGCTGGCCGACGCAGACGGGCGTCAAGCTGATATTACTTCCGCTTGAGAAGCCAAAGAGAACGGCATATACGATGAGCAATGGCAGACTATTCCCAGCGGGGAGCCAAAGGCAAGCATTGCACAGCAGGCAGAGAGCCACGGTCGCAATTAGAGTATTAAACCGGCCGAGGTAATCCGCAAAGAATCCTGGAAGCCATCTTCCGAAGAACGAGCCAACATTCAGAATGGCAACAATCTGGTATGAAAGCTTTGTGGGGAACCCGTGGTCCAGGGCATAAGAGGAGATGTAACTGATAGGCACGAAGAGGCCCCATTCAATAAAGAAGACGCTAGCGGTGGTGAATGCAAATCGAGGTTCGCGAAAGATGCGGAAGTCCGGGAGGATATTCTCCTTGGAAAAAGGTCGTTGGGGCAGGCGAGATTTGATAAGGAGATTTGAAAATCCAAAAGCGATCAGGCATATCAATGCCACGACGCGGGTTGCCCAGGCCCATCCGATCTTAGGGAAGAGACTTTCTAAGATGAGTGGGAACGCAATTCCTCCAATTGATCCACCGGTAGCCGCAATACCGGTTGCGACTCCGCGCTTTTCAAAGAAGAAGTGGCCAATCGCTGAGATGGCTGGTGTGAATATCAAGGAGGCGCCGAGGCCGCCCAAAACACCAATCACAAGCATAAAATGCCAGTACTTGGTGCAGAATCCCAGGAGGATTATCATTGCCATTTCACAAATAGATCCTGCCAGGACGAGAAGGCGTGGTCCGCGAGCATCAAAGATCGGGCCGATCTGAACACCGCAGAAGAACGTCAAGAAGGCGTACATGCCAAAGATCCAACCGATGCTACCGGAGCTATATTCTTTCAGCTGGTGACTCTCGATATAGGCCTGGAAAGTACCAATGGTGTTGACTAGGCCCAACGAGCCAAAGAGGCCCAGAAAGCTCCCAAGCACCACCAGCCATGCTTCGCGTCCACCTTCTGGGTAGGTATTTCCCTCTGCATCTGTCGTCACTCGACTCACAGGATCTCTATGGACGGAGCGTTGCGACGGTGCCACGGTAGAAGCCGTACGATGAAAATCATCGTTGTTATTCTCGTTGGCGCCGGCTGGCTCATGTTCTGCATTCTGGTTGGGGGTGTGGGTTTGGGCCTGCTTCTCAAAATCGGTGACATGCGTACCAGTCTTTTCTAGGTCCGCACCGGTCACCTGGTGCTCTGTCTCGTGGTGTGCAGATACGACCGTATGGTCAAGATTGGGAGTAGTTCCATGTTGATGGCCACCCGATGCGTTGGATGTGCTGGTAGTGAGGCCCGAAAAAGTGGACATTCTACGCGGGGTGTACCGCTTTTTAGTTGCTTGTTCTTTTTTTTCACGACGAAGGAAAAAGTTGGTCGAGAAAGCGCAGTCTCGAAGTAGTTGAAACAGTAATTATGTGGGGATCCGGGGGAGGTGAAAATCTCTTGAAAACAGAGAGGGGTCGGCTCATTAGCAATCCAAAAGTTGGAGTCATCTCTCTATGGTCCCTGAGTGGAATGCCTCCCATTGGCTTTGACGTGCTTTCCCTGGGTCTTTCTAGACCGTTTTCATAACGCGAAAAAATCAGTCACGGGGGCCAATTGGTGGCTAGCGGGTAAGTGGGCCGCACTCGCCCGTATGTATATGTACTCCGTTGCCATATGAACTCCGAGCTCCGCACGTTCTCTTACATAGTTCCGATGAATCAACAGAAGGCGCCGTGTAGGAATCGCTCCCCTTGGTGAACCCGTAAAGGCAGGCAGGTTCGGAAAATTCATCGAATCACATCGAATCACTACATGGGTCCTCCGAGGGTCGGCATGGGCCGACAAGCAGCAAGCATATGTTGTGTAACCAAAAAGAACCAGACGAACTGAACTCTACCTGCGTAGAATGGAAGCCTAGCGAATAGTCAGTCAACCAAAAAAAAATCGCCGACTAAAACTCACTGTAACCGCTCGGGCAAGCTCAGTGTCCATCGGATGTGTATCTGTACCAAATTAATAATTGTGGTTTGTATATTCAAAGTCTGGACTCATTATTCATCAAATGGGCTTGTGGTTTAGTGGTATAATACTCCCTTAGCATGGGAGTGGTCCGGGGTTCGATTCCCCGCGAGTCCATCTTTTTGCTTCCCTCCAGATCCTGCCGCGGGTCGTTTCGGTCTTTTCTTTTCCCCTCTTTTGTTTCGATGGTGTGTTGTTTGCTATACCTATTGGGTTGTTCAGCTGTCATCGTGTCGCTTCCAAGTTTTTTGCATATACGGTTGTGAGACTGACGACCTCAAGCAGGTGCCCCGCAGATATATATCTCGTCATGGCTGGCTGGCCCCCATCGGATGGCCCGTCCATTGTTTATCTGCACCGGATGAATCATAGTATGAAGCACAGTGCAAGTACCCAACGATCAACATCCCAGCATGAAAGCTTAGCATACGAAACATGCAATTTCAGCCCAGGCACTGTTGCAGCCAATTCCCACCCCACACTCACATTCATCGCCAGCCACAGCGGGTCCTGATAGTCAGGGGGGCAAGGTTTGTTATCTTAAGATAGCCAACTGATAAACTCTGGAATAAGGTCTTCTTCCTCGGTTGTCTCCATTTAAAGCGTCCTTTACTAGGAGTGATGCACCTCCGTGGAATTGGTTAATGGGCCGGCTCAATGATTACCACCACATTGCACATGTAGCCTTACTAGTATGATCCGAGCGGGGAAGGTCGCAGTAGAGTACCTGATGTCACTGCACGAAGAGAGCCAAATGAAAATTGTCACACGCATTCCCCTCTCCTAGTACTATATCGATATCCGGGCGGGCAATTAATCATTTATCGGAACCCCGTCGCGGTCCCGGGGTCCCTAGTCTATAGTGCATAGAATCAACCTAGAGATGGTAATTGACCAGGGGAGCGCATACTGGACTGGAGGGTATTTTATTGATAGGCAGCAACATCAGATCCCTCGATGGACGCAGTCTTGCACGGAGGAACTAACTGAATCACAGAAACAAAAGGACGCAGATCGGCAAAACCGTGTCGGCAGATTCCCAGGCGACTTACCATTTTTGGGGCTGGCGGAGGCTTCTGAACCCCGCTCGAGCGGCGCAGATTGACCTCAGTGGCTCATTGATATCGAAAGGGGAGCCTATAGAGGCGCAAGAAGAAGCATCGCCTAGCCGGCTGCTAACCAATTTATGGAGTAGCAGGGGAAGTGTCGAGGCTATTTAATTTGGATTCGCCCGCTCCATCCCGTGTAGTTCGCAGAGTAATTCATCCCCTGGGCTCCCCCCAAAATTCGCCTATTGCTTTCTTTAGCCCGGCATGTTATTGAAATCAGTCCTGAGCTCCGGCCTCCTGGCGCTTTCGCTGGGCTCGGAGACTGTTGCCGCCTCTAAGCATGGCCGCTTTGCAGAGCGCGCCCGTGCTCCACTGGAAAGGGCCAAACACGCGGCGGAGGCGGCTCATGCTAAGCATGTGCGAGCTGAAAAGGAGTTTCGCTTCTCGAGCAAGAAGACTGAGAGTGAGTAGGCTGCATTCGTTGTCGTGCCCAGCTAACCATTCGTCTAGAGTATTTGGTCAATCACCTACCTGATGTCCCCTTCGATATCGGGGAGATGTATTCAGGCCTCATGCCGATTGACATGAGCAATAGCTCCCGGGCGCTGTTCTTCATCTACCAGCCGACCATTGGGGAACATGTGGATGAGGTGACTATTTGGTTGAATGGCGGTCCTGGATGTAGCTCCATGGAGAGTTTCCTCCAGGAAACGGGCCGTTTCCTGTGGCAACCCGGTACTTTTGCGCCAGTAGAGAATCCCTATTCTTGGGTGAATCTTACAAATGTGTTGTGGTAAGTAATTAGCGACAGAACTGAATAAACCAGCAGAACCAGCTAATTAATACTCATTGCAGGGTCGACCAGCCGGTTGGGACAGGCTATTCCATCGGTACACCGACTGCCACTACCCAAGAAGAGACAGCGCAGGACTTCGTCAAGTTCTTCAAGAATTTCGAGAAGACATTCGGCATCAAAAATTTCAAGATATATGTTACCGGTGAAAGCTATGCTGGTCGCTATGTTCCTTACATATCTGCTGCTATGCTGGACGAGGACGACAAGGAGTACTTCGACCTACAAGGTTAGTGGGACTAGGAATTTTCAATATGAATGTGAGATCTAACCGTTAGCAGGTGCTCTTGCCTATGACCCATGCATTGGTCAGTTCGACTACGTTCAGGAACAAGTCCCTGTCGTGCCATTTGTCAAGGACAATGCGAACCTGTTTAACTTCAACGAATCATTCATGAACGAACTCGAGCACCTACACAAGTCTTGCGGATACAGCGACTTCATTGACAAGTATCTGACCTTCCCTCCGCCTCAGGAGCAACCGATCAAAATTTTCAACTATACCACCGACGCCAATTGTGATGTCTTCGACATGGTGTATAACGAGATCTTCCACATAAACCCGTGCTTTGACCTGTACGAGATCAACCAGATGTGTCCCCTGCTATGGGATGTATTGGCCTTCCCGACCTCACTCGATTATCAGGCCCCAGGCTCAAGCGTCTATTTCGATCGAAAGGATGTCAAGCGTGCTTTGCACGCACCCAACATGAATTGGTCCGGGTGCTCGGCCGAGCCTGTCTACGTAGGTGGCAGCTCCGGACCTGAGCAAGAAGGTGATAACTCAGCAAACCCCATCGAAAAGGTCTTACCTCAGGTTATTGAGGCGACGAACCGTGTCCTCATCAGCAATGGCGACTATGACATGGTCATCATCACCAACGGTACCCTGTTGGCTATTCAGAACATGACCTGGAATGGCCACCTAGGTTTCCAGGAGAAGCCCGAGACTCCAATCAATATTGAGATCCCCGATCTCATGTACAAGAGTGTTTTCGAGGAGAATGGCGCACAGAGTCTTGATGGGCCCCAGGGCATCATGGGTATCCAGCACTTTGAACGTGGATTAATGTGGGCAGAGAGTTATATGTCTGGCCACATGCAGCCACAGTATCAGCCGCGTGTGGCCTATCGCCATTTAGAATGGTTGCTCAACCGCACCGACTCGCTCTGAGAGTCAGTGGATTCTGTTATTTATTAGAAACAGCATTTGGGATCTGAGCAGCCACAGCCTAGTATATAGTAGTAAGCATGTGTTAATGAATAACAAACAACGTGTCACATATCAGAGCGTTGTCACCTTTAGGCAGAACTCCATCTGACAAGAGCGCAGTATGGCTGACCGCAATTCAAAAGGGTGTTACAAGGAGCAGCAGATTGGCTAGGGATACATGTATTTACAACTACCCCAGAAAATATGAAACCGGTCCGAATCACCCTTGCACCCGGCCCCATATTGCCCCGACCATCTTCGCCCTATCAATCCCGCTTTGCCAGTTATAAGCATAGCATATCTGACAAAAGTTTTCCGCGGGGAACTTGATCCCGTTATCTCTTTATGTTATTTGGGATAATTGACCAAATTTAGGGAGATAGATAATCACCAAGGCATTATCTTGTGATGTCAGCTCTCGCCGCCACCGGGACTGGCTTGCCGTTTTGAGTTAACATTCACAGCGGATCCTCCCTAATTATCTCCGGCTCCAGAATATAGCATAGCCTCTTCATACTCTCATGCTGAGGCCGGCATTATGGGCTGGACAAACCTTCAATTATCGTGCCGAGAAAGGTTTTTTAACAGGGGTTTTGGCCGCTGTGGCCATTGAGGTGTTTTATATGCCCAGCCGGGTGACGGGTCGTATTTAGAGTTTAGACCTAAGGGCGATTGAATGTACGGTGGCTTTGCTTTTTGTGGAGATGGAGCTTGGAGCTCCTGAGAGCTTTCCAATGCGTGATCATGAGTAAGTATATGCCTCGTGCCGGGGGTGACGTTGCGCCTGTTGATTTGTATTGTCATGACTCTTCTCTCCGCACGGACACAGAAAGATCCAAGATAGACGTGGGGTCTGATAATGACGTGGGTCGTGATAGTGCACTGTCACCCAAAGGATTCTGACAAAACTTGACCGATAGATAGACACTGAGGTATTTTCTTGACGCTGATGCCTAATTTACAGCACCCCTGTTTTTCGTTCTATCTCATGGACCAGACAGAGAGAAGGAACCTTAGGAACACAAGAGATTATCCTCATTGGCCTATGGAGAATGGTCTACATGAATCTGATGCCTGTCGATCCTCGCAATTCATGTTGTAATTATGTCTACTAATATAGGAGCAGGACTCTCCAGTAGTATGCCTTGAAGGGTAGAGTGGTCCGCCGGAAATACATAAGAGGCAATTCCTTGACCAAGACTAAATGCAAGGGGCCCTATGCACACTTAGCATGCAGTCTCGAGTGGAGAATACGTATTGTGATGCAGCTTTTCATATGTCCTTCTAGATAGAGCCCCCGAACTGATTGATGGTCTGCGACTAGGCCAGCCTCGGTCAGTCCAGGAGCCAAGACATAATAGGGCTATCGGCGTAACGCACCTGTTACCCGCTCCCTCGGCTGTAAAATTCAATACGAAAAACAGGAGCAGAAAAAGATATACCTCAGTGGAGCAATCCTTCTGGTTATTGCGCTTTTCTTTCTCCTGGTCTTGATTTTGCTTCTGGTGTATACATTAGACACAATTGATTTTCAATATTGACTGTGTATTGTCATTGCAAGTAAATACGGAGTCCACAAGAGCATCGGGACTTGCCGAGGAACCACCCTCAGTCTCCACGTAGGAATGGTATGACAGAAGAAAAAAAGAAAATGGAGCCCATGATCCACATCTCACACAAAGTGCATCGTACAGAATACTGTAGGATTGGGGGCGTCACGACAAGCAGCTGTCGTGTGATGGCGGCGCCCACGTTACAAGGGGGTAGGTATCAAAATTACAATCGGCCGATGAGAAGCATTGGTCGCTGTGGTGGGCGCTCTGATTCGTGCGGCGAACTGCGAACTGCGAAGGAAGAAGTAACCAGTCATTGCTTGGATTAAGGGGGGCGGGTTGTAGAAGTCTTAGTCTCCACCCATGGCTCAGTCAAGGGCAGTCCCGAATGCGGCAAAGATGCGCCGTTGGTCGCCAGGTTTTGTAGAGGGCATCGTGCTTGTACAACCCGATTCTCTGTAGGATAACCCCGTTGGATTTGCGGGGGATCGGCGAGAGAATACAAGTATCGGTGTATGGAGTCATTGTGCAGGCCATTGGATGGACTTGTGTAGAGTGTAGAATGAAAAGGGCCAATCGACAGGGCGATGACTACGATGACGTCGTCCCGAGCACGTGGAGGCGTGGGACGCGAGCGTGGTTTGGTTTGTTTTCGGTTTTCGGTTTGGCTGGTGGCCTTCCTGCAATAATTTTCGCCTTTTTCTCCTCTCAGCTGATCGGCTTCGATCCGTTTCCTTCGGCTTGTCGCCGATGTCCCCGACATGGTTCGAATTGGCCCGCAATTTCACCCTCGAGGCTGTGGCACCATAAGGAAATACAAGATATCATAATCACTTACGTTCCCAACTCCAATGACCGAGGCTGGTCCATTCTAGTTATCTATTATCTTCGATAGGGAAAGGTGACTGGGATGGATGCCCTGGAATTTCACGGACCGTGAAGACGGACCGGCCCAAAGCGGCTTGAGAGATGTGAGCCACTCAGAGTCGACCTCGAGATGGCTTGGATGATCGCCCGTCAGGGTGTGGTGGCGCTACGTCCGTTTCCGGCAGCTCGTCGTGTTCAGGGCATCCACGCGAGAATCATTTTTCTCCTCCCCTTTTTCTGTCCTTTTTTTCTCGCACCTTGATTCTTTTTCACTTACTCTTTAACTTTGATGTCGCTTTTCCGTCTCCGAGAACAACCGTAACTAGTCAACTAGTGTGGATGTAGGCAGTAACAGGGTCCGGGTAATATAATACATATCTGGTATTTGTAATACAGCCACTAACCCCAGACGGGACTGGGCGCACCCGAAACCCTCTTAGCGTGTCCCACTAGTCCCTTTCGGGCATTACAGACCCGCTTTGCCCCGGCCTTGCCGCAGTTTGGAAGCGACTGGACAACCCATAATTTACTCGATCGATGGGGAGAAAAAAAAAGAGAAAAAAGGGACAAAAGTGGAAGGCGTAATGTCGCTGTCCCGTGGATTCTATATAGACCTCAGATCAGGCCCTCCTTTCCCTTTTTCTGTCTTCCTCCAACTCCCCCTTTCCCCCTCTCCATCATATCCACTTCCCCATATTCCCAGCTCTGAGAAAAGACAAGAACAAAATTGCTCCTCTTTCGACTATATCATCCAACACAATTTACGACTCTGCTCTCCAGTAGCGACCCGCGACACCTTGAGTCTGGAACTCCCCCACGCATACATCAAATATTACAGCCTGCGTATCTCGACCAATACCACAAAGAATCCCAGCGCGAGCTTGCCCACGACTATCGACGAGACTTCCCGATTTTTTTATATACTCGATTGCGCCAATTTGTAGTCTTGCCACGGAAACCACCCCTCAAAACGGTCACCATCGCTCAGCAGATAGCAGCATTCTCACCCACAGCAAAACCAACCCACGAAATATCGCCCACTGTGTCATTTCCAAAGCGACTTGTACATAACCCGTCATAATGGGTCTCGAGAAATTTAACCCTTTCAAGAAAGACCGTCAGAACTTCCCGGGAGTGGTCATCCCGCTGGCTGATGCCCCGGCACGCCAAAAGCCCGCAGTGACTGACGAGAAGAAGGCCGAGCTCCCGGATGCAAATAAGTCCCTGGAGAGGGCTTCTTCTTCCGAGAATGGCTCTTCTGGTGGTTCTGTAAATGAACCTACTCAGCGGACCATTGAGTCTCTGCGTGCGGAGATCGAGTTTGACCTTGCTACGTCGGGCCATGACTCTGTGTATGATCGTATGTTTTACTCCGATCTGCGATTGCGGTCCTACAAGCGCCCAAAATTCCCCTTTTATCTTGACATTATATTGTTTCATATGTTTCATTGTTCTTGATTTAACTGGTTCCATCATATAGGCAAAGCAAAGGTCATTAACAGTGCCCTCATGGATATCGGCATGGGTCGTTACCAGTGGCAATTGTTCTTCCTCTGCGGCTTCGGCTGGCTTGCAGACAAGTAAGTTTCTTATTTAAATCCTATTTTGCTGATTGAGATAACCAACTGACAAATTTCGCTAGCCTCTGGCTCCAGGTGAGAACAGCAATACAAAGTCCGAATGTGTCGTATTGAACAAAAGCTAACTAACTCGTGCAGGGTGTTGCCCTCACTCTGACCCCTATTTCCCATGAATTTGGAATCTCGGAATCGAAGGTCCGTTTCACCACGTGTGCCCTCTTTTTGGGCCTGTGCATCGGTGCCTCAACTTGGGGTATTGCGTCTGATATTTTCGGCCGTCGCGTCGCTTTTAACACCACTCTGTTCTTGGCTGGTGCCTTCGGTTTGGCGGCGGGTGGTGCTCCCAACTGGATTGGGTATGTTCTATCTGAATCAACGGACCCAATTTTTACCGGTAGCTAACAATTTTCTCAGAGTTTCCGCTCTGTATGCCTGTCTAGGTCTCGGTGTTGGTGGGAACTTGCCCGTTGATGGCGCTCTTTTCTTGGAGTTCCTGCCCATGGCCTCTGGAAATATGTTGACCATGTTGAGTGTTTGGTGGCCCGTTGGTCAACTGATTGGTAGTCTGTTTGCTTGGGCCTATATTCCCAGCTTCAGCTGCGAGAGTGCAGTGAACTGCACTAAGGAACAAAACATGGGATGGCGCTATCTGGTCTTGACCCTGGGTGCTATTACCTTCTGCATGTTCATCGCCCGATTCTTTTTCTTCCATCTCTACGAGTCGCCCAAGTTTCTGCTATCCCGCGGTCGTCAGGATGAGGCTGTTGCCTCTGTCCATGGCATCGCCTACAAGAACAAGACTAAGACCTGGCTGACCACCGAGATTTTGAATGAGATCGGTGGATATCCCGAGGCCAGCGAGGCGAAAGAGAAGCTTTCTTTCCTCGAAATCGTCAAGCGCTTCTTTTCCAAGTTCTCTATGGAACGCATCGGACCACTATTTTCCAACAAGCGCCTGGGAATCACCACTGTTATCCTCTGGTTCTGCTGGGCCACTATCGGCATGGGATATCCTCTTTTCAACGCCTTCTTGCCTCAATATCTGGGCAGTTCCGGCGGCCAAACCAACTCGACCTATATAACCTACCGCAACTACGCAATCACCTCGATTGTCGGTGTCCCTGGTTCTATCCTGGCTTGCTACACCGTTGAGATCAAGTATATCGGTCGCAAGGGAACAATGGCCATCGCCTCTCTGATCACTGGCGTATTGCTATTCTGCTTCACTGCTTCTACCAACGCCAACGTTCAGCTTGCTTGCACCTGTCTCGAAGCTTTCTTCCAGAACATCATGTATGGTGTTCTGTACGCTTATACTCCCGAGGTTTTCCCTGCCCCGAACCGCGGTACCGGCACTGGTATCTCCAGCTGCTTGAACCGTATCGCCGGTCTCTGTGCCCCACTAGTCGCCATTTACTCTTCAACATCTAGTGCTGATGCGCCTATCTACGCATCTGGAGGTTTGATTCTGGCTGCCTTTATTGCCATGGTCTTCCTCCCGATCGAGACTCGGGGCAAACAGACTTTGTAAAACAGAGTATTGTTTTCGCCGGTACAGTTCCTAAAAGGACATAAATGCCTGTACCGTCAAATATGTTTTTCATTTTCACGTTTATGAGGTCATGAATTTTGCGGCAGCTGAGCCGGGTGCTTTCTGCTAGAAGATGGAATGACGCTGGACTTTTTTTCTATTTCAGAACGTCTATTTTTTGTATATTTGATTGAGCGACACGTCTCCGAGTGAATATGACATGTGAGATACCATCGTGACTTTGAACTGTATATCATATTTGAATCTAGCATCATTCTTTACTCATTCTCGTTCAAGCTTTCGCCCGTCTCATCCATTACTACCCTTAGTCCTAAGGAAACTTTGAACCTCCGCTGCATGTCGTATATTCAATGATCATGATGCATCAATGTACAGCCACAATAAAGTAGAGAGATTTAATCTTCTAGAAAACAAGGTCTAGAGGAAGAACAGGGCCAACGCCTATCAGACGGTACTACGAAGGTTAAAAATAAGAACAGCCATAGAGATACAAGTTGGGAAAAGCCGATAACCGTTTCAACTACCCATAAGTCCAGTCAGAAATGCAATTGAGGGATTTCCTCAAAATCTCGAACGAAACAAGAGATATGTGATAAAGACAGACAAGCTTCTTGAAGATAAAAACCCTAAAAGACAGAAGAAGGTAAGAAGCACGGTAAACGCCATCCAGATAAAGTAAGCCTTTAGAACGTAATGAATAAAAAAAGACAATCAATCGCAAAAAGACCGTCACCAGTACCCATCATTCAGCTCTTCTTCGCCGGTTGATCCGATAAACGTTCAGTTCCAAAGTGAAAGACAGAGGGACGAGAAGAAATATGAAGCAAGGAAGAAAAGTCATGAGTTGAACTGCGTATATCAGAGGGAGAAAACAGAAAAAAATAATCATGCAACATCGCTCGTGAAAAAAAGAAAAAAGAAAAAGAAACTCATGTGGGTGGGCTGAGCCAGGGGATCGCTGAAGCACAATTAACTTGTATGTTGTACAAAAATGATCATGATCAGGCCACTGGTTGTTCCTGGTTGCGCCGACCACGCTTTTCTAGCAGCGTTGCGCCGTTCAAGGTAAGCTCGAATGGTTGCTGGGCCTTCCGACCAATGCTGCTCTTAGCAGCAGCGGCAACATTCGCATCATGCTGGCCGTACCCTTGCTTTCGAGGCTGTCGATGGGCCTGTCGCGCCTGGGCGGCACTGCTCTGGGCACCGAGGTTGGTAGAGCGAAGTTTCGCTTCCATGCCAGCCATCTCGCCGCTAGAACTGGGCTTGGCAACCTTGAGAGGCGGTTGATCTGACGTTGCCTCAAGACGGGAACGGTAGTCAGGCTCGTCGTCGTAGCCTTCATTGAGAGCTCCAAGTGCAGACTGGAACCCAGCCACTGGGTTTCCACTTTGGGTTGCTTGTTGGCGGACGTTTCGACGACGTTTGCCTTCTTCCTCCTGTCTGTGGACTGCATAGCCGACATCGAACACTTCGCGAAGGTTGAATGCACCGGGTGAACGGAAATCCATTCGGCGGTCTGCGCCGACGGATGGAATATCCAGCATACGGGAGCTGTTGGGCTGGTAGGGAGCTTGGTCGGCACCAACGGGATCGAATTGTCGGCCTCTTTGGTTGACGGGACCGAGGGGTGTGGCCAAAGGCGGCGCATCCGCGGCCGCAGTGGTTTCCTCGTCTGTCTGTTGGATCCAAGGATGCGCAAGGAATTCCTTGATGGTGAACCGTTTCTCCGGGTCGACAGTCAGCAGGTGGGAAATAAGATCCTGGGCCGACTTCGAAATGTCGTCCCACCACGGTGAGAGGAAGGTATATTGACCCCTCGCCACCTTCTCCGTGAGGACCTGGATACTCTCGTCATAGAATGGGGGGAAACCGCATAGAAGTGTGTAAAGAACGCAGCCCATAGCCCACATATCCACACTCTTCGAGTAGCGTTCATCCTTCACAATCTCCGGTGCGGTATATCCGACAGTCCCACACGGCGTCATCGTCTGGTTGTCCCAGATTACCTTGGACAGACCAAAGTCGGCAATCTTGATTTTGCCAATACCACCAGAGCCAAGACCGGCGGTGAACTCTCCTTCATCTTCCTTTTCTTCATCGCCGGGTTGCTGCGGCTTGGGATTCGTGCTGGGGACGAAAGGTGTTGGGTAGAAAAGTAGATTCTCGGGTTTGATATCACTGTTCTGCTAGTTAGCTGCAATGCAAGGTAAATAATCAAGGGTTTAGATCGAACCGATGCACAACGCCAGACGTCTCATGCAGATATTCAATCGCTTTCGCAACCTGTAAGATCACGTGTCGGCTCAGATTCTCGCTAAAGTACGTCAATCGCACAATCTGGTGGAAGAGCTCGCCTCCCGGGCAGAGCTCGAGAATGATGTAGTAATATTGTCGAGATTCGGAAAAGTCGACGAGTTTCACGATGTTGGGGTGGTCCAAATTACGCATAATTTGGACTTCCTTGAGGATGTTTGCTCGCTGCGGGGTAGAGATAAGATGTTAGTAATTGATCGACAAGATAGGTCCAAGGTATGACGAAGCAGCACAGCAGCGAGTAGGCAGCGACACGCGAAGCAGCGTCCACGGGAAGGACGAGGGTGAGAGGAGACCGAGTATATGTGATGAGAGTTTTGCGCACCTCTGCAGCCTTTGGAACCTTCTTGACGTTTGGATGAAGATGATCGGACTACAGAATAGACATTGGCGATAGGTTCTCCCCCCATTCTATTCCTTCCCGCGGCATGGGATGCGCTGAAAACGGAGGCGCACCAAGAAATGAAAAAGGAAAAAGGAAATGAAAGAAAGACTACCTGGTCAGCCTACCTGATTGCTGTTCATTTCGAATTTGCGCACGACCTTGATGGCGACTTCGTCATGTTGCCCCAAGGAGTCCTTTGCGCGATAGACATTGCTGAAGGCACCATCGCCCATCTTCTCAATGAGAATCCAGCGTTCGATACCGGGATATTTCGGCATCTTGCTGCGAGTTTCCTTCTCCTCAGCGACGATACGTTCAATTTCGACGGAGCGATCGCGGTGGGCCTGAGCGCCAGACGTAGGTTGTGGGGTCGCATGAGCATTCCCACGAATATCTCCGTTTTCAAAAGCCTCCAGCGCCGGGGAGAATTGGCCCTGGGGTTGTGGCTGTTGTTCGGCGTGGATGGTGGACACGTCGGTGGTGGGTTCGGAATGCGGTGTTACAAAGCGGGCCTGTTTCCCATGCCGAATGAAGTTTTTGATATTCTGTATTGTGCTCATAATGGGCAGTCGAGAGGAGGAGACGGAGGAGAAAGAGGAGGAGGAGAGGAGAGGGGAGAAGGGAGTGGTGAATCGTCAAGAGGTTGGACCCGGACAAAAAAAGTTGGCAGAACTGGTTGTCAGACTTGGAGGGCACGGATGGAGAAGAGAGGATCGGAAAAGAGGAAAAGAGGAAGAGAAGCAAGGAAGGTGGAAGCGAAGGAGCGGAAGTAGTCCTTGGTCCTTGGGTTGTGAATGTGTGTGTGAGTGAGAGAGAGAGAGAGTAAAAGAGAAGGAAAGAGAAGTAGAAGCAGTAAAGCAAAAGGGGGGGGGGGGGAACCGGATGGTGGAGGGGTTGACGCCTATGACGCGGTGCGATCTTCGACCGATGTCATAGCTGTTGCTTTGCTGTGCTTTACTTATGGCCGCACCTAGGTCATTACCTAGTTAGCTAGGGCTATTTACCATTTACGATTCAATTTTACTCTCATCCATATTAACGGAAATTACTCTTCCTTTGTCCCCCTCTCTCCTTCTCTTCCAGGCCTGGTTAATATGAGTGTGGAGCGTCATAGCTCGCCACTTGCCCAGATTCCCCTCCCCCCCCCCCCCCGGTTTTGTACAAAGATACGATTGATTGCTATGACCGGGGTTCTTCTTAGATTAAAATCAATGGCATCATAACTGCCTATGCCAACCCTACCTAGTATAACCATGCCATCGCCGAGTGAACCTGATCTAGACTGTAGTCCACAGATACACCACACCCTACACCACACTATACACGAGTTCTCAAGTATCCTCCGAGGGCTACTTTGACGCAAACCTGAGACGTGCGTTTCCTCTACAGGCTTGGAATGCGAGTGTGGCGCATTATTGCGAAGAGTCCTGCATCAAGGGGCCAAACATGCTGGCTGCAAGGAGACGAGGCGCAACAGCCTGAAACATCTACAGATTCTTCGAGCAGCAGGCAGAGCCAGAGCAAAAGCAGACTTAGAACACAGCCAAAGCCGATCCAGAATCCAGGTACAACCCCCACATGGCTGGGCTAGAAGCCAAAGTACAACGCAGCGATCAACAGGAGCCGGCGTTGCAAAGAGGGGCCAAAGACACGAATTTCCCCCTTTCATCTCTTTCATGATCTATCTGACTCTCCATCACTTATTACCCTTGGTTATTTGATCCTTCTACACCTCGCCCACCTGAGGCATCGGAGGCATCGGAGGCAGGTTTACCTTCTAGAACCTCGCGGGCCGCCCCAGCCACTTCCCCGGCCGCGTGTCGACGCCTTTGCCCTGCTTTGCCTCTCCGTGATTGCCTGCACCAACTCGTCTGGTGGACTTTCTTTGTGATCGACTCCCTTGCATCTCGCAGAAACATCCAATCTCTCGCCGATCCATCACTTTGCCATCCTTATCTATCACCCAAACCTCCCCCCGGGGGCCGTTACTGTTATTGCCAGGCCCAGTTATCCCGAACGATGGGATCCCTGCGACCGTTGACGGCCGAGCCATTCATCTAACCAAAGACACTGTCATGCGATAACCCCATCATTCGCACCTCGCAGTCTTCTTTCGCAAATCCTCCAACCTCGACTCGTGAGATGCCCGGCGTGGAAGTGATGAGCGGCCCGTCGGTGGATTCATCAGAGCGACCGCTCTTCAGGTCCCACAAGGCGCTACCGCGGAGGGGTATCGTCGCTTCCAATAATTCTGTCGAGGTTGCTCTTGCCCAACCGGCCTCTTCGGATCGAAATGGCACAGTTGCGCCGGCTCCTCCGTTGACTCCGCCCGGTGCGATCCAGGACGAAACCATGAGCGATCGCGATAGCACCCCCCGCAAGACCGACTCGTCCGTCGCAGACAATCGGTCAACGGGCATGTTGACGCCTCGCCGGCCTTCCAAACCCCCAACGCCTGATGTGACGCCACCTCGCACGACTTCAACAAAACGGCCGACCCTAAACCAGCTTGGAAACTACCTGTCCTCTTCCTCCCGGGCCGAGTCTTTCCAAACCGCCTGCGAGAGTATTTCATCAGGTGGTGATATGGAGACACCAGTGCGATCTCCGAGATCTCGGAGCGTTTCGCAAAAGGCCAGACAGAGAATCCCCTCATCATCAAAACAGACCTTTGCAAATGGGACGAATTCGATGCGCGCGACACCTGCGTACCCCAGAGACAAAGAAACTCCGCCATCCGCATCCTTGCCACTCAGCGAGACGGAGTATGAGACAGGCTTCGAATCGTTCGACGGGGAATGGGCAAACACGGCGGATGGCTCACCCACTCCGCTTCCTGGAAAGCGCAGAGCATCAAAGGCTGCGTCGACTCAAAACCGGCAAAGTCCTAAACTGGACTCAGAGAATGACACGCTGGACGTACTGAATCTGAATGCTTCCTTGATGCGCGAACAAACGCTACGTGATGGGCTCAAGGAACCTTCCAACCTAGCAGCGAGCTCTTCCATGGAACGTTTCCGGGCAGATATCGGTTGGCCATCCCACGAAGACCTTCGGGAGCCGGATTCCCACCGGTTATCAGGTATCTCTTCGACATCCACTGTGGAGGCTGTGATCATCGACTCCCCGAAACAAGCGCAGAGGTTACTGCGGCACACAGACAAGAGGAAGTCCCTTCGATCGGCGAGCTCGCCAGTTACGAACTCTGGACGCACTTCCACCGTGTCCAACTCTGACTCGCAGCAGCAGCATCGCCTTGTCCACAAGGCAGGTCGTATATCCGAACACGATCGTCGGAGTATATCATCAGACATCTCCTTCTCCACGAAAACCACTACAAGTGCGCCTCATGCCTCGGTCGACATCATCCCCGTGGTTGTTGTACCAGAGAGACGGTCCTCCCTCAAGTCGGGGCCGAACAGTCGCGTTTCGTCGAAGGCTACGTCTCAGCAATCCAGTCAGCGCGCTCCGATGCCATCGAAGGGGTCAGGTTCCATAGATGTTCCGCGACAGCGCAAGCGAACCATGTCGGATTCAGCATCTGCAAGATCCCGAGACACGGGCTCTCGGGGTCGCTCAGTCGGTCGTCCTGTCGTCCCGCCTCGTAGCTCGTCTCTCTCCGCCCCGACGAGCCGGAACAATTCGCGGACCACGTCTCTCACATCCGATAGCCTACGGAGTCACACAATAGCCATGGATCTGGAGATGCAGAAACGACTCGAGCAGCAGCCTGTCTCTCCGCCACGTCACAATATCCTTGACTCTCAACGCCAACCGTCGCGCCCATCCCAGACCAAGAGCCTTCTAGAGCCTCCCAACCTGCCAGCATTGATGGTCAGCTCGACCGACGACGATATGGCGACCCTGCGCCCCCCATCGCTGCCATATACGCAATGGTCCATTCCGTCCTCATCGCCTGGGCCAGTGGAAATTAGAGAGGCAACTGCTGTCAGCTTATTCCCGCACAATAACCGGTCGCTGCTTCTAGTCAACCAGCACCGAGCACCCCCCGAAACATGCGTGCTCCAGGCCTTCCACAACCCCGGTTTCTATCCACGAACGCCAGAGATGCGCACTGAAGGTCCCGGTGATCCTTTGAATGGTGTACCTTCGCATCTAGCGACCGCACTTGTCGAGTCCCCTTTGAAAAACCCACGTCCACCGCCGAAGCCGCCAGTTTCCAAACCTCTGCCACCACTTCCCACACAGCAACAAACTGGAGATTATAGTCAGGATGAAGACAGTAATGGACGCTTAGGTCGTCGATGGAACTCTGTTCGCCTTCCATGGGGCACAAGGCCAAGATCGGATTCCTTCAATGCCATTACGCGGTCGCTATCGATGCGATCGGCGAAGAACCGGACGGCGGGATTAGAGATGGATAGTAACCTGCACCCTTTCTGGCGCCCGCGTGGATTCTGGGATGACATTCCCGGGTCCCCCACAAAGGGGAGGTTAGATCGCCAAAGCATCTTCGATCCAAAAATGGTCGTCGACCCTGACGAGTCCATGGTCGTCAACAACTCGCTGGGTTTACCTCAACAGCGAATCATCTTTGACGGCCCGCCTTCTTTAGCACGGCACAGCCCCGAGATGAAGCGAGTGCTAGACTATAATGCTAGTCGCGGAAGTTTGATTGATCGAGGCATGCTTCGATCCCCACTGTATCAGCATCGCTACCGTCTTCTTAGTCGATGGGGTCTGCGGCTTCGATCAATGTCGCTGCGAAATGTGCGGACCCGTGTCCGGCGTCTGCGTCAGCGACGTGATGAGAGAAAACGAGCTGCTCGCCGCGAGACCCTAAAGCGAAGCATCGGCGGGCCCGTCTATGTGGCGTCGAGTGCCACCACTGGGGCGACCCGGTGATGCTCTCCATGTCGCGTTAAGCCCTGCATTTTGTTTGGATATGTTCCAAATGACGATATTTTTTTACGATGATTCCGCATCTGGGAGTCAATTTGCTTTGCTTATTCTTGATGTTTTATGCCTCTGTTTCCTGTTTCCTGTTTCTGTTATTTTCCTTTCCCCCTCGCCCTGCCTCTCCGACCTCGCGTGCATGGATTGATTTTTTTCTTTTCGATACGAGATCTACGAAATATTTACGACGCACACTGATGACTCGATGACTTACGCTTATGCCCACCTGCGCCTCTTCTGTTTTGGCCTAAAGATGTACCATAAGCAACTCCGCGTTATCTGAACATGCATTTCTAGCCCATGGTTGAATATAACACTGCTTTTCTTTCATGCAATTATGCGCCTTCGTAAATTTCCCAGTACAGAACAAACATAAGAAAAGAACTCCTAGCGTGATGCCGCGAGGTGGTACGGGTACAGCCAGAGAGGTCAATGCCGCCCTCCCCAATATCCCCTCGCTGCTCCTGCTCCTCGCCCTCGCTTCCCCCGCCCGGAAATACTCGACCGGCCTCGAATCGCCATGGATCTGTACTCAGCCTCCCTCTGTCGTCGAGCCCGTAGTTCTTCTATTGTTTCAGATGGTCCGCCAACCTCGCCCTCCTCCGTACCCCCCGCAGAGCCTTCACCCGATGAGGTTGCCATCCTTGACCGCTTCAGCATCGCCTCCCAGGTTGGAGGATCTAGAAATGGTTGTGGCGACGCAGCGAAGTTGAACTCGATGCGCGTAAGATTATTTGCTATATCGTTCTTCTCTTGATCACTCCCAGGATCGTCTTCGGTTTCCGGGTTGCTGGGCACTTTCATGCACACTTCTGCTGCGACGGCGCTGGGATTGAGGACTTGATATGTGCGGTTCTGTATGGACCCGCTATTTGCTTTTGGAGGGAGGAGAGCCCGCTTTCGTGGGATTATCAGAGGGCGAGATGAGGTCATTTCGCTTGGGTGGTTGAAGAAGCTTGAAGTAGAGCAACTTCGGCATGATGTCGACGTGGGGAACTCCACTTCCCGCTTACCCTAGATAGAGTATGGTTCATTCCATTCCATCACCGCAAGAGTTAAGTCTGGAAAACACTTGAAGCACTTCAACAGGGTAAAGAGCTCAGTAGACTGGTTGGAATTAATTTGAAGTAGATTATGTGCATTACATGGATGCTTTCGACTATGCTGGTACACGACTCTCTAACTCATACTGCACATGCCTTTCATACCCGGTGGCGTAGACGAACTTTCAATCCGAAGTTGGGCACATAGAACTCCTCAAATGAGAAAGATCCGATCAACGAGCCCTGCGAGGAACCCTCGGCCCCAGGCAGAATGTCAAAGCGAGTCAATAGCTCGGCAAATACTAGCTTCATTAGGACACTTGCCATCCAGCGGCCGGGACTGCAATAACCATGAGAGAGTCAGCTGGAAATGCTCGGGCAGTTGCAATTAAAATCATGAGAGACAGGGGATGACCAGGACTTCAAATTACATGTTTGAAAATAAGGATACTGAAGAACTTACCAGGCGTGCACGCCCATTCCAAAGACGAGGTAGTCGGGACTTAAATCGACTAGCTTGGTGTTTGATGCCCCGGCTGCTGTACGCTTCGCGAATCGGTAGCCATCGAAATCCTCTGGGTACTCGTAATATGCACTTGACCGCTAGATCCAGCTGCTCGGGACGCCGACGTGAGTTCCGGGCTTGAGTGTGATCCCTGCATGTATGTAGCATTCGTATAGTCAGCCACAGAAGAAAAGGAAGTGTCTTGCGTGGGTTAAATCTAAAAGAATCTTGCAATTGACTAACCATTAGAGAATTCGAGTGCTTTGACACAGACCCGGTGAGCAGATACTGCAAGAATCGATCCCTCGTTAGCTTATAGCCTGGTCGTTCTGAGGTGCTGGTCAGATGGACATACTGGCTGCAGGCGGGTGCAGGCGTTGACATTCTTTCAGAAAGCTATCCAGAAGGATCATTCGGTCACAGCCCGGGACGGTGACTCCATACTTGGCGAGAACACCTACAACCTCCTCTTGTAGTGGTTGGATGTACTCCGGTTGTCGGGCGAGCTCGGCCAATGCG
Source organism: Penicillium sp. G339 (assembly GCA_027569595.1). Classification (NCBI taxonomy): domain Eukaryota; kingdom Fungi; phylum Ascomycota; class Eurotiomycetes; order Eurotiales; family Aspergillaceae; genus Penicillium; species Penicillium sp. G339. The sequence continues at coordinate 177,979 of JAPDFJ010000011.1, forward strand.
CCGTAGAGAGCCTACTGATAGGTGAGCCTCTCAGAGTTCATCTAAAATAATGACTTTCAAAGATGTAACTCACGTAGCCAGTCGTGTAGATGAATGCAAACTGGAGCAATAGCATTTCCCCGAGGACCTCAGGGTAGCTCCATCGGTGACGGAGCACTGAGCTCTCGATCAACCACCGAAAAATCTCAATCTATGGACCAGGCTTAAGAGAAGTCCTTCATTTCGAGATAGATTGTTAAATAACCAAAAAAATTCTCACTGGCTTATCTGCTGATTCAAGATTGGCTTTATCATTCATGCCTCCAGCACAAGCCATCTCATCGCGGTATTCAGCCGCCCGCGCATCAAAGTGTTTGAGCAGAATCTTGCGTGATGCATGCATATCCCAGCGTGTGACCATTGCAGTCAGACGACTTATGGAGCCACCGATATATCTAATTTAAAGTTGTTAGGGTCTAAGCTTGAGTAATGGAAAATGATGCGGCTCACCATTTCAAACAGCCCGGGACAAGGAATTGCACTCGAGTGGTCATTATCATTCCCAGTATATGCTCCTTGACGGCTTTAAGATATTCCTCGCTTTGGGCGAGACGTTCGCCTACCATGGCGAAGCTACCACTGCGGGCGACGATCGAGTATGCGAACTCGAAACAACTGATAGAACATTCTAAGATGAGATCAAATGAGCAAATATTTGCTAAAGAAAGGCTCGGAGGAAGCTAACCACCGCTGTCGTTAAACTCTAGAGCACACAGCTGAGTGAGGATAGCCTCGCTCATGGCCGGTACATACCGATCCAAGTGTTTGTGCACAGTTCCTCGGATGACACCAGGAGTAGTTTTCGCAATCGCAGGCCACCCTCCACCGGCGGGGAAATATCCAGGCATAACATGTGAAATCTGAAGAAGCTTCTCGGACCCTTTAGTCTCGAGGCAACATTCAACTTGAGTAGGAAGACGCAAGGTCCTCACCTCGTCAATCCATGGCTCCGGTGACGCGACGGCGCTGCGAGTATTCTTCAATTCTTCGATCAATTCAGGCTTGCAAACTATAACTTGACCAAATCGAAATGTGCGCGGAATCTCGAACAGTCCGTTAAAGAAACGATCGTATCCTTTTTTGATCAGACCCGGTCCGTCCACGACGAACCGGTAGTGCTGGTAAATAATAGCACAAGAGCGTTTGGTCGTCACAAAAGAAATATTGTTCTGTAATATACGGATATTGAGATTAGTCAGATGTTTTCTCGTTTTCCATTTGTCAGCTTATGGCCTCATTGGAACTGGGCATAAGACGGGTGTTCTCACATTGGCCAGGCGAGTCGACGTAAAGGTTAACGCCAATGTAATGACACAAGCAAAGAGGATATAGATCCCGAAGAGTACACCTAAAGCTCTGGCTGAATGGTCAAGCCATCCAGACCAAACAAACTGCAACAGAGCCATTTTTGACCTCGTGCCTTCAATGGGAAGGAGAAGGATTAAGAGAAGAAAGGAGAGGGAGAAGAATATTAACATAGACCAATATAGAGAGCAAGGAAAGACGTTCCGAAGTGAATGGTACCCACCATTCAGAACTAGTAGAGCAAATCAGCCAAGGTGCACCACCACCTGTGAATAGACTAATGAGGGTGTGGCTTCAGAAGTATATATTTGAGTGAATAGCCAACCAAACGTGGCGAGAGTGATAATGTGACTTTTAATGTAATAGTGCTGGCTTATATTTCAATATTGCATGCTGCTACTCGATCGAAACGGGCTAGAGGGAAAAAAGAAGAAAGAAAATGACATAGGGCTCATATACTGTCACACGGCTCCATCGCACGAATGCCGTACAAGATAATCGTTAGAAAAAAGTGGACCAAAATGAATTTCAAACCATACCGAATCGAAAAGAATAGGAAAAAGGAATAACTCCCACTGAGGTATCAACGATTGGGTCCGTGTGGTATAATGTACAGAGACGTCCACATATTACGCCCGCAAAAAACAACACCAAAACAACACCAAAGAAGCAGAAGGGCCAAGTAGTTGACTTATACAATCCCCTGTGGCTCTATTCCACCCATCGTGGAGTACGAGTAAGGCAAGTCGACCAAGCCATCGAGCAGCCAATTGAGCGGGTCAAACACCTCGTAATTTGGTTCTATGAATCCGCTAGGTAGTCCGCTAACGCCATTACCTGGCGCCTGGACCCCCATATTAGCAGGGAGAATTGGCGCCGGTGCAAGGCTGGGGTCACCGCCAGAGATTCCAGGTGTGGATGTAGAAGTGTGTGGTGGGCCCACAGACGACGCTGCGGATGAGTCGGCCGTTGAATCAGGATTGGTCGGGTTTTTGAGATAGGCTTCGCGGGGTTAGCATGTAGGTTAAAGACATTGTTTGGGAATTGAGGACTGACCTTCGATGTTTCGTCCCTTTGTCCTGGCATCTTCTCGCCATCGCCAGACCGAGTCGAAGAGCAGAGACATACTCATTCGACAGCGAACCTTGAGTCTCAGAGTACCATCCACGTCGGACCCGCTTGTGATCTGGGGGGAACCACTTAATCTCCACATCTGAGCTAATACCTCGGCAAGGCGTTCGGGCAGGTCATTGTTCGATACAGATACGCCACGAACAGCCCAAATAGTTCGGTTGAACAGATTCTTCGTATATTCCATGTCAATGTGGGCGGCAAAGAAACTTTTGCTCAATTTAAGAAGAGTGCAACCGGCAGCAACCATCATTTGGTAGACGTAGTAGGGTGTATAGGATAAGACGGGTCCGACGTCGGTCTCGAGATTCATTGCGACCTCAAGGAATGATGTGGTTGCGACGTATAGGGATAGAAGGCGCTCACGGTAATCTTTTGCAGAAGGGTCATCAAAGAACGCTGATAGATGCAGATGAAGATTTGAAGCACGGAGAAATAGATCGGTGATGCCTGGTTGGAAGTTAGTTTTGTGTGACTGGATGCAGGGTCACTAGGGTCTCACAATCGTTCTGTGCTTTGAAATGCTCTTCAAGTTCGTCAAAGTCCCGTGAAAGGAATGAAAGAATAGTACCCCTCTCTCGGTCACTAGTCAAACCAACAGGATCGCGTCGGTTTGTGTAGAGCGCTCGAGTGATCTTATCGCAGAATTTCTCAATCTCCAACCTGGACCGAATGTCTCCGGGTAGTTTGAAGTTGGGATCCAACGAATCATTCGACGATAATGTCCAGTCGTAGATTGTGGATGGAGGTTGACCGTATCCGGTGGAAACCCTGAAACGATATTAGGCGATATCTGAGGTGAAGAAGTGGAGCAGCTTACCTCTGAGCAACAATATTACAGATAGCCCACGTGCGCACTTTATCTCTGAGCTCCTCCTCAATAAGTTCCACGCGGAACTTGCTGAAGTCCTGACTATGAGAGGGCCGATGAAGACCAAGCTGCATAGCAACCTGTATCATCATTCCACAGAGCATGAAGGTTGGGTCTGTGGAGGTACTGCTCGTGGGAAACGGCCACGAGCACAGCAGGCAGAGCGCCTTCACAACATGATAGCTCTGAGGGATATCTGCTAGAGTGCTCCACACTAGACGAGTAACTGGGCCTGCGAGGGAGTTCAATAGCCCAGTGTCAGCTTGGTACCGCCTAGCACCAACACTGATGATCGTCCAGAATAGCAAGGGTGAAGTAGCATAGTATTCGTCCGGTGATTGCTGCCGGTCCAGAAACGGTAGAAATGGGTGGCTGTATGTGAAGAACCTATTTTTACAAGAGTTAGATCCGATAATGAAAATAGGTGCAAGCCTCGATGCCTTACATATTGAACAGCTCCGCCACTTTCTCCGGAACGATTATGACGTCTTCGAGTCGCTTGAGTTGTTGATTTCCGTTCCTCAAGTAGTTCGACCCGTCAAATCCTGATCGCAAGTCCAGGAGCGATGCGACAGCTTCCTGGGAGCCTATGTATTGGTCCGTCGACATGGCTGACGGGGTTTGATAGACGCCGGCGGGGCTGACCTGGTTGGACTCCTGCTTAGGCGTTAATTGCCCTGCCGGCAAGGGTTGTTGGGGATGGGTTGTCGAAGTAGGACCGTTTGTCGCAATCTTTTTTCTCAATTCGATAATCTCTCGTTCCATCTCAGCGTTGCGGCTGCGTTTCCCAACCCGTTTGAAATTCGACTCGATTTTGCAGTCCAATTTTAGCCGACGGCACCGAGAACAATCGACCCACGGATCTTGAACAACATCGCAGCGTAGCTGTAATAACGATAGATCAATTTAGTAAATTGTTTTTGTTTGTAATAGGCCGAGGCCTGCCATCACCGCCACTCCAACCGGGGGCTGGCGTCGCATGGTGTTGCGAAAATACGGGCTGCACGCACCTTTTGTTGTCGACATTCATTACAGGCGCGTTTCACCGGCTGTCGTCTCTTGTCATCACGACCATCGATATCCTCCGCCTCGTCGATACTCCCTGGGGAGCTGTCGATCCCCGCAATGGTCACATTGCGTTTGCGATTCTGCATGCTGTCGGAAGCAGCCATGGAGACTGGCGCATGATTTACACCCGCCATTACGGGACTGATGACAGCTGCAGCATTATCAAGCCCGACTGATAGATCGAAGGCCGGGTCCTGAGACCCTCCGATTCCGCTTGATCGCCGAAAAGACGCCAGGCTGATGACGTTGATGCAGGCCGAATCGGATTTTCGAGCGGGACAAGGATGACTTGTCCGGCGACACACAGGAGATGCAGGGGATTCGCTTAAACGCAAACCCAGGGACGGCAGTCGCTTTTTTTCCTGGCAAAATTGGGCCGCAAGCTCTCCGCACTGCGGTTGCAGACTTGAACTTCGGAGCGTCGCAAATGACTCAGCGCGGGGAGCATCAGGTGACTCCGGCAAGGCGGTAATGTAAGGCTCCCAGGCAGGATTTGCTTTACTTTGCTTGGAATCGATTTTTTTTTGTTTTTGTTGGGAGATTGAATTATCTTTTGTCGCAACTGCAGGATGTTGCGACGAATAGCCTTGGAAATTGAATGACCCTTATCTCATCCACTGCCGTTTATGCAGCTGGCTTTCCTACGTAGCCATGGCTCGTGTGCTGCATGGCCCTTTTCACAACGAGCACCGGTGATCCACCGTGGAAGGTGGGTAGCTCATTTCGATTAGCGGCTGATCGATTCGCCCAGAGAAGTCGAGACCGGTTCTCGCTTAAAGGGATTTCATCTAGAAAATGACGTGCTCGGAGATGTGGAGTCATTCCCCGAGCTACTGTCGACTGTTGCGACTATACTACTACTACTACTACTCTTATCACATTTGGAATATTTAAGTACAACTTGAACCATTCAAATTGTATTGACTAAATCCAGCGTAGTGATGTGTCAATTGATTCTGTGGATGAAAACACCTGCACAAATGTTCAAGTTGGCAAACAATATATTGTGTTCGATGTGATGACCTACAAGCATCTTCCATATAGTTACATGTTCAAGGACCACTTTCGGATTAAGATCAAGAAAACAAAGTGTCTCAGTATCTAGTATCAAACTGAATGAACGCACTCCACGAATATTCCCGGTGTCAAGATATTCGATCGGTAGCTCTCGAAGAAGTGATTTGAAGGGCATCGTTATTGGTGACCAGATAAGCACCTGAATTCATCCACAAAGTTGACTTCTTTGTATTCATCTGTACTTTAGGGTTAGGTTGGAATGAGCATAGCATCGTAGACTTGCGGCTATTCTACGAATACTACAGGGGGTCGATAATTACTGGAAAAATTGCACTATGATGAGGTGGATACACTGTCTTCCTAGCCATCCATCGCGAGCTTGGCGAAGAAAGTACTACATTGTCCCAGCCAGTACAAAAGCAAAATAAACCAAGTACTTCGACCCAGGGAGACTTCCCGCCGGGAATGATAATCGAGCCCTGTGGCATGATCTGTAACCTGGGCGAGAAGCTCTGGATTTGACAACTTCCGGAGTGAAGCTAGAGAACTTGAAACCTGACGGTCAAAGGATGTCAGTCTCAACCGTAGTATCAAAGTAGCCAAATTCTTGACATCGCAGCATAGGGTGGTAAAGCGTCCGTGGCCACTTTTTGGCCAAGGACAGCTTCTTGGTATCCAGGTGCGTTATCAAATCTGTTCTGGGTGTGGCGGGTCGCTTGTGGAATAGTGGACGTTACAAAAGTAAGTGGTTATGTAGTACTAGTTATCCCACGAGCGACCCGCCACCCAAACACCATAAACATCATCAACTGCGATTCAATATCCCAACAACCATCAATTATATTGACTTCAGAATTGATCTAACTATCATATGTACTACCATATACTAAATCCGACCGGTAAAAAAGGCCCTGAGGTCCCGATACTACCACAATAAAGCTACATCCAAACTCATTACCAGGCACTATGTCGGTGTTTCTATCTGCTGCTACATATGTATATGTAACCAACTACCTTCCACTTCCAATGATCTTTGTCGATAGATGCATAGTACGAAATATGTATAGTTGTTTGTTGACATCAGTAGGATATTGACGTATTTTGTTCTAATATTAGTGAATAACAGCGAGAAATGCCTGCATATAATCTCTATGAGGTCATGGAGGATGGGGGCGGAATCCCGCAGCCGAGGCTGTGTAAAACGACGCCCAATGGAAACCACCAATCATGCGGTTCCATTCTCCATTGATGGAAACCATGGAACATTCGCTGCCGGGTGTCGCATATCAGCGGAGTCTCCAGTTGCCCAGCATGCCGGGCACATGCGAGGGTCATTGGCCCACTGGACGCTTGAATCCATCCCCGGCAAGGCTTAGCTAGGCGTTTTCCTGGATCCGGGGCCTGATGGCCCCGAATGTCGCCCGGCAGGGCGCACCAGCTCTGCCTCGAACATTCATTTGAAGGAATCTCACTTCTGCTGACTTGACTGGTCACCCGCCTGGGATCGGTTCCCCTCGGATCCACGCGTTCTATGGGCCAACGTTGATATAAACCTCCCTGAGGTTGCCCAGGATCATCAAGCTTTTCAACACCCGCAACAGCACCATCACTCTTCAAACATACACTTACAAAGCCAACACTACTACCACTACCACGACCACTATTTGCTATTGTTCCAGTTATTTCTCCCATCGTCTACAACATCTGATTTCAACAACCGCAACCATGGGCATGTCCACGGACACCAAGGCCCAACAACCGCCCTCCAAGGATGAAGTCAGCAACGTTGCCGCCAAGGAGAGGCCACCCTCTTACACTTCAGATGAAGAACTCCTCCTCAACCTCCCTAAGCTGAATCTCAGCGATACTCAAAAGCTCCCCCTTACTGTCACGCGCGACCAATGTGTCGCGCACCTCAAGTTTCTGGCTATTCTAGCTGATCTGCGCGACTTCGTCTCAAGCAACGACGGTCTCTTCGGGATATTCGATAGCCAGGCCGACAGCTTCCCCGATGCACTCAACGAGGCTCGGACTCGTATCCGTGAGAAACGCTGGGCTGTCTACACAGCTCGCGCCGTTGAACGATACCGAAAGTGGTGGTTCACATGCCTTCCTATGTCTCGACCACATGTAACACTTTCCGATTTGTTAAATTCTCGATATGAAATTATCCTCGATTGTGAGACACTTGTTTCGTGGAGTGAAGAGAATCTCCCCCCTCTCGGTAAGCAGAGAAGTCAGTTCGACGATATAATAAGGGTAAGGCTAACCAGTGTCTAGATATCTTAATGGTATGGCACTCCCATATGCTCAATCCTAGAAACTTTCTCGAGGACTGCATTCGTTATGGAAAGATGAGCACCTGGAGAACCGGATTTCCATTCGAAGCGATAAATCGCTCCATCAACGACCGCTCATTGGAGTATACTGTCAGCCAAAATAGCATGGAACTGTTTAAGAAACAACTTCAGCTGGAATGGGATAACCTAGAAGATCCTCCTGGATTGGATGTCGAGTGTCCTTGTTGCAAGAATTCGGTCACCGTGCTATGGACTGAGGGTACCATCGGATTGGACCTCAAAGAGGCCTTCAAGGATTGCACGGGATACGCAGACGCGTCGTTTGAGATCAAGTGCCACTCCTGCAAACATATCGTTGACCACAACCGACTCAAAGTCGCTAAATTCCGCAAAGATCTCACGGATCTGATGACCTTAGCGCGACCGATGCCAGGGACGATATATAACATCCACGGTATCCCGGAGGGCCCATCTATGGGATCGAATCGCCTGATACATCTATCTATGATGTTTACCAATCATTTGATGAAGGCTGCTTCTAAAGATTTACTAGCCTTTACCGATGCCAGGGTCGATTGGTGCAAAAGTATTGAGGATCTCCGTTCTCAGCTGGAAGTCAGCATCAGCGATAAAGCCGTTCAGAAAGAGGCACATCGCTCTGGCGCGGGGACCAAGCCAATGGAGAAAATCCACTTCCGTCGCATGATGTCGCACTATTGGGATAATTACAGTCCCTTCGCTCTCGATCTTGTTGGTGCTGTCATTCGCCAAGGAACTTTCGTCCAAAAGATGGACAATATCGACTGGCTACATTCTCCAACAGTCATGGACACAGCCAAGCGTCTTGTCAAGAAATACGAAGTCTTTTTTGATATTATGGTCAGGAACCCAAGGAATATGGCCGTCCCCACATTAGACGTCGACCTGGCCTGGCATACCCATCAGCTACAGCCGCGTCGGTACTACAAGTACAGTACCCGAACTACGATAGCTGGGAAACGCCGATTGATTGACCATGACGACAAAGTCGACGAAAACAAACTTTCCGAGGGCTTCGAATGGACTACCAAGATGTACCGCCGTGCCACAAATGGTGGAATCTACAGCGAATGTACCTGCTGGTACTGTGAAGCTACCCGCGCACCAGATCTCTACGACCGTATTTTCAGCGTGGGTTCAGCATCTCGTGCCCGTGACGCTGCAGACACGCTGCATGACCGTGAAGACATCTCATCCGATCCAGACAAGAATCCTCATATTTCAGCGCACAATGCCGTCCGGCCGACCCTGAGGGCGGTCGAAGACTACCGGCTCGGGACCGTTCAACGAATTCGTCTGCATCAAAACTATGAGAAGTCTGTTCGGCGGGCTGAAAAACGTGGCCGTCCTCGTTCTGGGGGGAAGAAATCTAATGATGGCGGTGTTGAGCCACTGTATTACACGCCGCTTGTCTGGGGTTACCCGATGTATGTGCCCTATTACGGTCCATATATGTGTGACCCTGGTATCAGCGCAGGTGCCTACCCTTGCAACCCAAGTTGTATGAATGTTAGTTCGGGAGGTGTTGGAAATTGCTGCTCGGGTACCTGTGGTGGAGGTGTTGCTGCTGGATCTTGTGGTGGATTTGGCTCTGCCGGCTGTGCCGGAGGAACAGGTGCTGGTTGCGGAGGAGGAGGCGGAGGAGGAGGATGCGGTGGTGGTGGTGGAGGCGGCGGCGGAGGCTGTGGCGGCGGCGGCGGGGGAGGTGGTGGGTGAGGTGGTAAGTTTATCACCTCGTATACGATTGAAGACATGTGCTAATCAGAAACAGGTGGTAGTAGTTAAGCCTTTAACTTCTACAAGATATGGGATACCTCGATGTTGTCACTTCTTCTAATTGCTTTCGAGCGTCACTTTCAATATCTCAAGAGACCGACCGCCTCGGTCCTCGCTGCCTTGATTGCTACTCTTGTTGCTTGGCTTTGGTGTTTTACATTTTGTCACTCTACTCCAATTTGCTGCTTAGTCTAGCTTTAAAGTGCGTATAGTATCCGGGCATAACTAAGCAAGCTTTACAAATAAGAAGCCTTACAGCTTGTACCCATCAATAATCAAGCACTTCTGTACATAACTTCGCATATGCGAAGAAAGTCATCCAAGAAAGTGATTTGGACGAATTTCTTTTTATTCAGAGATTATGAACATTTTAACGAGGGTATAATGGTCCATGTACAAAGGACTCGCTACATAATGATGCACTTATTTCGTCGTTTCCGGCTCCGTTCCCGGATAGTATGTTCATTCCAATCCTCAATGCGCCGCCGCCACTCCACGTTCTCAGGGGGTGGAAGGCTGGTAGGCTCTGTCGAGACCCGTCGGCGGAAAGATCGTTGTCTTTCCGGTATTTGGGCCTCATCATCTGCAGCCGCAAGGTCCAATGCGTTGCCATGTGGCTGTGGGATATGGAGCAGATTTGGGGATGACACTGAATATGGGAGGTAGGCCTCTCCGAGCATTGTAGCACCCAATGAAGGCATTGGCATGATTGGTTCTCGAGCAGCTTGTTCGGCTGATTGAACAGTCAGCTGCGGAAGTGGTTGGAGGTGTGGAAGCTGGCCCGTGACGATCGGAACGATTGGCGATGTTGCGGTTTGTGGTCGAGGCCAAGTGTGGATTGGAGAGCTCTCTGTGACGACAATTTGTTGTGGAGCCTGGGGTGCAGCCAACCGAGGAACGTCAACATGATCCTGAATTGGATCATCCACTGGAGATGCCGCAGAAGATCGTCGAGCTCTCACAGGGCGTCTAGAGATAGAGCCTAGTCGTTGAAGAATGGCTGATTGTGGGCGTGGGCGATCTTGGGGATTTGGTCGCGGGACACGAGCGGTTTGGGCTCTTTGGATCTGCTGGGTGGCCGGATCGCCGGACTGAGGCCGATTCATGCGACAACCCGGAAGCAGTGTCTGTCGTAAATGCTCTGGCAAAGGTTCATCTGGTTCACGCTTGTAAGGGGGAGGAGGCGGCACCCAATTGTCGGCGTCGCTTTCATGAGGCACATAACGGCGACTGGGGGTATTGCGATACCGGGGGTCATAACGCCCTCTAGTTGAGGCTGCAGCTGTAGCAGCCCGGTGAAGTGTGTCCTGAGAGCGAGGCTGGGTGTTATCATATGGAATCTCTGGCACATTCCCCGGTGTTGCTTCCTCTGGAGATGTAGGAACAGAGAGGCTGTTGCGACGAATGTGTGGCAGTATTGTCTGGCTTGTAGACCGTGGATTCATTCGTGGAGCTCTTGAAGGTCGATGGCCGAGGGCCGAAAGTGTTGAATCAGTATCACCACGGTGCAAGCGTGTTCTCCTTCTTTCCAGCTCGACTTCCGTATCCAAAGATGAGTCTGGTTCCATGAGTATCTTCGGCTCTGTTTCCCCAACTTCAAGATCAACTTCGACTTCCTCGCCATTGGTAGTTGACCGCTCAAAGTCTAAAACAAGCATACGCCCGCCATCGACGGGGACATCCTCCTCGCCAAATAACTGTGGACGAACACCCCCAGGTGCCACGGCAACTAATCGACGTCGATAGGTCGTTTTCTCTGTCGACTGCACCCAGTGAGCGGCAGTCATTCCTTGCATGTCAGTCACTTGACGACCACGAATCAATGTCTTTGGTTGTTGAATAATCTTGTGTAACTGCACAAGATTATCACGTGGGGGAGCTTGGCTCTCATAATGATGATCCCCACTGAAACGAGTTTCACTGTTCTCATTCGGCCCAGAATTTGTACTTGTCGAAGGAAGATCAAGGCGCTTCGGTATACCGTAAATCCAGACTTCCGAGTCTTGGAAACCCAGGGCAGCAAGCTCACCGGCTTCATCTGTCGTAGGAAGCATGATGGGCAACATTTCTCGCGGTTCCTCCGCCATGAATGGACTGGCAAAGTAAACACCACTCAATCCAACATTGTTGGTTTTGATTGCTCTGAATGCCGCTAATTGAATATCGTATCCAAGAATCCAGCTATCATCCGATTCCTCGTGGCCATCAATCAAACAAGCGTGTGTGAAACCAGGCGTCACTTCGGGAAAGAGAATTTGTGTTGTCCACATCCGCATTTGCACTTCCTGAGGTGTTGCATCGATCCCTGGTTCGGTGTAAAATGGGGCTGTGATTGTCATAATACCATCCAGTTCGCAATCTACTGGAGATCCGAGCAGCATAGAACCATCTGGGGAGAATGAGATTGCATCGACTCGTGGGCAACGAGCTGCTCGACGTTCCGTCGCTAGAGCTGCCTCCCCAACGGCATGGACTTCCATGCAGTCCTCGAAGGATAAGGCAAGTACACTTCCCGTGGGGGAGAAGGTCAAGTCACGGGGGACATCATTGAGTGCTATGGTCTGGATCAATCTCACCTCTTCATCCGAGAGAGAGTAGATATTGATCTTGTGCGTGGAGGACAAGACAGCAAGGAGGGAGCCATCGCCGTGAATGGTAGCACCCAAGGGTCGGCGACGGGTTTTCAATTCGTACTTTACGGCCACAGGATCTGCAGCCAGATTCAAGACCACTATACGGGAGGAACTGATGCAGAGAACCAGCTGGCCATTTGCTGAGAAAGAGAACCGAAATACTTCGCCCTGGGGAAAGGCAGTGGATGAGCTCATGGAACTCGAAATTAAGCGGACCAGTGTCCGGTGGGGCCGCAGAAACACATCAAATGCATTCCGTCTGATTTCTTCGACAAACTGGTGTTTGAGGTTTGACAGAGTGTCAGTCTCACCCAGCGCAGGAATCGCGCCCCGCGCCCACGCAAAGGAGGGACAACGCGATAAGTGATGCGCATATAGTGCTGGAGAATCCGACGTTCGTCTCCATCGTCGATTCAACAGAGCCAAAGACGCGAAGGTATTCGCATCCGCGGCATAAAGAATGCTACGACGGTCAGAATCGCGCATTCCACACAGCCTCGGGGACAAAGGACGTATTACGATACTTACTGCTCGATTACTTTGGGCGGCAGCCGGTCAAAGGCGCCGGTCTCTCGTGGGGAAGAGGCATCATCCTCCATGATCACCAGCGATCCACGACATGCGGAATTGCCGCTGGCATCCAAGTTGGAGATGCCCTTGGAGAGTGGCTGTGCGTCCCAACCTCCTCCCTCATGACGCCGGCAGTCGATCGCTTGCATGACTATAAATAGGACTGCACGTGGAATGACTCAGCATCCCCAGTTTGACCTGTTTGCAAAATCTGAGTTGCAAATCTGCAAATTTGCAGTTCAATGCCAAGCGCGGGCGCAATTTGCAAACTGGCGAGCCCGACATCGCCGCAACACCGAAGTCGACCTTCCCCTCGCACGTTTAGACCATCACCATTGAGGAATCAACAAAGGTCACCTTGCCATGGAGTCTAATGCCCCTTGACCCACGGGTGACTCGCACCGTTTGCCCCCCGATCCGATCGCTCTATAAGTTTCGCATTCGGCCGGGTCGTACCCCTCACTTTGACCAATTGATCGGCCGACTCCGAAAAGTCCCCGGGGACTTTTCCCCAGATTGTTCCTCCATCCCCCTCCCATTGTCGGCAGCTACTCGGGTTGCGCAACATGTCGCCTGCAACTATTCAAGTCAATCCCTCTTCCAAATTGCCATCGCCCGGGTTTAATGCCGGTGCGCGACCCTACCGATCTCACAAGGTTCGCGCCTGCGATCTCTGTCGCAAGCGCAAGTCCCGATGCACAGTCGATATCCCGGGCCAGTCCTGCCTGCTGTGTCGCGTGCAGGGGGCCGACTGTCATTACCAGGAGGAACAGAACCAGGAAGCTTCAGTGTTGAGCACAACAGAATCCAAGCCATGGGCCATAGGACCACCAGTCGAGCCCATGCCGGGGCAGAAGCGCAAGCGCAGTCTTGATGGACTTCCAAATTCACTCCAATCGCCCAATGGGCCTAGTCCACAGGGTACGAACTCATCCTCAGGGCACCGAGGAAGCGATGCGCGGCGCAAAGAGGATGATCCCCATAATGAGTCAGTGCTCATCGTTGGACCGATGGTGGCGGAGGATGCCCAAGTTATTGAGAAGCACATGCCTCCTGAGCGGTCCAGTTTCTCTGAAGAACCTAGCAGCCACCCTTACAATATCTATTCGAGTGATCCCAGAAAGCCCGTCCTCTACACCACCATCTCTCGCCGGAGGAAAGGTATGCGACGCGGAGTTCCTCCGGGTGAGAACCAACGAGAGATTCTGGAGCAGATACTGGGTCCATTCAGACATGATCTTGTGCGACTGTAAGTAATATCGAATGGCAAAGCTCTATGGCAAGATTTCAGGCACTGACTTTGCTTCTACCAGCTTCATCGACCGGTTCAATGTCGCCTTCCCCATTTTTGACGGCGAGTCGTTCTGGGAGTCCTATATCACCGAGGAGCTGGAAGATCCGCCAGCTTCACTCGTGTGTCAAGTTTATTCCATGTCGCTCGTGTACTGGAAGCATACTGCAAAACTCGCATGTCACCCCAAGCCCGACGTTCGGTACGCCGTGAACATGACAGTTGCTGCATTGCATGAGGAGTTTTCTGCGCCTGGGCTTTCGACTATAAGTGCCGCGTTGATTGATCTGACGGGACGGCCGATTTTCTCTATGACTGGAAATGCTATCAGCTGTGGGCGAATGCTGTCACTCGCAAACTGTCTTGGATTGAACCGGGACCCGAGCTTGTGGAAGCTCTCTCAGCAGGAGAAGGACCACCGCATTCGTCTCTGGTGGGGAGTAGTGATACACGACAGATGGTATGAAAAATTGCACGGCACTCGGCGTCTGGTTTTCTATTTACTAATTTGTTCGACAGGGGAAGTTTCGGTCACGGTGTTCCGCCTCAAATTGCGAAATCTCAATACGATGTACCCTTGCCAACTATCGATGGGCTGGCACCCCCTCATATGCGCAGCACAGAGCGTGTGCGTGCAGCTCGCTGTCACATTGCTCTTTGCACATTGACGGAAATTCTAGGCGAATTGCTACCACTGGTCTACGGTCTGCAAGCAAAGTTGGCACGCGAGAGCTCGAAGAAAATACGACAAATCCGAACTGATCTAGACTTGTGGGAAGACTCTCTCCCTGACTGGTTACGGTCACCGACGCAAAATCTCGGGGACCAGCTACATGCATCAAGCAGCTTGCAGCTTGCATTTTTGGCGGTAAAAATGCTAATTAGCCGAGTGGAATTGAATGTAAGTACTTCGACGATAGTTTCGATGGCCCTTTTAAGCTCACAACATTTCTGAAGGAGGTCAACAATGCGGAAACAGACAACCCCGAAGCTCGTCGATACTTCCAGACAGAGTGCCGCAGATCGGCAGAGGAAATCGTGCGGTTTATTTCATCTTTGCGCAAGGAAAACTTCAAGGAGTTCTGGCTGCCTTGTATGAACACCTACCTTTCTACTGAAACTTTCAAATCTCAGGAGCTAACAATCTCTTTAGATAGCGCCTTCCACCTGACCTCTACGGCGACCCTTCTTGTTCGTTGCGCCCTAGAAACAAATGACACCGAAGTTGCCCGGTCGTGTCTCGCCAACGTTGAGACCCTCCGTACCGTTTTGCGCCGGGTTCAAGAAGAGGAAGACTGGGAAGTCGCGGACATGTGTCTGGACCACTGTGAACGAATCATGCACAGACTCCCTGGAACTGGAGCCACAATGGACCAGAATACAACTGCTTCACTGGCCGACAACGGCCTGGTCAACCCAGCCGCAATTTCATTGCCAGAGACACAGACCAACAATGATATCGTGGACGATATGATGTCCATCTCGAATACCTTCGGGACGATGGATGGCTTCCCATTCGACATGACAGGCATCTGGGATGTTTCTGTTTTCCAAGATGTTAATCTGTCTTAAAACTCCCGCTTAATCATGGGTCTGGTTTCTCCGGGTTCCAAATGTGTGTCTTGGGAGGACGACTAGGCGTGTACTCTATTTTAGAATGGTAGCTCTAAACAACGTATATATACCCTAGGGTTTCGATGCGGAACCCCAACAATGCACATAATCCAGTCTACCAATTCAAGTTTTCTGTTTCAAATTAAAACAAATCTGACTTATAAATTTTGTACATCGGGGAACAATAATCAAGAGAATCGGACACGAAAAGCTATTTTACAAGTTGTTCCGGGAAAATGGAATAATCAGAACGAACCCAGGAACCATCTAATGCCCCGCCCCTTGCCCATAAATGACAAATAAAAAAAACAATTCGCAAAGATGATGAGTTGGGAAGATCCAAGGTAGATAGGCTGTTTCAAGCCAGCTTACTCCTTGTTGCCACCGGCACCAAACACACCGGTGAACGAGCCCTTCATGCTTGCCATTTGTTCCTGGCGAGCCTTCTCCTCTTCAGCAGCCATCTCAGCGAGCCACTTCTCACCGTTCTCGCGGATCTCTCGCTCAATCATCTCGTAGTTCTTCTGGCCGCGCTCACGAATCTGATCCCACAGCATCTTGCCCTGAGCCAGACCCTCGGAGGGAGACACCTCACCGTCCATGCCACGGCCCGACTTCAAGCCAAGAGCCGAGGCAAGGCTACCCATGGAGATGGAAGGCTTCTTTTTCTTCTCCTCGGCAAGTTCCTTCTCGAAACGCTCGCGCATGGCCTTCTCACGCTTGGCAAACTCGACCGGAATCACAGTGCCGTCAAATGACTTCAACACGGGACGGACATCCTCAACACCCATACCGGCAAGGTATTCCAAGAAGGGAATGAGAGCGACCAGGGTCTTGTCCTTAGGGTCACCAGTCCACTTATCCAGGACGACCGCGTTTTCGGGCTGCAAGCGGGCATGCTCTTCCTTGGTATCGAGGAGAATGACCTTAGACAGGTCTCGGTTCAGGTATTCCAGATCCTAGCCATTATGGTTAGTGAAAATTGAAGTTGTGATGTATGCCGATCCGAACATACCTTAATGTACTCGCCATCTTTGTAGCGGGTAGCCTCACGGAACAAAGGCCAGCGGATGATACGGTAGGGGTCGAGCTTCCGGAGAACCTGGTCGGCCATCATGCTGGGCACAGTGGTGAAGAGAACGAGTTCGTAGTACTGGTTGAGGTAGCGAAGGAAGTAATCGACACCGGGGCGCTTCGCAACGCGCCATCCGTGCTCACGGCTCCACTCGCTGTGGACGAGGAGGTCCTCCAGACTGAGCACCAGGGTGTAGGGCTGGCGCATGCTGGGGTCCTCATCCGGAAGCAGCTTCGGGAAAGCAGGATCTTTGTAGTAGCTGGTAAGGTCACTCGTGCGAGCTTTTATACGGTTGTACCAGAGACCCAGACCCCATCCAGACGGCTGCTCAGGGTGAGCACGCTCCTCCTCATCGGTTTCCCAGTTGCGGCCCAGATAACCCATTCCAACGACACCGCCGGCCAACATCACGGCGTACATGATGTTGGCCGTGCGAGCCTTGCGGCGATCATGAGATGTCTCATACCCGCCCTTGGGGATATCACCGCCACCTCCCCGTTTCTCTTCGCTATATTCCTCTGATGTTGGATCCTCGGTGAGGTTGAGGTGTGATTTCTTGGTACGACCTTCGAGCTCTGCAGCCAAGGTTGATGGGATACCCTGGGTGAGGTCAGGGAGGGGCTTCTGAGGGAACTCTTCGGCTTCGGACTATGGGCCATGACAAGTTAGAAAAGGGATGTTCATGCCGACTCAATGGAATAAGACGTAGGTGTAGGTAGCTCACGGGTTGGGCGTCAGTCTCGGGTTGAGCCTTGGTATCGAACTCGGGTTGTTCCGTGGCCTGCTCTGCTGCTTGAGGCTTCTGTGTGGGCTTGCGCTTCTTCTGCTTTGTTTCCTGTGGCTGCATGGACTCGGGAAGGGTATACGGCGTATTGCCCTTGCCTTGAGCGTACCACCGGGGCCGCTGAGCAGAGAGGGCCGAAGTCCGGACGGCAGAGGCGAGGACGTTGGGCCTCGTAAGAGGCAGAACGACACGACTCAGCATGACGGGGCAGGGGTGGGTATGAAAAAGGGGATTGAAGAACAGGAAACGCAGCTGTCCTTTCCCGGCGGTTCTCGTCACTGACGGGTCGAAAAGTCGTCGCGTGGTTCGGGCGGCCCACACGGACCTGTTGCGCAGATTCTTTTTAGGGCGCAGCGGCGCATCTTCTCACCTCTTTTCTTCTTTTTTCTCCAATTATGAAAGTTCCACCCAGCAAATAATTTGACCCAGCACGCCTCTTCTCATGCGTGCTGGACTGAAGTCGCTGGGGAGACCGAAAGAAGTTTCTTCTTTTCCCACATCCAAGAGCCGCAGCATAGGCCTCCAGTGAAGCTACAGCTCCGTTCGTGGGGAACAATTCCATTCAAAGCTGTCGTCCAGTTGAATGGCAAACGAGGCTGAGTCTCAAGCCAATGTTCTTGCTTGCCTCAGATTCCTGCCAAGAATGCAATCATTCATGAAATTTCTCCTCCATCTCTAGAACCCGTGCCGCGTACTTAATAGATCTTCTCGCCTCTTCCCAACTCTTCTCTCTGCCATCATGGCCCCCAAAAAGGCGCGAAAGCCCATTGACATCCCAGAGCCGTCAGACGAGTCGGGACCAGATCCAAAGCCACCAACGCGAGTGCCATTTCGTTTCCTCGATTTACCATCCGAGATTCGCCTGCGCATCTACCATTTCGTCCTTTTCACGCCCACCCGGAAGAGTCGTGCGGTGCAAAATGCGGGCACCGTCGGCTCCTCTGCGAAGAAGAGCAAATTTGTCGGCCCAACCTCGCATCGTATTGCACTGTTCCTCGTCTCGCGCCGCGTCTACGATGAAGCCAGTCATATGTTCTATTCGTCACAGATCTTCCGCCTCTTCCCCGTGCAGGATTTCTCACGTCGGCCGACTGTTCGAGCCCTTCCACGCCGCCACCGACCGTCCGTCACCACCATAGAATTGATTCTGGGCAACAGTTGGACTGCGCCGCCACGGACATGGACTATCAACCAAGGACTGGGTCTGCAGGACATGGTTCTCACGCGCACGCTGAAGGTTTTTATAGAGTGTGACCCTTCACAGCCGGTCTTCGAAGGATTCCGCATCTCGAAAGAGTACTATACAGATTTCGCGGGGCAGCTGATGCAGCAAATCCTAGAGCGCCTACCGGGCCTAGTCCAGGTGGAGTTTGACGCGTATCCTTCCGTACGCAAGAATGGCGATCTGATGCTACGGTTGCTGCAGGAGGCGCGGGCGGCCCAGAAGAAAATCCTTTGGGGCCCAGAGAGAGGCTGGACAGACTACGAGGATAACGAAATTCCAGAAGAAGAGGTCCCAGCGGACGCCATGGGTGATGGCCGGTGTTCCAGTAACCCGGATTATGTTGACACATTGGCAAACACGCTCCAGAACGTCAGCCTGGAGGCGGGGCCAGTCCGCACATAGCCTTAAGAAATGCGCAGCTAATGTTGGACATGATACGACTTTGGATATACATACATTGCGTGGCGTTGATAAAGTCCACTGGGTGGTTCGACTTGTTACATATTCTTTTATACACAGAAAATATTTTGTCAAAGGTATTCTCAACTTAATACTTTTTTTAATAAGTTAGGAGACTACTACATTCTATATTATTCCTCGTGGAAATGGTGGGTGAACATTTTATGGAGAATAAAACAGAATTTCGTAATTAGAGCGTTTAGGTTTCATACGACCTCTAACTCTCTAGAGCTCCTCATCCACCTCCATGTTGGCGCCATTAGTGCCCTCTTTCGAGCTCGATTGCCGAGCCACAGAGGCCTCCTTATCAATCATTTGGCGGGACACGGCAACAATGTTGTCTTCGATCAATTGCTGGCTAACGTCCTCAATATCTACAAATAGTTAGCATGTTAAGAAGTGGTCAACGGGTTGAACAGCACATACGTTTCTTGGGATCAACCTTGCCGACATATCTCGTCTTCAGTTGATCCTTGCTCAGCTCTGTCTCCTCCTTCACCCGCTTCTCATAGCCCTCGGCAAGGCTGACAAGCTGCTTCATCTGCTCCACATTGTGATGACCGTCTTCGTGGAAATCATTCATCTGCAGAGCCTCAGTCCACACATGCTTGTGCAGATTCATCAGCATGTTCTCCTCCAGTCCCGTCTTTCGGTAGTTGAGTCCAATACTATAGTAGTGACGGTTGAGGCCGTGGATAAGGGCCTGAATTGAGGGCTTGTTCAAGTGGCCCAAGTTAGAGGTTGTTTGACGGGGCTCCTGGCCCATGACAACGGTCTGCGGCTGAATAAGGCGGAAGGCGTCAATAACGACCTTGCCCTTAACCGACTGGATGGGATCCACGACGACAGCCACCGCGCGGGGAGTGAGCTGTTCGAAAGATTGCTGAGTGTTGATATCGACGGAGGAGAGCCAGCAGCCGAAACCAGGATGAGAGTGATACCATCCAACGACGGTCTCTGGCCTATTGTTTGATCATCATTAGCACACTATTCCCAAAGTCCGCAAATGCAGATCATAGAACATACCGTCCCGTTTGCCGGAGCATCTCCATCATCTTGGTTTGGAAGACGGGGTCCACAGCCTCAACACTGACACCAGTACCACTCTGAGGCATGGCAAAAACATCCACAACACGAACTGTATATTCATCGACAAATTCACCCAGCATTAGACCCATAACTTCCATCGGAACGCCTGCGCGGCCGTGTCGCAACATCTTCAGCAGCGCCAGAGAGGAAATGTGAACGGTTTCGGAGTTATCGATCAGATTCGGCGTGTCCTATAAAAGGGTCATCAGTTAAAATCGACGTCGTTCCATCATAGCGGACAGTGTGCAGCTCTTTCTGCGAACACAGCAGCTCCGGCAGGCGGACACATGGCGAGTAGCCACGCTCTATAATCACTTACACCACCAGGGGCAGCGCTTCCCATCCCCATGCCTTGCGCGGCCTGCAGCATTCTGTTGAGGCGGTCCATGATGGCTGAGAGTAATGAGTGGAAGGGCGAAGAAGGAGGGAATCAGAGATAGCTTCCTAGGTGGAAGCTCCCAGAAGGTCGATCTGTCTCTATCGAATTGAATTCACCACAAGACAGCTGCAAGCAGATGCAATGCAAAGGTCGCAGACAAATAAATGAGATGTTTTAGCAACCTTGACGACTGATGTTGGAGGGCTCTTGTTGATGGTGCTTGGTCAGAGAAGCAGTCGGCCCGGGAGCTCGACTGACGGCGGGCGGTGAGTGATCTGCCATCGCCCTTCCCACGCGGCGGTCGATTCTCTCACGCCTTTCCCGTCGTGATTCCCTGCGCCATGGGCTCGTTGGAACTTGTATAACTCTGTGTTTAGATACCCCGACGGTCTCCTCGCGGTGGTGCCTGATATCTCAGTGCCCTGCCCCTCCCGTGTCTCGAGTGCCCTACGCCACATCGTCCTCTCCTAACCCGCATACTTCCTATCTTCCTCCCCTCTCGATTGACAATCCCTCCGGAAATCCTTCTGGCAAATCGGGCCCAACTCGCTTCTCAATCATGCCAGAAATGGCTGCGGAACCGCTCTCCAATGGCGTCGGCGCCAACAATAAGAAGGTTGCTTACTTCTACGACTCTGATGTCGGAAACTATGCCTACGTCTCGGGCCACCCTATGAAGCCGCACCGTATACGCATGACCCACAGCTTGGTCATGAACTATGGACTTTACAAGAAGATGGAGATTTATGTGAGATTCCTTCATCAATTACCTTAGCAAGGCCAAATCAAAACCACGGTACTAATGCAAGAGTCGCGCAGCGCGCTAAACCGGCCTCCAAATATGAAATGACCCAATTCCATACCGATGAATATATTGACTTCTTGTCAAAGGTCACGCCGGACAACATGGATCAATTCTCAAAGGAACAAAGCCGATACAATGTGGGTGACGATTGCCCGGTCTTCGACGGTCTGTTTGAATTCTGCGGCATCAGTGCTGGTGGCAGTATGGAGGGCGCGGCACGTTTAAATCGCAACAAGTGTGACGTTGCTGTCAACTGGGCTGGTGGTCTGCACCACGCCAAGAAGAGCGAAGCTAGTGGCTTCTGCTACGTGAATGGTAAGAATCATGAAATCCCTATAAGGACTCATCTGTGTATTAACGGGCTGTAGACATCGTTCTCGGCATCCTGGAACTTCTGCGTTTCAAGCAGCGGGTTCTCTATGTCGATATCGATGTGCACCACGGTGATGGTGTTGAAGAGGCATTCTACACAACGGATCGTGTGATGACTGTGTCCTTCCACAAGTACGGCGAGTACTTCCCCGGTACGGGTGAGCTGCGTGATATTGGCGTGGGTAATGGCAAGCACTATGCAGTCAACTTCCCTCTCCGGGACGGTATCAATGACCTCTCCTACAAGAGCATCTTCGAGCCTGTGATCAAGAGTGTTATGGAATGGTACCGCCCCGAGGCTGTGGTTCTACAGTGTGGTGGCGATAGTTTGTCTGGTGATCGCTTGGGTTGTTTCAACCTGAGTATGCGTGGACATGCCAATTGTGTCAACTTCATCAAAAGCTTTGACCTGCCTACCCTGATCCTTGGCGGCGGCGGTTACACCATGCGTAACGTCGCGCGTACCTGGGCCTTTGAAACGGGTATCCTGGTCGGAGATAGCCTGGGCTCTGACTTGCCCTACAATGACTACTACGAGGTACGGGCTTCCCCAAATTTGAATACCCAGCTCCATGAGCTAACGCGACTCTAGTACTTTGCTCCCGACTACGAGCTTGATGTCCGTCCTTCTAACATGGACAATGCCAACACGAAGGACTACCTCGACAAGATTCGTAGTCAGGTTGTTGAGAACCTCAAGCGTACCGCATTTGCACCTTCTGTCCAAATGACCGATGTGCCCCGCAATCCACTTGTTGACGGCATGGATGATGATGCCGATGATGTTCTTGACGATCTTGACGAGGACGAGAACAAGGACAAGCGATTTACCCAACGTCGCTTCGACCAGTATGTCGAGAAACCTGGAGAACTCAGTGAAAGCGAGGACGAGGAAGAAAATGCTGCCAATGGTGTTCGTCGCCAACCTGGAGCTATTCGCCGTCGAAACCAAGTCAACTACAGGAACCTCGACCCGGCAGACTCTGGTCTCGACAGCGGTATGGCGACTCCTCAAGATGCCTCGTCTGTGGCTGATGGCGATGTGGATACTGCTTTGGATACCAGGATGACCGATGCCCCCCGAACAGAGCCCGATGCGTCGGTCACAGCATCAAACGACCAAGATACCCCAGCTGATCCCGATCAAATGATGCTAGAAGGCGAAGACAAGGATGTTTCCGTGACTGCCTCTCGGCAGCCTTCCCCTCCCCAGCATGACGAGGACACGGCCATGGAAGATGCCGCCCCGGCCCCTGACGCTGAGCAGTCTGGACCGACGGCTGAGGCTCAAGAAGAGAAGAAGCCAGAGGCATCGCCTGTCGTGGAAGATTCATCGAAAGCACCTCTGTCTCCTCCCCGGGCTCAATCTCCCTCGAAAGAGCCGTCCGCGCCTGCAACGGACAAGGGTGCCGAAGTACAGGAGTCTGCGCCTGCTGAGGGTACGGAAGCTAAAACGACAACGTCAGAGCCTTTGGGCGAACCGGCCACGAAGGAAGAGGAGTAGAGAGCAACAACTCCAGCAACAATATCGGATCTGGCGCAATGGGAAATAGGCAGAAAGGTGTTATTGGTTTGGCAGCATGCTCGCAGTCTTATTCGACAATGGGGACGGACTGTCTCTCTCCACGGCGAAACACACGATGGCTGTTTCACGGGCTGGGAGTTCTTCTAAGTACTTGTCCCCTGATTAAATTTGCCAAGACAGAAGATCAGGTACCTCTTTATTTATCCGCAAATTTGCATTCTTTTGGAATGAATCGATCCGCCTGCGTCGTAGCTGTTCAGTTTTCTAAAGTTCTTTTCACTGCGAACCTCTGCGAATGAAATCTATATAATTGAACGGCCCAAGCTCTCTATTGCCTTTAGCTGCTGTAAACCATTAAAACCGCCGTCTCTCAAGGAAGGCGTCACATTTAGGGCAATGTACCCGAAGATTACTGTTAGTATGTCCTATTTCACCAATTTTACCATAGCCTTCAAAAGGTCGACGACCTCATTACGATTTGTAGGGAAATTCTCTATACCGATATCTTCCTGGTGAGGTACCCAATGGTTACCCTAATGGATGCTTTAGTACCTAAAGGTCCATAATATCCTCCCAGACCAAATTATCAAGCTGTCTGGATACTAAGAAGCTTATAAAGAACGCGAGAGTTAAGGTTGGGATACATCCTATCACGTGAGACCCATAGGTCCATCATGTGGATATCTCCGCCAAGCCGAAGTAAGCGTTGACTCTATACTGGTCTTCACTGATACACCATCGCCATGATGACTCCTTCTAAGAGCCTCACCCCATATCCTGTTAGTATTATGAACACGCCTCACTTAGGTCACATCACTAGAGTCTCCTTAGCCCAAGGGCCCTCCAAAGCCGACCTGACAGACCACCTAAAGTCTTCGGATGTTTCTTACCAGTTGGGTAATCCAGTAACTACAGAGGTAGCTACCCTTCTAGATACTCTAGTCCCTAAATATTCTAAGTATTATTCAAAAAACTGGTAAATGGGGTACTCTTAACACTGCCCAAATAACTGGGGCGGGAGAATATAGATATCATCCACGTGACCTGTGATACTTAGGTCATCAGTCTGGTCTAATCCCGAAATGGGTTAGTGCTAGGGCAACCCCGTCCACCAATGCGGTGCCAAGATTTTACGCACCCGCACACTAAGCGAGAAAGCACCGTGGACGATTCTTCGAACCTCGTCTCGCCTTCCTGTCGCCAACCCACTTCGACTCACTCGACAACCCCGTGTGATACTCGCCATCATGTCTACCCGTGGGTAAGTCTACCAGCTCTATACCCAGCCAAACGAAAAGGAGAATTTGTGGAGGAATTTGCCGACGATCTCGACGACCGAATGTGCACATTCAATGTTCAATTCAATGTTAAACATCTCGAGCGGGGAAGAAGACGAACGGACAATATGGAACTGGGATACACCATCAGAATCAAAGAACATGGCCAGCTAACGGTTAATCGCATTACAGTCGTGCCGGTGCCTCGGGCAACAAGCTCAAGATGACCCTCGGTCTGCCTACGTAAGATTTTCCCACAGTCGTGTCCCTCTCGTCCAGTGAACCTTGCGATGAACGCCATTTCGCCAACAACCGCGGTCGAACTAAGTCTCGTCACGATCTTTGAATGGAATGGAGGAAAACCCTTCATCAAAGGAAGCTACGCCGTGGGATTTGGAATCGCCGCAGGCAAAAAAAAAAAAAAAATACGAACGAAATGGACAAATCGAAAGCATCAATTGGACGAGGGATCTGGACACGACGAAGCGCTTTACGAAATGAGAAATTACGGAAATACTAACGGTTGTCTATAGTGGCGCCGTGATGAACTGCTGCGACAACTCTGGTGCTCGCAACCTTTACATCATTGCCGTCACCGGTACTGGTGCCCGTCTGAACCGTCTCCCCGCTGCCGGTGTCGGTGACATGGTCATGGCCACCGTCAAGAAGGGTAAGCCTGAGCTGCGCAAGAAGGTCATGCCCGCCGTTGTCGTCCGCCAGAGCAAGCCCTGGCGTCGCCCGGACGGTATCTACCTGTACTTCGAGGACAACGCTGGTGTTATCGTCAACAACAAGGGTGAGATGAAGGGATCCGCCATTACCGGCCCTGTCGGTAAGGAGGCTGCTGAGCTCTGGCCCGTGAGTTTTTTCCCTCTCTCTGCGCATTCATCTTGATGTGCATCATACGATTTAAAGAACCTCGACACTAACCTATCTTTCCAGCGTATTGCCTCCAACTCCGGTGTCGTCATGTAAGGAGAGGAAACCGAATAAAAACAAAAATCAACGATACCATACCTGAAACTCCTTGGGACCTGGGAACACGGGGTGCATACAAGACATATTGTGGAAGAAAAAAGGAGGGGGGTCCAACTGACGAGACGAATTCACCTGTGTTATTTCGAGCCGGTTTTCCTCCCATTCGTGTTTTTCTCTTTGAACACTGGCGATCTTCGGAAGTACTTGAAAAATACAAATTTTCATGACAACATCCAATCACTTTTTTTGTTGTATGCGCGAGGGAGGAGTCTGGGGGTATGAATTCTGCTATCATGGCGTCTTCATGTTCTCTTTCTCAGCCTAGGCTCCTAGGGGTCTATACAGGTTTAATAAATCTGATCCCCTTGTGACTTTCATGGGCCTTGTAGTTGATTCTGTAAATTAGCGTTGTCTGTCTGAGTCTACATGAGGAATGTGTATTGCTAAGACCTACATTGGCACCCAACCCATTTCCGTCATGACCTATCGTAGCCTGAGCAATGTTGAGACATAATATTACTGGCTGGCTGGTTGTTTATCAACGCGTCCGAGTCAGGTCAGGGGGAAAGCACAGTCTATTTTATTTGCAACGCTCAAGCTAAAAGTACAAGTAGCATCTCATGCACTATACAAAAAACAAGGAGCCCATTTGGGCTGTCAATCCGTCGTCTTTTCCTGCTTCTTCTGTCGGGAATCCTTTTTCGCAGGGATAATGCGCTGCTTCTTCATCGGTTCTGGACCGTCTTGCACCATTTGCTCTGTAGAGGCTTCGCCAGATCCAACCAACCGAACCATCACCCAAAGCGAAGCAACAACCAAGGTGACGAGAATGAGAACATGTACAGCCCACCAGATATGCTGTACACCAGCAGGACACATCGTGATCTCGTAATCCCATTCACCCACATCAACATCGAACCAAACAGACAAAAGACCCGCGTTTCCGCCGAATTCACCCATCATCGACCGGAGGGTGACCTCGCGGATAGATGGCGTTTCCAGCTGCACACTGGACTCGTCAAATCGCTTCGCAGCCCACTTCCAGCTTTGCGAGGAAGTATCATCCGGAGCATCGCCGTCTTGTTTCTCGCCCTCGTTCTCGGTAGAGGTGTGGTTCACAAGATGAACGGCATCACAGCCGGTGTGGTCATGACCCGTAAGAATGAGTCCTTTCCGGCCATACCCACCAGCAACGGCATTTTTGTCACCACTCATGCCAAATATACCCTGCAAGATTCCTGATGAACTGATAAAATCACTCAAATGGTTCTGCTCTCTCAATCCACCTTCTTTCCAGCGCGGAATATCGTCAGGTCCATTATCGTCGTCATCTTCGTGGAAAGTAAAATACGGTCCATCGGTGCACACTCCATCTTCCTTGTGCAAAGGAAGGTGGGTGAGGAGAAGAGTAAACGTAGACCTGTCCTCTACTGGGTAGAGACGCTTGCTAATAAGATCGTTCAGATAGTTGTAACTATGAGACTGGACAGCCTCAGACAATGCCGGAGTATCGAAGATGAGAGTATTGAGGTTAATCAAATGCAAAGTCGGAGTAATAGTTGACATCGGCTGATCAGTCTGAGCAGATCCCTCCGACCCATTAGTTCCGATTACAATAGGGGGGTGCTGAAAGCGAATATCCCAATTCGCGCGGCCAAATTCACGCTCAAAGCGTTCCATCCGCGCCTCACTCGCGTCACCTGCATAGCCAATATCATGATTCCCAGCAATATTGATCACCCGTCTCGCCCAGGCAGGGTCAGAGGATGGTCCCAGAGGCTCAAGTTCTTGTTTTTTGGCATCACTTTCAACAGCAACAGCCCCCGTTCTGGTAATATTATCGTCCACTCTTTTCCCACCGCGGAAAATACGGGTCCAATAGCGTTCACTTCGCCATGAGAATTCGTCGTCATCGATCCATTGGCTCCCGACAAGATCTCCCAATACGGTTGTATGCGTTGGCCGTGTCCACCAGAATAATGTGCGGTAGATGTGCGCGAGATAGTAGTCGTTACCCAGTAGATCGACCCGCTTTTGGAACGCACGGAGTGATCGTGGGATATCTTCGCTTGTGAGAGTCCATAGCCCGGTCGTGAAATTGGAGAGAACCTCTGCGTTCAGGAGAGATCTTGGGAAGGGGGTTTCGGTCGAGGCATCCTCCACAGCTTCCTGGACAGCTTTCCAATGTTTGCGTGCACGCGCAGCTAGTTTCCACTCCGGTAAAGGTAGGGACGTGTCTCCCTCGAGTTGCGGGTCTGCGAGGACTAGGAGTCTGAAGATGGCTGGTTGGGTGTCTGTCGCGGAGTCGGCTCGGAGGTGTTGGAGGAAGGTGTTTGCGACGGCATTTTGCTGTAAAGAGTCGAGAATCGAGTGGTCTCCTTTTATTGAGGGGCTTGGTCGAGGTAGAGGGAACGCACAGCCAGTGAAGACAGGGTAAAGGTAGAGGTAGACTGTGGCCGAGAGTGCGAGCGGGAACAGCAGCGCAAGAATGCGAGAAAGGAGGGAGCGGAGGGACATGAGGAATCGGAGTATTAGAAATATTAAGAGGAAATAATATACACCATAATGGATATATAGGGAAAAGATAAGAGGACGGTGCGGGTCGGCGAACTTGAAGGGGCGCAAGCTGAGACCCCGTGGTAAACAGAGGATCATATGCGGGTCAGATGCGGCGTCGGTTTTGCACACGCCGAGCAGTGCGCGGTTCGTCGAGTTCCTGGCCAGCAACAACCCCTTTATGAGCTATCATGCTGCAAACCAGTGCCAATTATATAACCTCCAATTTACTCGGGGTGGAAGCAGCTGGATGTTCGATTTATCACCCTCGCCGTTATTATTAGTATTATTGATTTTATTGCGCTCAAATGGATGTTGCCTTCAACTGGCTAGCAAGCCGAAGATCGTCGCGCGTATATACATACATACAGTGCCCGATAATAAGTTTATACTCAACATGAGAACCCAAGTCCTCATTAGATGCTTTTTTCCTCGGTCACGTACTACTAGTAGTACACCCATGGGTACTCAGAAGTGCCTGACTCTCCGGAATACCCTCTAAAATCCAAATTATATTGTTGTTTTGATTTTAGGAAACTGTCTCTAAACATAGGGTGGTATGTCTACCCATTGCATATACTAGAATGCAGCCAACTTAACCCTGGCAGATGAGGGGTTTATTCTTTATTCCTTTCCTTTTTTTTTTTTTATAAAAAAAAAGATAAAAAAAAAAAAGGAAAATCAAGACAATAAGGAACAGGAAAGGTAATGACCAAGAAAGTTGGTTAACAAAAGAAGAACAGGTGGGGTATCTATCGTTTCGCTGTCAGATATCAAAAGGAAGAAAGAAGAGTAACTTGAACAATCCAGACACATTGCCGAAATTAATCTATTTCGATAACCGTGTGATCCCCATGGTTGATGATGGAAGGTGATGATTCCTGTTTGGAGCGCGATGCTGCCCGATCTAAGGAGCCAGTAGCCTTGCGTTTGGCGGACATTGTGCTTGATTTATTTTGGTCAAGGGCCGAGTGATCGTCACTGACAACCTTTGTAGTCCAGGAACCATCAGCCCGGATGTCAATTGCTGTCGTGCCTTCCAGTCGTCCGCTTGAGACGAGCTCCGTGCGGATATTGACGAAGAAATCGTCAATGATCAAGTGACTCGGGCGAGCATCGGCCTTGCAGATAGGGCACTGCCAGTTGTCATTCAATGCGGCGGTCCCAGACTGTGATTTCCGGGTGTCTATGAAGGTGTCGATGTCAAAGCACTCTAGGTGGTCACAATTCCGAGAGCGAGCAGGGGTGTTGTAAATCTGCGCCATAAATGGATCAATGAGACTGACGGTCAGACTATCTGACACAACAGCTAGATCGTCGTCATCAGTAGTTGAGGACAGGAGTTTCTGGATTCTTTCTCGGGTCTCATTGGCGGGCATTGTGGTTGCTTGCTGCCGCACTTGATCATATCCCTGGATGAGCATGGATTCAATTCCGAAAACGTAACGAAAGTTCTTGCACTCGCCAGGCTCCAGCAGAAAGTGAAGTGAAAGCTTGTTCTCGCCTTCGATGAGATAGTGGGTGATATCTAGTGGAAGATCCTTGCCATTGTGGGATTTGCGGCGTACAAAGAGTTCTTTATTGTTGACATGGATGTAAAAGACACTAGGCCAGGAGGTAGTTGTAGTCGGCCATAGGTCATAAACCTTGTCTTTGTTGGAACTGCCAAGGGCGATCGCTCGTAAGCGAACAGTCGTGCACCCTGGTTGAAAGCTGGTGACTGGTTGTTTTCCATTTTGGCCCATCTCAAGACGTGGGACTCTCCGCAGATCATCTTGCGAAACATTGAAGTTATATTCGAAGGACATGTCGTCTGGGTCCAGGAAAGTGGGCGGCATAGCAAAGCCATGCAAATAAAAAAATAATTCGGAATCAACCAGCCCGGTGAGTCCCCGTCGAACCAGTTTCTTGATCGGATCACGAAGGTCGGCCTGGTGCAGTCCTAGTAGCATTGGGTTTGGATGCGCAACCTGTGGCATTCTGTATCCTGGGAC
Source organism: Penicillium sp. G339 (assembly GCA_027569595.1). Classification (NCBI taxonomy): domain Eukaryota; kingdom Fungi; phylum Ascomycota; class Eurotiomycetes; order Eurotiales; family Aspergillaceae; genus Penicillium; species Penicillium sp. G339. Next base: position 208,151 of record JAPDFJ010000011.1, read on the forward strand.
TGGGAAGAAACGAGTGGATGGTATCTGCGGAGTTTGAGGCAACGAAGTCTGTGACGTTACCATGGGCGAAGCGGGTGTCAGTGCAGATCTTCGCACGTGCGGTGACCTGCCTGGTTGGAATTGAGGAGTTTGTGAAGTACCCTGGCTACCATAAGGCTGCTGGGGGAGAGTGAAAGGCTGTTGACCCGTGGGGGCCATCTGCTGTACACTCCTGAAATTGACAGCCATATTGGGCTGCCGATCAAGCATCTGTGCCTGTGGCTGAGATGCTAAGATGGGCCCAGGCGGGACAGTATGCAGAGGGGAGGACGGGCTCGGATGAGAGGCAACACGCTGGATCGAAACATGGAAATTCTGGGGAGCCTGGGGAGCCTGAGGCACGTGCCCGGAGGGTTGTTGCATTTGCCTTGGGGCTGATTGCCACGTAAAGGGTGGATTCTCTGCAGCCAGCTGAGATGGATATGGCTGGCCCGTCGTTGGAGGAAGTTGCCAACCATGCGGCGGTTTGGTTGTTGGTGAACCTTGAGGGCCCCTGGCCGAAACCAACTCACTGGGAAAAATGGGAACCACCGGACTTGCAGGAAGGGCCACCGGGGCTCGCGTCGTGGTCGATGGGGAAGGTATGGTGGTTGGTGGCCCAGCCCGTTGGAGAGGCTGAGATTGAGGAATTGCGACGAGAGGCTTCATTGGAATCGCTTGATAAGCCTTGATCAAGGCCGGTATGTGCTTTTTAGAACCGACGCGTTCCGTCTCAGTGTTCTTTTTAAACAGACTTTGCAGATGGGGAAGGTGCTCTTGTGGATAGATATGTCGACATGTTGATGCAAAGATCACACCCAAGAGGACCGGTGATGGTAGTTGAAATTGTGATTTCATTTCCCCTACGAGAGGTGGATAACGGCGGTGATGATAGTATCCCGATTGAATTCGGTCGCGCAGGTGCACGAACTGTTCGGCAAGGCGTGGGAGACACTTCGTCAGCAGCTTCAGGTTTAAGCGACACCATTCCGTATGCATCAGATCCTCAAGTCTTGTGGGTAACTCAACAAATATCGACATTATTGTGGGTGGTATTTTGGCGTTAGCTTCCAAAAGGTCAATGAGCTTCATGAACCCCTGCTGAACGCCGGATGATTGAAGTTCGGGAATCTCATGTTCCCAAGGCTGCTGCGTGCCCACCGACCGTCGGCAATACACCTGGTGTACCACGAGATAGAAAATATCTCGGTCCTTGTACGCGTTTTCCAGTAAGATTATTCTCCCAGCGACAACCTTTGATGCCTGCTGGGCTTGATCCCGAAGGTATTCAAAAGCGGGCATCCACCTCTGCCAAACATCTTCGCTCGGGGTAATGCTCGAGGTGCGGAGAGTCGTCTGCTGCGGCGGCGGATTCTGCATAGACCCTAGTAAAGGCCCACCGTCAACCTGAACCAGTGCGTTTGTCTGCACATCTGTGAGACAGCATGTGGTGGGTGTCGAGGAGGGTTGGGCGGGAGGAGCTGACGGAGCGGGTTGGTATGAAATTGACGACTCACTCCGTCCATTCTCCCGCGGGTTCGTTGATGTAGCTTCAGGCCCGTCGTTTGCCAGGGAATGTGAGATGTCCGGGCTGATGCGGGAGCTCCCACTGGGGACAGGTGATGGGAGGCTTGCTGGGGAATTGTTTGTTTGTGGTGTAGAGTCCTGCACAGACGGTAAGTTGGCGCCCGGGGTCACGGGGGACATCAACGGCCCTACACCAGTGAGAGCAGGACCGTAGACATTCTTGCGAGTGTTAGGAAGGGGAGCGCTGGCAGGCACCGGCACCGGCGCTGGCTCTGGCACTGGGGGACGCATGGCGTCGACATGAGGGAGAGAGAAGGGGAGTGGTGCGGATGAAGTCATCCAGTTTCTCCGCGCAGCTCCCAGGAAAAGGTTCGCAGTGAAGTTGGAATCTTCAATATGGTCGGCACCACGCGATGCTCGCCTTGGAGACATGGTGCGGGAACTTCATGGTTGATGAGAATGGGAGGAGAGGAGCAGGTTCCCAAGAGTTGTTTGCCTCGAACAAAGAACCAACACAACCTGCAAGCCCCGGTCACTTTTTCACTTTTCCTCCCAACCACAATGGTCCTTGACGCCCACACTAATGTCAGTTCATTTCAGACAAGTAAAGCTCGAACCCTTGCCTATTGGACATTTCTACACGGTCGGCTGCTTCCATTCCGTCTGTGCATAATGCATGGTTTGAAAGGGGACTCCTTGTACTTCGTACCAAGTGGAAGGACTATGAGAAACCTCAAGAGCCACTCTACCCTATAGGCGCTTTCGACCAGTCTGTAAGTTGTATAGGCCAAATTGAGGTTCGATCTTGCGTGATCAGTCCAGTCAATCTTATGTACCTAAGGTACGATTATCACACAATCACAATCAGCGACATCAACTGCAGGCAGCCTGTTCTCTTTCTGTAATGTTCTTATGTACGTATGTACGTATGTACTTACTGTACTTACTGTACTTACTGTACCTACTGTATAGCTTGGGGATCACTATGGGTCTTAATTTGCTTGTAGACATACATAGTTCAGGCTAACTGCTTCATATTTTTGTTTTGTTTTTGTTTCTTCTTTACGCTACTTTTAAACTCTTGTTTGTGTGTTGTTCCGCCGAAAAAGCAAGCGGGGCCGCTAACAAAGAATGCGTATAGATGCAGCATGCAGGTACTTGGGCGCTTACAAGTCGAGTAGATGGAGCGATCATTAGACTATCAGAGGATCATGATAATCATATGATGACCCTGATTGTTCTAGGTATAGTACCTAGGTAATACCTAGTACTGACCTGGTATAGTATAGTACTGCTATCGCGAGTAGCCTTGGGCCTCAAGAATGGCCGCGTTCGGCCAGACGGGTGCATCCACTCCTCTCTTCCTCTCATCTCTCCCTCTTCTTTCTTTTTCCTTCGCCTCCCCCGTTGACTCTTGTATATGTTTCCCTTTTTCCTAATCCTCCAATCCGCCAATCCTCCACTCCCACCTCCCAACTCCCAACTCGCTCACTTGTGCAACTCAACTGTGGATTGCCCGGGCTAGAACCCTTGACGGCCGCACACGTCACTCAGGCTGGCTCCATTTTGGTGGGATCTCGGCTCTTTGCTTTTTGACTTCCTCTCTTTTTCATTTTACTCTTCTCTCTCCTTGGTTGACCCTCTCGGTTCGCTCTGCACTGTTTGACTTCGACTTCGACTTCGACTTCGACTTCGACTTCGACTTCGACATTCACCCCCATTCACCTCCCTTTGTGGGACCATTCCACGGAACTCTCAACACTGAACTCAACACTCGACGCTAGTCTACACCTTGTATGGTCGATCGGTCACTGCGCACTTGGCACCGGCACGGATTGGACGTGCACAGCTTCCGACAGTTCCAGCTTAGTTCCTCGCGAACCCCGCGAGCTAATGACCCAAGGGACCTAAACCTAAGCCTTGCGCTAGATTCCCCGAACTTCCTGCATTCTCTCCCCTTCCTCACCGAGACCTCACATTGTTCTCCCGAGATTCCAATCCGTCTGAGCTGAATCTCCTCTAATCTCCTTTCCCTCACGACAGGGCTGTCGGGGCCCCCATGTCCTGTGTCCTGAGTCCCGTGTCCTGTTAGTCAACTGCCCTAAATCCTCGCCTCGGCTTGTTTCCACCTCCGTGCGATCGAAGGAACTGGCTCCCCATCCATTTTCATCGCGAAATGGCCGACCTCTCCGTGGCGTCGCCCGCGCCGCCTAAAAACGTCCAGCGTGGTGATTATCTCGTCGTCTTACGTACGTCTTCCCGTGTGCGACACTTTGCGCGATCGCGAGCGCAATCGCGCTCGCTCAAAGTGCCCCCCCTCTTGCTCGCCTTCCCAACCTTGCGCTAACCCCAATCCAGATGATCACCAAAGACGCAGCGACGATGAATTGCAGATGGTGCGCGGCGATATCATTCATCTAGAGGAGATGGATGAGGAATTCCAAGATGGATGGTGGCTTGGAGAACAACCCGGCTCCGGCCAAAAGGGTCTCTTCCCAGCAGGTATGCCCCCTCTTTTCATCGTGCGATATTTATCGCGGTCAGCAAAACTCATTATCCATTCATCTTAGGCTTCACTCGCAAGGCCGAGGCCTACGAACTTCCTCAGACCCGTGCGCGCCCGGGCAATTTGGCAGCCATCAAGACAGACCCTTCACCCCCGCGCGTGATAGCATCCGAAAATACCGAGTCGCCTGCACAAATCCAGCCATCAACACCCGTCGAATCCTCTTTCGTCTCAGCTGGAAGTGAACAAACAACGCCCCAGGCGTCGCGACACGCAAGTACCTCCGATGTCTATGACTCTGTGGACTCTCCCATGCAACAACGTTCTGCCTCTTCTCCGTTGCCGCGCCCAAGCCTCGCGGCGGATATCCAGCAAACCTTCCGACGATCCATTGACAGCCATGCAAATGGCGAGGAGAGCCCCGTGATGAACGAGACTTTGAGCGTCATCGATGAACACATCACCGATATGAATACCCCTCGTCATAGCGTGTCGACCCAGGACGCAAAAACGATCAATGACTCCGGCAGCGAATACAGTAGCCACTTCAGCCATCGGATTTCATACATCAATGGGAATGAGACAGATGAAGAAGAGGGCGTCGGACCTACCGAAGAAGATGTTCGGCGATGGAATCAAACTGAAACTGCCAAGCACATGCGAGAGCTCGGAATGGATACCAAACACTGCGATATTTTCGAAGAACAGGAAATCACGGGTGATGTCCTTCTTGACATGGATCAAGATTTCATTTTCATGAAGGAATTTGACTTTGGTGTGATGGGCAAACGGCTCAAAACATGGCACAAGGTGAAAGCGTTTCAAGAAGAAGTCCGTGGCCTGAACCAGCCCCAACCACAAGCCCCCACTCGAGCCTCTGTCTCCAGCTTTTCGGTCGGCCCCGAAGAACGATCCCTATCTCGCGCCGGCCATGCTGGGCCATTCTTACCGCGCATCCCGACCGTGTCGGAGAAGACTGGCGCAGGCTACGTGTCTCGGGTTTCCGCTGTCCCTGGCCAACACCCACGGCTAGCCAGCAACGGTACTTCTCCTATCACACCGCACACCCCTCCCTATGGCCACGATTCGCCAAGACGAGTCTCCGCGGCCTCGATTCGTGATCTCAATCATACACGACGACATTCTTCCATCGATACAACACATCGCGGCCACCCTGATTCTTCTATGAATGGTCATCACAAAAAGCCATCATTCGATCGAGCTTGGACTTTGAACAGCGGTGGCCAGGGTCTACCAACGCGCCCAGGGACTTCATTGGGTACAACAGCGTACCGAGGACCGCAGGTCATCGCTACAGAATCAGAGCCTAATACACCTGATCATACGGATGACCTTGATCGAGGGTACTTTTCTGGGACTGAGTTGGACTCACGTCGAACTCGTCGCGTTCTGCAAAAGCGGACTTCGACTGGCGGGAGCATCAGTCATTCCCGAAAGTCAAGCTATGCCGACGATAGGATCAAGAGTGCTGGTAAACGCCAATCACGTATCGCCAGCGTTGATTCCATGCGCGATGCAGCTCGACATGTCTCTACTGCCGCCGAGACTTATCATGGCACACCACCAAAGAGTCGTTTCAGGAGTTTGAGTACACGTGTCTCTGAGCGAAGTGGTAATGATTCACAGGATAGCAAATCCGGTTTCTTCTCAAATCTTGGACCCTTCATGAAGAAGAGCGGCGATTCAGAGGGTTCCGTGCGCGCCTCACCATTACCCTTCAGTCTCCCGAAAATGGGTGGTGCAGGTCAACGAGTTCGACGAGCAGTCGGCCTTCGTGCTATTTCTGATGTGGTCGGCAAGGGAGCCGATACCTCAGCTCCTGTTTCACCCCGTGATTACGACCCTACCTCTGCTCGCACTGGATCTACAACTCCCTCGGCGACTTCCAAGAGCTCTGAACGCCACAGTACAGACGGATCAGGTAAAGCTGCTGAGGGTGCCGGGTTTATGATTCGCCCTCGGACTGTCAAGTCTAAGAAGGATACCAGTGCCTATATTCGTGGCCTAGAGAAGAAATCGCCGCAGGAGCAAATGGATGGCTGTGACTATAGCGGGTGGATGAAGAAGAGATCGTCCAATCTCATGACGACATGGAAACCCCGGCTGTTTGTGCTGCGCGGTCGCCGTCTATCGTACTACTACTCCGAAGACGATACCGAAGAACGAGGCCTCATCGACATCACGGCCCACCGTGTGCTGCGGGCAGATAATGACCCTATCATTGCGCTGCACGCCACTGTGACTGGCTCTGCCTCGCAACCTGCCAATACCAACACCAGCGAGACCACCAAGCTCACCACGCCTGCTATTCTTGCCTCACTCGCCAGCAAGGATGGGAACGGCCCTTTCTTTTTCAAGCTCGTGCCGCCAAAGTCGGGTAACTCGCGAACTGTCCAGTTCACCAAGCCTGCCACCCACTATTTCCAGGTTGACAATGTCAAAGAGGGTCGTTTGTGGATGGCAGCCCTGATGAAGGCAACAATTGAACGTGATTTGTCGCAGGTAGCGGAGACTACCAATAAACAAAAGACTATCAGCCTGAAACAAGCTCGGGTTATGAACCAACGTCCTCCTGCCTTGATGGCTAATCCGCCCGGACCAGAACTCGATCGACTTCCTGATGAGTTGATTGAAGAGGAAGATGAAGAGGAGCATGGACTTCGGATCGAAGGCTTGAATTTGACGAAGCCACCATCCACCGATTCTAATTCCCTGGTCGATGCGAACGTGGAAACCCCAAACAATGAGCCAGAGGCCAACGACCGGCCCATGTCCAATCCTCTTGGAGAAATCGATACCGGACATACATCTCTCCTTCCAAGCCCTTTGGCCAAGATGGAATCCAAGTGATGTCCTTAATTTGCTATGATATTGCTTCAACCTCGCAGAAAGATCTGCGGATTACGATATATTCGCCATCTATACTCTTCGTTCTATTTTCGATTCTCTTTTTTTTTCATTTGACCTTTTATTGGGGAAGGGGCTATTTACCAGCAGCTCCCCCCGACCGTTTGGCGTTTGATGTGATATACCCCTCGTACCGACTTCTGTTCCATTCTTTTCCTGGCTTCAGCCGGTTTTTGTTTTGTTAAATGGACAAGAAGGGTTTATGTGGGCTGTGTGTGGGCTTGATGAGGTTTAGCTTTTTGGGGGATTTGAATCTGTTGTTACTTGATCTGATCCCTGGAATATTTCTGGTTAGGTATATTGGAGATGAGTGGATTCTTTAAGGGCATGTAGATAATTATAATCACCTGGTTTTCATACACATACACCAATAAAGTTTTTTGGGGTCGTTGAAGTTCATCTCTCTTAGTGCTTGTAGTAGTAAGTACATGCTTCAGCTTGGCGGGGTCACTAACGTACACATACAAAGGACGGCAGCTTGTGACCTCTCTTTTATTCAGGGACACTACCGCGTTTTCAAATTGATATCCGAGCAGCCTTTTCACTCAGACTCGGATCTAGGACATTCAGTATAATCAGGTACAAGAATACCACCTAGCAAGGCACCCGACCAGTAAGAACTTGAATTAGCAATAAGTTCTGGAACCTTTTAAGTAGAGCCACAAACTTATGACCAAGAGTAGGATAATAAATATCATGCTCATTCAGTGGAGAGATAATTCCACCTTCGACATTAAATTATACAATGATTTCTTATATGGTTATTTAGATAGCTCTTTTCCGAGGGATCATTTCCTCACACGCCGAACATGGCTGACAAGGTTTTCAATGACACCCTCGAAGGCCTCTTTTTCACTAACTAGACCATCCCGCCGCTTAAGCCAGTACTCCAGGACTGCACTAGCGTGTAGGGTGACCTTCTCCAGCTCCTTGAGATGGGAGGTTAGCTCCTCATCAGTCAAGCCACTAAGTGCGGCATCGGTTGTCGCACACAAACGGTGAACAGCGGAGAGTTCGATTTCGGGTGGCGGGGGTGCACCGCGACGGGCAGCCTTTTGGCGAGAAGGGGCCTGCCCTGTCGTGGCTGCGTTATCGGTATCATTTTGTGAGCCTTCGCCTTCTTTACGGGGTTGGCTGCGGGATCGGCCGTTGGGTGTCGTTGCACCCGAGCCGTCGAGGTCGATGGAGGGTAGGACAAGTTTCTTTTGTTTGGAGGCGGGGAGGATCTCATCTAAGTCGACAGGAACACCAAGTGAAACGAGGAAGAGCCGTCGAATGCGGGACTTAACCCAGTTCTGCGGTTGGAGGGGTGGTGGGGCGACGAGTTGAGACCACAGTGAGAGAGAACGCTCTGTGCTGAAGATTGCAGCGGAGTCGGGAATAGGTTCAACGGGAGGGAGAGAGCTGAGATCTTGCGCGGCGGGGAATATGCTATCAAGGGTGCCTTCGAGGGCGCTGAGAAGTTCGCTGGTGGACTGGAATGCATCGAGGTCGATAAGAGGAGGCTGCCAAGGTGGAATGTTAGCTGTTTGGCATTACGTATACTTGGTTGAGGATGGAACTCACTGCAATAGGAAGGGCATAAGGTTGCTGGGGTGTTGTGTTGCCACCTGTAGGATCATTATCGACATTAGGCTCTTGGAAGCCATCGTCGAAATCTCCGAAATCATCGTCACCCATGTCATCTTGCTCTTCGACGAACTCGTCGAAATCATCGGCTCCGCCTTCTCCTTCATTCACTTCGCCAAAATCGTCTTCTTCAACGTCTTGCGGCAATTTTTCGTGTTGAGCAAAAGGGCTCTCTAAGGTGGTTGTAGTGTCAGGGACTGTTTCTATGACATCGGGCATTGCGTCGCTCGTGGACCTTCGGTGGTGGGCTCGTGGCTGTGATGAAGAGTCTTCGTCGATAGGTGGAGAATCAACTCGCGAAACTCGTGTTTCGGGGATTGGTTGACTTGGAGGGCTGGTGACTGGGGATGCATCTTGCGTAGATGGTGGCGGCTGCACAGTTTCGGCGTCGGAGGTGGACTTCACCAAGTCGGGCACTGCATCTGCCTGGCGCTTTTCAAATGCTTCTGTGCCTGGAATTTCGCCAAAGCTGGGCGCTTCAGGATCGACTTTCTCGACCATTGTTCGCGGAATTGGCGAATCTCCTGGGGTTGTCGGCCGGTCGTTCAACCCCGCGGGCGAAGGGTCCCGACTTGGCGAGTCCTCTGCGACCACTTCGACCTCGTCTGGAACTGCATCCTGTTCTCTTATTTCGTATGCTTCTGTGCCGGGCACCTCGCCATGCTGGGGGTTGCTGTCGACTCGTTCAACTCGGGTGCGTGGAACAGGGGAAGTGTGGCCAGAATTTGGGCTTGATTGTCGCGGTTGCTGTTGCTGTAGGTGACCTTCGCTGGCATCTGAAAAATGTTCCTCGCTACTGTCTGAGCCTAAGTTATCATAGAAAGCCCAATTAGTACCCAAAATAATTTAGACTGGGGTATTGGAGGCAGAAATACCACTGTCCTCAGCTCCAGGATCCTCCCTCTCTGTAGTCTTGCTGGGGGGTTCAAGGTGCGTGGACGGATCAGGCGACGCCTCCGACATTTTTGCAGGTGAACTTAGGCCGGGGACATAGGAGAGATGGGGTTGAGGGAGGAGATGGGAAGAATGACATATAAATGCAGTGTGCAGCGCGGTGGTCGACGTCTTCCCTGCGATCGACCGAGTCCAGAACGTTGGCCTCAGGCAAAATTGATGCCTGATATTTCGGGCGGAACAAGCGCGTGAAACCCAACCCAAACTCACTGCCGATTTATTATTGCTTCACTCTCCCGCCCCAAGCTCTCCCTCACCCTCCGGCTCTGGGTTCAATTTCACTGATTCGGAGAGCTCACGTTTTATTTTCGATACCGCGATCCAATTTGCAGGAACTTCTGTTCTCCCATCGGTCCCTGCGACTCTCCGTCTGCGTTTTTTCACCAAGCTTGCCGATTCCCTTGATCGCGACACCGCTTCAACATGGCTTTCAACTTCGGCGGCTCAGCTTCCAGCGGAGCCCCAAGTGGTGGTCTCTTTGGCACGTCCGGTAATTCATTCGGAACCAACCAGAACAACTCGACTCCTAGCTCTGGCGGTGGCCTGTTCGGCAATGTAGGATCTACGTCCGGGACAACCCCCAGTGCAGGTACTGGAAGTCAGCCGTCCCTCTTTGGTGGCGCTGCCAAACCTGCCAGTGGTAGCTCGGGCTTCAGTTTTGGCACCGGGAACAGCAGCGGCAACAGTACACCTGGTGGTACCTCAGCTATATTCGGCAGTGCCCAGACCCCCAACAAGACAACGGAATCGACAACTTCTGGACAGCCAGCCACCGGTGGACTGTTTGGAGCTGATAAAAGCAAGCCAAATTCAGGTGGTAGTTTGTTCGGAAACAATGCATCCGCCACTCCTGGTCCAGCCGGCGGTTCTCTGTTTGGAAATACTTCAACTACTCCTGCCGGTCCTCCGCCGGGATCTAAGCCCAGTTCTGGTCTCTTCAGTGGAATGAACGCAGCTTCGTCAAATACGCCTGCATCCTCCTCTGGTCTCTCACTCTCGACTACTCCGGCAACCGCACAGTCGCAACCATCCGGTGGCCTATTTGGGTCCGCTCCTAGCTCTACCCCCCAAAATCCCGTGCTTGGAGGCACTCCCTCTGCGCCGCCTGCTACAGGCGGCCTTAACATGTTCTCCAAGCCGGCCGACTCAACACCATCTACGGCCACAGACAGCACACCCAAACCGGCATTTGGAGCTCCTGCGCCGGCCTCTAGCGGTGCGCCTTCCATGTTCAAGATGCCTTCTGCTGGCGGTGACTCGGCTTCGAAGTCTCCATTCCCTTCTCTTGGGGGTGCTTCCCTCACTCCGACAAGCAGCGCAGCCACCTCACAGACCTCTTTGGGGGCGCCCGCAGCTTCATCCGCCACCCCTCAGAAATCTTTATTCCCTTCTCTTGGAGGCGCCACATCTTCGGCAGCTCCATCTTCTACGCCGGCAGCAGCCCCGGCCGGAGGATCACTGTTTCCAGGATTGGGTGGAGCTAATACTACCTCGGCCACTACTCCATCAACGGCAGCGACCAGCGCTGCGCCTGCTACCACATCTGCCTCTCAAGCAGCCGCCCCAAGCCTATTTAACAAACCGGCTACATCCACGGCCTCGGCCTCATCTGCCGCAGCTGCCCCATCCACTTCGGCTTCGGCTCCGGCAGCTGGCGCCCCGACAAGTTCTGGCACAAACCCTACCCTTGGTCAGTCGACGACTGGCCCGGCACCTCCAGCTCAGTCGCGTCTTAAGAACAAAACTATGGATGAGATTATTACCCGCTGGGCAACTGATTTGAACCAGCACCAAAAGAAGTTCCGTGACAACGCTGAGAAGGTCGCAGAATGGGATCGTATGCTGGTTGAGAATGGAACTAAGGTTCAAAAATTGTATGGCAGTACTGTTGATGCAGAGCGAGCTACCCAAGAGGTTGAGCGTCAGTTGGCATCTGTTGAGGGTCAACAGGATGAGCTAAGCTCGTGGTTGGATCGTTACGAACGGGAAGTCGATGAAATGGTTTCCAAACAGGTGGGCTCTGGCGACTCCCTGCAGGGTCCTGACCAGGAGCGCGAGAGAACGTAAGTGACCGATGACATCTCGTTGATATTGGTTTACATGACTAATCTGGTTTTATAGTTACAAACTGGCCGAAAAGCTCTCGGAACGTTTGGATGAGATGGGCAAAGATTTGACCAGCATGATTGAGGAAGTCAACGGCGCTTCAGCAAGTCTGAGCAAGACCAACCGGGCAGATGAGCCGGTAAGCCATTGTTCAATTCTATTTGCCTCCGTCACAGCGGAATGTTAACTTTACTTTTCTTTCGAAGATCTCGCAGATTGTCCGCATCCTCAACTCGCACTTGTCTCAGCTGCAGGTTATCGACCAGGGTACCTCCGAGCTGCAATCCAAGGTAGCTTCTGCCCAAAAAGCCGGCCAATCCATCTCCTCTCGACTTGGGTATGGCTATAACAGCCCTGGAATGGGCGGAGGAAATGCCGCTTCTGACTTCTACCGCTCTTACATGGGAAGACGGTAGAAAAGAATTTGTGATGGATGTGTAATGATTCGATTCGGGAGTAGATAACTGCAATGGGATTCCTTGGAGGAAAGCATAATTTTCTCGTTAGAGTTTCTCGCTTGAGGTTTCATGCATTTGTCTTGCTCCTCTTCGGCCAAAGCCCTAGGAGGAGAAGCATCCAGAGGTCGGCTTTATTGTTTTGTGTATATCACCGGTTTTGGATTTGGACGGTCTCCCTCTGGTCTTCGAGGTAGAATGGCGTAATACGAAACAAAGTGTGTTTTTGTTCTAATTCCTGATTCCGTACAAGGGCCTTACTTTTTCTCATTTTTAGTAGACTGGATCGTGTCTCTGAATGCCCGACGCCCTGGTCTCTTGGCTTCCTCAACGCAACCCTCGCGAAACAGAACAAATATTGACATACGAATGAAGAGAAGAACTTGAACCTCTTTAGTAAATCTTCGGTTCCCATCGCGTGAAGTCACTAGACCCCCCTCCCCCCCGGAAAAGATAATGTTTATATATTAAGCTTACCACAGCTTCAACGTGCTCGGCAACGTACCCTTCGGCCGAACTCTTCATAGGGTGTGGCCTGTAGATGGAGTATATTTCAACTTCAAGTTGTTGGACCCTTTAACCCGATGGACCTGGAGGGATATTTGACTAATAGGCTATTCTATGGTTGCGGCCGAGACAATCTTAGCTTTCGCACATTGGAATAACTGCTTTTATGTGGTGGCATAGTAGCACCTGTTGATGCCCAGTCTATAGTTCAGGTGTTTCTAAAATGAGATGCTGATCTGGAGTATACATGTGCTCTAGAGTGGTTAGTTGCATGGGCTACTGATAGATTTGTAGAATATAATTCCTTGAATCAAGGGACTCTTGATATGCTATACTCTTTGGTCTTGTCTAGTTACATGCTGCTTGTAAACACAACCACAACCACAAAATCCAAGGAGGCCCGACAACTTGAGGGGAGATATTATGTTACAGCAGGAGAGGATTGGCTACTCGCGAGGTCGATCGAACATTCATCGTGAAAGTTTTATTTCTTGCCCGAGTTGTTTTGTTCCGCGGTCAACTTGTCACTAGAGGGAGGTTAGCATTTGTTCAGACAGCAATGGCCGAGAACGAGAAGTAGCTCGGATGGCCCAGTGAAATTAAAGCAAGGACATACATGTGGCTCTCGAGTTCGTCCAGGTGATTGCGCTGATCACCGATCTTCTTCTTCAGTGCGTGGAGCCTACCGGCGACAATGGTTAGCTCTATGCCTTGCCTTGATTGGTCCAGATGGGGCACCAAGCTGAGCAACTTACTTCTCCAGCTCCTTCTCACGGATGTACATAGCCTCCTGGGCAGCCTCACGTTTGGTGAATGAGTCACTGAAAAGCAAAATGTTAGCGATGGATGATGTCATACAGGGCGGACACGCAATGCCATCGACGGTGCAGACAACGCCACAGCAGTCATTGCACAAGAAGATAGGATACAGGGGACGGGGAGTTGAGGGTTGGCCACGTACCCAGAGGCAGCACCTCCAGTTCGAGGCGCACCGGTGTCACCCTCGCCCATTCGAGGGGCAACAACAGAGAAAGAGCGCTGGCAGAGAGCACGGTTGGCAAAGATAGCCGGTCGGGTGATGGATTGACGGAGCATCGTGAATGGTCTGATAAGGTTATAGGGAGAGGGAGGAAGTAGTGGAAGGGGTAAGAAGTAGTTGGTAGTTGGTGGTAGGTGGTAGTCAGCAGGGCAGCTACCAGGTGAGCTGACAGGCAATGACGACACGCGCCAAGACTCATCAGGTGATCCGTCCGGGGTGCGTTAGATAATGCATTATGTCAGCAGTAAATCTCTGCGATAAGTCGACGCGCTCTCATTCGACTCGAGCAGATCATGAGGGGCTTCTCAGCTGATGTGGACTGGAGGTAGTTTTATAGAGATGCTTAGAATGGTCTTACAAGGGCGGCAATGGTTACGGGGTAAAAGAATATCGAGGATCAAGATATCTAGGATGTCTGAGGACCAGGATGAGGGCCTGGACCGGAGAGGCTCTCGGATCCCAGTGGATATGGTTGTTTCGAAGAAATGAGTTAGGTAGGGCTTGTCTGCCTTGGATGGGCAGTGCTGCCCTCGAATTACATTGCACCGGGGGTGGGCGATTGGCGTGGGATGGGGGATGGCCACGATGACGCCGGGCCCACCGAACCACACAGAAGATGAGATGCAGATGGCAAAGCAAAGCAAAGCACCACAGGTTGGCACAGCACGATCTCGGAATGACCAGAAAGGGGGGCCAACTAGAAGCAAAGAGGAGATCATCGTAGAGCAGGCGTCGAGCGCACATGGCCGGGCCAGAGGGGCGTCGTAGTAGTAGAAGGGTAAATCCCAACAGCAACGACACCCACCGCTTTCTGTGTTTCCCCCTCCTTCTCCTCTGCTTCTCTCTCATCTTCCCCCTTCTCCTTCCACTCCATCCACCCCAATCTGCTTTTCGATACCTTTTTCTTCTCTCTTTTCAAATCCCTGTGAGTCTATCTTGTCGTTTCCAATTTGATTCCCTCGCCTTGCTTTCTTCCCCGCCTTGCAAATCACCACACAACACCCCAAACCCACACAACCACGACCGAGGCCTCATTGGACTGGGGCATTCCCAAGAAGAGGGGGGAGAAGGGAAATTCCCTGCACACCCCCATCGCGGGGATCGCCTGGCTTCTCCCCGACAAGAGAACTTGTTTCGTCTTTGTTCCCTTGTTTACATGGGGACCCGCTGCCGCGACCGCTACACTGTGATCCATCCCCCTCAAAACACGCACAGCCAGCGACACCGGACCGTCACCAAACGATGATCGTCATGATCTCCACCACTAGAGTCAGAGGTTCTCGATCTGATCAGAAACAATCTGGGATGCGAAATGGAGTGCATCAGGCCCCTCATCCCTGAATGAGGGCCATCAGCCGAACTCTACCCCTCTCCCGGTCGCTGGCGATGATGTCGATGGCGTGATTCCAACTCCCTCCTCAACTTCACGTTCATCTGAACTATCACCATTCAAAAGAGCGACAAAACTGACTTGAAATTCTGATTTTCTTAGAACAATTCACAATGGGTCAAGAAGACGCTGTTTATCTCGCCAAGCTGGCCGAGCAGGCCGAGCGCTATGAAGGTATGCCGTGCCTCCCATCCCAGCCCCAAAAACTAGAATCCAAAACAAAGATTCGAGTCGCCAAGATAAGTAACTAATGATCAATGCAGAGATGGTTGAGAACATGAAGATCGTTGCCTCGGCCGATGTTGAGCTCACTGTTGAGGAGCGGAATCTCCTGTCTGTCGCCTACAAGAACGTCATCGGTGCCCGCCGTGCGTCCTGGAGAATCGTCACCTCGATTGAGCAGAAGGAGGAGTCCAAGGGTAACGAGGGCCAGGTCACTCTGATCAAGGAGTACCGCCAAAAGATCGAGGCTGAGCTGGCCAAGATCTGTGACGACATCCTGGAGGTCCTCGACGACCACCTGATCAAGTCTGCCCAGACCGGCGAGTCCAAGGTCTTCTACCACAAGATGAAGGGTGACTACCACCGTTACCTTGCCGAGTTCGCCATTGGCGACCGCCGCAAGGGTGCCGCCGATTACTCCCTCGAGGCCTACAAGGCCGCCACCGAGATCGCCGCCACCGACCTCGCTCCCACCCACCCCATCCGCCTCGGACTGGCCCTGAACTTCTCGGTCTTCTACTACGAAATCCTGAATTCCCCCGACCAGGCTTGCCACCTCGCCAAGCTGGCCTTTGACGATGCCATTGCTGGTCAGTTGACGCGCATCCTTGATTCTCAATCATGTTATTCTGAGACTAACTATTCTCGCAGAGCTCGACACCCTGAGCGAGGAGAGCTACAAGGACTCTACCCTGATCATGCAGCTCCTCCGGGACAACCTGGTAGGTTCATCATTATTTTCCATTTATTATATCAGCCCGTCTGACTTTTGCCGTAGACCCTCTGGACCTCCTCCGAGGCCGAGCCTTCCCAGGAGGGCGCTGCCCCCGCCGAGAAGAAGGACGAGGCTCCCGCCCAGGAGGGTGAGAAGCCCGCCGAGTAAACGGAACCCTAAAAAGATCTTGATGATGGACTCGCGTCCTTGGGGTGGATGGGACAACCGAGAGGGAGCTGCGCGACGGGTCCCTTGGTTACAAGGAGGTCGAGCGGGGGATATGAGGGGAAAAGGATGGCAAAGATGCATTGGTTATGAATTTTCGATTCCTCTAGACCAGGGTCTCACGATCCAAGGATAGAGGAGACGTCCTTTCTTTACTGACGCGCTTTCGGAATCCCTTTCACTTCGACGCCTTCCGCTCAGGCTTTCGGGCCTCTCCTCGTTAACTTTCGGAGGACGGTGCTTTCCTTGCCCTGGGACCAGTTCGATCTCCACCCCCTTTGCGTTTCTTTCATTCTCCTTGTTATTTTGTCTACTTGCCTCTTAACTACCCCTTAAAGAGTCCCCTTTGAGCGCACTCTCCAAATCCCCCACCAACACCACATACACACGGACAGAACTTTTTTTTAAATCAGCTCCTTATCAGGACTACAATGAGTGCCTCGTACTGATCCCCGATCTGGCTTCTTCTTCTTCTGCTCTTCTTTTCCTTGCTCTTTCTTCTTATCTTATATCTTCTCTCGTATTTGTGCCATTCGGCGTTCTTCCCGCTAGATGTGGTTTAAAGGTCAACTGCAGTACATTTACCTCATGGTATTCGGTTCGCTTGTATCGTTGGGATCCTGATACGGCTCAAATATAGATGGTCCTCGCATGTAGTCTTGACATTTGCAAGGAGACCATATAGTCCAGGAATCCACATGAAAATGCTCAGGATCACTAGTATGCCAAGTGAGTCGGGTCTTATGCTCTCCTTTAGCATTCAGGGACACACTGCAGCATCATCAAACATTGAAACTCTGGAAAAATATGATGATAGTTATCATGGAAAGCAGTAAAACAGACCAATGACCACCCCGAGGCAGTTTCATAGTTTCATGTCGTCTAGGCGCTGTCGCGCGCTACACAGTGCTTGGCAGGCGTTTCTATGGTAAACCTTGCATATTAGAATGTGACATTAATGAAATTTTTGAACGACAATTAGTAGTTCCGATTTTGCTCTGCTTCAGCTTCACTGAATCCTCAGTATGTTGGCTGATACGTCCTGTGCTCCATTCTAATATCACGCGGGACATACCCCAAAAGAAATTCGCGACGAATAATTCATTTGCGTGATTGTTTTACATTATAGCAATTTGTTCGTAGTGAATGATTTACAGAAATATACGAAATCTTCCTAGTGCAATCAAATCTAAAAGACTACCTGCGCTGCACCTCCCATTGAAGAAAAGGGACACCTATCAACATAATTGAGATTCTAGTCGTTGAATAAATTTAATGTAGGAGTACAGCATCGAGTTAAGTTTATTCAATCCATCCGTTCAGATCTTTAATACACGATGGCCATTCTTCTTGGAGTCAAACCTTCCACGAATGGTTGGTTCATGTGGTCATAACTACCCTGGCGTATTGCCCACAGCTACTACGGAGGTACTACTAACCAGACCAATTGTCGACTGTAGTATCAACTAAAGCGGAGGGAGGGGCTACGGCAAAGCTTTTTTTTGTTTGCTAGTTTATATCAAGCAATACTCCACATAGACTAGAAGAGGAACCATTTCAACGAATAGGATGGGGTTTGACTGTAAGTATGCAGACGACAAGCCTAATGAAAAAGAAGTAGCCTACAAAACACCTAGGCCTCGCGTACGTGGACTGGTCTTAGTGATAGATGGCTTGTTTTTCTAAAGACACCCGCTGATAATCATTCTATCCTTTAAATGGTAACAATGAGTGAAGCTTCAAAGAGCAATAGCTATCTTGTTCCTCAGATTACCAAGACATTAAACTGCGTAAAGATACCTGTGACTCAGATGTCATTTACCTCTACGCTTTTATAAGTCATTCATAGTTGCCCAAAATAGAGGATTATCCCCTCTTGGAGAACTACTGAAGATGGCAGTAATATTATATCGGAATGTATGTGATGCCCTTGCTACGCCCACCGATGGCCCTGATTTAGCGTAAAGGGCCTAGGTAGTACAGCCATACCACTAGGATACATCTACACCAGCAACAATCAACTAGAAATATGTCTTACAATTACATCATTTGAGAAAGTAGCAGCTGTCATATCCTCTTCCAGATACAGCCGTGACGTAACTGTACAACCTTTAGCTTTTGTATCCCTTTGCCCATTCTGATTGGCGTCTTCTGTAATTTATTGTGATCACCAGACACTATAGTAGGGCATGAAATTTTGCCACTTCTCACGAACTCCCTGTAGGCCACGTGGAAGTGGCTGAAAACCTATGAAAGGGAACCGGATGCTTCGGAGTCCGTCATGAAAACCGGGTCATTCAAAAAAAACTTCATTGTCTTTGTTGGTATGTAGTGAGCATTTGTCCTAAAGCATGAAATTCATTAAGGTTGATATTTCAATGCTGGCTTCCGTGTTTGAAATGGATAAGCCTGGCGCTAATGTGTACTCACTTCCTCATTCAAAGCCTGTTACCCCTATCAGTTGTATATCTTGGCACTTACTTGGGAATCTTCTGGTCACCAGTATATTATAAGCCTCTTATTCTTACGTATATATGTATATACCATGGCTTTTGGCTGTAAGCAATCCATATAGAGCATAGCTTGAGCCTAACGAATGGGTTCGCCATGGTAAAGAAGAGAGGATTAATCCTTGTCCACCCTAGTGTAGCGTACCGAGCCACTGGATAATGGACGATGTCCGAGTATTCCCCCGCTAAATTCATGACTAGGATATGCCTGCTCTACATGATTCCCTGCGCTGCATTGTTTCGAAGGCCCCACTGCCTATCTCGTTTTCGTACATCGTATGGAGAATGTCTCAGATCGTGATGTCTCTCCACAGCCACAGTGGACGTCATGATGTCAGTCACGGGGTAAAGGTCAACAGCCTATCGCTCAAATGTACCGTGCTGGAGCGTGTTTACTTTTACAATGCAAAGATAGTCTTGAATATTCCGATTGCTATGGCAGAACTATCATACTCCCAGCCATGCCAGCGAGGGAAATGATAATGAGATAGAGACAAAAGGGTGGGGACTTGAGGCATGCACAGAAGACCCATGTATGACAAGTATCAGTGAGAAGCAAGTAGGCAAAACAGAGCCTTGAAACGGGGGAAATGGTGAAATGCTGCGAGAAAGTTGGTTTTTCTCTCGTGGGTCGAAGAAAAGGGGGTTCGTTTCTGTGTGAAGCCAGTCCATCACGGAAAGAAAAAGAAGTGAAGAAGAGGGTAGATGTACAGATTTTCCATCTTTCATCGCCCTAGGTGTTCAGAAGGAAGACAATCGAAAAAAGAAGAGGAAGAGGAAGAAGATAAAAAAGAATAAACCATGGACTTCTCCATATATGACCCTTAGATGCTTTCCACTTTCCGCGCCGTCCTGCTGTTGACATGACCATGACAATATGCAATGCCTTATGACGACGAAAACATTTCCAGTTGCGGCTCCGGTAAGTCATTCAATCAAATCGAGTCTAGGTCCCAGTCCCCGAAACGCCCGAGGTGCTATGCATCCGATAAAAAAAATACAGTGGTAAAAAATGAGTCCACAAAGAGCCGCCGAATAAAAAAAACCATGTGATGAGAAAAACGCCAAATGAGTAGACGCATATAGAAAATGATGAGGCCCGATAATATCGACAATAATGAAGTGAGGTCGGTCAGTCCCGCTGGAAATGACACCGCATGGTGTCACGCACCGGTGAGTGGCTGAAGGGGGATGATCATGGATGGTTCGAGGATGCCAAGACTGAAGTGGCGGACCACTGCGCGAGGATCAAATATTCGATGATGTCATAGAACATCTATTGACCCCCTTGAGTAAATAAGCACGGAGTAGCCATGGCCATCACTGGTTCAACGGTTGATCCCGGTCCTGAAAGAGCGGTGGAGCCCTGTGACGAGTTGTGGCGTGGATTGAGAGAAGAGGGTGTCGTGGCAGCCACTCGAAGCCAGCCGGGTAGCCGAAAATAGGGGATAAAATGAGGCTTGGCAACAATGTGACAACGGGCGGGTGTAGTATCCCCTGTGGAACAACAGCCAGCCTCACAAAAAGTAGATGCCCATCAATGTTCCAAGGAAATCATAGCGCGTCACTTTGTATGCAACGGTATTGACGGAGGCGCGTGATGTGCATTTTCACAATCCGACAAGAGAAAGGGATGAGAAGAAAAGACGTATGGTGAGGAATACTGTCGTTAGAAAGGTTGAAGAGAATCAAGAATCGGCATGAATCACGATATAGTGGCGGCTCTCAGAAAATTCCGAGTAGAAATCCAGATTTCCATCTTCGGATCACAGGCACGGTGAGCCACCTCCTACCGTCCTGCGACGCTTCCGATTCCATCGACCATGGAGTTACTTCTGCGCCTTGCGTGCTTTTGTGCTGCGAGTCATTTCGGTTTTGGTCATATTGCGTGTGAGGCCACCGATGTAATCCTGCAGGATCTTGTTCTCGTTCTCTAGCTTGTCGTGGTCTGATTTGACCGCATCAATGCGTTCTGCGAGGGCTTGAAGGGAGGACTGTAGAGCCTTGGCTTGTCTAAAGGTTTTCTTGTCAGTCGGTGGCCTTGAGGCGCCTCTCTTCCCAGGATCCAGGGGGGAGGAGGGGGGGAAAGAATAGTGGAATAGTGGGTTTCCAGGGAGAGATTGTTAACAACACTCACTCTTGAAGAGTCTGGCGGGCTTCTTTGCCCAATCTTTCCAAATCAGCCGAGTTTCTGCGTGGACTCATGGCACGAGCGTCGTCGGGAGGGAATTCTTCCTCCTCGATCTCGATTTCGGGGTGGTCTCGGGGCACCAATATAGATGCGCTGGGCTTGCGGCTCGCCATTCGCGGACGTTCGGAGCGACCCCGGCGTTCAGTTTCGGCGTCAGATATAGATGAAGAAGAGGAGAGGGATGACATATGCATGCGGCCACCGTCGTTGGGTTGCGGCAGAGTGGGCACGGGCGAGGCTTCATTCATTTCCGTATCAGATGCCATAGAGGAGGTTTTTCACAGCAAACGCAGTCGAACCGGGAGGATTTTGCGAGGTCCAGCGTGGCGATTTAGGATGGATGAGAGAGGGGAGGAGAGGATTTTTTTTGGCGAGTGAGCAGCGAGCTGCTTTCGGCGTTCGGGATTTTGCCTTTTGAAAATTCGTAGGTCGGAACGAATGGTGAACGACCACGGTCTACCCCTAGCGATGTACCCCAGACGAGAAATCTGTGTTACGCTTGAGGTAGCTACCGGGGCCGGTGGGGGAAGTCGGAGGGAGAGATAGTGATACTGGGCGAAGAATCGGGAGAGGCGCGAAAAAGGGACCGGGAGTGGAATGTGGGGAGGACAAGTCGAAATCGAGATGGAAAAGTAAGATGGAAGGAAAAGGGAGAAGGTCGAAAGGCGCCAAAAGTTGGAAATCGGTCGGGTCGAGGGCGTTGAGGAAGGAAAGAAGCTCTCAGATGGTCAAAGGGAGGAAGGAGCGTTACGGCTGGTGGTACATTCAGTACAGTCGGTACGGTTGGTACAGGGCAGATACGGAGGACATGGACGGAAGATACAGGAGGGGGCAGGGGTACCCAGCAGTACCGTACCTGCCCCGTACGGGCCTAACTCTTTCCACTATTTTCGGCCGGTGGAGCAGGGCGTCCCTTGGGACCAGAGGGATCGTCCGAAAAGAAACCGAAGGCGCGTGGCAGCCACATACCCCTTGTACATAATAAGTATGGGCGTTAGTATATAACTAGCGGACGGTATAGACATAGGGGCGAACATGGATTGATAAATATTAATATTCACTAATGATTAATTTCTATACGTATTCCCGTCGACTAATACATAGGTCAGTTGGTACTGAAGGAACCCCTTTCCAAGTCCAGTATCCAGTATCCGGTACACCGCTTCCCCCCACCATCAATGAACCGAACAAAGTACTGGGTACTGGGTACTCTACACTGGGTACTCTGGGTACACCACCGGAACTCCTCCCTAGTCCTGGTTTGGGGCGGTCGCCAGTCTTCACTGGCTCAAAGGGGCGGAGGGCCGGCTCCGCTCTCGTCCGCCAAACAGGAGCCTCCACCGCCAGGGCAGAAATTTGGTGTGAGTTTTTACCGAACCTTGAAGAAACACGTATGGTTGGTTGGTTTGCATTTTTCCCGTTTCTGTTTCTGCTGGGAAGGGTATTAAATTGAGCCCTCCCGAGCTGCCCAAGCTGTGAATGACCTCATCTCCTGTCGATACCTTGATCCCTCCTGGCGCACCGCATCCACGTAGCACATGCTCTACTCCCTTTGTATACCTCTTCGATCGCCTCCATACTTACCGTAAGCTCATCACCTGTACTTTTGACCGCATCTTTATTGGCGCTTCTTCATGGCGGTATGGGGAAAGCGCCTCGTCCTCCGCCTCTTAGGGGAGGGGGGCGCTATGCAATGTCGATCGAGCCGCAACTGGTGGACATGACGCCATATCACTGGCTCCGATCATTCACACGGGACTAGATAGTCCCCCCTCCCCCTGGGAGGACCACCTCCATTCGCCATGACCTGGTGGCAAACAAGGGCAAGGGGTGAACACAATACCCGCGGTGGGTGCGTTGCCAGTTTTGGTTTTTGGTACGGACGTCTCCCGCCGAGGAAGAACCTCGCGAGGAACCCTTCAATTTCCCA
The DNA here is from genome assembly GCA_027569595.1 of Penicillium sp. G339. NCBI lineage: Eukaryota > Fungi > Ascomycota > Eurotiomycetes > Eurotiales > Aspergillaceae > Penicillium > Penicillium sp. G339. Next base: position 231,003 of record JAPDFJ010000011.1, read on the forward strand.
CGCAGAGAATGGGGTATCGAATCGAAATTTGCTGGGTCCAAATCTTTGGAGGATGATCCCTACGCCCGTGGAGCCAAGGAGTTCATTTCCGGATCACATTCCCTCGGTTCCAGTATACACTAGGCAGTAGAACCCGAACAGGGTCCTTGGTATGGGTGGACATATTATGGAAGATGCACGATGGAAGAGTGCCAGGTGATGGTATATAGCGATGCCAATGCCCTTTTTCCCTCTTCGTCGTGAGCTTGAATGATCTAGCATATGCGTACCGACGGAGACATCATTTCGGTCATCGAGCCAATGTGCGCCCGGTAGACGCTTGGGCAGACGATCCATTCCCGTGGGTTCGACGGTTTGACTACTATTTGACGGATCGGAACCCGACTAAAAGGAGGTGAAACCAGGCAGGGACATCATCATGCCGATCCTTAAGGAATGCAACGGCTGAAAGCATCCACCACAAGTCGTATAGCCTCGCTGGAGGAAGTTGTGTCCACGAGGTGGCACAGGAAGGCAACAATACTGCAGTCGTGACGATGGGTCATCGTGCTGCTGCGCCGTTGATTGCGCCTGCGCGGTCGCGCTACGCTCGCCAGTTGGGCATCAAGTGACAGGCTTGGGATACACTCCCAGGTACCTGGAGCCGACATGGTCAACCACGGGTCCCACGTCCCGGCAGTGGCTTGTCGGAGGAAGACTTTCGAATCAGAACTGCCGACGCCACTCCATCACTTGCGCACGAGTTTTCCGGGGATCATGTTCCGCTGCACGTTGGGACTTCCAGCACAGTACATGGAACATCCCTGAATGGCGGAAACTGGATGTGTTTGAATCCCGTTCGAGTTCTCCCAGTCCATCTTTGGATGACAATCTGCATTTGCAACTAGCGCCGAGAACAGACGAGCTGGTGGGTTTCCCAATGTGACCGATCGGATATTTCCTAACCACCCACCACCACCACCGGTGAAGACCTTGAACTTGGACTTGAGGATCATCGCAGTATGGTAGGTACACCACCACCGCATGTACTGTCCTCGACCCCTCCACTGCGCAGAATGGGCAGAATGGGCAGAACCAGTGGCATTCGTTCCTGAATCCCCGCAGAGTCAGATGGGCCGCTCAGACCCTGACCGTGTGACTGCGCCGGTCCACCGACGCGAGCTGTACAGTTAGTCCGTAATATGTACCTGTACAATCGCACCGGTTGGTATACACACTCTCCATTCTCGCCGTAGGATGGAGAGGCGTTGCGATAGTGAGATCTCATCAGATCTGGGGCAAGTGAGACACAAATGAGGCGATTTGCCTCGCGGCCGTTAGGTGATTGAGACAAGCCACGTAACTCGCCTAGTGGACCCTCGGGATAGCCTCTTTTCTTCCTTTTCTGGCGTTTTTTCTAATTCTTTTCCCCCCTCTCATTCTCCCATTAAAGATTGTGCCTCAATAGGAGGGGCTCCGATCTGCACACCCTTGTGCTGATTTGCCCTACACCTTCACCGTCTCATCCACACCCCCTCCACCCGTACGAACGTGTTTCATCTTACAAGGAGGGGCGGAGGGGCAAAGCAAGTCTTCAACGCTAAGCAGCGGATGGCGCGCGAGCTTTGGGTTAGTGTGAGTGGATTTCGACTCGACTATGCTCGATTAGTCGCTTTTGTGTTTGCTGCCGTGGGAGATTTCCAGACTTGGAAGGCCAATCATAAGATTCATATTTGGAGCGCCTTGATAGCAAAGTTTCCTCTCCATTGTGTATTAATTGCCCTGGTGGGACGTCCATTAGGGCAGGTGCTAGAGAGCAGAGACTTCTCTCTCTCTCTCGGAGTATCTTCGCTGCAACTGTAGGACTTTGTCCGAGACTGTGTATTGTTGACTTTGTATATTCAATTCAAGGTGGTTTCGGAGCTTTTTCTTAGGCAGCACTGCCCGGAAGTGGACCATGTCGTGCTTGTCAAAGTATCTTAGTCTCTTTCAAGGTGGGAAGTCACCGCGGTCATAGCTGCAGGTCCCCCACCACCACAGAACCGTGCTGCCCATGGTGGCATCATATACCATTTTGTTATCGTGAAACTCGCCGTGTTTGCTCTCATCGTACATATGTTAAAGATAGGAAAGTCTTATCTATAGTAAACATGGCGACGCAGAGCAGCTATCCCAACCATTTTGCCCTGCAGCTCACCCCCTCCCCCCACCGTAATCTCCAGACGACAGCTCAATCTATGTACATAGTCAATCTAGCATTTTCTAGAATCTCTCGTATCGCACAGAGTTTAATTTGGCCGACCAGTTATCCAGTCAGTATCGGCTGGCAGATTATGCATGTAGAAATACTCAACTCAGGTACAAGGAATCTGCAGTCATCATCTCCCAGGCCTGATCAAAAGGCTCCTCGCTCAATGTCACACAAATCTTCCTTGGACAACCTCAGCTGGCCACGGATCGGTATTGACCCACTCGTGCCGATCTATCGATCGAGCAATCCTGTTTTCAGATCCCTTCGTTTCTTGTTTTGCCCTGGCTGCCTGTCTTTGTGGAGCGAAGTTGCTCCGCAAGGCGATCCGGAGGACTATCATAGACTAAGTGCACTAGGGCCGGGGTCGTGTCCCGTGCACGGGTGGATGGGGAAGGACAGAGCGAGGCGTTACTGAGAGTAAGTTCGATGTTGATGTTGATGTAGAAAGTGTAAGAGGATATGTTGGCAAGGGTTCTATAGTACGCAGACTCGGACTGCCAGGAACATCTACATAAACCGACAGGGTGACTGCCTATTTGCTCCACAATACTAGCAGCGTCCAAGGTTTCAATGCTGCATCTTGCGAGCTTAGATATATAATAGTGGCCAAAGAAACCGAACAGAGTTGATAACCGAAAAATAATTAGTCCCAGGGACAGTGATGCATTTTACAGCCTAACGCCAAAGACCTATCGCGGTAATGATAACGATATCAATATTCAAAACACCGGAATACCGCTGCATCGTTGTAGTTGTGGTTCATGAGAGGACATCAAAAGTCTGCCACTGGTACAAAGCCCTAAGCACCGCAACACCACCAGATTGTGTCTCAACTGTACGACCCCGTCCACGGTCATTGAAATCGCGCGGCACGCCACCAAAAGTCGAGGTAATGGGTTCAGATTCAACATTGCGGTAGTCCACTGCGCCATCTGGCAGAGTGCTACTATTCACAATCTCCTCGGAGTCAGTGGTATTTGGCTGCCGGAATTTAATCCCCCACCAAGTACCGAATTTCCCATCGTCGTCTCGAGTGACCAACGCAGCGCGAGCATTATGTTCAACCCAGGGTCCGTAAGCACGGCAACGGTTGATATGGCGGGCATAGACCTCCTCCCAATCTGCGTCTGCAACCGGCTGGCGCTTCTCAGCCGCCAGGAAGCGCTCTTCTTGTGGCCGGAGTGGGCGACAGAACTCTGCCAAGTGGTGGAAGAAGATTCCCTTGAAAGTCTGGCCATTTTGGGAGCAGGTGGAGTATGAGTCGCAAGCTTCTTCCAGCACGCCGGCGCGTCCAAGACCAGCCCATTTGTTCGACGAAGTTTGCGGCCAACCCGTGGCACGAAGAACCTTATGGACGAGTTCATGACCGTCGCGAAGGTAGCTCTGATCGCCTGTTCCGATCCAGAGTCCTCTCAGCCCGCTGAGAACGACTCCTTGGTTGTAAGTGTAGATCATTTTGTTGAGCACGTCACATTTGCGCGTACCTGGCTGGGACGAACTTTGCCAGCCACTAATATGGAACCCGTCTGCATATAGCCCGCTGGTACCGGTCATGTTGGAGCTCTTTAACCACGCGTAAGCGTCCACGGCCGCCTTGAGGTAGGCAGGGTTGTGCGGATAGGTTCCATTGACTTGGGAGTTGGCGATGAATGGAGAATCAATAGGATCCCCTGGGAAGTACAAGTACATCGCAATGCTGGCAGATATATAGAGCTCGTTTGTAATGGCATTTTTATAGGGGATCAAAGTCGGGTTCCAGATCATCCCGCCGTCACAGAGAGTCTTGTCCCACCCAGCCGAGGCCAGCTCGTAGAAGATTCGGGCTCGATGTGCGGCTGAGGACCGGAATTGGGTCCCATACCATGCTTTTCCTGAAGTTGGGTCGGACGACGGATAGTGAAGATCCGTGTGCAGGTCCTGGAATTTGACGTTTTCCAACCAGTCAAGTACGACCCAAAGCATGTCGTCATAGGCCTGGTTCCTCAGACTAAAAGCATTCTCTCCAAAATAGAAGGTGGTCATCTGGCTGAAGAATTGATTGATGGTGTTTTCTGTTGCAAGAGAAATTGGCTCATGCAACTGTTCGGTGTCGACGACATCAAACTCGGAGGAGGTGTAGGTTGACAGTGTTGCGACAACGTGGGTTCCCAAAACCGCAGCCGTCCAGTCAATGCTACTCGGCCAAGTGCCCATCCAGGTCACAAAGTAGTGATTTTGCATACCACGTAGCGCGCTGAGGAGATCCTGCAGCGTCTCAGCGGGGGTCGTAATGCTGTCTCCGAAAACAGTATCATCTGAGAGAACACCGAGTGTGTCAGGCAGGATATCGTCGGTTTGCTGTGTCTCTGCGAGCGGTTTCTGAGGCGGGTACGCCAGCGCATTAGCCCCGGCTGAAAGAGAAAGAAAGAAGATCCATAGGATCGTATATAGAGAGCAGGCGGGCCCGACAGGGGGCTGGGATAAGGAATGAGAAGTCATCCTGCCTGGGGGAAGCAACCAAATCGCGGAGCACCACCCTCCTTCATAAGAATAGAAGCACGCCAGAGCTTCTCATCCAAATGCGAACAAGGACAATAATGAGGGTCTGGGGCGCTCAGCCTCCGATGCGGGGAAAAGAAGAGAGTCTGCTAAAAGTTGGGGTCCGTGGCTTACCTAAGGCAGGCACTGGCCCACTTGCTGTCCTTGGGAGGTCTTGGTCCATCCTGCCACGACTGATTGATCCATTTTCTATTGGGGGGCTGAAATTTTCAGAGCACGAGATCGGTGGAAAGAGTCCGGGCACATCACAAGAAGCGCCCGTAGACGTATCTTGCGCCACATTTAATGTCGTGTGATGCGGGCTATAAGGGATGCGGGCTATACTAGAGCAGAGAATTTACTGCAAAACAATGCTATGGAGCAACCAACGACCTGGGAATAAGCAATCGGACCCAAAGACACCAGATGAAGAGATTCGAAGATAATTTTCCCGTGATAACAAAAAGCGTGTGCTTTTTAACCTCGGGAGCAAGCCTATTGAAGGAACGCAGTGCCCAAATGACCTTTCTCCTCAACCAGAGCCTATTCATATAATTACGTACAAAGATACAAGTTTGAGCCCCAGCCCTCAAATTGAAATCGCGCTTTTGCTTGTAGCCAAATTGTGCATGCTTGGTTCTGTCGAAAGGACCGAGTGCTGCGGGCTTGATTCGCCCGAGCGCTCTTCTTCCTTGTCGGTCATAAACCTTCTTTCTGCCTGAGTCAATGGTCGGACGAGCGGGTCTTCTTCCATGTCTCTGTAATACTGCTTGAGATCCTGGATTCTTATTTTTGAATCCCTTCAACTGCCAATGCATAGGGGCATCAAGCACAGTGTCGGAATCAGGTCCCCAGCAAAACTCGTCGAGAAAATACCAGTATAGCAGATCCATAGACGCGGTGTCCCGGCAAGCCAGCGTAAACCAGGTAGAGCGATCTTTCAAAGACTGCCACATGCGTTGAGATAGTCGATCTTTTACGGTCTCCATGCCCCGTTCTTGCTCTTTCTGCTTGAGAAGCAGTAGAAACTTGTCTGCTGTGGAGTAATACGACTTGAAGGATTCCACATTATACTTGTCGATAATTTCATGCGGACGTTCCAAAAGTAACCACCAAGGTATGATTCCAGCAAATTGAGTGGGAGCAGCATAGCTGAATGCCCAGTTGGACAGCAACTATCTCAAGTGAATCATTCACAAGTACGTTGTCAGGACGTAAGCTGTCACAGAACAGTTTGAAAGGGCCAAAGTTGTCGGTCTGAGATATCCTGCTCACGGCAATGGCTTTCATGAGATGTTGACAGAAAAGTTTGTCCTCGCAGTCATGCAAACCGACGATACCGTTCCCCTGCTCGTATGGTTGAATAGATTGCAGGTTGAGAAGGGATATTATGTAGTCCATGGCGCTATGATAAGCCCGGTTGGTGAAGGATTCCCTCTGAAACCCATCTAAGCGGATGAGCTCGTTCATTTCGCGAGGCAGAGGTTGACTGGTGATGGCAACTCCTTTTGATGAGCTTGCATAGTCGATACTCCCAATTGCATCAAAAGCAATGGTCCACAGCTCCAATAGTTAGCCTGCCATCTGGTCGTACAACGTTCCGAATGTCTTTTGGTCGAGATTCGGATCCAATATCAACTCCTGTATTTGTGCCTCCATGTTGCGAAGGATCTCGGAGACCCTGAACCCTCCACCCATACCACGATTATGAAAGGCCCTAGGCCAGCGGTCTCATCGATCCCCGTCTCGTAAGCGATCAGTCAGGGCACGGGAATCGAAATCTTCTCCGCAATGAATTGCATGATTGCCACCTCGTGTTTCACTTTGTTCCCTGAGTTCCGGACAAAAAGACCTTCCCTCCTTGGGGAATCGAATAAGCCAGTCAGCTCCCTGATCATCCCAATACATCCGAAACAAAATGTCGAAATTGTGACTCCGTATCTCACGTACCACGTCGCCTGCCTTTCCGGTTCCGATAGCGATCTCCCAGTTTGCAGATTCTCTCTTCCAATTGAAGGTGTAACTCTTTCCAGTCTGAGTTCGCTTTCTCAAGCCCTTCAAGGCGGATTTCATCGTATTCCGTGTTGTGTATTCTGATGGCCGAGAATCAGGGAAGCAGTCGGTCTTGAATGTATAACGGCAAGCATGGATATAGTCCCAGCGAATGGGTATAGCTTTTTGCTCGAGAGAAATGTCAACTCTGATATTCCCAGGGGTTAATCCACCCATGGGATGGCAGGAGATGAGTAGAGATTCGGCAGGGGCACCCTGATTATTCGCAGATTACCCCGAAGGCAGGAACGCCAGTCCCGAAAGAGCTGAGATAATCTTCAATCTTTCATTACGCTACAGTGAGTGTATTCCTATGCGCATTAGAAAACTCATGTATTTATGAGTAACTGGAAAACTAGTGAAATATCAGGCGCTACTATGGTCACAAACTTATAACTTCCGAGTGTTTATGACAGTTCATGGCAAGAGGTATTCTCAGGCCACAGTGCAATTTTCATTAACTGTCTTTTGTTCTGAAGCTAAATCAGCACCTTGAAGTGGTTGATCAAGTGGGATCATTCATACCGGTCATAACATGTATCAGACGCCGACCCGTAGATCCCTGAGACTGCCCTCCATGAGCTTTTCGATTAGAAAAAGGTAGGAGCAGACGTGAGGAAATCATGAGCCGGCTTCAAGGAACGGTGCTAGTATTGCGTCGTCCGGCGGGAGTGTCGTTGAGCGTGAGGTGATCAGATCGAGGTAGAGAGCGCTGCGGCGCAAAGGATGAAAAACAAACCCCCAGGTATCAAGCAAAAAAGGGGGCTATAATGCGTACCCCCATCAATATTTCGTTGGTCGTATCGCTCCAAATATTTAGCTCCGGTCGGCATCCGGGCTGCGACTGCGGCCAGGACTGCGGCTGCGGCCTCGGCCACCACGACCACCCTTCGGTCCTCCCTTATTCTTGCTAGCTGGAGGCGGGCGAACGAAAGCGTAGTCAACTGAAAGGGTTTGTTCAAGCAGCTTGGAGCCGTTGAGGTTCTTGATAGCTTCACCGGCCTCGGGAAGGGTTGCGTATTCAATCAAGGCGTATCCCTAGCGCAGATCGTGTTAGTGTTCATCTTCTCACAGATATCAGCTGTCCCAAGGTGTGCAATAGGACCACTTCAAAGGACCTGCCGCAGAGTACAGCTGCAAGAAATCGCAATTTGCGACGTACCTTGACATAACCTGTCCGTCGATCCAGGTTCAAACTGAAGTTCTTGATCTCGCCGTACTCCCCAAAGAGATCAGTGATATCTTCCTCGGAAGCTTCTTCGTGGATGTTCGACACAATCACGATCCATCCTTCGATACTGCGCACGGCGACTGCGCCAGATTGGGTTTGTGGCTCAAAACCGCGATCGGATTGCGCGGGGGCATCGTCCTGGGCGACGGGCGGGTCGACTTCCATTTCATTCGACATAATGAAGGTGTTGCGATAAGGCTCGGGTGCTCGCTATATTCGGAGAAAGAATTGGCGTGTGGGGTTCAATGGGGCAGGGAGGGTTGCGGTCTGACGTTGTGAAATCAACGAATCGAGCAGAAGCGGGTGTCGCCTCAGGCAGACGTTCTCTCAGCCGCCCGTTTCGGTTAGAGCGAACTGCTTGCTCACTGGAGGCCGTCAACATAAACAGACCATCTTTGCCAGATAGTCTAGGTGGCTTGTGAATGGCATTCCGGTGCTCAGATATCGTTCGTTTACTTTTATTCTTACGGCAGCAAGCCCCTTTCTATTGCTCGTCACACCTACTAAACATTATTCTACAAGCTTGGCACCAGATATACTGCCTATTGTAATTGGGAACAAGCGGACATTATTTTCTGCCTGAGGGATCGGGCATCGATTCGGTTTGTACCCTTGACAGCGTTCGTTTGATAGCCTGATATAGGAACCGAATATACATGTCACGCGCCTTCGAACGGTGCACTACGTTAAGCGCTCACCAATCGGTCATTCTGATAGCTATCAAGCCAAGTATGTGCTGCTACTAGTTGGTGGTGTTTGTGCCGCCGATCTCGACCCGCCTGCTGGATGGTGGAAAGCCCCAGGAAGCACCTCAGGCATCTGATAATGTCCGCCTGTTCCCCATTACACTAGGTAGTATTAGTAGTATATATTTCCACACTGAAATTGGATAAGTACCTTGAAAATATCTGGGTAATTTGTTCAACGTACGGAGTGACACGAGAAACACTAGCAAGACATCTCAATCACCGAACGAATACTGCGACAAACGTGATGTGATCACTGCAAAATACTAGTCAACATTTACGCCTCTCAATGACATTTATTTGTGTGATGACAACCTTTAGTTACCCTCAAAGTCCACTGCGACTGCCCAATCCATTGGACTTCAACCACCTGAACTCTTCTCCATCCCGCAACTCCACCAGAACCATCCATACATTTCAAACAGGCAAGATCTGAAGCAGGTGCTCTACCCTCATACACGACATGCCGAGGCCACGGTGAGTGCAGCAAGCTTCTATTTTAACGGGGTGGCAAGAATGGAATGTGACTGATATGCCGTCCCCTTCAGCGAGAACTCTACCAATGGGTGTCAGGATAACTCTAAGCTTGCTGTTCCCCATTCGGTCGAATTAGTTTTGCATGATGACGAGTCCGGCGAAACGCGTCAACTTCATAGTCAAAATTATGACATCGAAGCGATATTCGACATTTTCAAGGGCAACCTGCGCCTCACCGAGAAAGTGCGCGACCAAGAACTTTGGCCCGAGACAGTGCATAAGGAAACCATCTGCCTCAACCGGTCCAACAGCATCTTCGTGAACCTGGAAAGCCTGAATGACCGTTCAATTCTCTTTTCCTTCCAACCAAAATCATCCGTCAAAGCTGATTTGGCTACGAAACTGAAGCTTTGCTGCCAATGTCATGCATTCAATTTTAACGTGGTCGATAGCCCGCTTTGCAAAGCCATCGTTGATTGCACAGGTGATAATCGCATCTTCCGCTTACGTCTCCCAAAGGCTCGTCATCAAGGCTGGAGGACTATTGCTTTAATCCTTCTCACATACCGAAAGATTGTACCGAAGACCTGGTACAGAATTGTGACTAATGATAGCCTCCTGGATGTTGCAGGTTTTGACTGGAGATATGTCTGTCAGTCTACACCAGATCAAAGGGTTCCATTGGATCACTAAGATTGTGATAACACCCCAGAGTTCGCGAGACCAGGGGATGATCACCGGGAGTAAAAGGATTTATCGCGATGGTGTCTTTATTTCACACCACTACGCTTGATGGGAGCACTGCTAGAGGTTGAATCATTTACTGGAGAAATTCGCTAGATCATGGTCATCAGTACTATCAAACCAATGCCAAGTGCTTCTTGACCCAAGGCAATTCTCTTTGTCTAGGCTCTAATACAGACGACCATCGAATACTATCTTGATTCAATCAATGAGCCTCCAAAAACAAAACCAGATAGTGTTATTGAACTGTTTTTCTTTTTCTTTGAATAGAAGTTATAGAGTGGAGATGTATATTCCCCATTTGTTGTACTAAAATAAGATGTTTATAACCCTTCTCGCAGATGGAACGCATGAACAAAGGGGACAAGGAGGATAATTCGTTAAAATACAGGGGTTTAGATGGGGTGAAACATAAAGAAAAAGGAGACCGCTGGAGTTGACGCCTCAAATCGATGGCTTACTTGCGGTTGTTGTTGCGCATAGCAAGAATTTGGACCATGCGGATGAAGATGTTGATGAAGTCAAGCTCGAGGCTGACACTCTCGTTGACAACATCACGCTTCACGTAACCACGCTCAGCCAGACGGGCGTGGTGCAGGATCTTCTGAACATCGTACAGGGTGAAGCCGCCGAAGACAGCCAGACCACCGTAGAGCCAGACACGCTCAGACCACATCAGAGAGCGAGCGGCAGTAGCCGGGAGAACCATGGGGGCAAGACCGGAAAGAGCGACAAGAACCACACCAGCGAGAAGAGGTCCACCGAGGTACAGGTACTTCTCTTGCTTGGCGGTGGCGCCGACAAAGGCGATTGAGCCCATCATACCGACGGTGTAGAGGCCGGCGCGAGCGAGAATAGCGGGGTGCATGAACATCAGCGGGGACAGGAGAGCAGCCTGGGTCAGGTTGAACAGAGTCCAGCAGCCGTACTTCACAACGTAGCTGATTGCGGCAGTTAGTAAAATAATCTCGATATCATAAAATAAAAGAATATAGTACTTACTTATCCGGGGAGGTGTAGAAAGTTCCATACATCGAACCAATGCTGCCGACCAGGCCGACACCCATCACGAGCCATGGGTTCATGGACATGAGACGGTAGGACCAGCCGCTCATGTGCAGAGCACGGGCAGCAACACCAATGATACCAATACCAAGACCAGTGTGCATGAAAGTCTCGTTCAGGAAGCTTCGTTCGTAAGCGGGCATGCCGCCATCCTCGCGGGTCTCACGGTTGAAGATGAAGTTGGTTGCCAGGATGGTACCACCGACAATGGCGGCGCCATAGATCAGCTTCTGAGACATGTCACCGGATTGCGCATTGTAGGTAGGTTGCATGTAGGTTCGGCGAAAGGCATTGTGGAAGGTTTGGCGGGACTTGGTGAAGATCGAGGACTGAGCTCCGAGAGGCTTAGTTGCCTGGGCGGGTTTGAACGGAGAGTTGTGGATGAACCGAGCAGTATTCGAGAGCTTCGGAACCTGGTGAAGTGCCGATGATACGGCGAACGGACGCCGAAGGAAGAATGCCATGGTGACGATGATGTCGTTGATGGGTCGGGAGAGGGGAATGCTTTATGGCGACGAATGTATGATAGACGGATTACTCACCGCGGATGACGGCACCTCTTAAGTCCGAAACTTCCAGAACAGTATGGCACGTGATGAGGTGGGATGTGATTTCGCGTGAGGGCACAGGTACGTCATGCTGGATCGTCGCAAGCGCTCTCTTGATCATGGCGTCGCATCTGGAAACCCTTGATATTCCTCATCTGCCAGAATCACGCTCAGTGTACGTGGCGCTGTACCGTGATGTGCAGAATGCCGCCATCCTGAGGCAGCAGTTGCTGTCTGGCAACAAGGAATTCGAATATGCCCTTATCGATGCGAGCATGGTGCGTTGAGACGCATTCTAAAACGTATATGAAAAGTAACTGCAGCGCTCATTCAGAATACTAGGTCTTATCACGAGCACATGCGACTGCAGCGATCTTTAGAGCTGTCAATGACTACATGAATGAGCGACTCAAGTCTCACAACGTCCACTCGGAAATTGTGTTCTCATTGAATCCAGTGAACAATGTTTGTGCTTCCACGCTATGACCAATTTTTAATCAATTGACTCATTATTCTAGATTGCCGATTCCTTCCGGAAGTTCGGTGTTGCCGACTCCACGAAAGACTTGCTGGTTGTGAAGGTCTCTGTATCTCCGGAGATAACTCGTGACTCCGTTGCCGCGCATCTGGAAGCTTCTGTTCAAGGAACCAGCGTTCCCTTCGACGACCAAACATTATCCGAGATTTCTGATGTCACAAGAATCAAGAAAGTCTTCAAACTTGGTGCTCTGCCCTCGTCGGGTGACAACGCCAGCGCCAAGCGCCAACTTGAGATGTCACTGGTAGGCGCAATTGCGCTGAGAGGCTCTTGAACCATCAGCCCAAAGCAGGATACAACTCAATGACGAAGAAAAATGCGTCCAAAACAATAAAATCGGCTGGACTAGGATTCCCGAGGACTCCAGCGCCCGTATTTCCATCTTCTGTCGCTCCTGACAGGTTGAAAAGGGCCATCTGGGTAGTACCCTTAGCATCTGAAGAACCAGGAAAATTGACGAAGACCCAATCGCCTATTTAACTCGGCTTTTTCGATAGAAGCCTGAGAGGCATGTGTCGCCCCTTGTCTAACTCTAAACCTGTTGAATGCTACTACCGGTGGACACCACATTGAATGGCAAAATATAATGAACTCAAAAAAGGAAAATAATCAATTTGATAAGCTGCGTTGTCATCTTTCAGAGGGCTTGGTTTATATAACTTAAGAGTAGAAAAAATACTTCGTACACCACGCTGTCACCCGAAACCACCGGGGCTGAATGGTCTCTTTTTTTCAGCTTTGACTCTAATTTTCTGGAAATACCTACTAGCGTGTTGATTATTTCTGGAAGACCAATTTCTTCAAAAAATTGGGAGAGGATGAAATGCAAAGGGTGCAAATGGCATGCGTTGCCCGGCCCAACTGGATGTTGGTAAACTTTGCCAAGACGCGCTGGATCGCCATCCCCGGTCTGCAGCCTTCCCTATCCACCTTGAAAACACCCAGTTATATTTATTACTCCGTGGCGCGCAACGGTCTAGTAAATTGATAAATGACCGGCCCGACTATGCGATAAACCATGCCTCCGCAGAATTTTCTACTCGACTAAGTTTCTAACGCGGCTCGACCTACCCTCCCCTCCAAGACTCGAAACGCGTCGCTGGCCACGATGACGAACTCCGCCGAAGTGATCGTTTTGTCTTCCTCTCCCAATCCTCTCGCACGAACTCCAACAAGAGCATCATACAACTCAGAGAAGCTGCTTATTATTTCACGACGAGGGGAGTCGCCACCACCCATCCCGTCGCCTTCGGAGCTGTTCCAACCTCCATCGCGCTCTCGATTCTTTCCTACGCCGACTGGGGCTGATAATGCGACCAAGAAAAAACCACGGACGCAAAAAAATTCAACTGGCCCAGCTTCCTATGACAGCAACGACCCCCCAGCCAAGCCGAAACCAAAGAAGGCGAGCAGAGAACCAAAGATAGACGCTGTTGGAAATGCCAAACCCGAGACCCGTGATCCAACGGACAACGGTGCGAAAAAGAGTAAAGCGGCACCGAAAGGGCGTGCTAGGACAAATGCCAAGAAAAAAGAGGCAGGCAATATGACTTTGACTGGGAAGGTTACCAAAGGGAGCAATGATGCTCAAGAAAAGAAGCCGAGCAAAGGGAAAAAGAAGACGACTTCAGCGACAAAACAGCCCGAAATACCTATAGATGAAGATGTCCCCAAACAGCCTAAGGCCGTGGAGGAAGATAAGGAACTATACTTGGACGAGGCTCTGAGAAGGAGGATGGACTGGACACCACCAAGAGATACTTCTCCCCAAATAGGGCCCGCTGTGGAAGATGAGGGAGAAGTTGAGAAGGGCCAGGGCTCAAATACCACAGGTGGATTTGACAGGCTGTTATCGGATTATAACTACTCTGCACCTTCAGCTGCCCGCGAAATTCCATTCAACGTGGGAGGCGAAGGGCCCACCAAAAGACGACGCATTGAGCTGGTAGATCCTTTGCTTCAGCCATACCAAGTGTACCAAGCCGATTCGATCGGGAGGCAGTCCGCTCAAGAGGCCGATTCATCGACATCTGACTCCCAGCCGAAAAAGAAATCAAAAGGTCCGAAACGATTCACGACATTGACCGCACGCATGACCGCGCAATATACTTTACACAACACAAATGACGATGGTTCTGCCAGTGATGAAATCGAGATCCCCGGAAAGACCAAGTCTAAACGAAGCAAAGGACAATCGACGGAAAAACATACCACGGTTACCGTCCTTTCCCCCGAAGCGGCTTCCAGGTCCTTGGAGAATCAAGATCTTATATTTGGCACTTGTAGCCAGCTCGAACGAGAAGATTCGCCACAGACGCTAAGAGAAATGCAACAAGCTCTCCGCGCATCCGAGAACCTTGCCTTTGACGGAAGGAAGGAAATTCCATTAGCTACAGCCACGTCGAGAGGCCCTGTGTCCTGCCTGACTGGCAGCACCCGGAACCTCTGGGAAGTTGCCGCGCGAAGCATCGAAGGGTCTCTAGTTCAGGCAAAATCGGTCGACGACATCCACCCAACGGGCACAAACACGGGGAATACCAAAGCCAAAAGACCAGTAAATTGGGAGGATGACGATTGGTTTGACCTTGACTATGGCAAGCCCAAGCCTACTCCAAAGACGAAGACAGTACTGCCGGAAGATACACCAAAGCCTGCAGCTCGGCCCCTGCCTTTGGATGACCCGGAGCAACATGCACAGACCGACGAAACGTCGGCAAATCCGGCACTCAACCAAGAGACGGCGTCTCAGCAGCCATGCATGCCTCACTATAGTGGATTCACAGATGCCGAGCTCACTAAACAAGTTGCCGCCTTTGGCTTCAAATCAGTGAGAGCTCGCAAAAAGATGATTGAGCTGTTGCAGAAGTGCTGGGAATCAAAACATGGTAGTTGCAACAAGTCTGTTATTGTGCAGTCGCAGCCTCGGCCCTTGCCAGAAATTGATCATGCAGAGTTATCGGATTCTACTCAGAAACAAGCTCATAGCACAACAACCCAGGCTAAACCTCAGCCCAAGGGAAAAACAACATCTGTACAAAGCGCATCCTCATCCTCAAGAAACACGGCCGCACCAAAAGACACCGTGACCACTACCAGCTCCAAGAAAACCTCTACCATGGCAGCAAAAAGCTCTCACAATCTGCCATCGTCATACATGGATATCGAAGAGATCCAAGACTCCGAGGATGAGGTTATTCCATCACCAAGTCAAGTTCAGAAGCGATATAGGAAGATATTTTCCACTACCTCTAACAAAACTTCCGAGCCATCTTTGGAGATTCGAACCAAAGAACCGACTGCAAGCCCTACGAAACGAAAAGCAGCAGCTTCCAAGCCCTCAGTGACAGCAAAAGCACTTATATCTTCCTCAACTGCCAAACCCAAAACGGGCCCTTCAAAGCGCAGTAGTCTACCTGATCTAGGTACCCAGATCACCAAAGCTGTGCGTTCCCAACCTCAGCTATCACCGCTCTCATCTTCATCTGGAAGCCGAATCCGCCCAACATGGCATGAGAAGATACTCATGTACGACCCGGTTATTCTGGAAGATTTCACGACATGGCTGAATGTCGAAGGGCTTGGTCTTGTCGGGGAAGACAGGGAGGTTCATGTTGCGGAAGCCAGGGAGTGGTGCGAGAGCAAGGGTATTTGCTGTTGCGGGAAGAATAATTCCAGCTGGTGAGAGATGTTTGGACAGCTGGTCATGCCTTTGCATTCAAGTTATATGATACCCAGTACATGTACAAAAATAAACGAAATTCTCAATCCTAATATACCCAACTTTTTTAAGTAGGATCCTTCAGGAAATTAACATTACAACCTGGGGTGAGAATAGAAGTTCTTTGCTAATCTGGAGTTGTGCAAGAAAGGCCTATGAAGGTCTCATTGGGCCATGGAAACCACTATCTTACCCTTAGTACAGGGAGAATGCCTATCGCCAGAAACACCCCAAACCCTTTCCATGAGCAAGCTGGTGCACATTGAAATGCCAAAAGAGAAACCAGATGCCGTTCCAATGAAGACAAAAATTGGACTCGGGTAGGAGGAACACTACTCTAGGTATTCAGACCACCCGCTAAAAGTCTGGAATGAAAAATGATAAGAGATTAGAAGAAAGAAAGGAAAGCATGAAAGTCTCCAATAAAATGCGAGTCTCAAAAAGCGGTGAGGGTGAGGGGAACTATACCACATCCTGCATTCCAGACATGATGGAATCTTCAAATGGCCACGGAGGAGTTCGCCGGGGCTGATAGTAAGAAGTATCTATTAGCCATCTTTTTCTATTGATATTGCTTGATACCATGTCAAAATAGTGATGTATCTTACCGTGAAGATATCAAATCCTGTAATGCATCGTTCCTCTGGGGTCGGTTCCAGAGAAGAGCCCTCGATCGAAGGCGCTATCATTTGTGAAGCTTGGTACCTCAGATGCTTTATTTTGTTCTCCAGGTCCTGGATACGAAGTGCCTGGTCCCGGAGGTGGTGATCCATTATCTGGATCTCGTTGTCTTTGGCCCTGACCTGGAACCTGAGAGACCCAAGCTCTTCCGTCATCTTCATGATTATGTTTCGAGAGTGAGTCTCACCGGTGATTTGGTCCGTAATATTACAGGCTGTCCCTGCTTTCGCGCAGTTTTGACAGCCCTCTAAAATTGCGTCACAGGGAAGTTTCCGACACTGAATATGAGAGGCTTAGAGCTTTTCAATTGTAAAATGTGTACACTGGGGACGAGGATGGGGCTTGGTAACGACGTGATAATGGGAGAAAAATTCGGTGATATACCTTGCAACGGTCACAAGCGCGTGCTGTTCGTCTGCTCCTCTGGTTCTCTCTAAACCGCCGCCGCATCTCTTCTGAATAATCTGGCTCCGGGTCATATTGTCCACGGCGGCTTTGCTTGGGGCGTAACTGCACGTTGCGTGTCTTCATGTCCAAGCTAATCGGGTTGAGAGCAAATGGGTGCGTGGTGGTGGGGAGAGACTGAAGCTGATGTGAGTTAAAGAGAACAGATGAAGGCTTGTACAGAGAGTGAGCATCGTATACCTCATTCTTAGGTTGATAGGGCCCTTCCATAATACCGAGAGGCATGATAAGATGACAGTAAGAGAATGGAGTGAAGCTTGTGGGGGTGGGAAGGAGGTTTTTTAAAGAAAGAGGAACATGCACTAGAAAAAGGTCAGGTTTGGAGGAATTTGAAATGTTGATTTGCTTATATCTATTGCCACAGATAACCCTTCGCTTTCTAGTTATGAACCCTGCATCCAAAATCCATAGACACAGATTCATTCGCACCAAGCAATTCAAGACATTCATGTCCCAAATCCAGATTATGACATAGTAATCCATGGATGATCTTCAATTCTGGAACCCAGAGACAGTTGTTCTTTTGATTGGATTTTGCTGTAAGGCTTCATGCTCAAATAGTCATTAAAGTACTAGGACAAGGATATTCTACAGCAAGAACCCTCCACCAAGCGTTGTCAAACATATGACCTCTGCAACAATATGTTTCGAGATGACTACTCTCAATGGAACTGTAAAAGAACAAAGAATTACTAGTACTAGACATGAACAGCCGGTCA
The DNA here is from genome assembly GCA_027569595.1 of Penicillium sp. G339. Taxonomy (NCBI): domain Eukaryota; kingdom Fungi; phylum Ascomycota; class Eurotiomycetes; order Eurotiales; family Aspergillaceae; genus Penicillium; species Penicillium sp. G339. The sequence goes on from JAPDFJ010000011.1 coordinate 248,734, forward strand.
GCCCTTACTGTCCTGAGAGCTTCCGGAAGACGGAAGGACGCTATGATGTAGATAGAGAAGCAACTAATAATCGAAAGACCATAGAGTTTCCTGTTAGGTAGAGTAAAAAATATAGAAGTACTTAAGATTTAGTATCAGGATATGTAGAGTACACCACGGAAACCCAACCAAAGAAACAATCAAGAAAGAAAAAGATAGACAGTGAAGCATTATCTCATAATATTAAAATCGAAAGAAAGACCGTCAAGCGTGATTAAATATCGATTCAAACCAGAACATATGCTTTCAATCTTTGAACTCCTGCCATGCTCGACCAGCCCAAGAACCAGAAATCCGTGGCCCGAATTCAGAACCAGAAGCGCGCTTTTTTTTCGCCGTCTGGAGTCATTCTATACGGACCAAGCCAACAAGAAAAGGAAAAAGCATCCCAGAAAGCCCTGAACTCCCAATTATAAGACATCGTCCTTGGTGTTTCCATGGTGGTGATAGAAATGACATGGGAATGCGAGTAGATCCAGAATATGAACGAAGGAACAAAATAGGCTATTTAGCAGTTGGAAAAGCCAGACAGGCTGTATCAGTCTGAAAAGTATATCGAGCCAGAGGACCTGTACGTCGCAAGGTGCAACACTTAGTTGGAAGGCACTGGGTCATCGGAAATTTCTCCCGTTTATCGCAACAGTCTCGAATTCAACCCGGGGTTGATATCGCATTGGCCCATTATCTTCGAGCCAAGGCGTGAGGTTCTTGCACTGGCTGACATCGAAGGATTGGAGTTGATGGCAGCCTTCAGCTACAGCTTCAACGCCCACCCCGGTGACTCGAACGCAGCCTCGTACTGATAGATGTTGGAGAGAGAGGAGATGGAGACCAATACTTCGAAGAGACGGATCGGAAATCGCGGAACCGCAAAACGACATGTTGAGATATTTCAGTTGCGAGCATTGAAGAGCAAGAACTTCAGTTGCTGTGTCAGACAGTGCACAGCAGAATGACTGATAAGAAGGATTAGCATTATCCCCAAGCACAATTGGGGTGTCAAATCTCTTACCAAATCTAGTTCTTGCAGATTCTTGGCGGCATTGGTCAAATGCACGATGGCGTTGTCGGTCAGGTAAGTGCAGTCCGCTAAGCATAGTCTCCGGAGGTTGGTGAACCGCGCATTTCCCCAGTACTGGAAGCCTTGGTCCGAAATGGTCGTACAGCGAGTCAAATCCATCTCTTCAATTCGACTCGCTGCATGTGACGCAATGTGATGCATTGAGCGATCGGTGACATGTTTGCAATAGGAGAGCGTGAGCTTCTTCAATTGCGGACAGCCATAAACCAAGCCATCTTTCGTTTTTAAGGTTGGTTTGATGGATGCATTTTTGCCTTCAGTAGGCTTCTGATTCCCAGGTAAAACCCATCCGACAATTCGCGCCATGAGAGTATCGCCAACCTTACGGCAATTACTCAAATCCACTTCCTGTAGCCCTGTAGCTTTACTGGCCATTTCGAGAATAGCAGAAGCCGTCACATCCCAAACACTCTTCATCTTCCACGTTGTTGCAGTGGGTGCGCACGTATTGGCCAATGCGTTGAAGCCTTCATCTGTGATATGAAAGCAGTTGTTGACGTTCACGGAATGAGGACGATTGCCGACAAACGGGCAGATGATTTTCACAAGAGCATCATCTGTAAGTTTGCGGTTATATACACTCAAGTCGAGATCGCCAATTACATCAGGAGACTTGGTGAGGATTTCACACCAATGAGAAGACACAGCACGAAGCCGAAGCAAGTGATGAAGTTCAAGAAACCGAAAAATGTTCAGCAGTATACTGTCAGGAAAGATTCCAAGGTGGGCATCACTAGAAGGACGCGCCGCTTGATGTGGCTTGGACAGGCCAAGAGTGTCCGGAAGCGCAAGCGACGACGAGCTAGCTGAACGCGGTTCTGATGGAGATTGTCGTTGATGCTCACCAGTGACTTCTTCTGGTGTTAAGGGTGCCACCGACCCACGGCGACTTCGAAGCCGGACGTTGTCCAAACCAAGACTGAGATATGGATCAGGATCTGATGGCCGTAGTACTGCTTGCTCTTGGTCTTCGACCGGCGAAGACTGGTGCGGACCATCTAGCTCCGTCTCTGTCAATGTCAATAATGGCATTGATCGTCTCCGAGATGAGGCGACCTTGACTCGATCATCGAGTTCTAAATCACCCAGAGGAGGTTGTTCATCCGTTGCATCTGACATGACTACATCGCCGTCGGCGGTGGTCTGAAGTCTTTCTTGAGCGGTGCGCTCCACTGATTCGCGGATGTCCTTCGGGCACATCTCCCAAAACTGGGACAGGACCTCTCCGCTCAGCATCAGGCACTCGACCGATGTGACTGAGCGGACGGTCGCTGTTCTCCGCGGTGCAAGTGACAGACTGACCACTTCGCCAAAGTACTGCCCTTGTTTGAGTCTAGCCTTGATCTCTGTCCTCGTACGACCGGACCCATTTTGCTTGTTATTCTGTTCGCTATTTGATTCATTCTTTTCGGTAACCACCTCTACCTCACCTCGGACGATGAAGTAGAGTTCACGACCCTGGGAGTCCTGCTGGATGATGTCTGCAAATGGGGAGAATGAGCGCGGCTGCGCATTAAGGCCCAAAAAGTGGAGGATATCGGCAGGTAGACCAGAGAATAGAGGTAGCTCTTTCAGAAGGAGACGGACGTTCACTAGGCCATTTGCAAGAGCACTGGAAGCGTCCCGCCGTCCCGGGCTCGGGGATTTTCGCTTTTTATGTATTGAGTTGATACTTAAGTCTTCTTCGGTGGCGACTAAGTCCTTAGAGTGACTCTCCCTCAGTCGTTTCGATCCCCGTCGCACTGGGCTCGGGATTCTTGGGGAATCCAGATCAACGGCTGGCGCGGAGGTCTCTTTCTTTTTCTTTTCTAAGATCATTAGCCGCTCCTGGGCTTCCTCTCTGATTGCTTGCTCGACCTCGGGAAACCGCGGCAGGATGTTGCGAAAGTCTTCCTTGGTGAGCACGACCAGCATACATCGTGTCCGCGCAATGATTGTTGCGGTGCGTGGCCGGTCCATTAACACACCAATTTCGCCAAAGAAGGCACCCGGCTTGAGCTCGGCATATATACTTTCACCGTCCCGCGACGTGACCGAGACGGCGCCCCGCACCAACCAGTACATCGCCTTTGCTTCATCGCCTTCGGTCAAGATGTAGTCGTTGGGAGCATGGAGCTGTGGGCGTAGGTGCTGACCGACTTCGAACAAGAAGGATTCTGGAACGGCCTGGAAGAGAGGAAAGGAGCGCAAGCGATCGACCAGCTCGAGTGGGAGGGCTTTGATGTTAGAGGAGGCCAAGGGTGAAGGTCGCGCGGGACGGTTTGGGTTCATGACCGAGTCGAAGGAATGGATGAGAGAGACGCTATCGGACATGGCCGACACAGCCTTGGTTGGGCCTCCAGATCTGCCATGGCGACGCATACTGGGCAGCTGGGTCTGCGTGGAGAGAGGAATTCAGATGAAAGAGGCGATCGGGGCTTCCAGGTCCAGCATCAATAGAACGATGACGTCGACGAGAATAGCAGCAGCAAAGTCGAGCTTCGCGTCGGCATCGCTTCCACCCAATGGGTAGATCGTCGGCGCTAGCAGACCGGCATTTGCACAAGGGGGGAAAGCTGGAGGGGTAGTTGACAAGGGTGAAGGACGTCGGAGCTGGGGGAGTCTTCAGGTGAAGGTGGGGGGACTTGCCGACTCTGCGACGTCAAATGCGGTTGAGCTCCACCGATCATCTGGAAAGCTTCGGAAACTCTATGGCAACCTTCATAAAGCTCCACCTTGGCTAGGTCGGATTGCGCCACTCTTTGTCCACGCTCTAGTCGGTTTCTATTTGATGCGGTGGGCGCTGATGTAGAGCGGTCAATCCTGATCGGATCGCTGCATCGTGGTGTGCCTACAAGAGGAATCGTCACCTTGGGGGCCAAGAGCTGGAGATGAACAGATACAATTGCTACTTTAGCAGAAAGGGCAATGACTGAGGGTTTCCTGGCCGACCTTTCGAGGTCCGAAATTTTAACAAAGCTATATAATGCTATATAATATGCTCGAGGAAGTAAGTCATGGCTTCATCTGGTCACGTCTTTGCTCCACCAGACATACCCAATTCCCTGGTGGGAAAAGAAAAGAAAAGTATTTCGAACTGGAAAAAAGCAATGCACACGAGTTGACGAGCAAGTTCAGCCCTACGATTCATCCTGCGCAGTACTTTTGACCGCGATGGTGCCTGAGCCCATTTGGATCGCTCCGGTGGAAGCGGGCGGACGCAGGGAGGAGGTCACGTGCCATCAATACTACGTGCGAGATCGGGCTGGACATTGGCATAACCTGGATGGGAAGAGAGAAGGAGAGTCATTCAAACAAAATAGTGCGACAGGGTATCAAAATGTAGATAATACATCGGAAAATGAGAAATGCGAAGCCCGGATGCCCGCCACGATTTCTGTCCTGGCTGCCCAATAAACATTAGCCTTGCTTGGGTTACTGGAAGATTCCAAGAGGGTGGATCTGGCCATCAAAAGATGCTCATGGTCTGGGCCAGTGAAGAGGTACTGAGACAGTCCTCACTCTCCCGTCATCGATCCAGCGATATGCGTGGTTGCCTGGGCCATGTCTCGGTATATCAACTGGAAACGTGTGGAAAAAAGGGATTCCAAGGGATTGTCCAGGATACTGACACGCCCTTTCGGTCAGTTCACTGGGATTCGGCAAGGCTGATCAGGTCTGAGGACAAAGCAGTCCCAGAACTTGCAAAGTGCATGCATGGGATTGTTCCAGCTCAGACAGACGTTTCAACGTCAGCTTTGGATCGACGATCCCCTAGGAAAAAGTCCAAATAGGCCGGGTGATTTCCCTTCAGCGATTCTATGGCATCTTGAACCAATCCATAACCAAGTCCAAACTTCAACCCGAGCTTTGCGGTACGGGCAGCAGTGTACACGTCGTGACGAGCTTGAAGAACAAATCAAGTTAGCATTGCTCCATGCGATATAGACATATAAAAGAAAGGATTGATAGCATTGAAGACCTACCGAGCAAGCTGTATACTCCGGAAATCGACAATCCCGCGGTCACCGTCGAGAGAAAGTCTCGCTTCTCGTGACGCGCATAGTCCACGGTCTCTTCAAAGAGACAAAAAAGGAGCGAGCCAGCTCCTAGTCTGGATCCCATCTTAACACCCTCTTTTACACCGCCCACAACTGAAATGTAGTTCTTCGTCTTGTGGTACTGCCACCAACCGGTCGAGGTGGTTGGAAATCGATGCGCGTTTTCTGCTCGAAATTGAAGGCCAGCCTTCTTGCTCCCATAGATATAACCTAGTCCCATGCCAACAGAGACTCCAGACATGGTGGCATAAGGTATACGCTGGCCGACATCCATGCCTAACCGTGGAGGGCTGTCGGATTCGAAGAGTTTGTCCCAGTGGTAGAGCCTCATCACCACAGCGCCGCGCATGGTAGCCACGTGCGGAGGCGACGAGGAGTGCGACGGTGGCTGGCGGTCCTCCATTTCGGATACTGGTGGAATTGGGAAGCCAGGTTGTTGAGAGTATATTGAAATCGCCTGAGGGTCAGCCGGTTCGAGGAAGATGTGAGCCGGCGATGGCAACGGTGACGGCAATAAACTCCAGTCCCGCTCCGCTCTCCGCTCTCCGCCCCGTCACCGTACCCAGCCGTGCAGATCTGATCCCAGCAGCTTGCCAATCTCGACTTTCTTCTACAAAATGGTATGGAGAACGCTTGATACTAGGGGTTGTGTGAAAGGTCGCTACTAAGCCGAGCTAACTTTTTCCGCAACAGCCGCCAAAGCAGACTAAATCGAGCTCCCGGGCCGTGACCCTACTCTTCAAGAAGAACAAAATCACGATCCTCCTCTCACTACAGCCACACGAGCAACTCGACGCCGTGAAACAGAAGGTGTTACAAGCCTTAAAGGAGCGCGATGTTCGCGAAATAAACGGCGATGCTGTCCCCGACGAACCAGCTGAGATCGAGTTTGGCGTGCCAGTTGACCGCAGCGATCTGGACAAAGGATGGACACGCCTGAAGCCGATAACCGCGAAAAACGATACTGGAAAGAAGAGTGGAAGGGCTCTGGCAGATACTGTATTAGACTCGGATCTTGGAAATGGACATTGGGTGGCATTTCGCTTTCGCAAGGCTGGTCCAGCAGAGGAAATCGAGCAGGAGGAGACCGCGATGAGTCTTGATCTGGATGACCCTGGCTGGGATGTGGTCATTCCAAGCTTTGATGACGAGGAGGAAGAGGCCGAAGAGGCATAGCGGAGCATGCCGTGCTGGTTTTATGATCCACCAAAAGAAAATAACGATAGAGGGTAAAGCCTCATGGAGCAGGCGGACAAGAAGGGTTACTGGGAGATATACATTCTCTCTCCCTCTTTCTTTTTCGGGTATGGCGTTTAGTCTGGGATCTGATGGGCAGGCACTAGTCATTAGTCGCTTAGAACAACATATAATTGAATCTGTGTATACTTATGTCGGCCAGTGTATACGAAATCAACTGACAACAAAATTAGCGGCTATCCACAGTAGTTCCTGGAAGAAGGCCGTAATGAAATCTTGTGAATAGTACTATAAGCTGTAGGGCACTAGGAATCCCAATACATAAGGGACATAAGGTATCTTCCAACATCGCGATCTCTCGCTGTCAATCGCGTCGAGCGAGCCCCACCAGGCCGAGACAAAGTGGTGCGTAGGCACTGGCCAAGCGGGCTGTGTCGCTATCCTGAAACGTCCTAATGAAGATGTTTCCTGCCGAAGGCTGACCGCCAAGCCATAACGCCACGGCAATTTGGGCACAATCACCACTTCCAAGCAGTTGCTCGTAGCAACGGGGCTCATTTGTTGACAAATTAGATCGAGCCTCCTTCGGAGAATACTGCATCCCATCCCCGTACCCCATATGCCTTTAGATCCACACATTCTTCTCTCCATTGTTATCTTTGACAACTTCAACCCCCTGCCTTTGTCGACGCAGGGTGTCGCCTAGCTGATCCGGCCCCTCCATATCGCGACTTGGGAAAAGGCTACAATACGACAACGGCCCGACACGACACGACACGACACACGAAATACGACATACGACACCCACCATGCCTGTTTCTGATGGCGCTTCTTCGATCAATGTCGCGGTCCGAGTTCGACCCTTCACAATTCGAGAGGCAGCGCAGATTTCTAAGAGCGACGATGGCCCTCTCTTCCTCGGCGACGGGTCGCTGGCAGGCGTGCCAGCCCCGAAACTCAACCAGAAAGGAATCCGGTCCATTGTCAAGGTGATTGACGACCGATGCCTGTGAGTTTCGATACGGCCCCACCTTCTGCATACTGCAGGATAGCTCACTGACAATCTATTCCTACAGGGTATTCGATCCTCCAGAAGACAACCCCGTCCAGAAGTTCTCCAAGAGCGTAGTGCCCAACGGCAAGCGTGTTAAGGACCAGACATTCGCCTTCGACCGCATTTTCGACCAAAATGCCTCTCAGGGAGAGGTATACGAATCAACCACTCGCTCCCTTCTCGACAATGTCCTCGATGGTTACAATGCCACAGTTTTCGCATACGGTGCAACAGGGTGTGGTAAGACACACACTATCACCGGCACGGCGCAGCAACCCGGTATCATTTTCATGACCATGCAAGAGCTATTCGAGCGGATCGACGAGAGGTCTAGTGAGAAGAACACCGAAATCACGCTCTCATACTTGGAAATTTACAACGAAACCATCCGCGACTTGCTTGTTCCTGGTGGGACCAAGGGCGGTCTCATGCTTCGCGAAGACGTGAACCAGTCGGTTTCGGTGGCCGGGCTATCAAGTCATCGCCCTCAGAACGTAGAGGAAGTCATGGATATGATTATGCGAGGCAATGAATGCCGTACCATGTCTCCCACCGAAGCGAATGCCACCTCCTCCCGATCCCACGCTGTTCTCCAGATAAATGTTGCCCAGAAAGACAGGAATGCAGATGTGAACGAGCCTCACACCATGGCCACTCTCAGCATCATCGATCTCGCTGGAAGCGAACGTGCAAGTGCGACTAAGAACCGAGGCGAAAGACTATTCGAAGGTGCGAACATCAACAAGTCTCTTCTCGCCTTAGGCAGTTGTATCAATGCTCTCTGTGATCCGCGAAAGCGCAACCACATCCCATATCGCAATTCCAAACTCACTCGACTGCTCAAATTTGCTCTTGGTGGAAATTGCAAGACTGTTATGATTGTCTGCGTGAGTCCGTCAAGTCAGCACTTTGATGAGACCCAGAATACGCTGCGATATGCAAACCGAGCCAAGAACATCCAAACCAAGGTTACTCGAAATGTTTTCAATGTCAATCGACACGTTAAGGACTTCCTGGTCAAGATCGACGAACAAATAAAGTTGATTAATGAGCTCAAAGCACAGCAGAAGGATTCGGAACAACTAGCCTTTGGCAAGTTCAAGAAGCAGACTGAAAAGAAGGATGCCGTTGTGCGTGAAGCTGTCGCTCGTATTCGCAGTGCATACGAGCACACCCTGCCAGAACGACAAGAGAAGACCAGCAATATGCTCAAGCTGAGACAAATCAGCCGCCGCATAGGGATTTTGTCTTCTTGGATCGCTGCTTTTGATAACATATGTGCCTCGCGCGAGGGTGAGGAGGGACTGGCCAACCTATGGGCGATCCGAAAGACAGCACAAGGCATCCTGCTCGAACTTGAAGATAGCCGGCACCATTATAATCAACGATTGTCGAAGAACACCTGGGACAGAGCGATGAATTCGGCAGTTGAAAATGCGACAAAACAATTGCAAGAGTTTGACATCAGTGACAACAGCGACTTCGCCAATCTGGACCGAGAAGCTGAGGTTCTGCGGTCCAATGCAGAGCGCGAGGCTTTATCTGCAGTGGTGGATCAGGACAAGGCTGGCGAGGCAGCCGTTGTACAGGTTCTCCTGCAGGCCCAATTTGAGTTGATGGCCTCGATTGAGGATATCATGGAACTCAACGCGTCTGAAGCTATCAGGAAGGGCCGCGTTATACTCACCAAGATGCTGGATAGTTGTACGGCAACAGCATCCAGTCTTGTTAAAGCAGACGGTAACATGCCTGCACTCCAAATCCCACCGAGTCCTGTCAAGCCAGCCAGTCCCCCCAAGTCCAAAAAGAGATTCAGTATGGTGAGCATGCCGCCCCCACGTACTTCTCTTGCCCCGTCTGTCCAACTTGCCCCGGCGGCACCGGCTTCTCCTGCCAAGGGCTCACCCCGCCGCCGGAAGGCTGCCGCTGGTAGGAAGAGCGTCAGCTTTACGCCGAAGAAAACACAGACCAAGGCTGCGAAACGATCAGTCCGCTGGAAGGATGACGAGGAAGAGGGCAACCTCACAGAATGGCAGAAGTCTCCCCAGAAGGTTGATTCTGCGGATGAAGTCAGCTCAGAAGAGCCATCACTACCTCGGGGAGCTTCACCTATCCCACGAAACATCCCACGAGTGTCGACTCTTTCCGGCTCTCATTCCCCACCCCCTGCGCCTACTGAGCAGTCCTTGAACATCCCGAAGAACAACAGCCGCTTCAAGACAGGTTTCTTATCCAAGCGAGCAGGCAGCTCTCCATTGGCACCACCACCCACAACAAGCCTGCCTCTCTCCTCGGACAATGAGAATTCTCCTCTTCGAGATATCGAAGGCAGCAGCTTCCTGAACCGAGCATCCATGGATCGACCATCGCGAATTGCCGTTCGCAGCCCGAGCGCAAACTTCTCGAGTAGTCCGGTATCCGAGAACAAAGACGAGAACAAAGACAATTGGAAATCTGATAAGGATGATGCGCTCAAGATCAACTCAGCCATGCGTCGCATCTCTACTTCGCACTTTGGTCCTTCGTCCACCAATTCTCTGCGAGTTCATCGCCGCCGCAGCCCCAGCTCCAATACATATGGCAGCTCCCCTAGTGATGGCCACATGTTCACTGCATCTCAAGCACGTCGTATGGTGAAAAGTGAGAAGGAAAGTGAGGGCAAACATCGAGTGCTAAGCCCTCACACTCTGCCTGTGATGAAAAACACCGGCCGACGCACCACCTTGGGAGGTGAGATTCGACCTCGACATGCAAGCCTCTCAAGCCGAGACACGCTTCGTCTCAGCACGATTGCTGCACCCCCAATTGATCGCAGTCAAGATTTCGCTTCGGGCGGGCTGCGGTAGATGATTTTTAATGATTCTGCGGTACTCACCATGGTGTACCGGAGCTCGGCATGGCGCTGGCGCAAAAGATACCATCCTTTTTTTTTTTTTTTTTTTTTTCTTTTTTCTTTGCCTTCTGTTTTTTCCTTGTACGGTTACCCACGGATCTCACGGTGTTTATTTTCCCTTTGTCCCTTCTCTCTTGTCGTTGTTTACAATACCGACCCGGATGCCTTGTTCGCCCAGATGTCGAAGATTCTTTTATTTTTCTTCTTTCGCGTGACATATTTATTTCGTTGTGTACATTAATGAGATTGGGTTAATTCCAGCATGTGCTCAGTTCTTTATGACTTGTGCAAGGACCATGCTCCCATCATGTCTCCAAGTAGTTCCCGAAGAAGCATTTTGTAGAGCTGTGGTTGCGGGGAGCCGGCGCAACATCGGCCTCGGCACTGACCAACTGACAGTTTTGGCAGGTTTCCCCGCTGCTTTGTCAGATTTGGATGACGCAACCAGCTGCACACATCGGGGCTGCTTGTAGCTGATTACTTTTCTTCTGCAAAGCTGGAAGAAATCGACTCAACCACTAGCCTCGGCGTTGAGACTGATAACTGCTGCGATCGCACTCTTGCCGACCTCGCCCGTCACGTCTGCTTCTAGCTCTCCCCACTTTTACACTTGTTCCCCACCTGGCCACCAGAAATTCCAGAAATTTTGATGCCCTTCGCCGCACCAATTGCCTCGACTCTTTTCTCGCGTCTGCTCCGGCCATTTTCTACCAGCGCGCCGATCTTATCCCTCGCCACGCAATCACAATCACGCAACATGTCCACTCAAACCGCGACCGTGGCAGCTGGCTGCTTCTGGGGTGTCGAGCAACTGTTCCGCAAGCATTTTGGCAATGGAAAGGGCCTTTTGGACGCGAAGGTCGGCTACAGCGGTGGCCAGGTCTCGTCGCCGTCTTACCGCGCTGTGTGCAGTGGTGATACTGGACGTAAGTCTCAAATAGATCCTTTCGCGACGATGTCGCATCGCAATATCTCTATCTACATGAACACTGACATATTTTGCCCTTCCTTCCGATAGATGCCGAGGCTCTCCAAATGACCTTTGATCCTTCCCTCGTCACATACCGCCAGCTCCTCGAGTTCTTTTACCGCATGCACGATGCTTCTACCCTGAACCGACAGGGTCCCGATGTCGGCACCCAGTACCGCAGTGTCATTTTCACTCACGGCGAGGAACAGCAGAAGATCGCGGAGAGCATCACCGATAAGGTTAGCAAGGAGTGGTATAAGAAGCCTGTTTCGACCGAGGTCGTGCCTGCTGGCCAGTGGTGGGATGCCGAGGAATACCACCAGCTGTACCTGAAGAATAACCCCGCTGGATATGAGTGCCCTGCTCAGTAAGTGACTTCCGCACTGCTTATCGCTCGATGGATCGTTAACCAACTTCTACCATAATAGCTTTATTCGAAACTTCCCTCCTCTTTCGGATTGACTAGAATCGAGAATGTGAAGATCTAGCAGGGCTATCGTGTGAAATGTTGGGAATATCACAACACCATGAAAGTAAATATAAAAAGACATGGCATGAGACACGAAAATATCAGTACCCTTGGATACAACAAGGGGTTAGCAGTCATTAATCTATCATGAAAGGCTTGAGACATTCGATTTTTTTTTTTCTTTCAAAAAGAATTCCAGATGTATACTTTTTAATCAAGACTCATCGATCGAAAAGCTCTCTGAAGCATCTTCGACGCACTTCTCCCAGTTCAACTGACTCAAAAACACCCACTGTGCAACCAAAATGGAGCAGAACCCAATCAGTGTACCGCCCCAAAGACCCCAAATTGACCACCCCAGACCAAAGGCTGTGCCGAACCCGATAGGGAGAGCGATGGTAGCGAACAGACTCGTTTGGAGATAGCCAGCATCTTCCTGTTTGCCAATACCGCACAATATACCATTGGTACTTAACGCCAGACATTCAACAAAATGACCTGCTGCACAAAGAGGCATGACTTGAGCGACCAGTTCAATGACCTCAGATTCCGTTGAGAATATCTTCGCAATGGGGTATCTGAGCAGTGACAGCAATATGATATGCACCGATGCGATGGCCAAAGCAAGTGAAAATGCAACTCGACAGACTGCCCAAGCCGCATCGCCGAGACCATAAGCCATCAAATTGTCGACACGGGCTCGGGTAGAAACCGACAGTGAATATGGAATTTGCCATACTATATTAGTCGCTGTCACGAGCACAGTCTGTACCGCCAGAACAACTGGGCCCAGATACGATGACGCGAATGTGGTAACTCCATATACGAGAGCCTCGGTTTCAACGGCAAACACATTGATCACGGCTAGTCGGATCATAGGGCCCCAATTAGAAAATGCTCTGCGAGTAAACCCATTCCAGCACTCATCGTGAGATCCTAGGTAGACATAGAGGAAGAGCGTGCACGGGAGCAAGTAGTCGGTAATCGTTAGGGCAATAGGCGCGCCTATGAAGCCTAATCCGCGATTCTAATAAGATTACTAATTAGCACAATCCGTCATGAGGAGCCTGAGGGACTTACCCAGATCAAGAACCAATTCAGAAATGCATTGAGAGGTGCGCACACGCTCAATACATAGGACGATGCCGAGTACACACCCTGCGCCTGAATGTAACGCTTCCCTGCCTCAAACATTGCGTATCCTGGCGAACCCCACGCAACGATACGGAGGTATTGACCGGCAAGAATAGCAGTTTCATGGTTGGATAGAATGTGGGGAAGAATCTGTTCGGCAAAGCTCCAAAGCACGATGATAGGAACCGTGACAATCAAGAGGAGATACGCCATTCTTTGAAAATGGATAGAAACTAGGTGGTGCATGCCGGTATCAAATTCTTGGACGCATAGCGTATCAAGAGCTGTTGCAAGACCATGATATATCATATATCCTGTGTAATTGGCCAGCATACTAGCAATACTCGCAGCTCCGAGCTCAATTGTCCCCAAACGTCCCACCGCAATGATACTTGCTGTCGATAGTGAACATTCAAGTAAAGCTGAAAGAATCAGCGGGGATGTGTCTCGAATTATGCTCGTTATTTCGCCTTTCCATGTTATCTGATCATCAGGCATCTCATTCGAAGATGGGACATCATTTTGCATCAAGGGTGTTTCTTCGTTGAATATTTGATCAATCATTTGCTTGCTCTTCGGGAGGCTCTTTTCGGAACGGAAGGTACCGGAGTCGGTATTAGTATAGAAAATGTTGGAGGAGCTGTTGCTTGTGTGTGTGTACTCGTCAAATGTTTGATTGACTCGCCGCTTACCACCCGCACCACTTCCTTCAGCGTGAAAGAAGCTTTCGTCGAGCAGAGCGTGGCCTTTTTTCGAAGGAGTGTGTACCCGCACGGAGTCTCTATCAAAATCCGTTGGGCTCGACATTTTGGGTAAAAATAAAATACTCGTCGCTGTTGGATGTGGGGTGAAAAGCTGTGTAGAATATGTGTGGTGTTGGGCAGCCCGCGGATGATCCAGGCCGCAAAGGTTGACAAGCCGGAAGCGACTTGCGTCCGGTGAAATAGGCGGAAAAGCAGAAAATAAGCAAGTCTGATTTCAATGGCCACTATGTCATTTTAATTGTTCCCGGTAAGGGATGATCGAGGCAAGGGAAATCTGCGTCTCTGATTGGTTCTGTCCCAGACTTTGCTTTTTCTTGTGTTACCAGCTCTCCGATTTATTGATTTCAATGCTGGCTGCCACATGGTGGATCCTATGCAGTGCGACCGTGATTTGATAGCGTAATGTTTGGTGCATATGGATTAATGATGCAGGGGCATTTCCTTTGCACAAACATGAAATGCCCTTGCACATCTATATTGTGATTTGCTTCAGATATAATTCAGATCGCCCAATGATAGCTTTGAATAACATAACAAGCAAGATAAAATAAATTCAATCAACTATCTCAATACAGACATAAAGGATGGGATACCGGCTTTCGCATCCTGCAGAGCAGTTGCCCCATTGGCCTGCAGACACGCACGTCCAACAAACAACTAAGACACCGAGACACGAGACTAATATCCTACGATGGCCTTCGGGGTATATAGTTCTTCGAGGTACTTTATATCATCCTCACTGAGCAGCCCATCTTGGAACAATTCCACGGCCTGCACTGCTTCATCCACTCTCTTAGTACTGGATAGCCCGACAATGGGGTTGACTCCCTTCTTCAACCCCCACACAATGCCGATTTGCGCCATACTGCAGCTCTTCTTTTTCGCTAACTCTTCCACACGGTTAATGATAGCGATGTCGGTGTCCGTGGTAGGACCGATCAACATTTGGCCAATGCCGTCGTCTCCTTGCCGCACAGTTTTTTCTCCACTTGCGTTGAAAGGTCGCGTAAGAAGACCGCGTGCCAATGGTGACCAAGGGATAATACCGATTCCCGTCTCGCGACAGTATGGGAACATTTCGCGCTCTTCTTCCCGATAAAGGAGGGAATAATAGTCTTGCATGCTGATGAATTTGTGCCAGCCATTCTTTTCGGCAACATTATTCAGCGCTTGGAATTCCCAAGTGGCCATCTGTACCAAAAGTGTTAAAATATAGTTCCCTTGCATAGTATAAGAGAAGAAAGAGTCACTCACTGAACTTGCGCCGAGATATCGAACCTTCCCGCTCTCCACGACATCGTTGAGTGCTCGCATAATCTCCTCGCGAGGAACTTCGCGGTCGAGTCGATGAATCTGCAAAACGTCCAAATATGTGCCGAGTCTTTTGACACTGGCATCCACCGCATCCATGATGTGCTTGCGAGATAGCCCAATACGATTCACCATGACACCATCGTTGATGGCTAGTTGGACAATCTTTTCCATATCTGACAAGCCCTCAAGATCCTCCGGTGCTGGAATTCCACCGTAGCATTTTGATAGGATTACAACTCGTTCACGAGGAATGTTGTATGTTTTGAGAGCCTTGCCAAGGATACGCTCAGATTCTCCGAAGGCGTAGACATCGGCCTAGACAACGAGTGAGCCTCTACTTGAGTGAAAACAAATAAATAACCACATACTGTATCCCATGTGTTAATTCCTTTGTCGAAGGCATGCTTGATAACTGGCAGTGCCTGTTCCTCAGGAATTGTCCATTTGTCGGTTGAACCAAATGACATGGCACCCAGGACGACCTGGGAGATCTTAAGACCAGATTTACCAAGGCTTTTCGAAGAACATTAGTACCTCTAGTGACTCAAGTAATCGGGAAAGGAATTCCGTACTTGATGTGCTTGATGCCCTTGTGGGCAGCTTGTAGAGCCGAAAGATCCATGGCTGGGAGTATTCAGAGAAAAGAGGATATTGTTGAATGGTTACTCCGAGTCTGTTGTTATATCGGATAGAATTTGAAGAGATTTACAGCACTTATATAGCTTCCAAGGCAGCTCCTCTTTCTAGTTCTCCTGTGTCATCGGACAAGCGAGCATGTATGCTGAGTTGAGCAAAATAGAAAGGCAAGGCTCGGGGTTAAATTGCCACTATCCGATTGGATGGAGCTTGGGGGTGCTCAACTCAGCATGCATTAGCGTGGAAGATCCACAATTTTCATTGGACAATACTGAGTATAGTGGAGCGCTTCGCCCGCGATCAAGTTCATGATACCTATGACATTGGTCTGGCTGGCACCGGTCCGTCGGGCAATGGACGGAAATCACGATGGCAGATCCGTACATTAATCTAGAAATAGCTCCGGTGCTGCCTCTCGCCAAAAGCGTGGCAGCTGATCGCCTCTGATTTCATGCCACCATCGGCTCTGCTTGATAAGGCCGCCCTCTTCTCCTCCCAGAACGAACCACCACTTCTCGAGAAACCATGGTTGAGCTTCCCAGCTTCGTATATCCCAAGGTGCTCCTGACCCGCTCGCTTCGTGCTTCTCCTCCGAGTGAGATCCCCAGCAAATGAGGCCATTCTTCTGGAGATCTCGGCAGAAGTCGCCTTCGTCAAACATTGGAGGATCCATAGAGATCATTTGAATAAATCGGCTGCGAAAAACGGGACACGGAAAAATATCAATCCAGGGGTGGTGAGGATAAATTAATTGCGCGTCTGTTGGCCGTAGATCTGGCTTGATCTCTTCAATGCCGGTTGAGCGAACGATCTGGCTGTTCTCTTTGGCAAAAGTGCCAGTATAGAACGGTGACGTGGTTTTAATATTAGTGATCTCCTCAAAAGTCAATCCAATACATTCTGCATTTGCGCGAATTGCAGCCACGATAGAGAATTGTTTAAGGCGTAGATTATTGGCGTATATGTCTGGCAGCGAATGACGATGCACCTGCATGCTGTTATTCGGAACCAAAATCTTGTCTGTGCGCAGACCAGATAGCAACGTTCCATTGGATGGATTTTCTGTGCGAGTTAATATAGTGTGTCTTGGTCGTCGATCTAGTGCATCCAGCCCAGCCTTCACGATATCCTCAATGGTAATTTCACCGGATTCGATGCGTGCTCGAGTAGATTCTTTGGCGTTACGAGCATATTTTGTAATTAATCCAAAACCCACTGACGCATTTGGGTAATCAAGTTCTGATATAGAGGCTTGGGCATCCCCCAAAGACGCAGCTGGGGTCAAAGCGCTGGAATTTGATGCCGGATATTGACTTCCTGCCATGACTGATGCGCCTTGATGCGGTTGATTTTGGTGAGCCAAGAGTGTCTCAAGGGTCTGCACATGTCGCTTCTGTCTTTCTCCTGGCCCTTGAATCAGTCCCGAGGCTTCGGGTGAGGTTTGGCTGACATACGGTAGTTTTTCTGAGCTCGTACATTCTGCTGTCTCCGTCGGTCGGAAACAGGCTTTTTGGGCTGTAATTTGTCGGGCATCTTTAATGCTAATCCGGGAAGCCCTGGCCTTGCACAGAGATCAGACAACTTGCCACAAGGTAGGTACCAAGTGGAGGATTGTCCACGAGGCTCGTGGACCTTCGGGAGGACGGGGAATCTTTGGCGGCCCCCAATAGGCCGGTCGAGAGCAGGCGGTGACCAGGCAACAATATCTACATACTAGATTGAACCCTCGATCGTGATAGTTGCTAGAATTCTTTCTATTTCACAGTTTATCTGCTATTCTGCAATAACTTCTGTTGGTGAGTTTTGTTGTAGCCAAATAATCTAGCCACGTTTCGGATGGCTTATGTGGGCATATTCCACGCTTAGCTTTAGTTGATCAGGGCATGCTTCTCTAGCGCATCATGCAGCTTTCCAAATGTACCTTTATGCCAAGTCTTTGCCTCTTCCCACTCCTCAGTAGGCAACGTTCTGTCCATCATCCGAAGCCATGCGCCAACAATGAGGTCAGCATAAGAGGCCTGTCGCCCAAGCAGAAATGGGCCCGTCTCATCTTTTTGGAAAAGCTTGGCCAATTCACCCAGCGTATCGTGGAGGGACTCTATTAGTTCGGCTCGCTTTTCATCGCGTACGGTTAGGTCATCCCAGGACGCCACCCCTGATCGTCGAACGAACTCTGCCCTCGTCGCCTCGGCTGTATCCGGGTTGAAGGAGAGACCATGTACCATGAGCAAAACATGTGCGCTGAAAGCCGCGTCGACATTCATATTAAACCGAGCGTATTCGGCATGTTCTTTTCCATTGAGCTCGGACAATGGCGCGAACACAGCGAGGTCCTGTGCGTAGACATAGTCCAGTGTTTGTGGGGGGAAGAGATTTCCTACCCCCGAGTTCGGAAACGCCTTTTGAAGATATAATGCAATATCAAAGGAGTCCCCGATTTTAGAGGCAGAGGCTGAGTCTGTCATCACGGGTAAAGTGTGGTAATCAGTGCCATCGGCAAACTTGCGTGAGGCTGGCACGCCAAGATCGCGGCGAGTTTTACTGATGTCTGGCATATCCACCCATGTTGTTGAGTAAGAGACGTTCTTGAAATTTAATGCATATCGGGCCTTCCAGGGGTTTGGTGCGCATGGAGGACGCATGTCAATGTCGTACAGGACAATGGTGGGTGAAGAGGTTGCCGTAACCATGGTGAGAACGATGATCAGATGCGGCCCCAGCAATTCAATTGGTCGAAAGCGTGTGCTTTGAAGAGCGAAGGTACTCGAGAATACCAAATACCGCAAAATACGATGGGCTGTCAATTGCTGTCAAGTTCTGGCGGCGGCCCCTCACTCACACACCGCTTCCGGTTCTCTATGGAGGGGGGTTATATGTTCCTGGGCATGAAAATATATCTCAGAGTCAGATCAATAGGGCTTGGATACTCCTTGGAATTCCTCTCATTATTACTATGCTGATATTGCTGCCTGGGGTTGAATTTGTATTGTAGTTTCCACAGGGGATCTAGCGTAACATGGGCGCGAAAGCGTAAGGATATTTTAGGCTAATCAGATCAAATATAAATCGGCTGTGGAAGATGAAACCCAATATACATGCAAGGTTGATAAGCTGCCTTGTTTTCGATTAAAGCAGAATAAAATGCTATGTCTATCGCAGTCAACGGCGAATGTGGATCTTCCACGAGTCCTCTTCATCCTCTGAGATGCAAGGTATAACCTTAGGAGTCCATCCTGGATCCACTAATACATCAGCCACCAAGCCACCGGATGGATTCACTTTACAAGCTTCGGCATTCCCCGGTGGATGCCGATCTAGTGGCGCCGAAGTCATCTTCAGTGGCGATCACATTAGATCTACCCCGCTAACAGAATGTGACGTGTGATGGTTTTCCTAGAAAGTATTGGCAACCACAAAAAAGGAGCAGTGGCGCTTGGTTTTAGGCGAGTATCATGTTAAAAAGCTCATTTCGTAAAGCTACTCACATTTCATGGACTGCTATTGTTCACAGACGCAAGGTAGTCTCGTGGTCAGGGTATACTAGAAGAAAGATCAACAAGATCAATTTTGGGCATCGTATTAGTATCTATTGTCTGTAAGACAAGTCTATCAGAGGAATGTGTGCAGAGGTCTATGTCTATCCTTTAATCACGAATCACCAAGCCGTAGAACGACACAGCTGTTGGGATCAAAACACCCCAGAAAACAGCTTGCATAGTACTTCCATCATCCCATCCGGCCTTGGAAGCGGTCATCCGCCCGAGAGTTCCACCGACAATACCCATCCAGACGACGAAGAATCCAAGATCGTTCCACCGTTTCCAGGCTTGTCCGCGCTTGGTCATCTCGCTAGTCGATCGCATGGATGTTCCCCAGCCATCTTGGAAGACAGTGATTAAGCTCCAAAGATGGATCATCGGGAGAGGGATATTATAAAACAAAAGACCAGGGACAATCCAAATCCACGAATTGCTGGGCCCACGGTCCGGGTTGCGGCAATAGTTATAGAGAAGTGTGTAAGTAATGCGGATGCCGACGTCGTACCAGTTAAAGTAAGCGAAGCATTCTCCAGTAATGAGATAGTAGAGGATATATGCAAATCCCAGGAGAGGTCCAGCCTCTCGCTTGACAGCAGCCCAGAAGAAGAGTGGGTTGGTTATGAGGTAGAGCTTTGGTTGTTGGAAAGATTCAATGTGACCAGCTCGGCTCCAGCGGACCTGCTGCATGATCCAGCGACTCAATGTGGTTGGGGTATCTGTTGCCGCCAATGTATCAGACGCGTATGTCACAGTCCATCCTCGCATGAGAAGGTTTGTGGTAAGATGGCGATCCTCGTTGACAATCTGAGTTACAATATTAGATAATAGCCTAGATATCATGAAGAACAGAGATTAAAACATACCATTCGATGACCCAGGACAGTCTGAGTATACCAAGGGTATAGAACTGCAGGCAACGCGGATACGCGGAAGGCGGTACTGGGGCCACTCTGGCAATCGCTGGTGCCAGAAAGTGTCGAAACAGAGCGCGTCATGTACAGCTCAGACCAGTACACAACGCTACCAAGCTTTGTGCTGATACTATCATTCTCATTGTGTACAATCAGACCAGAGCTACCACCACCAACATGCGGGTCGCCTGCGATGGTGTCGATAGTACTTCTCAACGAGTCAGGTAGCACAATTGTGTCAGAGTCAGAGGACCACATGTACTCGATACCAAGCATCTCAGATATTACAATAGAAAAGATGAATGAGGTGAACATGATTCCTTTCTTGTGCAAGTGAGGCTGGTAGAGGCACAGTTTTGTGATCCCATCAGCCTGACCCAGCTTGAGGTTATGCTCTGCAATAATCTCTCTTGCAAGCTCGCAGCAATGAGCAATAGTAGCTTCAGTATAGGCCTCAGGGGCCCGCGAGTTCCCATCGATGGTCAATGTCTTCTCATAAGTGCGCATAGCAACTTCTCCAAAAGGCTCGTCGATGTGAATGACTGCCGAATTATTCGGGAAGACCTGCACTCTATTAGGATGAAATACTTCATGATAATTGGCTTTCAACATACCTGTTGGAAAACTCGGATCATTTCCGTGTCGGGTACATCGTCGCCATCAACTCCCACAAGTACCAGTCGACACTCGGGAATATTTTTGTAACTTTCCAAAGCTCGAGCAAATAACTCAGGGTCCTCGCGGTAACCCACAATAGTAGCCATGCATTCTGCGCCTCGACCCACGTTAGGTGACACAAGGCTAGCCTTTTCTAGGTCTTGAGGCTTTCGCAGAGGCTCCTGTAGCTTTCGTCGACGGTTCTCATTCATGAAACGATTATACTCCGCCGAGAAAATTGTTAACAGAATATCGAGTGTCAAAGGATGACGCGTATACCCGGTGATGACCGAGTAGATAGGGAGTACAATTAGACATCCCAACAAGTTAAGGAATTGTCGCAAACGAGAGACTTCTGGCCCTCTCTCTTGAAATGAGGAGAGCCGAGGATACGAATTTTCACAGAAAGAGTCCATGGTGTTCATTTAACGAAAGTTGAGGCAGAGAAACACACTTGCCGACTCACTCGGGCTCCCCGATAGATAACC
Organism: Penicillium sp. G339; assembly: GCA_027569595.1. Classification (NCBI taxonomy): domain Eukaryota; kingdom Fungi; phylum Ascomycota; class Eurotiomycetes; order Eurotiales; family Aspergillaceae; genus Penicillium; species Penicillium sp. G339. The sequence goes on from JAPDFJ010000011.1 coordinate 269,920, forward strand.
CAAGTGCTGGCAGGGATGTGGGTGGGTAGGGCAATATATTGAATATAGATTTTTCAGAGCCGGTGACAAGGTACCGTGAAATAATGATCAAAAAAGAAGGGATAAAAATAGCGAAAACGAATGTGGTGAGAAAACAAGTGAGAATAAAATTTGCGGTGCCCATGGCAGTACCCCTCCAAACTTTTTCAAGCCCCGACTCAGAGACAGCAGGCTGAGTAAATTCGTGACTGCCAGCATGCACCGTCTAACTCGCCTGGTGTTAGCCTCCGTTCTATTCAGGGGCTTGTGGCTTCCAATTCCCGGTCATCCCGACGAAGAAGTGAGACCTGGCTCGTGTCGTAGTTGAAGCGGCGAATGGGCGAGCAGAAAATAGAGCCGCATAGCTCGGTTCCAGTAGGCGCCAAACCCGAATCGCATCTAGCTCCGTCAAGGCTCTGCTAGGGCTGGCTAGGCTGGTCAAGTGGTCCCCCGGTTCCCCCGGTTCCTCCTCGGTAGCCTGGAAAATCTTGCGAGACAGTGGGGACTTGGTGGAGTGGCATTGCATGGGACCAGACCCGTTTGGTAGTCAGTGTGCGAGGATGGCTGAGATCTAAGATGTTTTTGTCCGAAACTCAAAAATCAAACCAAAAAAAAAGGAGGGGTGACTTTTTTCTTGGATTCTTCATTGTTTTCGTTCTCAAGTGTGATGGACACGCTGCCAGCATGTACCGCACATTCTATCGAGACAACCGCATGGTCCCCTTGGGGATCATGCTGTTAACCTTCATTGTCTTTGTTTATCATTTTGAACTCGATCGCCAGGGTCCACTGGGCGAAATCCCCGCCGCTGCGGTCCCTGACAAGCTTGTCGCCGATACCCCGCGAACACATTCCAACCCCATCGTGGATATCGTGGAACCGGTGGACGAGACTGTTGAGCAGCTGGCGCATCCTGCCATTCCTTCCGCAATTCCATCGCCCAAGCCGAAAGCGCCTTCAAGCAGCAGCAGCAGCAGTAGCTCGTTACATCTACCGAAAGCCATCAGCGCCGAGGATGTCGTCCTTATGTTCAAAACTGGCGCCACAGTCTTGTGGAAGCGAGTCCCCATTCATTTAGCTACCAGTCTTTCTCCTAATCGCATCAACCGCGACAACATCCTTCTTTACTCCGACTATCCCGAAACCATCGGTGACTGGGAAATCATCGATATTCTCGCGAACAGCTCCGATTCAGTACGCGAGTCAGAGACCTTCCAACCATATCGCCAGCAAGAAGATTATGAATCGCGTCAAAATTACGCCGAGATTTCCAATGTGCCCGGTGACTCTGCTGGGCCTGCAGGTGGTTGGAAACTTGACAAATACAAATTCCTACCGATCGTTCAACACGCGGGTCTGAACAGACCTGACGCAAAGTGGTACATCTTCATGGAAGATGACTCTTATATTTTCCTTCCTAATTTGCTCCGCCATTTAGAGCGGTTTGACTACCAGGCCCCCTGGTACCTGGGAAGTCTGGCCTGGATCCACGGCGACTATTTCGCTCATGGGGGTTCTGGCTTTGCCATCTCCCGCGGTGCGTGGGAAAAGAGCTTCGGCAAGGATCCCAATATCGTGGAGAAGTTCCAGGCCTTCACTGAAGAGCATGGCTGCGGAGACCATATTCTGGGGCACGTCCTGAAAGAGTATGGGGTGCAGTTTGGCGAGACTCAAGATGACAGCCGCTTCCGATATGGATTTAATCCCGAGTCACACTGGTCTACCTGGTTTGAACAGGCCAACTGGTGTAAGCCGGTCTATAGCTGGCACCACACACACGGAAAGGATGTGGCAAGATTCTACAATCTCGAGCAATCATGGGACTTTGAACAGGTAGGCACCCGATGATTTTTACTGAATCATGATCAAAATACTAATATCAAAAAGGGTCCTTTGAGATATCGTGACATTTTCAAGGCGCTGGTCGCCCCCTACCTCCATTCCCGGGTGGAATGGTGGGACAACTGGTCCTCGAAGTATGAGATCCGATCAAACAACGCCCAGGAGGCACAACCTCCAAGTTCCGTCAAATCAACCGACGTTTGGCGAAGTGCCTGGAAATCCGTAGATACTTGTGAAGCTGCCTGTACATCTTGGGCTGAATGTGTCCAGTGGTCATTCTACGAAGATCGCTGCAAGATGGACAGTATGGCTTTACTAGGCAGCGGAATCCCCGAGAGCGACTCCCGCCGGCAGACTACCTTGCCCTGGGTTAGTGGGTGGCTTCCACGACGACTGGAAAACTGGGAATGCCAAGGATAGAATAGCTTAGAGTGTACATAGCGTCTAGATCATAATATCTCATTTTTTTTTCCCTTCAGTGTACAAGACAGCTTGTCTCGGCACAGCCCTATGGCCCCCGTCAGTTGACGATGGCCCCGGGGTTTGCGGCTCATCAATCCCGCAAGCCCTAAATTTATTCCCTCCCCGTAAGCCCACAAGTTCCTAAAAACGTACTCGGGCTCACGGCACTGTCTCAGAAATTATCAGCCCGGTGGGTCTATTAGCATGGGAAAGTGCGAAGGATTGTCATGCAACGGGGCCCGCTAAGACTAAGACATACGCTAAGCACATGGCCACCATGGCCCCAGCTGCCCAGTACATCCGTTTTTGGAGGTCTTTGCGATTTCTCCCTCCTCCCTCCCCGGAGATGAGGACCATGGACCGCACCACCTGGCTCGATGGCCTCAGGGGCATTGCAGCGGCCATCGTCGCCACAGATCATTATTTCATGGGCGGCGTCCTTGACTCTGCCTTTCGATCCTTCTGGGCTGATCCGCCCGAAGAGAATCGCCGGCTGATTCAACTGCCTCCTGTCCGCCTCCTTTTCGCCGCACATGCGATGGTGCCGCTATTTCTAGTGATATCTGGATATGCCATCTCTATCAATCTTCTCAAGTTGCGAAAGAGCAACCCGGCCGACTTTGTGCGCCGGCTGTCTTCCGCCGTCACCCGCCGCATCTTTCGCATCTATCTACCGGTTTTTGTTATCACTGTGATATCGCAGTTACTTTACTTCTGCAATATCTACAATTGGACCTTCGGCGATGATGCTTTGTGGGGTCGCAAACCTTGGACTGCGCCGTGGCTGCACATAACGTTTGTCTTTCGCTACATGATCGACAACATGAACATTATCAACTTCCAGGGAAACCCTGGTCTTAACGGCCAGCTTTGGACTATGCCTCTTGAGTTCCGGGGCTCATTGGTTGTCTATATCACGGTTCTAGGCCTGGCTTTCTGGCGGCCACAGCTGAGACGCATTGCACTTGCATTGCTGACTGCGTATTGGTTCTACTTCGGACTATGGGATATATTTGCTTTCCTCTCTGGTCTCTATCTAGCCGAGATGCGAATTCTTTCATCAAACCCAACAGATGACGATTGCACTCTACCTTTCCATGGAAAGGCATTACCAACCTTCAATTTCAAGGGCATCGACCCTGGCATGATCCAAACTATCTTCTGTTTCACATTTGGTCTCTGGTTGGTCTGCCTAAGTGATGACGGCTTTTTACCACCAGGATACCAATTCCTCAAACTCGTTGAATCTTCCCGGTGGGAGGGCGACTGGGCGATAGTGAGCAAAATCTGGAAAACCACAGGCTCCTTGCTAGTTGTGTACGCGATTAGTAAATCATCAATTCTGCAACGACCATTGGATTCTCGTCCTGTTCAATATTTGGGCAAGATTTCATTCTCCCTTTATCTGGTCCATCAGTCTGTTTATCATCTGGTACGGGACCCCATCTTGGGGGTTCTGTGGTATGTGGCTACGAGAGAGCCCTATCCTGGCACTTTGGAGGCGAGTAATCATACAGCGCCGTTTGCATTTTCATGGCTTGTCGGATTTGTGATCCTTTCTGTTATCAATCTATACATTGCGGATTTGTTTACGAAGTACGTTGACGAGCGATGTGTACAGATTGCGAAAAAGTTTGATAGATGGCTCACGAGATAGACTCTTACGATCTTACATACTGGTAATTCAAAAGCGTTTCTTTTTCTTTCCAGGAGGGCTTTTTCTAGAGCTCAAAAAGAATATAACGGCTAGCGGCTCTCCAATAAGTGCAACGAATATAAATTTTGGCCATCAATGTCAATGGCATTACCTAGAAAAGCCAAAGATACAGACCTGAGCATAAGACATGACACCACGTTCAGTTAGTAGAGAATATTTATCTAACATCATCTAGTAAATATTCCCATTCGGCAGAGATCCCCGAAACAAGTCAAGCCCAATGAACATGGTTATGCGATGGACTTGCATTAACTTGGGGGCCCAAGGTCCTTCCTGGTCTCTCAATATCTGACGCTTCATCTCTCTTCATACTTCCTACGGTCTGTTGAGATCCAGCGAGGCACGAGGTAGTAGGCGGGCGTGAAGCCATATCTCACGACATACAATCTTCGGGGGTGTAAGCCCAAGGAGGGGCGCGATATCAATATAAGTATGAGTTATGAACTCAAGCTTAACTAGACTACTCTAATCTGTGTTTGCCAGGTCATGTCACCGAAGTCCGCCCGCTGGCCGATTTGCTGTATACCGGTCACTGTTTAATTCATCAGTACATTTAAGTAGGTCCAAGATGAGATCGGATTACTTCTCCTATTTCTAGACGCATCAGAAGACCATACGCCGAGCTCCCCCAGAGAATAGGGGCAGCTACGAGTTTGGCGTTATGCTACAATAGTGCCGCGAGGGGCTACAAGAGTTCTCCGAGATGAAGCAACTGAGATAGCTCGACGGTATCTAGCATCGTTGACTCGGAAATTCCAGACCAGAAAGGGGTATGGATAGAGATACAGAAGAAACTGGAGGGTTTAGAATTACGGCTGACCTATTCTTTCAACACCGAGTATTTATCACTAAAGCCCTCCAAGATTTCGTTGAGCAGGGGGGTATCGACATAGCCAGTCCTCAATCAGTGGGAAATAAGACTACTTGACCGGTGATATACCCCGGTGGCAATGAAAATTCTTCTATGAATAATGGACGTCCACCTACTAGCTCCAGCAGAAACTAGCACGCGGCGCAAAAAGGGCCTCGCAAACTCACAAATTGGAAACCAATGAAGCTAGCAACAGAGAAGCGAAGCAAAGTAACCTCCACCATCCAAAGCAGCTTTATTTCTCCGAGCCAGTTACCCGACCAATGTCGATCACGAATACTATATACAGCTTTTCACAGTGAACAAGCTCTACTGTTAGCAGTCAGACAGGGCGGTTTAGATCGAGTCTCCCATCTACTCGCAACAGGGGCAAACATGAATACCACAGATAAAGATGGCCTCTCGGCATTGGCTATCGCAGCACGGAGGAATATAGGGGAAACTGTCGAGGAATTTCTTCGCTATAGCGCCAATGATAGAGCACGAGCCTTGGGCGTGACAGTTGAGAAAGGCTCTATCGATATCGTGAGTATTTTTCTATAGAATCGGGTTAATCCAAATGGAGATCTGGCCGGGGACGTGGGTTGATCCCCAATTGTTCGAGCTGCCGAAGAAGGGAATTCAGATGGTACACTTGCTGTTGGAATATATGTGGCCCAAGGACGGGGGAATCGCACTGTTGAAAGCTGCCGGGAATAGATCTCTCCAGGTTGTTCAAGTATGCTTGGATGCTGGGATAGATCCAAACGCTCTCCAGTATACCTCGAAGATCCAGTCTGCTCACATGGATTCAAATAATCAGCTCCATATTCCAACAAGAGTACTTGAGGCTGCCGCCGCAAATGACCATACGGAAATTGTCGCTTCTCTACTAGGCCGTGAGGCCATGGCGAAGAACGTGACATTGCAGAAGGCCTCCAAAGGAGGGTTTCTCAGTAATGTCCAGCTTGTTCTGGACCATGGTGCCGATAGTAGTTGGATGAACGAGCCCGAGGACGGGGACCCGTATTTAAGACAATTATTTGGGCAGTAGAATGAATGACCTGTATGCACAGCAGTCAGGTGACTTCTTGGATAATTCCGAAAAGTGTGGCCGTTGGATGCGTCGGATCCAGATTCATATCTCATTCTGACAGCTATCGCTTCAGTGAGAGTGTCTTAATCAGTTGATGGCAGCCAATAGATTAGACGGTTTCAGGTAAGATGGAGATATTCATGACACTCCTGAGTGCTACGTATTCGCCAATTAAGATGGCGCGCGGGCTTCATTTCCACCTACTAGCGCGCTAGCCTGCTAGCCTACAGGTGGATATTGCAATCACACCGTACGATACATAGCGTGGTCCGGGTTGTACAGGACGTGGAGCGCGTGCAACTGCATCGTCAACGCGTCTGGAAAATTGGGTGGCACAGACCGTCCAATTCCCCTGCGTTCATGTGTGCTGTACACTGTACACTGTATCAACACGGTCTGCATGCAGGTCCAGCATGTATTTATGGATGAGTTGCAGAACAAGAACGCCGCCCCCCCATTCCCCTTGCCTCTGAGGTGACACATTCCAGGGCCCGACAACAAACAGCCACCGATGTAAACAAGAGAAGAGAGTTCACATTTCTTCCAGAAGGAATGTGGTGGTTGCCGCGAGAATCAAAGTTGATCTTGGCCGGGCAGTGCTAGTTGATACCAACTGAACTCCTTTGGAAATAGCATTGGCTTTGGCCCCCCCTGACTTTTGGCCCCAGAGGCACACAAAGACAGTTTCTCCAAGCGATCAGCGACGCAGTTTCGGGAGTGGATGCGCGACCACGGGCGCCCACTGGCCGGTCGGGCAGAACAAGGTTCCGTTGCACTGGATCGACAGCTGCTCGTCCTCGACTTGCTCGGGGTGGCAGTCGATCCCGCTGTTCGAGCACGTTGGAGATGAGAGCTCCCAAAATACTTGGCCGAGCCTCGGGACCACTTGGTTCGGAGCTAGGCAACACTGGGCAACACTGGGCAAGACCATAGGCGACCTGGGCGAGTTGGCGCCCAGACAGCGGAGCTTGGAAATGGAAATTTTACCTTCAGTCATGGGTTCTTCCTAGGAAACAGAAAAAAACGGAGACTAGGCGAAGGCAGGCTGTACGGCTAGCGCCGTGGAGTAGTGCTCCGTGGCGAACCCGATCGGATGTGAGCGACTTGCCGGAGGAGGAATGAATAAACAGAATTGCAAAAATGAAAGATCAGGCAGAGGGATTTAATTGGTGCAAACCAGTATAAAAGGGAATAATGAAGAGCAGCCATGGTACGGTACGGTAAGGCGCAAGGCGTGGGGAAGGACTGAAATTTTCGATGGGGCTCAGCCATTGGAGCCATTGGCAAATGGCAGCTTATCGGCACAAACACCTGGGGGGGGGGGGGGGAGGGGAGAAATGTCTTTGTGGCGGAGGGAGCACGGGCATGGTCCGACCAAGTTTGGATGGATTGGACACTGGATATTGGATATTATTAAGTATTCAGATTCAGGATGGTATACCTAGGGCCCCTTTAGCTTTGGCATTGGCTATCATTCCTGATCGACAGTGACGATCTATATCACCCAGTCTACCCCGGGACCCCGTCGACCTTGTCCAGCATACAAGGTATTATACATAGTTACAGACAACACTGTATTGGATATACCGCCGACCGTACGGATACGCACGGACTCCAAGTGGAGCAGCCAATGTCAATGGTCTGCTCTTTCCTCCTTCAGTCCCCTCTCCACAGCTTTTGATTGGCTGTCGTGATAAGGATCTCCTCATGTGGTTAGTACCACCCACTATGATTCCAGGGTTGTTGACGGCCCTGGTAATTAACGTGTATTTGAGGCGTATCCAAGGTAATGGGATTACTTTAGTAGGTCTCATCCCCCTCGATCTTCTCTCTTCCTCGTAACCAAAGTCCTTCGTTCGACCCTTTTTAATTCTTTGCTAATTCCCACAGTTCGCTCGTTTGTCTGTGGTGTTTCCAGCTCATCCTTTCTTTGTACATTCTGTGGTTTTTCTTTTCAGCACATACCCACCAGCCACATACCCCCAGTACATAATCTCACAATGGTCCGTTTCGTGACTCCGCTTCTGGCCCTGTCGGCCACCGCTTGGGCTGCCGCCTCGTGCAGCACCAGCAGTCAGTGTCCTGAGGACAAGCCTTGCTGCTCCCGTGAGTATCTACCCATGTTCTTGTTCTTGGATCTTGGATCTTTTCGGGCTCCCCGACAAATTGCTCACCGATCGCTACAGAATATGGCGAGTGTGGTACTGGCGCATTCTGCCTGGGTGGTTGCGATCCCCAGTCCTCCTTCTCCGTTGAGTCCTGCGCCCCCATGCCCGTTTGTGAGAACAAGAGCTATACCTGGGACGACCTCGACAACACCATCCTGAACACCAAGTACCTGGGCAATGCCTCCGACGCCGACTGGACCTACAGCGGTTTCCCCAAGTCCGAGGATGGCAACCTGGTCATGACCATGCCCAAGAACAGTGTCGGTACCCTCTTCGCCAACAACCACTACATCTGGTACGGCAAGATCTCCGGCAAGATCAAGTCCAGCCGCGGCCAGGGTGTCGTCACGGCTTTCATCCTACTCTCCGACGTCAAGGACGAGATCGACTATGAGTTCGTTGGTGCCGACCTGACCGCTGTCCAGACCAACTACTACTGGCAGGGTGTTCTGGACTGGCACAACAGCGGTAACGCCTCCGTTGACGGTGCTGACACCTTCGATACCTGGCACACGTATGAGATCGACTGGCAGCCCGAGCAGACCCAGTGGATCGTCGACGGTGATGTCAAGCGCACCCTGAAGAAGTCCGACACCTGGAACGAGACCGCCAACCGCTTCCAGTACCCCCAGACCCCGGCTCGTCTGCAGATGTCTCTCTGGCCCGCCGGTCAAGCCAGCAACGCCAAGGGTACAATTGACTGGGCCGGTGGTGAGATCGACTGGGACAGCGAGGACATCAAGGACAAGGGTTACTACTACACCACCATTGGCCAGGTCGACGTCGAGTGCTACGATCCCCCATCCGAGGCCAAGAAGTCTGGCAACACCTCCTACATCTACACCAGCGAGTCCGCAATGGAGGCCGATGTCGCCATAACCGGCAACGACACCACCCTGGGTTCTCTCGGTGCCACCGGTCTGGACATGGACCTCGGTGCCAACAGCAGCAGCAGTGCCTCCGCTACCGGTAGCAGCAGTGACAGCGTCCCCACCAACAACGGCGGTGGCTCTGGCGGCATGTCTGGTGGCAGCTCTACCAGCGGCAGCGATGGTAGCTCGACGGAGAGTGGCAGCGGCGCCGCTGCCACCACCACCGGCTTCAGCCAGGGTGGCGAGAACGGTGCCCCGGCTGTGAACGAGCGTGCCCTGCGTGGATCTCTCTTCGCTGTCCTCGTCGCTGTCGTGGTTCTGGTGACACTGTAAATGTGCCAAGGGGTTAACCATATTCGAAATTTGTTTCTTCTTCCGTTGATACTCGATATATGTCGAGTACATTTATCTTCTGCTGCATGTCCTTTTGCGTGTTCCGCTTCTCGACTGTCTTTTTGAACAAACCTAATGAACACCATCTTGGACATTTGTACCTTTCTTCTTTTCGCTTGACCTCTTTTTTTTCGTTTCTAACTCTGTCTCATGGCTTGATCGCATATGTCCCCACTTATATCCTTATGTCCTTCTGAATATCTCGGCGTTTTCTCCACGTCTACGGTCGCGCTTTCTGATTATGCTCCCGTTGATGTACTTTTATCTAATCTCCACTCGGGGACTTCCTGCACATGTTTGGAAAATATCTCTATGTACTCAAGAGGGACCTGTGTGTCCCTTTCTGAATCTGTGATAATGAGTGGTCTTATCTCAATTGAATTTCTTCCGTTGACTCCGCTTAGCTCCTCCCTGGTACATACTCTCTACATCTCCCTACCCCCTTTTATATGTATTGTACAATTAACCTACTCCACACCGCAAAGCAGACGTTCAGTCAACCTTATTTGATATGCAGGGGTATTACCTGGTGTGGATTTCTGCACGGGAAGCTATTTTCTGGTTGGGTGCCTGATCGGCCCCTGCAGGAAGACCCCAGCTCCACTGTTTCAGCCGTCTCTCGTATTCCTTCAAGTTCCACGTGGGGGCTACTAGTATTGCGGAGAGGGAATGCTGATGGATCTTCGTATGTACTTAAAATTCTCGGGTTGTAATGTGGATAACGCCACAATGGTTAACCCACCCTGCCTGCCTATGTGTTAGAGATGACCCTGCTCAGGACTATCACCCAAACGTACACATCGTCATTCTATCAGGGTTGCGAGCACGGGGTCGAATACATGACTTGGGCGGCTTGCAAACAAAGGTGAAATATGTGCAGTAGAGAACCAGATGAGGACCACTGGATTTTCTCAATGTGTATAATTTAATAATGACTGACCGAGTTATACTGCTCCATTGCATGTTCAATTCTATTAAGAATTAATGTAGGGGGAATGAGGCTCAGACAGAAAAGCAATAGAAAGGAAGGCCAGAAGCTGCTTGGCATGATTGGGTATGTATCTTCTCGTTTGACAAACTACTATCATCCGGGTTCGGTTTGATACTGCTTCCCTTTTTGTAAAATTCTCTAAGAGGGTATAACCATTTTGGGGTCTTTGAGCATGCACTCTCAAATTGATCTAACCCGTTGTGGGAGTTCTGGACACAATAAATAACTCACAATTTTCTTTTTATTGGGCTGTATTTATTTGTGAGTGATAAAGGACTCCCAAAGTAGTAATGTATAGATCTTTATGTCGAAAAGTTCTAGAGAATTCCGGCGAGTAACAGGGCTCTGTATAAGGAGTCAGACAATGGATTCAAAATCCATATTCTAGCATCTATTCTTCACCTTTAATACACACATTTCAGCCCTGGTCTCTCAAACTGTGCTAGATATCTGAAACACCTATCTGAGCAGAAAGGCAACAATTCTCGATTTTCTAGACTTCCTCTACCAAGTAGTAATTCTTCCTATAAGTGGTACCTCTTCAAGCATTCCCATCCATCTTTGGCAACATCTAACGAGTCCAGAAATGTGTCTTTACAAAGGCTACCTTTATACATGCGCTCACACCTGCTTTTACCTTCACCTCTTCTGCCGCGAAATCCTCCGCCAATTGTGCCGCATTAATGACCCCCATGAGCGAGAAAGATATAATCTGCCATTTGATGCCGATGATCCCCGCTGTAGTCCGCGATACGTAAAGGATGGGTTCGGGCGACCAAATACAAAGCACTCTCTTGGTGGGGGTACACCCCTGGAAGTGACAAATATTGTTTCCTGGCATTTCAATTTAGAGGAATATTGCCCTTCTTGTGAGGATCGGAGGTGTCAGAATTCATAGAGGAATGGGTCTCATCGCCTGGGTTGGATGTCTTGTTTTGAGTAATGCGATATTGGGATTCAATAAACCAATCCGCTGTTCCAACCAATGCGGAACCCAATGGCGTATAAGATGGAAATTCTTTTGAAATATGATGCCCTGAGTCGCTGGTATATTATATTATCCATGCTACCATGACCATTAATTGCATGGCAGACGACTAAAATTTAACGAAAGACCATTGTGTATCAATATTCAAGTGTAGATCAAATGTACCAATCCAAACGCCGATTATGACAATTAAATCTCAAAGCCAAATAAACGCAACGCCCTAGTGAAGTCCACCACACCCGCAATCGGTTAGAGATCGCTTCTTGAAGTCGTGGTGGTATGTGTCCAGCCCGTCGGTCCGTACATCTGACCCGAGCGGGTTACCCATCCAACTGTACTTCTCCAGATCGGGGGACTCCTCGGCCTCTGTTGTCCAGTAGGCGGAAGAGTGGAGGCGCTTGGTGACGGCACCGACGTCAAGATCAAGGTAATCTGCGAGGAAGCTACCGACCTCGATATTCTCACGGTTGCCTGATAATGGCCAGGCATTCTTGGAAGATGATGCATAGATGTTGACATCGACAGCTGAGAGACTGATGTTAGCGTAATGAACTTTTCCAAGCTTTATTCGGAACGGTTACATACCAGAGTGTCCATGGGTGGACCAGCCGATTTGTGCTCTACGGCTGATCATATCTGCAAAGACGTATTGCGTAGAGACCTTGGGATCGGGGTGGAGCAGGGCTTCAAGCTCCTCGTCTGAGGCATCGGTGATGCCCAGATCCTGCTCTAAAAGAGTTCGGCGAATATAATCTCTCTTCTTCTTGTCCGTCTTGTCTTTCCCTTCTGCAGCCGTATACTCATTGAGCTTATTCCCGGCGTATTCGCTTGAGTGCTTGGCATTGGCCAGAACTTGTGGAAGCCAGAGGTAATCCGGGTAGCTCTTGTGCAGCTGTCGAGCAGCCGCCAGTCCACCAGTCTCGTGGTCGGATGTACTGACAACTACACCAGGAGTGGAGTCTTGCTCCAGGAAATCAAGAACAGCAGCGAAAGCCTTGTCGTAGGCAATCACCTCATGCACCTGGGCGGCAGGATCATTACCATGACCGGCATGATCGATGCGTGAGCCTTCAATCATCAAGAAGAATCCCTGTTCACTGTCGCGAGTTGCTTCGCTCAGCGCAGTCAGCGCAGTGTGTGCCATCTCTTCTAGGGATGGGTAGACATCATTCTGATAACGTCGGTCAACCTCATAGGGAATGTCCTTGTCGGCAAAGAGACCCAACAACGGAAGCTTAACTTCGGTGCCACCATTGAGCGCGTCGAATCCAGCTCGGTCATTCAAATAGTTGAATCCATTCTTCGAGGCCAATTCCAAGATATCTCGTTCATCACCACGGCAGCTTCCCTCCGTGGAGTTAGGCAAGAAATGGCACCGCCCGCCGCCCATCATGAGATCGACAACCCGACCCAGAGGGTGCTCGCCTACTTCTTGTTGGGCAATGCTGTCTTCGTATTGTCGCAGGTTAGCGTGCGAGGCAAAGCACGCTGGAGTTGCATCCGTCAAACGAGTCGTCACAACCAGTCCTGTCTTGTATCCTGCCAGCGCAGCAGCCTCGAGAACAGTCCCGCATGGGGAGTGATCTGGAAGCACTGAAATAGCTCCGTTGTAGCTCTTGTATCCACACGAGAAGGCCGTCGCTCCGGCTGCCGAATCCGTCACCAAACTGTTGCTAGATCGTGTTCGGGACTGGCCGATAAGGTGCTGGTCTATAACGAGGGTGTCATCGATAGGCAGGCCCTCGGTATGCTGTCGGAAGCTTCGTGTCAACGAAAGACTAGTCGGACCCATTCCATCGGACACCATGAAGATCAGGTTGCGTTTTCCTGTCGGCTTGCCCTCGGGACCCCAGCTATCCTTCGGCTGGGTGTGGTTTTTGACTGTCTCGTGCTGGTATACCACCGCAAGCACAATAACGAGCATCGTGGCGATGAGTGCCCAGGCAAACACGCCAATCTCTCTCCAAAAACGCCAACCTCGTCGGGGAGGCCCTTCCCTAGGCTCGGTCGTCTCGCCCGTCAGTAGGGCATCTTCTTCTTCTGCATACCGGATAGAAGAAATGTCGGATGAAGGACGGGGCGGTACCGTCAGAAGCGGCTCTTCCCGCGCCATGGTGAGTCGTAATGAAGTCGTCGAGAGCTCAGGTGCAGTTCTGAACTCCCGGAAAGTGTGGAGCAGAGGACTAAAACGGACAGGAGGGGGAGCTCAGCCACCGCTGGACCCTCCGAGCTGGCTGAGATAAGATATATTTCTGTCACGTGATTGTGACGAATCCTACGGCAAACAGGCATTCATAGGATGGGATGCATAGTTATCATATGGTATTTCTGCGCCGAAACAGCACAGCAACTAGGACACTAGTATACATAGGATGGGAGATTTCTACGTTTCAAATTATGATAATATCATCCCCTCTCCACCTCATTTCCGTGCCTTCCACCCGCTGGGGATCATCGCCGCAGCGACCTCCTCAACACCTCGCTCGGTAGCCAGCAGGTTAAACTGCCCGGCCGCATTCCGAGTATCCTGAACATCCACTCGAATACCCAAAGCGTTAATATGACGCTTAGTCTCAGGTGACAGGGGCATTACACTTTCACCGAGACCAAGAATGAGAATATCTGTACGAGTGTCAGCAAAGGCATATCCCATGGCATAATTTCGCCCCAACTTTAGCGTCGTGCCACAGAGAAAGGGCCATATGACCCGATCCACATAATGCAAGGCAGCCCATGACCGACTGTAGTCGAACTCACGTACCTGGACGAGGCCACACGACGCTAAGAAGTCCCCACACTTCCTCAGGAAGCTCAAACTGGCCCTTGGCATTAACCATCGCTGCCCTGGCCGCGTTGTCATTCGCCGCGCCTTTTATGGCCTTCCACGGCCGCCACGAGAATGCCTCGCCACCGACCAGGAGAAGGGCATCGCTATTTCGGATACGAAGGCCATTGCTCAGGTCAAATCCGGTTTCTGATGTCGCTTCAATGGCTGTAGCGGGTGCAGTTGAATTACCTAGGACGTCGAGATCTTCGAAATTCGTCTGGGTATCTTCATTGGACTGGGGGCCGCGGTCGGGAACGGTGGGTTTGTGCGTGTGCGCGCGTGAAACCAGGCGGGATGGACGGTTGGATGAGCTGTTGTTGCGGTGGGTGGATGGGATCGAAAAGAGCGGGTTCACCGCGGCGCATAGCGAGGCATTTGTTGGGATTGCGATTGAGCGAGGGAATCGGGATGCGCTGGTTCGGAGGATATGGGGAATTGAAGTGCTGGATAGAGATGTTCGCAGGGCGCGCAGGAGTTGAGGCGAAGGGGAATGCATTGCTGAGTGGGTGGCGAGGTGCTGGATGATGCGATCCGCGAGGTGCAAGTGATGGAGTTGAAAAAAGCCCGGCGGAGAAGTCGGGGAACCAACCACCTTTGCTCGAAAGCTGGCGAGGCTTGGCAGCCACGCCCACGCCCACGCCCAGTACGCAAGCCCGCTTGCTGCAGGTACTAACTACACTACTACTTTACATATTTGACTACTCTCAACTACTCTGCAGGAAATGAACTGCACACGCATGTTTCATCGAATGTCCTTTATATTAATATATCCGTCTCGGCGGCCCTAGTGATTAATCTAGTTTTTTATTTCCGGGTGTCCCAATCGTGACCGTATTGCACCAGGTTGATATGAAACAGGGACAAGGACCATGTCGTTCGCATCGTAAATCCCAAACGCCAAAGTTGCAAGGAATGAATCGCAGAATAGAGAAAGAAAAAAAAACAACAACAACCAGGCACCAACAATGAAAGACCCGAAAGAACTAAAGGTTAGGAAAAGGAAAGGCTTGCCTCAAGAGCCCGTGTCTCACGCCATCCCAGCTTCTTCGGAACACATTATATCCCCACACTTTTTTCGTTTCCTTGATCAAAAAAAATATGGAAAAAGGCATATGCACACATCGAAAGATAAAAATCAGGGGAGGTCGGGTGCTTGCAAATTGAGTCGTCTGTACGAACCGTCCACCGATGGGTCTAGTGGGCGGGGTGAGCAGTGCCATTTCGGTCTTCGTCCGATTGACTGGAGCTGTCGTCGCTATTAGTCGCGTTGCGAATACGCTCTGCGCGGTCTTGGAGGACCTGGGCCTCTGCGGCAGCTTTCTGTGCCCGAATCTGCTTCCGCCACATGCTGGCGTAGCGACCCTTCATGGCCAGAAGCTCCTCGTGAGTGCCGCTCTCAGCAACTTGGCCATCGGCCAGGACAAGGATCTTATCCGCTGTCGTAATAGTGCTGAGGCGGTGAGCAATCACTAGCATGGTTCGACCATGAGAGAGGGTGGAGAGAGCATGCTGGATATGTTCCTCCGTGTCGGTATCAAGAGCCGCAGTGGCTTCGTCAAGGAGGATAATTCGAGGGTTTTTGATGATAGTACGAGCGATCGCCACACGCTGTTTCTCGCCACCGCTGAGTCGGAGACCACGCTCTCCAACCTTGGTGCTGTACCCATCAGGGAATGCCATGATCTTATCATGGATGCTAGCGGCGCGACAGGCGCGGTAGACATCTTCATCGGTACAGCCCTGGTTCGCGTACTTCAGATTATACATCAATGTCTCATTAAAGAGCACCGTATCTTGTGGGACCACGCCAATGTGCTTGCGCAGAGAATCAATGGTAATGTCCTGGACGTCATGACCATCGACACGGATTGAGCCCTTCTCGGCATTGTAAAAGCGGAACAGGAGTCGGAACACCGTTGACTTGCCTCCGCCGGATTCTCCAACCAAAGCAGTGGTGGTTCCGGGCTCACAGTGGAATGTCAGCCCATTCAATGCAGGCTTTCGCGAGTCATAGGAGAATTCGACATTCTGAAATCGGATATCACCCTTGCACATAGCTAATGGGGTGGAGCATGCGTTGTCAACCACCGTTGGCTGTTCTCGGAAAAGTTCCAGCATACGCTCAGCATTAATCAGGGCAGACTGAATAGAGCGGTAGAAAGTTCCGAAGAAATTCAACGGGCCCTGAAGTTGAACCATGTAGGTCAACAAGGATACAAATCGACCCACGGGTTGTTGCCCAGTTGCAACCTGGTAAGCGGCGATGAAGCAGGTGAGGAGTAGACCAATCATAAAGACAGTATTTTGACAGGTGTTGAGCAGTGTCAGTGAAAAGAGGACGTGATATTCGGCCTTTTGGAAGTCTTTAACTGCGCCACGGTATCGGTCGAATTCGTATTGTTCCGCATTGAAGTACTTCACTGTTTCGTATGAAACCATTGAATCGTTTCTGAGTTAAGAATAAAAAGGTCAGTCATCTCCGGTAAAAGAAAAAAAAGAAGAAATTCACAAACTCGTGGACGTACTTAACAGCATCCTCTTGTCTGGAAGCATTGACCATTTGTCTTCTGATCTCAGCTCTCCACTGTGCCATGCGAACGGTCACATATAGATAGCCAAAGGTTGAGATTCCCACAACCAGTGCATAGTAGACATCAAAGAAAACCAGGAAATACCCAATTGCGATGACTAAATCGACCAACATGGGAACCACCTGGAAAGTGATTTGTTCCAAAAACGTATTGATGGAGCTGCCCTTGCTCAACGCCGAGAGCACTTCACCAGTCTTCTTTCCCAGGTGGAAATCCAGACTCAGGCCATGGACGTGCTCAAATGCGGCCGTGGAAAGCTCCATATAAGAATACTGGCTGACTGGAATCCAGAGACTAGAACGCAGCGAGCCCAACAAGCCCTGGCCACCTTGAAGCCATCGAAAGACGACATACATGAAGATTTGAAGCCATGGGACGTGGAAGGTGTCCCGCGCCTGTTGCTCTACCAGAGACGTGGTGATCGCTTCGACCTGGATCGGGACCAACACGTTGACGACTCGCTGAAGGACCAGCAGGATGAAGCAAGCCACCACCACAATCTGAAGACGCCGAGACTTGGATGGCCACAAGTAGGGGAAGAACAGAGAGTAGCCATTGAGATACTCCCACCAGCTCGTGGACGGCATCGTCGTCGGGCGTACCCAGGGATCTTGGGGTTTCGCTTCCGGGCGGGCAGCGCCATTTGTTGAACCGTAGGCATGGCCATTGGTGTGGCCATTTTCAGCTCCAGCGGAATCTAGCAGCCCGGTGGTTTCGGAGGCACCATTCACCCCATGGTGGGCACTCTCATTGCGAGTCTTGAAGGTAAAGGAGTTGCAGATGTAGAGGAGGACCAAGGCGAAGAGGAAGAGGATCCGAACACTGTTGGAGACTACTTCCATACTCTCCCAGGCGGTCATACTTCTCCGGAGCGGGCCGCCCTTAGGATCTCCAACGACGGGTTCATGGTGGGCGGAGGTATAGAAGTACAGGGAGGTGCTAAGAATAACCAGTTCGATAGGGATAGCGACGGACCAGCAAACGAGTTGAGCGGGAGTCGGGGATGGGGTAGTATCGAGCAGGGTCATGAGAAGAACGGCATAGACGAAAAAAGAGCCGACGATGTAGATCTGCGATGAGGTTGGTTAGCCTTGGTATCTTTGTATCTTTGGAGGGGAGGGGCCGGCAAATTTCGCCTGCAGGAACCCCCAGAGGAGCGATTTCAACGTACCACCACCGACTGACCCCGCCACCATTGCTCTGACCTGGCGATTACCACATGGGCGACGTAGATGATGGCATCTGCGAGAAAAGTGAGAAGCACACCGACGGAGAGCCAGTTAAAGCATTGCTTGACGGTGCGGGAGAACCCTTGCGTCTTCTGCAGAGCCGTCGAGCTGCGGGACCGTCGGGGTAGAGGACGTCCACCAGGGCCGACATTCTGCGCATCATGTCGGTTGGCATTTCGGGCGAC
This sequence comes from Penicillium sp. G339, assembly GCA_027569595.1. Taxonomy (NCBI): domain Eukaryota; kingdom Fungi; phylum Ascomycota; class Eurotiomycetes; order Eurotiales; family Aspergillaceae; genus Penicillium; species Penicillium sp. G339. Next base: position 288,149 of record JAPDFJ010000011.1, read on the forward strand.
GACCATAGTATTGGCCACAAAGGCCAGGACGAAGAGGAGGAGGAGCAGGATCGGATAACATGTGCGCAGGTACTCGAGCAGCTCGCGAGCTGCCTCGGGATCCATGATGGCCGAGGAGGGGATCTTATTTTTTTTTTTGCCCTCCCACTAGAGCCAGCAAAAAAAAAAAGGAAAAGGAAAAAGGAAAAAGAAAAGAAAAGAGCGTTCAGACGATTTCCATGACACAGCGGTGTCCCCGACGAGCCGGAAGGAGGAAAGAGAGAGAGGAAAGACGGGTTCGGGATCGGAAACGACTGTGGCCAAGGATCGACGCGACTGGAATGCGGACGGACGCGGGGAGCAGCGAGAGAGGCAAATTGAGTCCAGTCCGGTTTCCACGAGGATCGGAGCTTTTGGTGCAGTCTAAACTCAGCAAATCAAGGTGAGTTGAATGGTTTGGGTTGGATTTTTGCTTTTGGTGCCCTGTTCACGTCCTTTGGGTCGGGGAAGAGGGGGGCTGGGGAGGGACGGGGGGACTAAAAATTGAGAATGGAGGGAAGTGGACGGATGTCCTTTTCTCTTTGCTGCCTTCAGAGAGAAGTGGAACACGGATGGTTCAGTGGCGAATCCACCAGAATTCGAGGTGAGTGAGTAGTATACTACTAGTACCTTGGGTACTAGTTACTAGTAGTAGACCAGAGGAATGACGGTGTGGATGCAGGCGCTGCAGCTAACTAACTGGCTCCACCGGGGAACTTGAATTCTTGGGAACTGCCAGTGGTCAGCTTCAATCCGAGTTGCAGTCTTTTATAGTCGGGCTCGAGCATTTGTTTCCACCCTTCTCCGAGATGATGTTTGCCAGTTGCAAGCCGCGTCGGAAATCAAATGTGATGCCGGTTGATGGGTGCCCGATGTGGACCAGGTTGAAATCGAGATATCTGAGTCTGAATCCTCAGAACGGATATACTAGTATATCTGGATATATCTCGTGAATGCCAGTAGAATACCAGGTACCTCAGGTTGAAAGTTAGGAAAGGAGAAAGAGAATGTAATCACGCCCATGGAATAATATATAAACCATATGTGGTACCACATATGATCTCTACTAACATGATATATACATCGACGCATCCAGTGCGCACCTGGACCCCTCCCCCCCCCCCATATCTGACCCTAAAGTACTACTATACCACTGGCGATCAGATGCGTCGACCCCGATCTAGATTCCTCTGATGTGCGACAGCGCCTTAGCGACTTGGATCTGTCAGATGAGATTCGCTGATTAGCTGCGCCTCCCAGCCCCCAGTCAATTTTAGTCTTTTGCCTTCAGGGGCGATGTTCGTGGCACTGTTTCGTTATTGGATTTCCGCGAATCCGGCACTGAGACATAGCTGATGAAGCTGGGGATGTGTTGTGTGGTGTCTGTATCTGTGTCTGTGTCTGTGTCTGTGTATGTGTATGCGTCTGTCTGCTTTGCTCTGCTCTGCACTCCTTTCACACCGGAGTGGCTGGGCCAACCTGCAGTGGATGTGCAAGATTGCAATCCGATCCCTGTGTGTTGGCGTCCAGACCGCTCCTGACATGCCCAACTGGGGCCCAAATACTCAAAGTGCCAGTGAGTGCCACTGGCAGTGAGTCTCGAAGTCATCACCACTGGCCACCACCAACCCTCACCGCTTGCGCAACCCCCAGCCCGGCGCATTAACCTCCTCCACTTGACCCTCCACTGGCACGCCGCACTTCTTCAATCTGGTCATTGATCGTGTGCCCCCCATGGCCACCTGAGGTGCAAATGTCGGACCTCTCAGGGTCACGTTCGCCCGTCCCTCCACCCCCCCCGCCGCCGACGCACAAGTACTCGCGCGCCGCGAACGCGTTGGCTCGCTTCGCTCAACCTTTCTTCTCTGGATCGAGACCCCCAAGTCCGCAGAGTAGCCGCGTCGATGGGCCACGCCCGGTCAGGTCCAAATCTCTGTACGTGTTGCATGCTTCTTCACACCGCTCGTGCTTCAATCGCTGTCATGAAGGTCCCGTTGATTTGATATGCTCCTTTAATCACCACCCTCCACCTGTCCTCCCTCCCCCTCTCTCCTCATTCTCCTCACTCTCCTCCCCCCGCTTCTGCCAAATCGGATCACTTCAACTCTTTTCCCCGTACATCACATCCAGATCGACCAATGACGTTCTAACGTCACCAGACCAGGGGAACCGCAGACCGTCACTCACCGAACCGGCATTGCCATTGCCGCGCTTGATATCTCGCCGCAGCGGACACATGCAGTGATTGGAGGCAAGGACATCCTCAAAACCATCCGCGTCTCGCCTGATCACTCATCGGAGGAATTTAATATTCGCAACACCGTCATCAGCTATGCATCCACCCACCATGATGCGGGCGTGTCAATGCCGCATAAGGACCAGTTGAATGTCAAGGACGTCAAGTGGTCACATGGCAACTACGACCGAATAATCGCCACGGCTGTCACGAATGGCCGGGTCGTCGTTTACGACCTGCAGCGGCCCGGCCTCCAATTATGTCGTTTCCAGGGCCACAATCGTCAGGTTCACCGACTGGCCTTCAACCCCCATCTTGCTTCTTGGCTGCTGTCCGGCAGCCAAGATGGCACAATTCGGATGTGGGATCTACGATCCGCCTCTGCGAATCGGGGGCTTTCCACGTGCGGCAGCAAGCATGTCTATCAGGGCAATAGCGACGCCATCCGGGACGTCCGGTGGTCTCCCACCGACGGCGTCGTGTTTGCGACGGCATCGGACAGCGGCGCCATTCAGATGTGGGATTCTCGCAAGACCACCGCCCCGCTCATGAGGATTGCGGCTCACGATCGTCCATGTTTCGCTGTCGACTGGCACCCCGATGGCAAGCATATCGTCAGTGGTGGCACAGACCGCCAAGTGAAGGTCTGGGATTTCTCCTCCTCCGCTGAGCGCCGCCAGAAACCTGCGTTTCAGTTCCGGACCCCCCAGGCCGTCACCAACGTCCGCTGGCGCCCGCCTTCTTGGGTGGGTGATTCACCCGCCTCGGGGGAGTGGCAGTCCTCCCAGATCGTCACGTCCTACGACAAGGAAGATCCGCGCATTCACTTATGGGATCTACGACGTCCGCACATGCCGTTCCGGGAATTTGATCGATATGATGCTCCGGCCACGGACCTACTCTGGCATTCTAAGGACTTGCTGTGGACTGTCGGAGAGGCTGGCGCATTCACCCAAACAGATGTTCGGTACTCTCCGACAGTAATTAAGCGTCGGCCCATGTGCTCGGTCGCTTGGAGCCCCAATGGCGAGCTTGTGGCTTTTGGCCAGAGACGACCGAGGCGGCATCCCCCTAACGTCAACACCACTCAGCCTCTCCCTTACGATGACGATCAGTTTAGCACTGGTGACATATCATTGAGTCACAGTCCAGTAGACGATTTTCTTGACGAAGCCGTCCTCGCTTCTTCGTCGTTTCGTCCGCGGCAGACGAAGCCTTCTGCGACGACCTCCGCGTCTAAATCGCTCGGCAACACCCCACCTGGTGCCGTGGAGAGCATCCCCGTGTTAGATCTCGAACAAGCTTTGGCCAAGATCTCCACGCCCGCCCCCAGTCAGTTTGGCACTATCGGAAGCATTCCTGGTGCCACGAACGATGCATCTCTCTTCCGATTCTTGGCGCGGAACTATTCGCAGCTGATGGATGAAAATTCGCATCACCAAACTCACAAAGATGTATTGAACTCCCTTATGGAGTCTCTCGATCATAACGCGGAGCGTGCAGACGACGTCTCTCTCCCCAAGCTGGCTCAAACTTGGCGGATTGTCAAGTTCGCCATTATTCAAGAGCTCCAACGCAGGTCGAGGGAGCAGCTTGCAGGAAAGGTTACCGTGAATGGCAGGACGTCCAAGGATGGCTTATTGTCGGAGAAGTCGAGAACGGCGGATGAAAACCGACAAGGCAAAGTAAAGAGCCGGCTGTTCAAGGGAGTCATGGAAACAGAAGGACAGAAGGGTCTTACTCCAGAAGCCGAAAGCACGTCGAACATGACTACACCACTTGCGCAGCCGCTGCCAGATTCACCAGCAATGGACTCCTGGACGGATAGCGATTCTCAAATCCCGTCCATAAGCGAAAACGCCATCGACCTTGATCCTCTTCCACCATCCGTCTTGAGCTCTCATAACGGTTGGGGCATGTCAGACCCCGAAGCTCGCGCCCCAGCAGCACTTCGGAGAGAACAATCCACAGCGTCTAGCGATGGCGTGCCTGCTCCTGGGCTAGCCATTGACTACCTTCGTGACCCAGGGCAAACGGACCCGGACAGTGATCAAAGATCTGCTCCCCGAGCTATTGCGGGCAGGGCGGACTGGCGCCGTCGAGGGCCCCCAGACTTGTTACGAGAAGCATCTGCGGACGAATATGAACAGCAGATGGAGGACAAACGGGCCGCAATCCGCGACTTCAAGCAAACTCCGAAGAAGGTTCTGACGTTAGACTCCACCATGGAATCTAACCGCCCACCGACCTTAGAGCGCTACCACCGGCATGACTCTTCAGAGAGTTTCTCCATGTTCTCCGCTTCTACAGATAGTTCGCACCCCTCCAAGTCTGTTGGTGCCTCGTTCTCGTCGAATGGGCAGTTTCCCGATCGTCGAATGTCAGACGGTGGCCAAGCTGCTAATTCCTTTAACGGTAGCCGGCTGGCTTCCTCGGCGAGACGAGAATCCAATCTAGAGCCTGCCCAAGAGGCGCTTGAAGATGACATGGAACTTGACGAGACTGTCCTTGAGAATGATGGTGCTCACCTTGAGCGACCATCTAGTCCTGCACCACTGATGAAAGAGTCGACTCCTCTGAAATACCCAGATAACGATGACCATTTCCAGTCTTCAAGAAATGATCTTTCCACAGGCGCAGCAGCCTATCCTGCAATAGCTGGGATCTATGAAGATGTATCTCAAGTGAGACTCCCGCTTACGCCCGATGCATCAAACCCAAAGCCATGGAGCATCGAATCTATTTTGAAAGAGGCAGTGCGCTATTACCACAGTAGCAGTAGTTCTGTGGACATCCAGACAGCAGCCCATCTGCTCCACAAGCTCCACATCCTTTTCGAAGACTGCGATGATATTCTTCCATATGAGGAGTGCGAGATGATCTTCAAAACCTACAACGATTTCCTTGTCCGCCACTCATTAGATCTGGAGGCCGCAGAACTTCGCTTATCATGCGTCTCCAAGTATCCCGCTGTCTACGACTATGCCCAGGCGGATACTTTCATCAATGTCTTTTGCCACTCCTGCCAACGACCATATGAGAACCCCACGCGCGACAACACACGCTGCCATCGTTGCAACACCCCACAATCCCCTTGCTCCATTTGCTCAAGCATCGACCCACCTACCGAATGGGTCGCAGCCCAATCCCAGCACCAATCGACCGAAAGAACAAACACCACCGCTTCAGAACTTGACGTTGATACAATTTCCCACCTCTCGTCAGAATCCTCAGTCCCTACCGAACCCGTCCCACCCAACGAGCTCGACCCGCTCGAGTCCTTCACAACACCCAGACCAAAAGGTTCGGCCCTGTGGTCCTGGTGCCAAGGCTGTGGCCACGGCGGCCATCTTGCCTGCATAACAACCTGGCTCGGTGATAGTTCCATCAGTGAAGGCGGCTGCGCCACGCCCGGTTGCCTGCACGACTGTGGACCCGGTCCTCGTCGCGAATCCAACCGCCAGATCCTCCTTGCCGAGTCCAAGCGCCGCGACTCCGCCAGTCGTTCTGCCGGCGTGGGTCTAGTGAAACGTGATCCCTGGTCGAAGGGTGAGAGCAAGGCTGTCGAGAAGGTTCGTGGTATGCTCGGGGCGGCTGGTGTCGCGGCCGCCACGGGAGGAAGTGGTGCTGTTTCGGGTGCGTCGATGAGCTCTGTTGCTGGTCAGAGTGTGCTTTCTTCGGGTGCTGTTTCGCCTAAGAAGGTGAGGCTTGTCACACCTGATGAACATGGGAGGCGGAAGGGTCCCGCTAGTCGGACTAAGGCTGCGTCACAAGAGTAGCGCTGGATTGTCAAGATTGCCCATGGGTAATCATTTCGAGTCTGCAACTTATTTGGTATTCGTTGCATGACCTGTACTTTATCAACTGCATTTTCCCAAGAGAATCCTGGCGTATGGGTTTCGTCATTTGTTTTCCTTTTTTTACCTTTATCTTTTTTCGATTTGGTCTAGCGAGTCTGCTCTTTTCATGTTTCTTGATTCCCCCACCTTGTCGAATGACAATTCAGCTCAATTACTCTACGAGAGATCCAATTATGCAAAAGGCCATACTCCTATTTACTTCCGTACATCCGCTGTAAGATAAATCAGATCAAAACCTGCGCCTTTTCTTCGCCGGTGCTTTGCTTTGAGCCTCCAATTGTCGTTTCAGTTCTTCACGCCTCCGACTCGCCTTCTCCTCTTCTGTCTCTGGAGTTTCAGGAGGTGCCTGTGCATTCGGTTCGGTAGATGTTTCTTTTTTCAGAGAATCCTTGACTGGGTGCTCTTGGGATACCTGTTCGCGCTTCGGTGATTTTATAGGCGATTGGTGAGCCGGAGGCGAAGTTGGAGGTTTGGGTGGGGGCGTTTCCTGGCGCTTTGCTTTACCTTTGCCGCCTATCACTCCCAGCTTCGAAGGCTTTTTCGTCTTGGCTGGTGACGATGCTGGCGACGGTGCTGGTGCTGCATTGTGAGCACTATTGACATCTTTGGCTGGGCTCGTGGGTTCCGGTGTTGGGGCTTTGGATGGAGAAGGGGCCGGCTGCGGTTCTTCGAATTTCTTCTTCTTGCCTCCGATGATACCAATTTTACCGATTGTCTTTTTAGGTGGCTTTTCGGTTGGCTTTGACGGCGGGGAAATGCTTGGTTTTTTGGTTTTCCGTGGTGCGGGTGCTGAATCGAGATCGGATTCCGATTCGGATGCTGTGGACTCGGTGTATTTCTTGACCTGGGCTGGGACAGGGCTCTTCTTTTTCGGCTTTGGATCTTGATGTGGTGGTGAGTTCGCGGTTTTTGTGCCTGGAGCCCTTCCTCGAGGGGGTCCTTCATGCCGCTAGATTAGGTGAGTATAGGAACAAATGTCAAACGGCGTCTTCACAAACCTCGAATTCAGAATCTGTAGTTCCTGCTGTAGTTTCGCCATCATCTAGATCTGGCTCTGCGCGTTTAGCCTGCTGCACGGTCGAGTTTTTATTTGCCGTAGTGTTTTCGGAAGCTTCTTCTTTGGAAGCTAGTTCAACATCCTCTTGAGGGGCAGGAGTTGAATATACTTCAAGTTCATTCCACCAGTCATCTCGCGTTGGAAGGAACTCTCTGGTAACATTTTTCAACTCGGTTCCAAAGATTTCATGGACTATATTTGAAGCCAAGTTGAAGCTATCAGAGGAGGAGCCCCTTGTCTGAGCGAGCCAGGCCTGCTCGTCAAACGGTGCAACACCTTTGATCAGTTTGGCAACCTCAGATCGCGCGTTGGACTTTCGAGCTGAGTGTAGTACAGCAGCACTTGGGAAAACAGAGCCCATGTCCACGCCAAGAGCTTCCATCCTGTCAAAGAGTTTCCCCAGAACCCAGTCCTTTTGTTTAAGTTGATCCAAAAGCGCTCGCTGGCGGGATTCCCATGCGGCCTCATCTTTTAGTAGTGGGATTAGAATGCGATTTGTCAAAGATGATATAGGCTCTTTTGACAGTTGTAATTTCCATTGCAACGGCTTTAATGGGGCAGGGAGTTTGGCACTGATATTGATCTCGATCGAATCGGCTTGGGATCCACTGTTTAGTGTTGGCTTGCCGCCAGTGCCACGGAGTGCATCACCGATCTTCGTGAGTAGAAGGTCAAGTTGATCAGCTCCTTCACTTGGGTCAATCGTGGTGGAACCCTGTTGGGCACGATCGAAGATATCCTTATGACGCAGTCGCTCTGACCAGATCCAAGTGAGATCGGTCAGGTAGAGCTCATAGCCCTCGCGGCTCCAGTTATATTGGAAAAGCAGTGAGGGCAATGTCTCCGTCTGCAAAGATAGCTTGTGCCATTCTGACGACATATTTGGGGGGATTCTCCGTGGTGGATGGAGAAGGTCACTTTGTCATACGAAGGTCGAGCTCGGGCTGAGCTGCCTGGAGCCGCAGGCCCCCGCCGATCTCTCGGATCATTTTTCAACCTCGCGATCAACTCAGGCTCGCCACCACAGCCCCTACAATCCCTACCACAACTTAACTTTCAGCCGAAACTACCTTTGTCTACCCACGCTAAATGTCCGCGCGACTGCCCGACCGAGCGGGCGCGAAGCGCAGCCGATCGCGATCCCCATCATCCTGGCGTCAACCCCAGAAACAACCTCGACCTGACGACCGAGACTGGCGCGACCGACAAGACTCAAACCGAGGACGGGACCAGGATAGGTCGCGCCAGCACCAGCGCCAGCAGCCCCGTGATATGCGCGACCAGCTGCGGCTCAACCAGATTCAAGAAGACGAACAGGCGCGGGAATGGGTGGCGCAGGAGGACATCTTTGTGTTGAAGCAAGCGAAGAAAAAGGCCGAAATTCGGGTGAAGGAAGGGCGCGCGAAGCCCATCGACTGGCTCACGGTGACATTACGAGTGATCGATCCTACGCGCAATCCCATGGACGACGAGATTGCGGATTCGGAGATCGATGTTGTGGACCCAGATGGTGTATTCGAGGGACTATCACAAACCGAGCTGCAGGATCTGGAGCAGGATATTGAGACATTTGTTAAATTGGAGTCGAATGCTCAAAACCGCGATTTTTGGCAGGTATGAAAGAGATCACCGCCATACCCAGATTTTTCTTGGAATACGGGCTAACACTAATCTTCACTGATGCAGACCATGAAAGTTATCTGCCGAGACCGCCAAAAGATTTCTGCACCCGAAGGGCGGGCACTCAGCTCCGTGGCGGCTGACATCAATCGACTTCTGAGCCCGAAGACATACGAGCAACTCCAAACTCTGGAGGTACAAGTGAAGAGAAAGTTGAATTCGAATGAGCCTATCGATACGGATTATTGGGAGGAGTTGCTACGCAGTTTGACAGTTTGGAAAGCTCGCGCGAGACTGAGAAATGTCTACCAAGCTGTAATCGATGAACGTGTTCGTGATCTACGGAAGCAGCAGCGAGAAGAGGCGGAGTCTGTTCGAGAAAAGCTGGCCCCTCTTGCGCCAGTTGTAATTCAAGGCGCGAGTCAACAGGACTCTACCAGCTCGGTCGAGTTCGAAGGTCTCGATCCGGATCCAATGTTGCAGGTGCGCGCAGAAGATAAAGGATTGGAAATTATGGATGAATCTAGCCTTCTTCGTCAAGTGGTAAGTCTATCAGTGGCCATTTCCAAAGCACCATTACTCATACCTTCTAGGCTCGGGAACGCCAAAAAGTCCTTCGTATGGGATTCGTTCCTCTGCGACAGCGACAAGCCGAGAAGCCAATTGTGGCCTTTGCAAATCCAGCTTCCAGTGTCACCCTAGCTCCCGCTACTGGAAGTAGGTTCTCTTCTCTCCCCAATGACGATTTCTCGCAAGCGACCAAGGCTTTGTATGAAAAAGAATTGGCCAAGGGCGTCAGCGAGAACGAAGAGATATTTACTGCCGAAGAGTCTGTGGGAACCGGTTCGCAGCCCCAATGGGCCGGTAAGCACAGACCTCGCAAGCCGCGGTACTTTAATCGGGTCCAGATGGGATATGAGTGGAATAAATACAATCAGACGCATTACGACCATGATAATCCGCCTCCAAAGGTGGTGCAGGGATATAAGTTTAACATCTTCTACCCGGACCTTATCGAAAAGACCAAGGCTCCTACATATCGCATTGAGCGAGAAAATGGTCGCAAGCGTGGACAGTCCTTTGCAGAGGCCGGAGAAGAAGACACCTGTCTGATTCGATTTATGGCGGGGGCGCCTTATGAAGATATTGCCTTCCGCATTGTTGATAAGGAATGGGATTATAGTGCGAAGCGCGAACGGGGATTCAAGAGCACATTTGACAAGGTATGACGACGCACAAGAAAGCCGAAAGCCCACAGAGTTATCCCTTTGCCAGTCAATACTGACGTTTTTGTGTGTCGCACAGGGTATTCTCCAACTTCATTTCCAGTTCAAAAGGGTAAGTGACTTGAAAAGCCTCAAGATCTTGCAAGAACATAACTGATAAAAATATTTGTCTCAGATCTATTACCGGAAGTAACACATGTCACTTTCACATGGGCGTTATGTCAGGATGGAGGTGGATTCGGGTAGTGTGTAGAGTACTTGGAGTAGAGCTATTTAGGAAGGGTGTATTTTCCAGGAGAGCCGATACCCTATTGAATCCAAGCACTTCTTACTGATTGGACTGGAAAAATTTCCCCCGTCCCTTTGATGATCTCGCATTTAATAAGCCCGAACTCTCAGCACCTTCCAAGTGTGGAGTCTCCATCTGATCCTTAATTTGACCACCTGAAATCCTCTTTTCTCAACTTCTCTGTCCGTGACGGTCTTCCTCTTCCAGTACCCGTCTACTTTGACCGCATAGGAGGCAAGCCAGCATCCTGCATGAGAATTAAGTCAAGCGGCTACCCTAGAGGCCACGATTCTTCTTCGACCCTCCCTAGCCCGCAGAAACTTTGCCTTTTTTTTTTTTTTTTTTTTTTTTTCCGGAACGGCGGAGACGTTGAAGTCTGGTGTCATGGTGTCACCATGTCGGCCTGCAGTAAGTACAGCGTGCAGCAATTCAGGCCTTCCGGCTGGCTAGAAGCGGCCAGCCAGAAAGAAACGCCCGCGCTACCAGGCAGGACAGGAATCTAGAGAGTGGAGTTTTCCAGAAAGCTCACGCTATGGCTTCAGGCCAATGCATGATCGATGGCGAGGGGACTGCAGGTGTCCGTTACCAAAGAATCATCGCCCCAGGACCATTCGTCTAGTCCTCTAGAGCACCCAGATCGAGCCGCATGGGCCGCCTGTGAGATCATTGGCCAAAATCTGTGCTATGAGGCGCTGTCGCACAAGTTGGGGGGGAGAGAGATTTGGGCATCTCTTGGGGCGATTGGGGCCCTCCTCTCCCCAATCCATAGGATGACACTACCTTAAGGTATGCACTATCCATGAGCGCCGTCCTCCCCCGGCCGTTCGCCTCCTGTCGCCCTTTGTACCTAATGGTACCCACACTTGTTTGCTAGGATACAATGCAGGATCTTAAGACTGTTTGCAGCTACCGGAGCATGTGCTGGTGCCAAAAAATATTATTATTATTATTATTATTATTATTATCATTATTATTATTAATTTTTTTTTTTTTCTCTCAGGAGCAAGAAGAAAAACAAAAAAAGGGTGTACAGCTCAAATTCTGTCTAGAGTCTTGAATGGCGACGCCGAGCCATGACGGTCACCCTGGTTACTTCTACGTTGGCCCTGCCTGTATCCCTCACCCGACTCTCTTTCCCTCCAACTGGTTTCTCTTTCGAACTTAGTACCTGTCTAAGCTTCTCACGCTTAATCCAAAATTCCCCACCCAGCGGGATATCTCAAGAAAGAAATTCACCCAGGATGGAGTCGTTTCCATACCCCATCAGCATGGCTCAGATCCGAACTGACCAGCGGGAGCTCGAGCAACACTACCCCTCGGTACAAACGAGGTCCCAATCCTCCGACACTGGGGCCATTCCCCAAATGTATGGCCCCCAGTCTGACCCCTGCTCCCAGTTAGAGAACTGGCCGGTTTTCCCACAAGCGCCAGGATCCATGAACAATCTTCATCATCACGAATATACTGCTTTGCGGGGCAACAGAGTGTTGGAGACTGCCGAGTCTACCGCACAGCGACTATCTCGGTATTCCGTGCCTGAAAGCCCTTACTACTCTACTTCTTGCCACCCAGCTCTTCCTTTGAAGGAGAATTATTCGGCCGGCTCTCTATCCAATATGAACTACGGCATCAGCCCTCGTGCACAGGGGAGTCCTGATCATGAACCTTCTGGCTTTGAAACTTTCTCTACCCAACCTCCATTCTACGGGCATGAGAATATTTACCTTCAAGTTCCTGCTGGGTATTCAAATTTTTATGAGGGTAGGGCCCAGCGTGTGAAAATGCGCGCAACGCCATCACGATCAGTGACTCCTCATAACTGTCAATCAGCATCACATTCTCCTGACAGAATCAGCCCCCCTGCCACCACCAACACGACCAATGCCATGGGTGATGGCAACTCACCACGAAGTGATAATAGCGACGAGGATGCCAGCACTGAGCCTCCTTATCCTCCTTATTCTGCTTTAATACACGACGCACTCAAGAATGCCCCGGATCGGAAACGGACGCTTCAAGAAATCTACGAATGGTTCAAAACAAATACAAACAAAGACAGGGATCCGACTTCGAGAGGCTGGCAGAACAGCATCCGTCACAATCTGTCTATGAACGCAGTGCGTATCCCCCCCGCTTTCCTTCATCTTTAGGGGATTGCTTGAGGGGACCAACATGCAATATTCGGATGCCGAAATGATCAACTATTAACATTGTCATCCTAGGGATTCGAGGCCATCAAAGGCGAAAATGAGAACAGCAAGCCAGTCAATTTCTGGCGCCTGACAGATGAAGCTTATGAAAATGGCATTCAATCCACGACCCGATATCGCAAGGCGAACCATCGCAAAACACTCAGCTCGGATCCTGCAAATCGCGAGCGTCGGCGTTCGGGATCCAAGGGTGGGAGAGCGACGAAAGACGCGGCCAAGACGCGGCACAGCCCCCAGAGCGAGCAGCGCAGAGAGCAGCAGTACGACCAGAAACCAACGTTACATTCACGATTTCCGCCCGCTCAGCCTCATCAGCAACCAATGTGCATCCCTAATCTCTCTCCGCAAGGCATCGCCGCATCGCCTTACCACCGGAATCTAGAGCCTGCCCCATCAGGACTGCCCAGTAACAACCAATCTCAGCTTTACAATGTGATGGGCTGTACAGCTCCCCCGCCAGAAAACAATGCTGTATTCTGCGATACCGCAGATACAGCGCCAGCGCCGGGTTTTACGGCCTGGGACATGGACCAACTGGGCTATTATGGACCAGCTCTGTCCAATCATGGATGTGTTGCAAGCCCCGAAATTACAACTGACCTTTGACTGGTGTGGGAGACAAAGGCGGGGGCTACCAAAACAAAAGGGGAGAGGGGGCGATGGCGAAAGGACCGGCGTGGCGTGTCATGCATTACGATCTTTTCTTTTTATGGACTTTTCTTGCTAATGGAACCTTTTTCTCTTGTTTATTGTGCATCTGGTTTTGTATCCCGAACTTTTCTCTTGCCAGGGCCTATCTGTTCTTTGAATAAACTAGAGAGGCATGGTGCATTCATCCAATTTTTCCTATTAGGCTTCCGGTGTTAACAAGGGTGGTTGGTCATCATTTTGTGAGCCGTTCACTTCCTGGGTCCAGTTTTCCTGGAGGATTTGCTTTTTCTTCTTTTTCCTGCGACATGGGGTTATGGCTTCGATTTTCCGTGCATTGTTGGCTGGCATCAATTTGATCCTTTCCATACTTGGGCTAGTCAAATGTATTATATCAGAAGTATTATCCCGTTCATCAAGATCCGCGGTACCGGGTATGGTCCATACAGCGCCGATCTCCCTTTGTAATATACTCGCTGAGCTTTACCGCTTAGCTTCCGTTCTAGCCGTGTTCTCGTATTTGGGAATTGTGATCTATTTCTTTATACTATGTAGTATGTATATTCCTACTTAGGCTTGTGCTATCTCTACGGAATCGTAGAGAATACGTTTCTGTACGCCATGACAGGTGACAGCTGCTGTGTCGTTCACAAAACACCTGGGTGCGGCGATTTGCACTTGCCGCGGGCCATGCCATGGCCCCGAACATATCGGGCTCGAAGCTATCTTAGATAAGGTCACTTGTATCCTCTGGTTATTTTATACCAAACTATATGTGCTTCCCATGTTGTCCCCAGAGGTACTCTCTCGTATACTCCTTGTGATCATGCACCCAGGTATGTTGTCGTATTCCCAGATTTCTGTGACAGATGACCTCACAACGCATTTCTTTTGAAGGATCATCGATCCTGTGCTCGGCAAAGATGCACTCTGAGAAGGGATATGAGTGGCCTGGGCGGGATCATACTCTAGTGTCGAGGGAGGAAGAACGAGTAATCATGCTAGCCTATTCACCAGGTCTCTTCTGAATCATTTAGTAACCCAAAACCGGGTTAGATCGATGTCATGCGGGAGCCACTTAGATCACGGATCGTGGATTTGACAGCTCGCAGGCCCCATCCATCGGGTCCATCCGTATCCAGTTTGCTACATAGGCGTTCCGTCAGACTAACGTGCCATGTTTTTCTTTTTCTTTCTTTTCTTTCCCACCATTTACTTTTACTTTTTCTTTCTTTTACTTTTCGGTTCAGAGTCCGGTGGTGTGCAGACACTTTGGCAGGCAACCATCTTCGATAGCCTTGCGGCCCGTCCTGTCAGGTACCCACACCACTGCACATTTTTCGGCCGGATCACTTCCTATGTTTCCGACAGTTTTTTGATCTATCAACTTTGAGATTCGAGATACAAGGGAAACGAAAAGAAAGCAACGAATCATTCCTTGTTTTGAGATCCTCAATCTTTCGATCTATGACGGTGGACACCATTAGAGAAAGTCTCGTTCGGGCTAATGGTCAGCGTACTTTTTACCTAACACAATCTACTTGGAGCAGAATTTCCAGCCCATACGTAAATACATACAACACCCAAGTATCTTTAACGAATAGAGAGGTAGTTTCCAAAGTTTGAAACGTTACCAAAACGCCGCCTCTACCTTCTGTGCGTAATTGTACAAGTGCATCCTATCTGTCCCTCGATGGTGTGTGTAAGCCAGTAGGAAGAACTCTCTCTATCAGGCGCTTGTGGGATGGAACGGACCGTTTCATCAGCTGTCAAGTACATAATGTCCGAAATTCTGAGCTACTTTAGACCAACTAAGCGCTAAAGTTCATGGTGGAGTGGTTCAGAATGAGATACAGCAATGAAAACTCATTTTCTGACCGCTCCCCGGCTTGGTTTTCCTAGGGAAGATCTTAAATTGGCAAGTCCGTGCCGTCCCGCGCGCATGACAGCTTGGACAGCTGGGTGGGTGGTGAGAGACGAATGAAAATCAAGGAACAAATAAATCTAGCAGGCGAAGGGGAGGGGTACTGAAAAGAGACCTTCTGTCGATCGAGAACGACAATCTACCTGCAGGATCGGCATATTCGCTAGTTATCTGCCAACGGACGCAGGGTACAGTGAGCGAATGCGATGGTTCATCAATTGCCACGTATGTATTATGTACATATGTGCGGAGCGCCATCTGCCAGTGCAGACATGCAGCCACACTAGGAAATTTGTCGGGTCCTATCGAGTCCTTCTCTGCCCCAGCATGACTTATTGGCACCAAGAAGGAAATTGGTGACCGAGTGGCACAATGGTCAGAAGGCTTTTGTTATTGTGTCATACATACATACATAGACAATGCGTTTTCTTTCCTTCTTTGAAGCGGGCGATGTTGTTATCTTTTAGTTCCAAAGCAGAGGCCTGAGCCGAACTCTCCTGTCACTTACCCTGAAACTGTCCACGCGCATGACAAATACGTATTTAAACAAGGACTTGAAAGCCCCTTTTAATTTGCTTGGATTGAATTTAATTGGAAAAAAATAATAATCTATTTTTGACGACCATATATGTATGTACTAACAAATGTCACCGTATATGTACATATCCTGCGGGCCTTCGACTACCTCTAGCCCTGGAGTAAGTTAAAGTTCGGCTTTGGCAGCTGTAGCTCTTGCGTTAATACCGCCAAAGTACGCATGCAGGGAACAGGGGTGACAGAATTTCCTAAAGAGGTTATGGTACTTACAAAACTTAAATGGCAATTGGGATGGAAATATCGTTGCTTTTACCGGAAGTGAAGGTCATTGGCAAGCATTCACTATGGACACGCGGCGGAGTACATCCGACCATGCCCAAAATATAGATTTTCACACTCCACCCACCATCCTTCCAAAAGTACCCTTACAGAGATCAGACACGAGGCTAACATTGACCGACGCCCAGTGTGATATTCAGATCCGGTCTGTTGAATTTCTGGGTATTGTTAATCCCCCACGGCAGATGCCTGCGGTCACCCCGTGAAGAGATTAAATATCGGACTGGTGAAAAGCTCGATCGTGCTACGTATGGATGTATGGCAACTATGTGCTTGAGCATTCCTCTAAAAGCGCCTGAAGAGTCACCCAATAAAGCCGTGACAGCTGTAATGCGACCTGAATGTGTCCACGACATCATTTCAAGCCGCCAGATGCGTTGCCCTGTAGCAATATTTTGCGATCCTGGGGATATTGTGGAGATCCAGATCTATGTAAGAGACCGGGATAAAGAAGCGGTATCAAGGTGTCAGGGGTAACAACGAGCCTGACAGCTCCCGCATGCCCCCTGTTCGCGCTCACTGTATAACCCTAAGGGCCTGCATAACTGGCCGATATTTGAATATACTGGGACCGTCCCTCAGAAATCAGGCCCGGCCACCAGGATACATAACCCCGGTTCCCCGGTCAATATGATAGATGCAGTATATGCTATGGGTTAACCCCCAATACAGCGTTATCCAGCTGCATCGCCTGGGCTTTGCGAGACAATCTGCAGTGTCTTCTGGCAACAAAATCACTCCTGCTCTGCTGGCTAGTTTATAACTAACTCTTGAGACAAGGATATTGTCTAGCGCGTGTCGCAAGAAGACTTTTTGAGTTTCATTGTGCCTGTTGAAGCCATGAGGGACTAAAATCGGGTCTAGACTTCAAGTCGAGATGGAGAGCACCTCTGTCGACACACGCGAGGATAGTAAATACTGAATTACGGTGAGCTGGTGAGAATTCGGGGGTTTTCACGATTCCCTGTAAGCAAAGGCAAAGCAGAGTCGCTAGATTCGTGAGAGCACTTGTAGTGGAGTTGGGTAGCCACGCTGTATCTGCTTCACTTAGCTTGCCGAGGTTTGACTACAGCCGATGTATGTCTTGTAGCTTGAGCCAGCTGAGTGTTTACGAGAATTACCAGACGTCACCTTCGCGGGTTCAAAGCGAATCGAAGGCACTGAGATCCCTGCACTGGAGCGAGGTGAGCCGTGAGGCAGTGTGGATGGAAGCAAGATGCCTCAATATGAGATGTGACCCTGCAGAATTCCAGGATAGTTCGAACACATTTCGCAGAAATATCTCGTGAAGATAGAATAAATTGGGTTTCATTTTTCTAGTCATGACCCATCATGAGATCATGCTAGCGGTTCCTGTTCATCTTTCCTTTAGATTCTAGTGGAAACCGTTCCCATCACTTTTCCGTAACGTTCGCTCTCCAAAAAGACCAACACCGACGACAGATAAGACATTGCTTAGCGCTTGCCAGCAGCCTTCTCCTGAGACTCCTTGAGGACCTTCTTGACAATCTTCTGCTCCTCAATCAGGAAAGCACGGACGATACGGTCCTTGACGCAGCCAGCGCAGCGCGAGCCACCGTAGGCACGGCTGACGTTCTTCTTGGGGCGGGAGATCTGAGCATACTCGCGAGGGCGGAGGGCGGGGACCTATGCGATAAAATTTGTCAGTCACCCGATTTGGCGAGAAAGAGGTCTCGGGCATGAAAGATGTGTTTGTGGATATCGATTCGGTTGCCGTTGGTTCACGAGGTCAAGGCGATGTTATCCAAGGAGAATTTTCAATGCTCTTCACTCGGTTCCCGCACGGCCGCCGTTCCGCACACACAACACCGCACATTGCCCGCCAAAAATAATGCAATCGAGGAGCACTCACACCGGGGAGCTTAATGCCACAGTCACCGCACTTGGGAGCAGTACCCTTCTTCTTCAGGTGAAGGTACCGGAGCTCACCACCGGGGGTCTTGATGATGCGAACCTTGTTGGACCGCGTGTTGTACCTGTCGAAGGGAAAAAACCGTCAATAAGTCGCTCCAAGACCACAAGCAGCCGTTCCTAGTTGTTCGTAATATCGACTCAGGCGTAAAGAAGGCATTGTGGAAGGTAGGGAATTTTTCTTTTCAAAACGTACGGGTTCCGGCGGCGCTGGAGGGAGGGGAAACGAGTCAGTAATTTGGGAGGATTAAATGCGATGCGACGAAGAAAACTCACGTATTGCAGTCTGTTGTTCGGCATTTTGTCGTGCTTGAGCCTCTGCGATGGTCAAGAGCGGCGTTGTCGTCGTCGGGTTGTGAACGATAAAATGTCGAGGCGGACGGGTTTGTGGGTTTCGCTCTAGCGCAGATTTGGCGAGACCGCGCTAGTCCATATCGGGACTAGCGCGACCCGGGAGCCGCCACCTCAAAGTTCTGGCAAAGGAGCAACTTTGCGTCCAGCAGAGGTGCACCGGCTGTCGGCCTTCTTTATCATCGTCGCTCGGCCTAAATCGCTATCTCAATACCTGCGAGCCGGCCGACTGCTACTATCCAACTTACACGCGCGTCTTATGTCGAAGATTTTCGACGTGATTCGGACGCGACTTTGAGACCAACACACCCTAGGGAGGGTGGGCGTTCTCCCCCCATCAACTAACACGACACCACCATGGCG
The DNA here is from genome assembly GCA_027569595.1 of Penicillium sp. G339. NCBI lineage: Eukaryota > Fungi > Ascomycota > Eurotiomycetes > Eurotiales > Aspergillaceae > Penicillium > Penicillium sp. G339. The sequence goes on from JAPDFJ010000011.1 coordinate 306,759, forward strand.
TCTCTGCCTCCTCCCCCTCCTCCTCCGGGCTGGGGCGCTGCTCCTCCATCGATGCCAATGGCACCGCCTCCCCCGGGCTACCAACCGCCTGCCGACCCGAACGTCGCAAAATTTGCGCAGAAGAAACATGAATGGCTGCGCACCCAGCGCAATCGCTTTGGCGAGAAGCGGAAGGGAGGCTTTGTCGAGACACAGAAAGCGGACATGCCACCGGAGCATTTGCGAAAGATTGTGAAGGATATTGGCGATGTTTCGCAGAGAAAATTCACCAACGAAAAGCGAAGCTATCTCGGCGCGCTAAAGTTCATGCCTCATGCAGTCCTTAAGCTCCTCGAAAACATGCCAATGCCTTGGGAATCAGCAAGAGAAGTGAAGGTGCTATATCACGTCAACGGATGTTTGACCATGGTCAATGAGATCCCACGCGTCATCGAGCCAGTCTTCCACGCCCAATGGGCAACGATGTGGATGTCCATGCGCCGAGAGAAAAGTGACCGTCGACACTTCAAGCGGATGCGCTTCCCCCCTTTCGACGATGAAGAACCACCCCTTTCGTGGTCTGAAAACATTGAGGATGTTGAACCGTTAGAGCCTATTCAGATGGAGCTTGACGAAGAAGAAGACGCGGCAGTCTACGAATGGTTCTACGACCACCGACCCCTCCTCGATACACCTCACGTCAACGGACCGAGCTACAAGACCTGGAATTTGTCACTCCCGCAAATGGCAACTCTTCATCGACTGAGTCACCAGCTCTTGAGCGATGTGGTGGACGAAAACTATTTCCACATGTTCGACCTCAACAGTTTCTTTACTGCCAAGGCCCTCAACGTTGCCATTCCCGGTGGTCCTCGCTTCGAGCCTTTGTATAAAGATATCGACCCGAACGACGAAGATTTCAGCGAGTTCAACGCCATCGACCGCATCATTTTCCGTGCTCCGATTCGGACGGAATACCGCGTTACTTTCCCCTTCTTGTATAATACCCTTCCGCGGAGCGTGAAGCTTGCTTGGTACTCTCACCCTCAGGTGGTTTACGTTCGTACCGAGGATCCGAACCTTCCCGCTTTCTACTTCGACCCAGTCATTAATCCAATTTCCTCTCGTTCTGTTGCGCCGAAGAACATCACTGTTAGCCACGAGGATGAGATATTTGGCCCCGACAACGAAGATGACTTCGAACTTCCTGGAGAGGTTGAGCCATTCTTCGAGGATGAGGAACTTTACACCTCTGAAACTGCGTCTGCGATCGCCCTTTGGTGGGCCCCGCATCCTTTCGATAAGCGGTCCGGGAAGATGGTTCGTGCCCAAGATGTGCCACTGGTGAAGCAATGGTACCTGGAGCACTGCCCCCAGGGGCAGCCTGTCAAAGTCCGGGTGTCTTATCAGAAGTTGCTCAAGACCTATGTTCTCAATGAGCTGCACAAAAATAAACCGAAGGCCCAGAACAAGCAAAATTTGCTGAAGACACTGAAGACGACCAAGTTCTTTCAACAGACAACTATTGATTGGGTGGAGGCTGGCTTGCAGGTTTGCCGCCAAGGTTTCAACATGCTGAACCTACTCATCCACCGCAAGAACTTGACCTACCTGCATCTCGATTATAACTTCAACTTGAAGCCCGTCAAAACACTGACAACTAAGGAGCGAAAGAAGTCTCGTTTCGGAAATGCTTTCCACCTGATGAGAGAAATTCTCCGCCTCACAAAGTTGATTGTTGATGCTCAGGTGCAGTACCGTCTTGGCAATATCGATGCCTTCCAATTGGCCGACGGTATCCTATACGCTTTCAACCATGTTGGCCAGCTGACCGGTATGTACCGATACAAGTACAAGTTGATGCACCAGATCCGTTCCTGCAAGGATCTCAAGCATCTGATCTACTACCGGTTCAACTCGGGCCCTGTCGGCAAAGGACCTGGCTGTGGTTTCTGGGCCCCTGCCTGGCGAGTCTGGCTGTTCTTCATGCGCGGTATCATTCCTCTTCTCGAGAGATGGCTTGGAAACTTGCTGTCTCGTCAGTTCGAGGGCCGTCACAGCAAGGGTGTCGCCAAGACTGTCACTAAGCAGCGTGTGGAATCTCATTTCGATCTGGAACTTCGTGCCTCAGTCATGGCGGATCTTATGGACATGATGCCCGAGGGTATCAAGCAGAATAAGGTCAATGTCGTTCTGCAACATCTGTCCGAGGCCTGGAGATGCTGGAAGAGTAACATTCCCTGGAAGGTTCCTGGATTACCTGCTCCTATTGAGAATATCATTCTTCGCTATGTGAAGAGCAAGGCTGACTGGTGGATTTCTGTCGCTCACTACAACCGAGAGAGAATCCGCCGAGGTGCCACCGTCGATAAAACAGTGGCCAAGAAGAACTTGGGCCGACTTACTCGTCTTTGGCTCAAGTCGGAACAAGAACGTCAGCACAACTATCTCAAGGATGGTCCTTATGTTTCCTCCGAGGAGGCCGTGGCTATCTACACCACCATGGTTCACTGGTTGGAGTCACGCAAGTTCTCGCCAATTCCCTTCCCCAGTGTGTCGTACAAGCACGATACCAAGATTCTGATTCTGGCCCTGGAACGACTCCGCGAGTCCTACTCTGTCAAGGGCAGATTGAACCAGAGCCAGCGTGAAGAGCTTGCGCTTATTGAGCAGGCATACGACTCCCCGGGAACGACCCTCGCCCGCATCAAGCGATTCCTCCTGACCCAGCGAGCATTCAAGGAAGTCGGAATTGACATGAACGATAACTACAACAACATCAATCCTGTCTACGACATCGAGCCCATCGAGAAAATTACGGATGCCTACCTTGACCAGTACCTCTGGTACCAGGCTGAGCAGCGTCACCTGTTCCCTGCTTGGATTAAGCCCTCCGACTCTGAAGTGCCGCCACTGTTAACTTACAAGTGGACTCAAGGAATCAACAACCTTTCCAATGTCTGGGAGACCGCCGAGGGTGAGACCAATGTCATGATTGAAACCGAGCTTTCCAAGGTCTACGAGAAGATCGATCTAACTCTGCTGAACCGAATGCTTCGTCTGATCATGGACCACAATTTGGCCGACTACATCACTTCCAAGAACAATGTCCAGCTCAGCTACAAGGATATGAATCACACTAACAGCTATGGTCTGATTCGTGGCCTTCAATTCTCTGGATTTGTGTTCCAGTTCTACGGATTGATGATCGATCTTCTGCTTCTCGGACTGCAGCGCGCCAGTGAGATGGCTGGTCCTCCTCAGAGCCCCAACGACTTCTTGCAGTTCCGGGACCGACCTACTGAAACCCGACACCCTATTCGTCTTTACACCCGTTATGTCGACAAGATTTGGGTCTTCTTCCGATTCGATGCAGACGAGTCTCGTGATCTGATCCAGCGATTTTTGACTGAGAACCCTGACCCCAATTTCGAGAACGTCATTGGTTATAAGAACAAGAAGTGCTGGCCTCGTGATTGCCGTATGCGCTTGATGCGTCACGATGTCAACCTTGGCCGTGCCGTCTTCTGGGATTTGAAGAACCGTCTTCCCCGGTCCATTACCACTATTGATTGGGACGACACATTTGCCAGTGTGTACAGCAAGGACAACCCCAACTTGTTGTTCTCTATGAATGGCTTCGAGGTCCGCATTCTTCCCAAGTGCCGCAACCAAAACGAAGAATTCAATGTCAAGGACAGTGTCTGGGCTTTGGTCGACAACTCTACCAAGGAGCGTACTGCCCACGCCTTCCTTCAGGTGACAGAGGAAGACATCCAAAAGTTCAACAACCGCATTCGCCAAATCCTCATGTCTTCTGGATCTACCACTTTCACCAAGATTGCCAACAAGTGGAACACGGCGCTCATTGCTCTATTCACCTACTACCGCGAGGCGGCAGTATCCACCGTGAACCTGCTCGACACTATCGTCAAGTGTGAGACGAAGATCCAGACTCGTGTCAAGATCGGATTGAACTCCAAGATGCCTTCTCGTTTCCCTCCTGCTGTATTCTATACTCCAAAGGAGCTTGGAGGTCTTGGCATGATTTCAGGATCCCACATCCTCATCCCTACCAGCGACAAGCGCTGGTCCAAGCAGACTGATACCGGCATTACCCACTTCCGAGCTGGTATGTCGCATGACGAGGAGACTCTGATCCCCAACATCTTCCGCTACATTGTTCCTTGGGAGTCAGAGTTCATTGACTCTCAACGTGTGTGGATGGAATACTCCCAGAAGCGCATGGAGGCTCAGCAACAGAACCGTCGTCTTACTTTGGAGGATCTTGAAGACAGCTGGGACCGTGGTCTACCGCGTATCAACACCCTGTTCCAGAAGGATCGAAGCACGCTTAGCTTCGACAAGGGCTTCCGTCTTCGTGCGGAATTCAAGCAGTACCAGCTGATGAAGAGCAACCCCTTCTGGTGGACTAGCCAGCGTCACGATGGTAAACTGTGGAACCTGAATGCTTACCGTACAGATGTTATCCAGGCCCTTGGTGGTGTCGAAACCATTTTGGAGCACACTCTGTTCAAGGCAACCGCCTTCCCCTCTTGGGAGGGTCTGTTCTGGGAGCGCGCCAGTGGTTTCGAAGAGTCGATGAAGTTCAAGAAGCTCACAAACGCCCAGCGTTCCGGTCTGAACCAAATTCCCAATCGCCGATTCACCCTTTGGTGGTCCCCGACTATCAATCGTGCCAACGTCTATGTCGGTTTCCAAGTGCAGCTGGATCTGACTGGAATCTTCTTGCACGGCAAGATTCCCACTTTGAAGATCTCTCTGATCCAGATCTTCCGTGCTCATTTGTGGCAGAAGATTCACGAATCTGTGGTTATGGACTTGTGCCAGGTATTCGACCAGGAGCTCGAGCAACTTGGTATCGAGGCTGTTCAAAAGGAGACGATTCACCCGCGTAAATCGTACAAGATGAACAGCTCTTGTGCGGATATTCTTCTCTTCGCCACCAACAAGTGGAATGTCACTCGTCCGTCCCTGTTGTTTGATACAAAGGATGTCTACGAGCCCACGACCACAAACAAGTTCTGGCTTGATGTACAACTGAGATATGGTGACTACGACTCTCACGACATTGAGCGATATGTCCGTGCCAAGTACCTCGACTACACCACAGACAGCATGAGTATCTATCCCTCGGCAACCGGTTTGATGATTGGCATTGATCTGTCCTACAACCTGTACTCGGCTTATGGCCAGTACTTCCCCGGTTTGAAGACTCTCATCCAGCAGGCCATGGCTAAGGTCATGAAGGCCAACCCTGCCTTGTACGTTTTGCGTGAACGTATTCGCAAGGGTCTCCAGCTGTACGCATCGGAGAGCAACCAGGAGTTCCTGAACTCTCAGAACTACTCTGAGCTTTTCAGCCCCCAGATTCAGCTGTTCATTGATGATACCAATGTTTACCGTGTGACAATCCACAAAACTTTCGAAGGTAACTTGACCACGAAGCCTATCAACGGTGCCATTTTCATCTTCAACCCCCGAACCGGACAACTGTTCTTGAAGATCATCCACACCAGTGTCTGGGCTGGACAGAAGCGTCTGGGTCAGTTGGCCAAGTGGAAGACAGCTGAAGAAGTTGCTGCACTGATTCGGTCCCTGCCTGTCGAAGAACAGCCAAAGCAGCTGATCGTCACCCGAAAGGGTCTTTTGGATCCCCTTGAGGTCCATTTGCTTGACTTCCCCAACATTTCCATCCGTGCTTCTGAGCTTCAACTGCCGTTCCAGGCTGCCATGAAGGTGGAGAAGCTGGCAGATATGATCCTTCGTGCCACTGAGCCTCAGATGGTCCTCTTCAATCTTTACGATGAGTGGTTGAAGTCCATATCTCCATACACCGCCTTCTCTCGCCTGGTCTTGATTCTTCGTGCCCTGCACGTCAACATCGACAAGGCCAAGATCATTCTTCGCCCCGAGAAGAGTGTGATCACCCAGGAACACCACATTTGGCCTTCTTTGTCCGATGAGGATTGGATCAAGGTCGAAACACAATTGCGTGATTTGATCTTGAACGACTATGGCAAGAAGAACAATGTGAATGTTCAAAGTTTGACCAGCAGTGAAGTCCGCGATATCATCTTGGGTATGGAAATCAGCGCGCCCTCGCTGCAACGCCAGCAGGCCGCCGAAATTGAAAAGCAGCAGGAAGAGGCGAAGCAGCTTACTGCTGTCACTACCAAGACCCAGAATGTGCGGGGTGAGGACATGATCGTCACGACAACTTCGCAGTACGAGCAGCAGTCCTTTGCGTCAAAGACAGAATGGCGCACTCGTGCTATCGCGACATCCAACCTGCGCACCAGGTCGAACAACATTTACGTGTCGTCCGACGATATCCGCGACGAAGGATTCACTTACATCATGCCCAAGAACATCCTCAAGCGCTTCATTACGATCGCCGACCTTCGTGTCCAAGTTACCGGGTTCATCTACGGTAGCTCGCCACCTGACAATGACCAGGTGAAGGAGGTTCGTACAATTGTCATGGTTCCGCAGGTTGGAAATACTCGGGATGTCCAGCTTCCCCACCAACTGCCCCAGCATGACTACCTCAACAACCTCGAGCCCCTGGGTGTCATCCACACGGTCTCAGGCAATGAGCCACCGTACATGTCGGCAGCAGATGTCACACAGCACGCCCGCCTCATGAACTCGCACCCCTCATGGGACAAGAAGACGGTGACTATGACCGTCTCCTTTACTCCTGGTTCCGTGTCACTTTCCGCCTGGGGGCTTACCCCCGAGGGGTACAAATGGGGTGCTGAGAACAAGGATATGAGCTCGGACCAACCCCAGGGCTTCTCCACTAGCATGGGTCAGAAGTGTCAGCTGCTGCTCAGTGATCGGGTTCGCGGCTATTTCCTTGTCCCCGAGGATAATCTCTGGAATTACAGTTTCATGGGTAGCTCCTTCGGGAGTGTCGAGAAGAGACCCATCTATGTCAAGATCGATACCCCGCTTCGCTTCTACGATGACCAGCACCGCCCCCTGCACTTCCAGAATTTCGCCGAGCTTGAAGACATTTGGGTTGATCGGTCGGATAACTTTGAGTAGGGGATATTTGATGGGCGTTTTCACATCCATGGTTCCATTTTTTTCTTGGGTTCTTTGGGCGTATGTATTCTTATCATGTACCTTTTTGTTTGTTTATTTGTGTTCCTGTATCATGACAATCATAATCTCATGTATTGAAAGCGAGAAAAAAGCAATAAGCGCTCATGGATGTCGCTATTTTATATTTTATTTACATCTTTTTACGCAAGTGACCATAACCACCACCGGTGAGACCTGCATACCCACACACGGGAGTCAGTGTATCAATGCATAGTATGTACTATACCCATATGTGGTAAAAATAAAAATAAAAATAGGAAATAGGATTCAGGATATATGCCTGACCACCTCATGTCCTGCGGTATGTAAAAGACTTTGCCAAACCTCGAATTTTTGTAGAAAATCGGTACAAGACCCATCCCCATCCACTTTGTAGTTGACGGGAATTAATGCTAGTAGGTAGGTGGGTAACAGTATGCTTCAATGAAGGTGTGGGGTCTCGAGACTTCGAGTCACTCTATTGTACATAATATAGGAGGTAGCATCTATCTACATCGTCGATTGTAAATCGACTTCTTTAACGCTTTATCGTCGCCCGATTGGCAGCGCTATACGAATATGCAGTCAGCATTGTAATACACAGATCAACTCCAGCCACGCGGCATAGCGGTTCTTGCCCCTTCCATCTCTTTAAAAAGAAGGTTCCATCGCCTCCGAGGATCGCAAGACGGTGATTGCGCGCTTGTAGCTTTTCAGGGATGAGTTGAAGGTCATCGGCCATACGCCACCACTTCTGCCAGATGCCCTAAACTATATCCTATACCCTCCCTGGGAAAGACTAGGTGCTGCGAGGATCAACGCTGCTCCTCCCACAAAGAAGACCACGTCCCACAGACCAGGGGCCACAAAAGAAATGTGCAAATATGTCCTCGTACTTGTCCCAATGTGACTATGGTACATAGCTCACAGGGATCTGTTAGTCCAGGCGGGCGTACAATTGGCTCCGGCGTACTAGAGGACAGCCCGTATGCAGCTAACGCCCCCAACACTCCTAACAATCTCCTCCTCGTTTCCCCCACCCACCTCCTCAGTCTCAGAATGACAACAGGATGGCATGACAACCATGGCTCGCTAGTACCCAAGTGTTCAGAATACCGTTAAGAAGAAGAAAAGGAGGACAGAGGAGAAAAAAACAGATATCAAAATTGCCAACTGACACACTGTTAGAGGATACTGGTCTTATCATTCCTTTGACTCCCTGGGCCCCGACAAACTGTGCTGTCAAAGAAACAAGGCTGTGTGCTGACCTCAACCCTGCGGGGTCCATTGTTTTCAACTCCCGTCTCGGGTCCTCTGGAGTCTTTGTGATTGATCCTTCTAATGGCCTCGGCACCGAGCTGCCTAAAACATCCCCCGGCTTCTCGACGAATCATCGGTGTGATTGCCTTTTTGGCTTGTCCCAAGGCAACCAAGGCGAGGAGTGATTGGATGGAGGCAGTTTCATTTCCTCTGAGAGCTTGCAAGAGTCTGCATCCGTCGAATGGAACCCCTGTCGGGGTTGCCCGCTTGCTCCCTCGATGCCAATCTGACGGGCGTTGACCGGCTCCTGTCGGACGTGATTCATTCCGATACTCGCTTCTGATGCGCCCCCTCATCCTCCATCCCGGAAGACTTCTGGGTCCCAGTCTGTCTTGTCTGTTCCATGGACGAGTCACCACGGCTGTTGGATAAAGAATCCTGCCATATAGCATCCTGATTTTAAGTCCTCTAAAAGCTTTAGTTGAATGAGAAATAGCACTCATTGGAAGAAGACACGAAAAAAAAGCCGCGCGCTTTGGGGCTACAATCACCCTCGGGGCTTACGCGTTGGTGACTGTCCCTTTCCTTCACTCCCCAATCGAAGCCGGAGAAGCCAATCCCTGAGGGACGCACGATTCAGCTAATGAGGAGCTTTAGCATAGGCTCCTCATCTGGGCTACCTGCAAACCAACCGAACCTAGATGCGCATCCGATGAAGGGACTTATAGAGACGGCCATGTCCACTGCCGCATCTTCATTTCCCTTGTACCAGATGACCTCCAAACTCCCCCTTATATCACACATCATGCGAGTTCTATTCATTTGGCTTCAAACCATTGCTTTTCTCTGATATTATAAGGCTTTTGTCACCATTTCCCCAACCCGCGAAGAAGTTCAAGCCGGTTTGTAGCGATTGACATTGTTTGTTTTTGCTATCGCAAGGATCTTTCAGCATCACGCTTCTCTATGTGACACACGCCGGCTAGGACCTTGAAGTGCACCCTGTCCCTTTCCCGGGAAGATATCTCGGGCTCTGAGAATCCCCTTCTCGATTAAAGTCATCCATCGGCCGGGATTTCCTGGCGGTGTTGATGTATGTCCGTGACACTGGCGGACTCTTATCGCGGCCATGCCCTCAATTATCCATCATCAGCTAAGCCTGATGACCATGGCTTGATCGCATACGATGCGTCCGAATCGGAGTTGCGTGACAAGCTAAGCAGCGCAGTATATGGGACCGACAATATTCCTTCTCTGTTCAGTGGACACCGGCCCACGACAGATTCTGTGCTGCCTCATCCTATGCCTCACATCAAAGATGACCAGGACCATGTGTCTCACTCAATTTATTCCCTTCCGACGTCACAACAGCTGCTCCATCCCCCGCCGTACGGCTACGATATACCAGGGCTGCACGGCAGCCCCAGGGGGCAATTCCGACCAAGAAGCACCAAAAATGAAGGTCACCTTCCTCCACATTTCCCTGCTCTATCCTCTCCTCTTGCAGAGAATGATTCCTCGGTTTCGAACTCCGGTATCTTGGTTGATCCTTCGCTGCACCAGCCCTCAGGCTCGATCTATGACCCAGCGATGACCCTTAACGCCCTCCCGAAACTCCCTTTGCCAGAGAAGCACCATCACACCCTTCCACAGTCAAGGGAACCTGATAATGCGGGTTATGCTCTCGCTAGACAAACAAGACCGCCGAACCTAGTGGGACAGGTGGGAATGCCTGCACCTGCGCCTCGTCCCAAATCTTCCAAGACTAGATTTACTTCAGGGGAAGATGCGCTGCTGGTGCATCTCAAGGAGGGCAAGAACTTGACCTGGTTACAAATCCAGGACTTCTTCCCGGGGCGAACGCATAATACTCTGCAGGTCCGTTACTGTCAAAGATTAAAGACGAAGGATGTCAATTGGACGGAGGAGAAGGTCAGTTGTCTATCCAATCTATCACCAGCAACCCCCTTCCAACCCGAAACGAATGATGCTAAATTAAACCAAAAAGGTACAACGTCTTAAGCGTGCGATAGCCCAGTATGAAAAAGACCGATGGAGGATTATCTCCAGCAAAGTTGGCAAAGGATTTGGCCCGGAGGCGTGTCGGGAACGCGCAAACCTGTTTGGGCGAAGCCCTTCGCGTGGGTTGTAAGCGATGTACAATTGCGGAGCACTGGGGTATCGGGGTTTCATTTGTCATAGGTTCTACAGGAGCAGGAGCAGGAGTATCGGTAGCGCACTGGTTCATTGCGTTGATAGTTCATTTCAACTTCAACTTGTACACCCAAATTCGTCCCCCACCGGCCCTAGCCCTAACTCCCCAATCCGGATACAACCGTGACAGCCAATCACCGCTGAGTCATCCACAATCCGCGTCGTCCATTGGTGGTGATATAAGCCAATCAGCGTGCACCGGGCGGAAGCGGCTTCAAACTCGCCCAACCTCAGACCTCCAAACTCTCCCCATCCTCCCCTCTACCTCCCTCCATTCCACCACTCTCCCCGGGACAATGTTCCTTCAACGCACTGCCTCCGCCCTCGCGCGGCGCACTCCTGCCCGCGCCATTGCTGTCGCTCGTCCATTCTCCTCGTCCATCGTGCGCAGTACGTGATCCCCCCCAAATGAAATGGCATGATCCGACACCCCCGACCTCGGCCTGCACACTCCCTCTCAGAGCTCAATTGGCTTCAATCGAACCATACTTCGAACACTACATCGGCATTCATTCGTGTAATCACCGGCTAATGCGAATATTATTCGAACAGGCAACGCGAACAAGTGGACCGTCAAGGAGGAGGCCCCGATCAAGCAGTTCAACGGTCAGTAGCCTACCCCCCATATCGCGATCAATTGCTCGGCTGTGCTCTCTATGGTGAAGATGGAACACCGCGATTCATCGTTCTGTCTTATTCCATGCCACTGAGTGGTGTGGAGTGTCGGGGACGTGAACTGTTCACCTCACCACGGAAACAAACACACACCGGTTGACCGCAGCGCTTATCATAACTCGGACTGAAGTAGCTAATATCTCTCCGTCGAACCTATAGAAATCAACTCCGAGGAAGATCTCGTTCCCCCCGGTGCCAAGCCCGGTACCATTCCTACCGACTTCAGCCAGGCCACCGGTCTCGAGCGTCTGGAGCTCATCGGAAAGATGCAGGGCATCGATATCTTCGACATGCGTCCTCTGGACGCCTCCCGCAAGGGTATGTGAGCTCCATTGCACGAATTTCCCTGCCCCGTGGGCAGCGATTTGCGTCACGACCTATTCAATTTGGCATGAGTCAACGACTGATCGATGATCTATTTTCGGCTACAGGAACACTCGAGGACCCCATCGTCGTTAACGGTGCCGGTGATGAGCAATATGCTGGTTGCACTGGCTACCCCGTCGACTCCCACCAGGTTAACTGGTTGACCGTATGTCGAACCCGAAAACCATGTATATAAGTTGCAGCAAAGCTAACCGGTCCATGTCCAGGTCTCCCGTGACCGTCCCATCGAGCGCTGCAACGAGTGCGGAAACGTCGTCAAGCTGAACTACATTGGACCTGAGGAGGACCACTCCCGTATGTTCTTCCTCACTTATCCTCTATCTATTCCCGGCGACCTGAAAGCAGCATACTGATCTCTCTCTCATAGACGATGACCACGGCCACGGCCACCACCCCCCTCACGTGGAGCCCAAGACCTTCGCCGACTACGTCAAGCCCGAGTACTGGTACCGGTAAATCTGCGTCGCGCAAAACCTCTCAATACAGGGTGAACGTGCGAGCTTATATGTCTGTACCTGTATCCGTTCTATCTTTGGATTGTTTCCCGTCTCTTATGTAGAATAGTTCTCAAGTGGATGAAAATGAGAGTGCTGATGGGGGTGTACTTTTGAGTTAATATTTTGATTTTCTTGGCTGACCACAACTTGGGTGACGCTGTTTCCAAGGTCGTCGTAGATTAGATCGTTTTTGGTCTGCCACGGAATGCCTTTGTTTACTCTAGTTTGGACCATTAATTAGATTTATACAAAGATTACGTTCGTGCAAGATTATTTGGTTTGGAACTCGAAGCACTGTCCAACTCATCAGCAAGATATGCTGTATCGTTCGGTATTATAAATTTGAACAGATGTAGACAGAAATATGCTCTATATGATTTTCCGACACGAAACGAGCAATATGCATTCAAAAAATAAGACGTATAACTTTTGGAATCCAAATACCAGCCTACCTAGCCTCATAACATTTACCAAATCGAGTCGACCTCCCGATGTAAACACCGGAAGATCGGTATATAGATTATTGTAGTAACGGAGAATGGTCGTGTTGGAAATAAACGGCGCGAACGGTGGGGCCGAGCACGATGACCACCGGTCCATTACTTCACCGACCGATAAAGCGCAGTTCTAAGTACCGGAGGGGCGGGTAAACGAGCGCAGCCCAAGAGAAGCCAACATAGTTGCCCATCTGATAGTAAACCAGGTTAGCATCACAACCCTGAAGCAAAAGGAACGAGACCGGGTTGAAGGCTTACATCGGCACCATATTCTCCTACCAACTTCGCAATAGGGCCAATATACCAGACCTGAGCCATGCACAGCACAGCACCGACCCATCCAATAACAAAGGAGATGAAGCTTGCAATTCCGATAGGAAGCTTTGACGGGTCTCGCCACGCGGCCCAATTATAACCAGTTCGGAACCGGAAGATGAAGAACTCTTCGAGGATGATAGCAGTCCAGATCGCAACCCAGTAGCCCATCAAAGCCAAGAAGTTGGTGAAGATCTCAGAGAGATGGCTGCGACCTACCAGCGCACACACAGTATAGATAATCACGCCGACGGTGTTCCAGATGACGCGGGGTACCTTCTCGGCATAGCGGCCCAGAATCTGGAAATCAACACCGGCGGAGTAGGTTGGTGCGACGGTATTGGCGATAAGACCGAGAGCGATGATAACGGAACAAAACTTGCCAAAGCCGTGGAGAGGGCCAAATCCTTCGACAATTAGGGCACCTTGGCCTATGTTATAGGCGGCTGCGTACTCGGGGTAGGCATTGATGCCAGAGGCAAGACCAATACCGGAGATGATTGCCATGGTGAAAGAGAAAACCAGGCCGGTTAGGGTGAGGAAGAATATTGTGAGGCGGGAAGTATGTTCTGGGTAGTAGACGAAGAAGTCTGCTGCCAGGGGAGCGTAGGTGATTGCTGCGCTAACACAGATAGAAAAGAAGGATAGCCTTGAGAGAGGATGAGCTGGTGACGCACTTTCAAAAATTGGAGGTACTGAGATATTTACCTGTTACCGGCCACCGTTCGTGGGTCTCCCAGGGAAGAAGTCGACAGGTCGAATTTTGCGGATGAGACGCCAAATAGAATGCAGATGACTATCAGCTGGGGCAAAAATGCAAATCGTTCATAGTAGTGGAACACTTGAATTCCAAATGTAGCCACAGCCCAACTGATGATAGCGATTATGACAATTCCTATTAGAGCAACATTAGGACAAAGGTATCACCTTAGGTATTCAACTTCCACATACCAACAGCCACAGACATGCCACTCGGGGAGACTGCCGAAAGAATCTGGCCGCCGACGACGCAGTCAATCAAGCAGTATCCAATCATTTGAATAAGGTTTAGCAAGACGATAATCTTGCTAGGCCACCAACCCATCGAGTATCTGCCGAATGCCTATACGCTTGTGAGTCCACTAGTCACTACCAGCAGAAATATTTGACATACCATGGTCCGAATACCAGAAATCGGCCCCCATGTAGCCATCCAAGATGCAACCAAAGCACCGACAAAGCATCCAAAGACAGCACATAGCGCAGAATCTTGGAAACTGAGGCCATACACGGCGGGCCCTAACATCCCCAGAGTCACATTGTTGGCAGCAAGGTTGATGGACACCCAGAGCAAGAATGCTTGCAAGTATGACACCCACGATAGCTTCTTCATGCGCTCATCAGGCGCGACACGCTCAATGCCTCGCGCCTCAAAGTTATACTCGACGAGCTGCTGCTCAAACATCCGAATCAACGAGCCCAATCGCGTGCTGGTGGGGTTGCTGCGAGACGTCTGGTCGGGAGGATAGGTGCTGCTGTCATACTTGATATCCTGCCCATATGGAATAGGTTTTTCGGTCTGTTTAATTGAGTCTGCTTTCTCGTCGCGCGCCGCTACGGTGGCGATCTCATTTTCCGGGGCCATGCTGTCAACCGTTAGTATATTCTGGCAATTTCAAGGGGGAGAGGCAGGTAATCAGAAGCGCGCATGAGTTTCTTTCGCTGGAGTTATCCAGATCAAGTTCGACCGTATGATCTCAGAACGACAGTGCAAACATTGGTGTGACGAATGTTGCACTGCCGAACACCGGTTCTCCATGCAGGCGGTTTACCACTGGGTGTACCTTGATCACTGAATAAAACCTGGCTACTCGTCTTCATGATAGCAGTCCCTAGGAGGTGAGGCGGGATCTATACTCGGGCATTCAGAAAAGGTCTGTGTCACCTTCCAGATGAGTCACTATGAAGCAAAGCGGCGATGTTAGCAGGTCCGGGTGGCTTGAAGGGTGAGGCGCAGATGAAATCAAGTAAGTACTGGATTCACCTGGAACTGGATTAACGAGGCGAGGCTCGGAATCACTTGCGCACTGAACGAGGTTCACAATTGCGGGGGTTGCAAAATGCAAGGGCGTGGAGGTGGAGATGGGAGGTGGGAAAGAAGAACTCGCCGCGGGGAAAAAGAAAAAGATCGTCCGCGATCTCGGCCGGTTTTCCGACTCCGCCCGGGGTACGCAGGGATCGGCACTTCATTTTCTATTTATCTTGCCTTGAGCTACTTGAGACTGGGAATCATGTAGTATTGGTCAGAAGAAAATGAGGATGGAGAATGAGCAAAAGGGAAAAAAAAAAGATATAAGAAAAGGCCCCTGTCACTGGCACCCAACACAGGTACAACGCCCAAGCATCCAGAAAAGAGATCAAGTAAATAAATAGATGGACATCAGGCGCTCTCCAAGAGAAAAATCCAATCACAGATATAAAAGAAATAAAAAAAATAAAAAAAAAGAATCACAAAAGAGACCAGATCACCAACTCCATCTGCCTTGTAAAATCAATGACTTCGAATGGCCATTGATGACACTTGCATCGCTGTGGAATTGCAGAATCCGGGAGAATGCCAAATTCGTAAAAGATGCATAGAAACAAGTCGTCACTTCATCATTGGTCATCGGACCCTCCAATATCAGAGGTTCTTGAAGTGCTCTTTGGCATACTGTTCGCAAGCCTAGGCACAACAAAAGTTAACTCTTGATGACAGCGATTGTACAGATATCCTAGAAATGCTACTCACCTTGGCAGGCTTGCCAACTTTCTGCCCAATGACCTTCCATTTGTTCGCCTCATACTCCTTAATTGCATCACGGAGCTTTATAGACTGTGCCAGGTTAGTCGGCCATTTACGAGATAAAATCCAGTAAATTAAGACAAATAATACCTCATCCTCAGCGAATTCGGCGTAATGCATATCCTGTCGCGCATGATGTCAGTAAAAATCAACCAATTGAACCCTTAAAAGCCGGCTCCGAATGTATCTCAACACATACCTTATACCAGTGCTTCTTCACACTGCCCTCAGTTCGTGTGGGGAAAGTCTGCGACGCGTCATCGGACGCAGATTAGCCAGGAAGCTCACGCGAAAGGTCCTTCGGGGCGCGCGCACCTTAGCGATCTCGCTCCAACTGCGACCCGCGTCGCGCATCGTCTTCAACCGTTGCTCTTCTTCCGCGGTCCATGGAGTATTCGTGCGGCCTTTTTTCTTGGGCGTTGATTCCACTGGAGGAGGCATGGCGGTGGGATCACCGTCCATCGCACCCCCAGCCGGGTTCATCGGCGCGGCCATCATGGTGGATGATCCGGGGGTTGGAGAGGGAGGACGTTTGCGCGATGTTGTCGGTTGTTGCTGTGACTGTGATTGCTGCGGATGCTGCTGTTGCTGTTGCTGCTGTTGCTGCTGCGGAATAGGAGCGGAGGGGATTGGGATGCCTTCGAATGTCGGTACGCGATGAAAAGGGTGAATCTGTTGTTGGGCGAGGAGATGCGGTGGCGCGCTGGTCGTGGCCGAGGTCTTGATTCGCTTGGAAGTCGGAGGGGAGCTATAATATCGACGAGAAGAGGTGTTAGCAGTGAGAAGCTAGACAAGCAAAGCAAGATGAAGACAAAAAGAACGCGACCCAGTGCCAGTCCAGCCCAGGTCTCTCTCCCGCGGAGCAGAGATCACAGACGAGGGACTTACGACATGGTGAAGGACACACGCGGTTCTCAATCACGCTGTGTCGATTCATCTGTACATACACAAAGGCCGCGTCGGGGGTTAGCAGGTCTGCTATAGGCGCGCCTTTGCGAGAGAGGGGAGTTCAACTTCTGGGAAAGCGGGCCTCGTTACACTAGAAATGATACAGGCGCATCCCAGGCAGTACCAGATCGGAGAAGGGAACAAGTAAAGAACCAGAGTTTCGGCAGCGCCGACCGGAGCGTATAGCTCTGTATCCAGGGGAGGTGGAAGAAAGGAAATGGGATTTGTGTTGGGGGAGGGAGGAGGGGAGGGAGTGGCTGGACACGGGGGAGGGGGGAGGGGGCAGCTCACAGATCAAAATCGCATGGTCGAAGCGTCGAATCGGGGACCTCGAATTCTTCCGAGTACGGGGAGAACATGAGGCTGGAGAGAGGAGAGGAAGAAATGGACAAGTCGATGGGGAAGGGGGAGGGGGACTTCGGGGGGGAGGGGAGGAGGTTACAAGAGAGAAGAGTGAGAAGGAGAGAAGTGAGCGGGGATGGAGTCACCTCATATCACGCCCTTTTGGGCCAGGCGTAAACAGAGAGAAACCCAGCAGACGCCACGAGTGTGACTGGTTAATGTTAATTTATGGTCTCCTAGAGCTTTGATTGACTCTATTTGAATTTAATAATTTACTAGAATATTGAATTACCTAGTAACTTAATCTACGACTCTAACTTAGCTATTGTTCAGTTGTTTGTTATGGGGAAAGAGTTAAGAGTGGAGGGCAACTGGCCTGGGTCTAGGCCTAGGCCCTGCGACTCCTCTTCGCCCGTCCCCCAGTGCTATACCCCAATTCCAATTTCCCTTCATCCTCCCCAAATCGGGAAATTGAAAGAACAATCTGTAGAGAATCTATCCTCCCCGAGCCTTCAACCTAGAACGGCCTGCAAATCTGCAAATCTGCTGCTTGCCTGCTAGCCCTCGGTGCATTCCACCATCGTTCGTCACTTGGCATAGGAACCGATCCCGGGCAGGGGCCCTCCCACAGATGGGCTTGTGCTTCTCTCCAATTCGGCCGTCGAGCACTCTGCAGAAGCAGGATGGCCCACGTCCGGCAACTTCCATGAGACATTTGGGCCGAAGAGACCCGCGAGTGGCCTGTTCCAGAATCCGGTGGCCCGGCGAACTCTCACAATCCGTGCGAGGATGACAGCATGGACCCAATGACGCCCCGGACGCTCTATTGCAAAGGCATCCAATAGCTTGGAAGCTCGAGCCGCAACCATGTCTGCTCCGGATTTCGATCTCATGAGGCCTGTCTCCGTCCAACCTGAGACTTGGAGGGCTAGTTCAAGCCACAGGACGGTTTCGCGTGCAGCCACACTCTTCTCCGCCCCCGCCGTTTCACCCTCTGCCACATCCTTCAATTTTGGACTTGGTCGTTTGTTTTGGTCGAAGCTATCAATCTCCCCTGGTTCTCCCTTTCCCCGAGGGAAACGTGGCCCATGGTAATGGGTGGCGCCTTGAAACATGGATGCTTACACGGAGATCCCTCCGTCAATTGTAGATAGCGATATAGCCTCATGCGCGGTGCTCAATGAGGCCAAAGTGAGCGATAGATGGGCAATGCGGGGTCCGCCAAAGCAATTTCTTTCGAAATTGTGCCAATACACGAGACGGATCGGAAGCGCCGCGCTGCAGTCATGAATGCCGATCCAGGATCTTAAATTCCCTCGAGACAATGTGGCTTTTCTTTGCATAATGATGGGGCTGGATAGCTCTGATCATTATAAAAAGCCCTGGAGGAAAGCAGAAGTTAATTTCAACAGCTTGTCTTGTGGTTGATGCCACGACCGAATCGGAGGTCATCTTATCAATCAATTCAGATACCGTCGGATCATGTGTTCGTCGACCAGGGTAGAACCGCAGGCCGGTGTTTTATCATCTCTTGTCTGCCGATGAGAATTTTGTTCCTGCCGCACTATCCTGGTTATCCATCGCGTAATTAATGTATGGCTCTCGTCGAGTACTGCTACTTCGCGAACGATTTGAATAGATCGACACATTGATCACGCCCTTTTCAGGATTGCATTCTCCAAACAAAGATCTATCAATGTAGAGCAAATCTGAGAAACATACCCACCCTCCGTTGCCATGGTAGGGGATATGTCTTGGATGGCCACAGGTAAAGATGGTAGCTCTCCACGTCTACGGCAGGTTTCCTCCCCAACTTCTGAACTTTCCTTTTTCGCCTTGGGGTTTTCTATTGCTGCCTTTTACGCACTCAGTAGAACTGAGCACGTCTCTAAGCTTCCTGGTCTAATTATTATAGTGCTTAGTCAAATTTGTAGCTCTACTTTGTGAGCTCCAGAACCTCCAGGCATTTATTATCGGTCGGGTGTTGCAGGAGATACCCTGGTAGGTATTACTCAAATTGTACCTGATAATTACGATATAAGCAAAACACTACTCGAATCCCAAGACGCTGTCCGTGAACAAAGGTTGTTCACAAGCCCATATTGACTGCAGGATAAACAAGAACTTGGTTTATTCGAGGATCGGCTTTAAGCGCGTTGATCGACAAATCAACGAATACTTATGTTAAGGTGGAGGACAGTATTTATCTCAAAATATCCTTTATCAATTAACTAGTCTTTGACATAGACAAGTGGTATTCCAGGATAAGGCGAGGCCCGTGAGCACTGTTGTACGAGAGTTCACGATGAAATTATGACCGAAGTAAAATGCGTATTTGCGAGGTGCAAGAAAAACAAAAAACTGTTCAGTGCGACATGAAGCTCATTAAAAGACTATAATCTTGCTCGAGGGACCCATTGACCTCGAAATACTTCTCTTGAAGGCTGTCCAAGATCACACCTGACGTACTACCAGCCCGGGAATTCACACCTCAGACCTCAGGTGTCGACGCTGACGTCAAGTCTCACGTGAGGACACGCGGCCCGAGCTCCGCAGATAGCGTGGAGCTCTCGTGATGACGGAAACCTTCCTCCACGTCAACTATTGTGCTTTACAAGGATTGAGACCAGCAGGACGGTGGATTCAACATAATAGCTTGGCCGAAATATTGGAGCAAGAGTCTCCCCGAGTTTGTTTATTCATCGATCTTTGGTCGGCCTTCGACACCTCTTTTTCCCCACAACCAGCCATCCCTGCCGCGCCATGGCGGTGTTCAACGTATTCCGAATCGTGGCCGATATCTCCCACCTTGCATCCGTATGTGTACTGGTATGGGCGATTCATAGAAATAAGAGCGCTGAGGGTATGTAGCTTGGAATTTGCATTATCTAGTCCAATAAGGTTGGAAGACAGTACGCTGACTCGAACCTACTTCTCCAGGCGTTTCGCTCCTCACGCAGCTACTCTATGCTCTCGTCTTCTCCACACGCTATTTGGACTTATTCTCAAGCTATTCATGGTCCTTCGCTTACCAGGGAGCTGGTGTACTTTGGAACACTCCCTTCAAGCTGATATACATCGCCTCCTCCTTCTACCTGATCTACTTAATGATGCGGGTCTATCCTCGAACAAGAGAGAGGGAGCGCGCTTGGAAGCTGGGTATATGGTCGGTACTTGGCTCGCTGGTCGTTGCTCCAATTGCCATGGCCATTCGGTACCATGGATTTCCTTCTTTCTGGCTGAGCGAGGTAAGTAGGGGCGTCCCTTTGAGCTTGAGTGTGCTCTGTCTAGGGTGTCACTGACTCGTGTATAGCTATTCAGGTCCTTCTCGATTGTCCTTGAATCGGTGTGTGTTCTGCCCCAGCTCCTTCTTCTACGCCAGACCACTGTCCCCACTGTGATCGACTCCTACTATCTTGCATGCCTGGGATCATACCGAGCACTCTATATTCTTAATTGGATGGTGCGTGGCTTTGGTTCGGAGAAACACTGGGACCACATTGCGTTGGTCTTCGGCATCATCCAAACTGCCTTCTATGTCGACTTTGCCTGGGTATACTATTCACGCCAACGCGTGAAACTACGCAACGGCGGTGTCGTGGATTCAGATGACTTCAGCAAGAGCTGGTTGGTCAATCGCGTGGTCAGCTTCCGTACTCGGCGCACGTCGGCGGACGAGGAGCAGCATCTTCGGGAGGAGGAGGAAACCGAGGGAAATGGTCGACCTAACACTAACCGTTGGGGTACGCATGGTATTTCTGTTGCGGCTGATGACACGCTGGACAACCATGGACATGGAGGACACGGCCACGATGATAGCTTAGAAGGATTCTCGGACGAAGATAACCCCCTGGCAGATTCACGCCAGGGACGGTAATCGCTACGGACAATTTTCGCCGTGGCACCGAGCTAAGACAGGCAGTATCTTTTTCCATCTATGTGATATGTGATATCGCTCTGTTCTTTTCTTTTTCTTTTCTCATTTCATTTTGTCTTTTTCAGGATACATTTGTATGTATGGAGCGATCGTGATCTGCGGGAGGGGCCGAGACCCACCCCGGATCCAAAGAAGTGTATCTCATCTGTCTTATTAGGCTAGCCAGTTTGGAGGGGAAATCCAAGGCTCCAATATTCAATGTTATCTTGGATATTCATTACGCCCATTCAGATCGTATGACTCGATTTTGGCCCCAGTTTCTAAGCCACCTTGGGCGATTGATGGGAAAAACCAACAGTGCGTCGGCCCTTCTGTCTCCATTATCGGGCCCCCATCCCGTTTCTTTTCGCTACATGCGAACTAGCGAGTTGGCCCCCGGATTTTAATTTCTTACACCCATTGTGTCTGAAGGATGGTTGTTCTAGAAGACGCCCGCGATATGCCGAGATTGCCAAAGTATTCACGTGGCAGTTCGCTCCATGCTAGCCCCCTTAAATTCTCCCGTTCTATCACTATCACTCGCAATCTAACAGACCGACTAGGCTCAGCTAGGTGCCATGTAACGAGCTCAGCAACATTGCTAGACTAAGTTGTCTGCGAGGGCGCTTAGGTAGTGGGAGTTGACATGTCCACGTCGGTCAAGGCATGGTCCGTTCGTTCATCGACGAGATTTCGGTTGTGGGGGGGGGAGGGCACGGGGCAGTAGATGGCAGTGGTAGTCCACCAGGATGCCCCGCCCCTAAACTGGAAGTACTAATTCGCCTTGCGGCTAAAATGGCTGTGCAATCCATGTCATTCGCGAAGCCCCAGAAGAAGATTCCTCGTCGCAGCGGGAAGTGCATGGTCAAAGAGTGGGGGATCCCTGCCAGCGCTTAACCAGCGGTCGTGAATTCTCCGGCACAAGCCACCAGGGCACTGCGCGCGGGTACAGCAGTCGCTTTCAGCCTCACCGGGCCGGGATGTACCTCCTGTCCAGTCAAGAGCCGCTGAAGGTCGGTGTGCTGGAGAATCGAGGGGTGAAATCACTTCGAGAACCCCTCAAGGTCGTGTTCCTTTGTCTTTTGACCACCCTAGGCGCTCTCACACAACTTCGCTATCTCATAGGACCCCTACGGCCGCCTACGCGGACCTAGATAAGGTATACCATGTGAGGCTGTTTTCCCATGTCAAGTGGGACACTGTGGAGTATCCTCCCCGGGGATGGACAAAAGTGAATATGTCGACACAACTCTATCGCAAGGCTGTATCCGTCGGGGCCAGGACTGTGCAGAAATAGGTGGGCTACGCGAAGACGAATAGGAAATTGGAACGAAAAAGGCGAAGTGAAGGGGAAAAAAAATAAAGAAATTAAAAAAATACAGGGGGCCAACGTCATGGCTGATGATGTTCTGCTGTTCTGCTGTTCTGCTGCCCTGGCGAAGATCTGGAATCCCTAGAGCCCATGCCTGTGCACAATTGTACCACCAACCCAGCGTTGATTAATATTGTTAATCTCTCGGGGCTCCAGCAGCGCTAATCAGAAGCTGTCAATTTGGCCCTAAAGATTCCACTCCACTCTCCCGGGTGCTAGACTTACTGCCTTTTAGGGCCCGGCTCAGTGGATCTGTTGGCTTTTGCTCCACCCTTTTTTGGTCCGCCCCTACTTCTACTACAGGTATGATGATGATCCAGGAACTGCGCTGAGCCATGACAAGGTGGGACTGGAATCATTCATCATCCCCCATTCCAAGATGCAGAGTCTGTGCCCACACCCCCCCTTCTTTGGGGGCGGGATATGGAGCTGCTGGCACTATTGGTTTCGAAGGCGCTTAAATATAGGCTACCGACGGTCTACACATTTCTTCCCCCGAGCGCTTCGATGCAGCACGTCCGTCGGCGGTACTGATTCTAGCTTCTGGTGCATTCTGAGCCTATAGTTCTTCAAGCCAAACTGCTTGTTCGTCCTGCCTCGCGAGGCATTCCGGCGTGGGCTGTGATATCTCTAATTTGCGTCTAGAGAGGAGAGGAGTTGAGTCTATATCTTGTTCCCTTCTGCCCCTCTGCTCCTCCTCAGGCTTCTCATCTCAAGCCGCCTTGAATTGACTTTGAAGTTACTATATGGATTTCAAGTTTTTTGGTAGACAATAGCCATATCTTGCTCGCTTTTTTAACGCTCTTGTTTGTGTACACGCCATTCTCCGCAACTCACCACCCAACATACACTTCCAACCGCCGCCTCTGTACGCCTATTCCTGCACGAATTTGTTTCGTGTTTCATCTTCTGCCACCCTAGCGCTTTCTTCCAATCAACTGGGCGCTGGACCGCAGAATCCGAAACGTACACCGTGGTGCTTCCCACACACCTCGCGAAGATCATGTCTCTCCGTCAAGGCGAGGGGATTTCCAGCTCTGGGGAAGAGATGCCGGGATTCTATCAGACTCTTGGATCTGATTGGACCGGGGTGGATACAGTAAGTCGAATTTCCGACCCCAGCTCTAGCCCCAACCCCGACCTGGGGCCATAGTTGTGCACGCTGAAACAGACCTGCTGATCAAATTTATTTTTAGCCTTCATTTCAAGCCTCCTTTATCGATGTAAACCAGCCATACTGTTCCGAGCCCATGGGACATCCGAATATTCTCACGCCAATCAGTCTCCCAGACAGTTCATTTCGTCCCAGCCCGGTAGTCAGCCACCAGTCGCAAGAGTATCACCCTCAAGAATACCGTTACATCAACGACCCGATCGTTCAACCACAGGGACTTGGTATTAATGCACCCTTTCCAAGCGAATATCCACAAACAACCGCCCCAACCTCCATCAACTATGCATACGCTCACGACCACCTGCACTATGGCCTGGGCCAAACTCCCAGCGCATCGCCGCAAGCTCCTCACCCGAAACGTATGAAGCGCACGCCCTCTCAAACACCATCACGAGATACCCCGATCAACATCCGCCCGAACCCAGAGGGCATGGAGCGCATGGAGCGCGATCGCGAACGTCAGAATAGCCAGCCATCTCCGCCGATCATGCCGCCTAAGCCTCGAGCACCTGGTCGTGGTCGTCGCGACGCGCAGGCGGAGGAAGAGGATGCATTTGTGGAGCACCTGCGCGATCAGAAAGTTTCCTGGAAGCTTGTTCGTGATATGTTCTGCGAGCATTTCAATAAAGATGCTACCGAGGCGCGGCTTCAGATGCGACTCCTACGTCGGAAAAAGGATCGAAAGGCGCGGTGGGAAGATGCCGATGTGAGTACGTGAGCCCATAACATGAGTAAATTTCCGTGGATGGATTTTTTTTCAAAATAAGACCTTGTGGAGTATGTGCTAATAATTGTCTGCTATTCAGGTACAAATTCTGATCCGCGCTCATGAAATATGGGAACAAGAGAAATATCGATTTATTGCAGACAAGGTAAGCTCTATAAGTTTGACTGGTGTTTTGTTTTGTTTCTTCGGAATCTTATAGTCCTCTAGATGAAAGAATTAGGTTGCGAAAAGGACTATACACCCGAGCAATGCAAATTACAGCTTAATCTTTCAGAGACGAAACACCTTCTAGGAGAGGCGGAACGAGGCTCGCCTGCTGCAATGTCCGAGCCTCCACATTCGCCTCCTGCGCCATCTACTTCTCGAAAGCGTCGGCGCGAATCACCAGAAAAATAGAGCCCTCGATTGCAACCCCCCCCAATATTATTGTTTTCATTGGCGGCGTTTCTCGCATTACAGCTATATTCCCCATATTACGAAAGACATGAACAGCTCAGGCGTCCGGCGGATCTTCACTAGCATTTACACATATTTTGAATTTCTTAAACATGTATTTTGAAAATAAATAGCACAATTCCACATGTCAAATCAGAGACAGAAGTGGTCGTCCGCAATATACGTCGAATGGCAGTGTGCATCATGATCAGCTGAAGATATACTTCGAACCTCAGGCCCCCACACGTAAGTTATGCAGAGTGTAACTTAAGTGCTTATTCAGGCTGAGGAACCATGTCAATCTTAGTGACCTTAGCGAATTTAAAGACACCACATAATATCGAATACGAATTACCACAAGAACCTTTCCAATCACAGCAAGTTTTCCTCTCTACTGTAGGCCCTAATCCCAAGAATTGATTGTAAGCAATTACGCGGATACAATTTGGCCCCAACAATAGTCCCCGCCCGGACCCAGCCACAGCGTGCACACGGACAAGCTACAGCGACGAGGAAGGAATGAGGCGACGCTACAATATCACTAGTAAATCTGTTGCAGCCTTGCCAGTCCTTCGGTATCGGGATTTCTCCGTCGGGGGCCCCTATTTTTGTAAACAGTGAAATTGGTTTGCCAAGGGCCCAACGTGTCGGATCTCATCTGGCCCCATGAACTAAGCCGCTAATTATGGAAACGAATCAAGCGATACACTCACTGGTCGTTGGTTGCGGCCGCTGTCGACCCAGGAAAATCGTACTCCGTCGGACTCGGACTTCGGACTAAACCTCGGGTCGTTTAGTCGATGTGCCAGGATCAGGAATCAGCATTAGGATATTAGGTAGTTTCCACGAGCACATGGTACTCAACAGCTGACAGCACTAACAAGCCCCATTGCGCTGTGCTAAAATTGAACATTTTCTTATTTCCTATTTCGGGTTAAAGCACAACATTATCCATTTCCAGTTAAAGCACAGACTAGTAGGAAATTCGTTGGAAGTCGCTAAAGTGCGTTTTATCGCGTTTGGGTGATCTGGTATCTGCATCCCATTGGTTATATCTTTAACAAAGAAGGACAACTCAGATGGTTAATATTTTTTTGCACAGGTGATAGCTCTATTCATGACTCATTTTCATTATGATGACGCTGTCTATCAAGATTCCTCCTCAGAATCTAGGTCTTCTTCGATGATGGGGAATGTCAAGAGGGCCGCTATGCCACCAAGTCCATCAAGACGTCTCCCACTCTCATGATCCGAACTAAGTATTCGAACCTCTCCACCCTCAATATCCCGTACGCGATCCACGAGAGATACCCATCGCTTCCGCTCGGCCACATCTTGGGATCGGAATAAGCGATTCGACATAATCAGGATCCCGCCACCCCGGCCGACGGCGCCTTGATCTACTGCAGACTCCACCTCACGCGGGCCATAGGTTGCTTTATTGGTCTCTCTCCGCAGCTGGTCCAAGAAATCATCCATCAGCTTGGTTTCACGGGCATACTTGGTGTCAGCCAACAGATTCTTGACTGTGGGCGATTGGAGGACCTCTGATAGAGAGTTCAAGTAACCAGAGGCAGAGTGCACCACCGCGACACTGGGAAGTAGTCGCTTGAGACCAGGTGTTGTGGTAGACGCCTCGGATTGGATGTATTTCTGGAAACCTGCAGCGACAAACCCAGGGGAGGCGAGGAGAACTGGTCGTACAGATTCATTGTTAGAGGCGGATGTGATGCTTGTGTTGAATTCCATCTGCCGGAGAAGAGTTTCTAGCGTCACGCGATAGAATTTGTTCATGCCCTATCCATGAAGTTAACATTAATGCCTCGAATCATTGGTATTGTAGCAATATTACTTACCTTATCATGATCACTCCCACCTTGCCGTTTCCGCGGCACCGACATCTCAACTTTCTGTTTTAATATTGTCTGGAACTGCCCAATGAAGCAGATATGCGCCAGTCCTTCCTGCATGACCACAGCAACGGCCTCAGCACGCCGCTTGCCGCCCTCATCCACGGCATCCTTGAGCATCTCCACCGCAATACTATCCCACCCTACGCCCTCGCCATTAGCGCCGACCTCTTTTTCCAGCGTGAAGTTGCGGTTCAGCTCCAGGTCGAGAGTATGAAATTGTCCAATCTTGGTATGTGCGGTTTCGTTCATGATTTGCCCAGAAACATGTAGCTGCGAGCTTTGCGGATCGAAGTCCAAATTTTTGACGCGAATCTCGAGGGTAAGGTGTACACGTGCCGAGCTGGTGGAACCGGTATCTTGGGTTGTTGTAACGCGGCGAATTGCGCTGGCACGGAGGATATCGCTTGGTCGGATTAGATTGAAGGCGTGCCACTATTATCCAGTTGATTAGATGACATCCCGGGGGTATGGTTGGTGAGTGGGTAAAAATACCATGTCCTCGGGCTCATCGGGACACAGGGTGACTGTTCCCGAGCCATTATGCTCGATCTTGTTCTTAATGAGACGCATTGGCGATTTTGTTTCGTCGAGTCCACTTTGTATCGAAAAGATACAGAGAGAGGCCAGGAGTCGAATTATGCACAAGCTGTTGTAATTTTCCGGCAAAGAAGGTGTAATGACCTCCAACACCCCTTGATATAGACAGACTCTGTAGATATAGCCAAATTGAACGGGGCTGTCTCGTAGGGTGAGAGTAGGAATGAAATTGGAGAAATCATGAATGCTGCCCTGATTACTGCGTCACAGCCCCGCGCTCAATACTGCCATGTGTGACCGCCCTTTCAGTGGCCATCCTGCAAATATCTTCGAGCTCCTTTTGGTGTGCTCATGAATTTATAGGAGTATTTACTGCTGATTGAGTAATCTGGAGAAATGATCAATAATCAATATTCCCAGGCAAGAGTCTGAGTTAGGTTAGATATCTAACACCATCGGGGTTGTGGAACAGAAGTCGAGTGCCCACTGCCGACAGGCTCGAAGCTCAGGAAGTAACTTTAGCAGCTTATAGAATGACAAAATACTCAAATTATGATGCAATGTTCTGTGAGATGACTGGCAACGTCAAGTTAGTACACGCTATATGGTGGACTGACTCCACACTATCATTGTCGATGGACATCAAACTTGCAGCGGGGACTCCTTCTAGAAAATGAAGGACTCCAATTTAATCGCAATGCCCACGGAACCCCGCGGCTTATCGATAACAAGGTGCCAATTCAAATCACATCAATTTGATGGCTGGAAGGCTTGACAATAACTTTTCGGGGGCCGTAGGCATATTGGACGGCGGCTGCAAGGATCCAATTGGAGCTGATGGCATCTGCAGGACACTGCCAAGTCAGCACTTGAAAAGCAGAAGCATGTCTATGTATTTCCAATGGAATTTGGTTCCAAGGAAACCCTTGGAACGATTGGAACGATTGGAAGTTCTCTGAAGCACCCACAACCGCATGGACCAGTGATCGGTCCAAACGCAGGCGAGGCCCGGCGGAAATTACGCAACCGAAGTGGTCCGTGAAGGTTTATCAATCAGCGTTGCGTCAAGGTGGCTCGCATCTTCGGACCCTGTGGTTTTCCTCTCTTCCCCGCTTCAATACCTTGCACAGGATCATAATCCATCATGGCCGGACTATCCCTTCAATCTACTTATAAGCTGGTCTCGGGCTACGAGATCCCCGTTGTCGGCTACGGCGTAAGCTCCCCCACGTTTGAGTCGGGTTGACGGCCAAGCTCCATGGTTCCAAGTTTAACAATTTTCCCTTTTTTCTAGGTTTACCAAACGTATGATTTGCATGCCATATTCAACCTCACTTCCAGCATGTATTAACGCTCATGCGACAGGCCCCCTGATGTTACGGAGCGAGTCACCCTCAAGGCCCTGGAGCTGGGATACCGCCATGTAAGTGATACGCGCTGACCAAACATATAGATGACACTCCAAGCTGACCAGCTCACCAGGTCGACAGCGCCAAGGTCTACAAGAACGAAGTGGAAAGCGCCGCTGCGATCCGCCAGTCCGGGCTTGATCGG
The DNA here is from genome assembly GCA_027569595.1 of Penicillium sp. G339. Classification (NCBI taxonomy): domain Eukaryota; kingdom Fungi; phylum Ascomycota; class Eurotiomycetes; order Eurotiales; family Aspergillaceae; genus Penicillium; species Penicillium sp. G339. Next base: position 335,438 of record JAPDFJ010000011.1, read on the forward strand.
TCGCAGGTTTTCTACACGACCAAGGTCCCCCGCACCATGATGGGCTACGACAATGCGAAGCAAGCCATCTCAGAGAGCATCAGTGCCGCCAACATTGGCTACATTGACCTGTGCGCGAGCTTATCCCTTATTTTTGTTTTTGGCGAGGGCATATACTAACGTATCTCTCAGTGTCTTGATTCACGCACCCTACGGTGGCAAGGAAGCCCGTCTGGGTACATGGCGCGCCCTGGTTGAGGCTCAGAAGGCAGGCCACATTCGTTCCATCGGTGTGTCCAACTTTGGTATCAAGCAGCTAGAGGAGTTGGAGGAGTACATAAAGAGTGGAGGTGGTGGTCAGATTGCCGTCGGCCAGTACGAAATTCACCCTTGGTGCCCGCGTGAGGATGTCGCCGAGTGGCTGCAGAAGCGGAATGTTATTGTCGAGGCGTACTCGCCTCTCGTCCAAGGAACTCGTATGAAGGAGCCGGTTCTCCAGAAGCTGTCCCAGAAGCACGGAAAGTCCCCAGCTCAGGTTCTGATTCGCTGGAGCTTGCAGAAGGTATGTGATGCTGTTTCATCCTGCTCATGGCTGAGAACTAATCTTGGTATTAAGGGATATGTGCCCCTTCCCAAGTCCGCTACTGACTCACGCATCGCGGAGAACTCCCAGGTCTTCGATTTCAACCTGGAGGAGGAGGACATGACGAGCCTGAAGCTGGACGAGTATGCGCCCGTGTGCTGGGACCCGGTTCGTGACTGCAAGATCTAGATTAAGCTTGAAAGGCAAAAAAGCAGCATATAGCTCCAAAAATAGGTCATACTTCAGCAACATATAAAACCAAGTGCAGGCGTAGGCAGAAGCAAACGGAAAGCGGCCGCTCAAACGGGTAGTCTGTTGATCTCGGCACAACGTATCCCCGCGGATCAAGACACGGAAACCGACAACAAACACCAACGCAACCACTTTCAAAGATCCCACACCTGTCCCTCATGACTGGGAAATCGGTAGGCAGTCGCCGTAACGGTTGCCACCATCATGCCGGACGAGCCGCGACGTATCGTCATTGAAAAATCCAGCACCGTGCGTCGCCGGTATCAGCGCAGCAACAAACGATTTCGGTTTACCGCCGCCGAGCTCAAACGGATCGAACGCGAAGAAGAACTCGACCGCCGTGCTAAAAGCTTACGAGAGAAAGAGAAGAAACGTATTGCCAACAAGAAAAAGAGGGAAGAACAGGAGCGGGAGAGGAAGCGACTTGGCCTGCCGGATCCCAATGCGGCCAAGGTGCCCTCCAGTCAACCGCTGCTCTCGAATTTCCTAGGCCTTGCTCGAACTCCTCCGCCAGCTCCAGAACTGCAACCAGTGCAGGAACAAACCGTTGCCGACGTTGATAGTGCGGGGGGAGATACAGAGGTAGATTCGGACGGGCCAGATGACTTGGACGAAGAATTGGAAAATGATCTATCCTGTCTCCAGGAGGCGGGGATCCCTGAAGAAGTCGATGAAAATGTTGGCGTCAGGAATGACACCGATGGAGATACGGATCCTTTTGACGACTTGGACGAAGAATTGGAACGTCACCTTGCTGGCCTCCAGGATGCAGGCATCCCGGAGGATAATAGAGTCCACGAGATTACAAACGATGCGAACAATGAGACATTGGCATTATGTTATGAACGAGACGATGATGAATTTTCAGATTGCTCGGCATTTGATGATCAAGACATTCTTAAAGCGGCGGAAACTGTGATAGCCTCCTCCATACAGCCAGGTATAAACCGGCCGCCATCCAACCCCGCTGTCATCTTGCATCCGCCTTCCAGTGAATGTCCTAAACCAATGACGACCCCCATACCTTCGGCTGGGGATTCCTTTCGCGACGACACGGCAGATTATCTCGAGGAGGTCTTCGCACGTGGCTGCGGTGATTCATTTGGCGACATTTTCTAGTTGGGTTCGGAGACACGATTATCATTCCACTGCGCCATTGGTTTTGATGCGGCCTGCTAGAGCTCGTTTCTTTCAGTCCATTCCTTCCAGCTGAAGAGTTGCTCCCTACCCCTTTTTTCAACGACCGAATTTCATCTGCTCATGGTTATTCCATGATCAATAGTTTGCTGCGTATAGCGTTCTGCATCGCGAGATTAAAGAAGAATATGGAATTGATACCCTTTCTCGCCTGAGCATATACTCAACTTTCCAATAGTATGCATATAGTTAATAATGACTAGCCCATGATGATTCGAACTCTCTTATAAACCACCGACACAATCGGCTCCCGGGTGCGTTGGAGATCGGCCGCCAGCCGACGGTCGGGAGAGGCGCATCCGCCCTCGGATGCTGCAGTGCAGTGCCCCCCTCCTTCGGGTTCACTTAGGGGGAAGGGGGGTTGGAGCTTGTCAGAATTAGTCAATTCCGACGGATAAAGCGGACCCTTTCCAGCCAAAAGAAAAGGAGAGAAATAGAAATTGGAAAATGGAAAATGGGGAAATCTTACCGCCAATGACGACACTAGGGTCACTGGAATTTATAGATCGGCTCCGAACCTACGCATTACACCACTTCAGTCTTCCCGGGGAATTTCACTTTACAGACATCACTGATTGAAACCCATTTCCTGGCCTCTGAGATATAATTTAAAATGCCCTTCCTACAAGCCAAGACGCACCGCCTCAACTACGCCGATTCCCACCCGGACGGCGCGCCAACAAACGGCCACACCTTCATCTTCATTCACGGCCTGGGATCCTCGCAGAACTACTACTACCCCGTCGTCCCCCATCTCACAGAGAAGCACCGTTGCATTACACTCGACACTTATGGTGCCGCTCGATCACCTTTCACCAATGACCCGATCTCCATCTCGGGTATCGCAGACGATGTCATTGGCGTGCTGGACGCACTGAAAGTCGCCAAGGCCATCGTGGTCGGCCATTCCATGGGCGGACTCGTGGTGACGGAGCTTGGATCACGGTACGCGGATCGTGTAGACGGTGTCGTTGCCATTGGACCAACACACCCATCCGAGGTACTCGTAACGGTGATGGGAAAAAGAGCGGAAACCGTGTTGGAAGGTGAGTTTACGATAGCACTCATTATTAGTCTTCCCGCAAACACTACTAATTCGCCTTGTCGCAGCTGGTATGGAGCCCATGGCGAATACCATTCCTTTCGCTGCTGTCGGCTCTCGTAGTACCCCGCTCCAGAAGGCGTTCATTCGGGAGTTGCTGTCGGGTCAGGACCCTAAGGGCTATGCTGCGCTCTGTCGGGCCATTGCCTCGGCGCAGCCGTCGGATTATGCGGCTATCAATGCACCTTTCCTGCTTATTGCGGGCGAGGAAGATAAGTCAGCGTCTATGGAGGGATGCCAGCATATCTTCAAGCATGTCTCGAGCAAGAGCAAGTCTCTCGAGGTACTGAAGGGTGTCGGACATTGGCATTGCATTGAGGCCGGGGATGAGGTCGGTGGATTGATTGCGAAGTTTGCGGAGAGTATCTCGGTTTAACGTTGACTGAGATATTATAATTGCCTATAAATGCTATTTTGATACATGTAAATGTGTCAATTTTCAAAGAATGGGGGAAAAGAAGAATATAAATGCATAATATTTCCAAAAGAATCTTATTTCAAACAAGTGCGGAGAACGCTTTCATATAGGCATAATAGAAGTCCAAAGAGAAATGCAAGATCCGCCCTTTTTCATGCGCCATTTAATGCGTCGTATTTCACGAGCTTGACATCGTAGTTGAGCTCAAGACCAGCTTGAGGGTCATCCTTGCGCTCGACAAAGTCCACGACTAAGGAGTCCTTGACGGCAAACACAGAGTCATTGTCTAGGTACTTATCCTTGCGGTCGAAGATCTGGGTCGTCAAAGGACGATAGCCGTCATAGGTAGCCTAATTAATGAACAATTAGCCCCGCTAAATACACGACAAAGCGGTGGGGAAGGAAGCAAAAGCTTACAATAATATGAATATGAGCAGGGCGGAAGGGGTGGCGGTCCATGAGTTGGAGCATCTTTCCAGCAGGTCCTGTACAATCAGTTAGCTCGGAATCCATGCAATATTCAATCTCGCATCGTCGGATATTCTCACCATCGTCAGGAACAGGATAGGGTGTCGGCCGCAAGCAGTAGAAGTAATATCGGCCATCGGCATCAGTCTTAAATTTGCCACGCAGATTAAACTCGACCTGGTTATCGTCTTGTTGCTCGTACAGCCCATTTGTCGAAGCTTGCCACACCTCAACCGTCGCGCCGACGAGCGGCGTCTTAGTCACAAAGTCCATCACCCGGCCATGCATGAACGCCATCTCCGCATCCTTGGGCTTAGTGACGACAATGTCGGCGCCATTTTCACGGTACGGGGTATCGGCGCGGAAGAACGGGCCCAGGATGGCGGTCGCCGTGGGTGCGTCTTGAGCTTCATCGGCAAGGGTGAAGGTAATCTCATCAACCAGACTGCGATGGCGTTGTGTTAGTTGTCAGGCTTTCTTCTCCTAAATTGTCTATTGGACTGGGTATAGCTTACGACTCCAGTCCGATCACGTCGCAAACCAGTTGCCCCTCATTCCGCTTGTCGTCACTCATCTGCCCGGCCCAATTCAGCATTTTCACACCGGCCATCCACTCATCCACGGTGAGCTCGTTCTCGCGCGCAAAGTCGTGAACGTGTTTAATCAAGCCGGTCATGAGCTGGCGTAGACGAGGCGAGGTCTTAGGACCCATCGCGTTGATGACATTATCGGTGAAGTTAGGGTCGAATCGGTGTGTCGCCATGGTGAATGGGAGTATGTGAAATTGTAGATTTATGGTTGGAAAGGAGAATCTACTGGGGAAAGTTTGCGACGATGATTATGGCCCGCGAATGGATATTATATATGGCTCGCCGTTGCACGCGTGATCCGACGGGATTATTTTCTGCTGCTCGAGCGGCAATCACGGATCGACACTGGTTCCGGCCTGCCCCAGATACCGTTGACCAACGAGTCGATGCTTATTCGAGGGTGACCCCGCATGAACCTGGTGTGGTGGCATGATTGGGTCGGACAAGGGCATCGGATGCTGGTTCAAGTTGGAACTCGGATTTCCAAAGGTTGCCAAGGGAGCGTCTTCGGATCGGAGAGTGGCGGGCCTGCAGGACAGACACTTCCGACCCCCCGCAGTCGGATGAGGGCATCGTCCAATCATATTCTCCGATGCACTCGACTTGACATTATAAGTCGACGAGTTGATAATATTCATTCCAGTGATGTTCTATCCTTTACTGATTTCATGCTCTTCATAATATGAACAAGCTTAGCGCAACCTATTCAAAGTTTTACGTACTAGCTTCAATTTACTAGTATGCTTCCCGAAACACATCAAGGACAGAATATATATTTGGACTCGCGATAAATTCACTACAGTATTAAGGAGTGGTGAAAGCTCTATCATGCTTTAGATAATCTTTCCAGGGTTGCTCAAAAGATCCATATACCTTTTTGAGCCGCATTTCCATTTAACCCTGGTCGATGACCGTGATCTATTTCATAATTCCCAGGAATCCCCGGAAACGTAAAAGCAGCGGTTCAAGGATCGTATTTCATAAGAAAATATTGCCATTACGAGGCAATTAGGCCCAGCACCTTCCCTCAACCTGAGTCTGGGGAGGACCGACATCAACAGTCGCGGGTCCAGTGACGGAAGTAAAAGATCCGTCCACACCGTTGAAGTCGCAAGTGACACCAGCGGCCTCAAGTTCAATGTGGGAGATGCTCAGAGGGTTCCCTATCTCAGTTAGCCTTGCCCAAATAATTATCAAGGAGGAGTCCTGAATATATGAATGGACATACGGATCTTGCGAACGGTGCCATCAGTGGGGAAGTCCTTCTCGAACTTGCCATCAGCCGCACCCTGGAAGGTAACGGTGACGGTGCCACGGCGCTGAGGCTGAGCGTTACGGCGCCACAGCTTGGTGCAGTGTCCGGAGACCTGAGTCTGAGGAGGGCCGACGTCAACAGACTCAGCTCCATCAACCTCAGTCACACTGCCATCGACGCCATTGAAGGTGCAGGTAACGCCGTTGGTGCCGGAGGAGATGTGGGAAATGCTCAGTGGGTTGGCTAACGGGACTAATTAGTCTTGATTATATCATTACATAATATGATGACAATGATCAGTCTTACTGATGTCAATGCTTGAGCCATCGGTAGGGAAGCTCTTGATGAACTGAGCATCGGCTGCGATGAAGGTGATGTCGACATTCTCATGGCCAGCCGAACGCTTAAGAGGGGTGGCACTGGCCGAGGTAGCTAGGGCAGCGGACAAGGTGATGATCTCGGAGAACTTCATTTTGAAAGTTGAAAATTGAAAATTGAGGAGATGCTTTAAGAAATTGGATAGATTGTTGGTTGTTGTGGTTGTTGTGTTTCTGAAAGATGAATCTCCAGGAAATAATAGACCTTTATATACCTTTCAACCTTGTCCACGATCAAGTTGTCCATAGCCTTACATGATAATAATAGCACCATCTACATTTGGTACCGGATGGCCTGAACAGAAGAATACGAATATGGTGACGTTGAGATGTAGGATATCTGGGGCTGTCTTAGAACCTCCGGCCTATGGCAGATATGACCAGCCCTACTCAAGAGGCTGAGTGTTGAGCAAGCGCTGCATGGTGAGAGCTACCATGTACATGTGCAAGCCTAAGATGGTAAGATGTCTTAACGCATGTCCTACATCCGTTCCATAGTCGAAAAGCACTAATTATAGTCAACCATAGAATATCTGAGTCACGAGGGGGAAATTCACATAATATCTATGGTAGAATTTGGGATGAAGCGGTCAATTTCCACGGTACTGAGATATAGTTTTGGACATGACTTCTGCGATTGCTGACCAGAACCACAGAATCCAACCCACGAGTACGAGGAATCGGTAATTCTGCTGCCGGCAGTTTCTCGGCTACCACCTCCGATCTCACTACTAAAGATCAGGCAATCTCAGCTGACCTAAACGTTAGCCTGGCAGTGCATGGCGTCTCCCCGCAATTCGCTAGCTTCTTCTCCACATAGGGCGATCGACCTATCGCTGAATACATTAGGCGGCCACGGCCAACCGCATGAGGCTCAGCGATGACATCCCGATGTGCTGGCTCCAGATCTCTACAAGGCTGTACTCAGCTTAGGTATCTATAGTCAGATGCAGTCGAACTTGTAAGATGTCATCGTCGGCTGGCCAATCATCGAACCCTCAGATCTAGACATAATGCAGCAATCTGCGCAGTATAGCGTGATTTTGCCGGGAACGGATAAAATATCTTTTTGAATATCGCCGTAGCTATGCAGTAATGCAGTATGATGCCATATCATCCATCATCCAAGGCAGCAATTAACGCTTGCCCTTGGGGTTTCCTTTCTTAGCCAGCTTATCTGGTAACTCCTGTAGCGTCTCCCCTCGCTCCCAGATCTTCCCAAGCCCAGCCTTGCGTTCAACAACCACACTAAAAAAATCAATCGAGACAACCTTTTTCGGCTCGCCATGTGCACCATTGGTGTTGCCGGAAACAGGAAGACCCTCGCTCAAAATGACGCCATTCTCACTGCGCCAGAACGGACATCCGGCCGCGAGCGCCTTGCGAATATCAAGGTAAATCAGTATTTGGGCGTCCCGTCGCATTCCCGAAATGACCTGTCTTTCGTTTCCACCATTTTGAGCGGCGGGTTGTCCTTGTGCAGCTGCATCTTGCTGCGCCCCGAGAACAGACTCCAGGGATGGTCCCGTCGCAAAGTGAACATGATTACGGCCCATGCACTGAAGCCCACCTGATTTCAGAATAGAGAACCACGCACCGTGAAATGTACCGTGGACAACAGTTTCTGGGAGTTTGGACTCATCATCCAGCGACAATGGCTCGAGGAATGACGCCGCGTCCACGCTTTTAATGCTGTGTCCTTGCGTTGCACGAATGAGGAAATTGGAAGGGTCAGCATCGGTAACGGACAAAGCCTGCTCTGTCGCATTTTGCTGCTCCTCATTTGAGATCGGTGCGTCCAGCACCGAAGCCGGAGGCTGACCATCCTCGACTGCGGGCTGCGTATCTGCAGGCTGCGCGTCCTCGTGCTCTGACCCTGGCGTCGTGGTGGGGACGGTCGTGGCCTTTGTAGTTGATTCGATGGGCTGCGCCGAGGGGATGTGGAGGAGAGCGAAGCGCTTCTTGTCCGAAGAGCTTACAGCGTGACGGATCTCGTCGAAGGTGACTTGGATGGACTTGAGCTTTCTCCATTGTAGCTGGAAGGCAGGCAATTCGTTAGAAATGAGACCGTAGACTTGGAATCAAGGTTGATCCTCAGGTAAAAGGTAGCATACCACGTCTGCGACATTGGCGTAGCCCTGATCATTCATCTTTAGGCCCTCCTTCTCCGCGGCATGTCGCAGGAGCAAGCTCATGGCCTTGGAGATCTGCACGTCTCTAGAGGCGGGCTGACCGCGGCCTCGCCTGCCCTTGTCCCTTTGCTGCTCAGGCATTATGAATTTTCAAGGCGAATAATCGAGGCGTAGATGTGTGGTCTGTAGCTCGCGCGCGCGGAGCTGGAATTGATGGAGCTGATGGAGCTGATGGAGAGTTCCGCGGAGCTTTAAAATGTTCTGCGGGGCAACGCGGCCGCAGACCAGAACAAACGGCCGGGCTTCAGCCGGAAGCGAAAAGTGACTCATTGGGTGATTCACCACTTTTCTCTTGGATCTGGAGTCGGGGTCCCTAATAGGAATAATTTGTGCAACAGTAATAAGGTCCCTGTCGACATCTCCAATTACCTATGGTATACTATAGCAAGGTTTTACTGAAATTTGCAGATAGCGATAAGCAAGGTGGGGTTTACAATAGAACTAGGACGACCTAAGGTAGTTAGGACTAGCTTCAACGTGTGGTTAAATTCATCCTAGAAGCCCCATTCTAGAATTATAAGGGTACTATGCTGTACACGTAGTTGGGGTCTGCAATACCGTGGAAAGAGGTACACATAGAAAAAGTCCCCACTTTTGAGCTATCTACATGAATCTATAGACTAATCTGCGGTGGCCTAAAGACCCATGTATCATACAGCGGGAGACACATGTTTCTGATAGAATTAGCAAGATGCTTTGATGGATAGTGTGTTTACTCTGAACAATCCATGGTCAAGCTTTCTGGTCTAGAACAAGAAATCGATCCTGGCTTGGTTGATGTATCAATTGCTCTTCCGGAATAATTCTAGACGAGTGGCATGCTAGATACATTCCTCAACAGAACGTATAATTCATTATCTCAAATATGCAACTTAATATTCTCAAAATACGTTGTTTCAATATACATGCTGATAAATGGGTATCGGGTATCGAAGACCAGCATTGAACTCCTCAGCCCTCTTCAAAGAAACCTGCACACATACTCCAAGATGCAGCCAAGACGATCGTAGCAAAAACAGACCCTCACAACAAAACAGAATCAACCAACGATCAACGATCACAGATACAGTTGCACTCAGCAACAGGGCACACTCGGTGTCGCAAGAACCAGTCATGCGCGTGGTGTGCATGGTATCCATGGTTACAATTGATACAAAAGACAACGAATCGCCGCATCATATCCGCCTGAGTGGGTTTGCGATTGCCAGATTCGGCATCGGCGGCGATGCCCGAGCGTGACATCGGGTCTGGCGAACCAAGCCAAAGATTGCAAACGCCGCAGCGTGGCATATGTCGGCCGCAGCGAGGACAGACGGTTCCGGACAGGGCGCTGGGTCCAAGTGGATTGCCGACTGTGGGATGCACGGTCTCGCCCGTGGCCGACGGTGATATTTGCGAGGAGGCATCGTGCTGGGTCAGTGGTCGGGTGCAGTAATTACAGGTTAGGCTAACCTGCTGTGGCGGTGGAGGAACGAGTTTGCGTCCGTCTACCGTCACTGCAAAGTGACGAGAATTGACGTCGAATCGGGCGCGTTCCAGTTGGAGTTTCCAGGAATTCATTAATCGTCGATAGGTGTCTCTCCAGGCTTCGAACCGGGCAATGTATGCTTCATTGCTAATGATCCGGGGAACAGTATAGCTCATAGCTAGAACTGGAGTTTGGACATCGTTGAACTTGTCAATGTATGACTGGAACAGATTAATAGCCAGATGGCCCAGTCCTGTCAGCACGATGCCTTCAATATCACCCTCCTGGACTGCCTCTGTAGTGGCGTCTTTCAAGTAGACAGTCAACTCATTATCGGGTAGCCAGCGAAGTGCGACTTCGATCCGATGCTTCAAGGGCAGCGTGGTCTCCTTGATCACTGCATGCCAGTCACCCTTGCTCACGAGAGCGAGGATTGCACGTGAATATGGATCAGTCAGCTCTTTGGAAATCTGTGCACATGTCTCTTCCCAATCCGTGCTGTTGTCGCCTTTTGTGGCACCAGCGGCACCGGCAATTGCCATGGCCAATAACTTATGAGCTTGCGTAGGTTCGTTGCTACGGAGTCCAAGATATGCCAGCTTTGGTTCATCTTGGAAGACAGCCAAGGCGGCGGCTTTGGTGTGCTGATTCTCTGCAGAAAGGGTTTTGACTAACTCCTCGAGATCTTTGTAGGACTCGGCCGCTCCGCAGAGACGGAGTGAGAGGCGACGGTGCTCTGGGAATGCTGTTTCACAACCCTTGACCTCTGGAAGACTCAGTTGGTTGACTAGTTGTTTAATCACATCATTTGGGTCACCGGAAGTTGAGCTGCGGCGCCGCTCAAAGCCATCACCTAGTAAATTGTCAGTACTTTTGGTAGCATTCAAATATCATGTGGAGACGGACCGAGTTCATTGTTCCAGACATTGCTCACGCCGATGTAATTCATGTCCACTCCATCTACCACCATAGCTGTTCCCGAAGAATCGGACCGAGCGCCTGCAAATGTATTAGAATCTCCCAAACAGCAGATGGGCTATACAACTTACGTTTCACCCAGCCCCAGAAGTCTCGTAGGGCAGGGTCATCCGCCACGATCTTCTGATTCCGCCCTTCGTCAAAGAGGTAACCCTCTTTAGCCCGGTACTGGTTGAGGGTGGATAGAGTCAAAGCCTCCTTCGTAGTTAGAAGAGCCCCAAGTGTACCGAGGGTCAATTCTCGCTCCCGATTTTCTCGGCTTGCCACTGGTTCGGCGCCTAGAACTCTGGAATCAGAGGATTCAACCGAGCTCGATAAGACGCGAGCCCGAATGCCCTTGACAAGCTCAGATACAGGTGATATCTGCTCGGAAAGAGGATGGACAGTTCTGAAATCTGCACCATCACCAGTAGGAATACCACAAGCCAAGACTCCCTGAGATGATAAAGCCATGGGCGAGCATGGTGGGCGACTGGTGAAAATTTGAGGTTGCCCATTGCCATCCAGTGCAATTGCGCTGGGCTGTGAGGAGAACCTGAAATTCAAGAAATCGAATGAAACCATTCGGTCTTTCTCCTTACAACCTCGGGTCGGATGATCGAATGGAACACAGACGTCCCGCACGTGCTTTGTATAAACTGGCTCAGGGTAGTTTTTGAAAGAGCCCTGGCCTAGGGTCTCATCGATTGAAGATCGGAACTCTTCAGATAGGTGATCCTTTGCGATATCAAAGGTTTTAAAGTGACCGGTGTTGGAGAGCGCACCCAGACAGCCGCGATTGGTCTTGGAGAATCGTAAGCTCCATATAGATGCTTTGGGATTGAACACGTTTTTGAATTGAAGTGAGGCCACCGTCTGGTTTGAATCGGGGCTACTTGTTGATGATCCCACCGATGGAGAAGCCAGCCTAGTTCCTACACGTCGATCCCACACGCTGATGGTGCTTTCATTTGAAGTCGTGCACGAAGCGATGTAATTCTCGTCCAGCCAGTCGATCGCCAAGTTGTGAACGCAACGGGTTGGGAACTGCAAAGAAGGATTGCCCGGCCCCTCTGTATAATAAAAGAATAAGTATATCAGGAATTCTATATCTTCCCAATACCAGGTAATACTAACCTCTTAGGTCATAGATACGGACGAATTGTCCCTTAACACCCGTCACCACCGTATCTGGTTGATCTCGGAAGAACTTGATACTTGTAATAGGCTCAGAGCTGGCCAATTTTCTCAGTGGCTCAGGAAAGCCCCTACTGGCCCCAGAAGGACCCAGCCGCTGGTTCACATCCCAAATGTTCAGGCAGAAATCGTTTCGCACGCGATCAAGACCTGACGCCACCAAGCCATGTGTGCTGAAAGCCACCGCATTACAGTACCGTTGGTTCCGAACGGGAAATGATAGCGAATCTTTCGGATCGGCGTCTAGTCGCAGGATCGTGGCTTCGCCGGACGACTGGCCGACGGCAATGAGATTCTCGTTGGAGGTGGACCAATCGAAGGCACGGAAAGCAGGGACGTTGGTGAGGGTAGAGAGAACTTCATGGTGCAGGCTCTTCCCATCGAACCCTGTGGCTCTACAGAGACGAAAGGCTTTCCCTGTCACGTCGACGGAGAGGAATCGCTGCTCCGTTGCGGTTGAGCTCGGGGACCATCGAATTGCGGACTCCATTGTGCCAAGGTCTCGTCCAGGAGTCGGCGATCGAGGTTTGAGGGAGGCCGGAGCCTCGAGTCGGTGGATTGTAGCTCAATGAAGGAGCTGTATGGGCGGAGCGCAGCTGTCGTGAGAGGAGGAGGGGATGTGGTGTTATCGTCATGCGAATGCCCGAGCGCTCATTGGTTGTCCGATCTGGGGAGGAAATTCAGCCTTGGAGCTCAGGCGGGATAATGGAAAATAGATCTACCGACACCGAGGTATAGAATGCATCGTACAATTCACCAAATGGTGTGCTTAAGAGGGTTTTCAATACACGTATAATGAAGTTAGGTCAATTGAGCATTAAGAAGGTGTCTATTTAACTTGTGCAGAGTTTATATTCAAAAGGTAGTCTACAGCATACGTTCATTCATTTACTATGAACTAGGCCATTCACGACATGAGTCAGCAGCCAAGCGGGCGGTCAGCAGCCCTCCACAGCGGAAGATCAGGCGGTAAGCCCGACCTCAACAGATCTACTTTTTTTCTGCGAGTCCGCCTCTGCTGTCTTCCCAGCAACACCACGACAATGCCACTCGATACACACCGTGATCGCGCATCCACCAAGCGCAAGGGCCTTGACGGTCCGGAGGACCCCATGCCTCGAAAAAGGCACCAACGAAAGGCCGACAGCGACAACGAAGACGCTCAACTCGAGGACTTCGGTAGCGGTGATGAGATGCCGACCAAATCGACTCGCAAGCCTAAGGGTGCCAAATCTGCGCCGCGGGAGGAGAAGGAATACCCGTCTATCAATGAGTTGAAAAAGCGGATTCGAGATGTTAAGCGCCTGCTTAATAAAAGGGATTTACCCGCCGATGCTCGCATCGTGCAGGAACGTGCGTTGGCGGGGTACGAGGAGGATCTTGCTGAGGAGACGGCGCGGAGGGAACGATCGTCTATGATTAGCAAGTATCATTTTGTGCGATTCCTTGGTATGTTATACGAGACGAGATGTCTGGGTTGTGTGAGAGTATGTACAGTACTAACCACTGCGGCTTGAATATAGATCGGAAAACCGCGAATAAGCAATTGAATCGCTTCCTTCGTCTTGAGAAAGATGATAAGCTTGATTCTAAGAAGAAAGCTTCCCTTGAGCGCAAAATTCATGCTGCTCGCGTCAATCTCAACTACACAATCTACTACCCCCTCACCGAGAAATATATTTCGCTTTACCCCAAGTCCAAGGGTAAAACCTCGGACGACGCAGCTGCAGACTCTGGATCTGAGTCTGATGGTAAAAACAAAAAGGATCAGGCAGAAGGCGAGAAGCCGGCTCTTTGGGCTGTTGTCGAGAGGTGCATGAAGGAAAATACTCTTGACCTTCTCCGAGAGGGTAAATTGAATATTGGTGCTGATGGTAAACCCGTCACTGCCCCGGTGAAAAAGCCGACAGCAAGCGCGGAAAACAAGAAGGTGAAGAAGACCACGAAGGAGAGCACGAAGAAGATCGCGCAGAAGGAAACGCAGAAAGACGAGGAACCAGAACCCAAACTTGGTTCGAGGAGGGAGAGACGTGCTGAAAAACGCGACAAGCTGGGTCAACGGGAACACCAGCGGGTGCAAGGCAAGGCTCATCATGGGGCCGCGGCTCCCGACGGGGACGAGAGCGACGGTGGTTTCTTCGAGTAATACTCTTGTTCACTTTCCATTTGTTTTTTTTTATCTTCTACTAGATATCCCATGTAGCATTGCATGAAACGCATCCCAATATCAAAGGATCTTAAGCATAAAGGAGCATCTATTGTATGATTGTAAGCGTTGGAGTTGGATTCGAAGATATCACGCAGGCTAGAGGGGAAAAAAAGAACTCCGATATCCTCGCCATTCTAGTATGCTAAACGAGTAAGAGGATAGATAAGATGGTAGAAGACCGAGAAGAGATCACTGGGAAATCAGGCCAAAAGACGTGTAGATAAGAGGAGTGAGTGTGTTCCATTTCATCAAGAAACGGAATCCCATCTTGAAAATCGCGTTATGCATGTCTCATAATGTTGAGTTGGGTCGTTGAGTGACCAGCGATCCAGCGCTGGCATCGTTATTCGCATAATAGCCAAAAAGAAAAGGGAAAGACTTGAGATCCGCGCTGGGGCCATGGATTACATAGCTAGTCGCTTTGTAACCGCGCTACATCACCCTGCAGCCACCGCTTTGAGCACGGCGACGACGACCGCTCAGCGCAGAGAAACCAATGCCGTAGCTTTCCCCTTCAGAGTCATCAGCATTGTACAGGCGCTCTGCTTCGCGGGCCCGCCGTCTCCTCCGTCGAGCACCTGCGCCAGCCGCGCCGGCCTCTTCGGTAGCCATCATGTAATCCGTCCATTTACGGTCCAAACGACTAGCCGCGACGAGATCGCCACGCTTGACACGCTTTGTGTGTTCGTCGACTGTCATCTGCCAGCCGTAGAAGCACTTGAGTTGGATGATTTGGCTGGGGTAGGTGGCTACCGGGGGCGGCGTTGAGCTCGGAGTGACGAAGGTGGTGGTCATCGGGGACGAACCTTCCTCCGAGGTTTGAGTGACCGTCACAACTGTCGAATCTGGCTTGCGAGATCGAGGAATGTATGTGTTACTAGAGAGCACTTCCCTGACACCGGCCCAGGTGACGTTTGCACAATCGAAAACGACCAGCCGTAGTCCGACTTTGGGGATTTCTTCACCATAGCCACGCCTACGGACCCTGTAGCTTGCTTCCATGAGGGTAAGATCTGACACTCGCGTATTGTCCATCTCGACGGAGCGCAGCTTGAGGCAGCTCTTCATCACTTGTAGCATGCCGGTGTCACCAAGGCTTTCGCAGTAGCTGATGTTCAGGTGTTCGAGGTTAGGGGCTGACTTGGCAAGCTCCGTGAGGGTCATGTTGGTGAGGCTTTCGAGATCTTCCAATTCTAGATGTGAGAGCTTGGGTGTTGTTCGGATCACGTCGATAACAGAGTCGTCGGTTATTTCGGGGCACTGGGAAATTTGCAAGCCCTCCAGGTTGGGGACATTATATGCAAGGCTTTTCAATCCAGTATCGGACACGTCGTGGCAATGATGAATATCGAGATGGCGGAGACGACGCGGAGGCACAATCGGTCGACCAGTGAGAAGGTCTACCTTTGAATTGACACCATGCATCAGAGCCTTCAAACTCTCATCGTTCAAATCGGTGCGACTCATAATCAGACGTTCCAATGTATTGCGCTCATACAGAGCGAGCATGAACTTCACATCGTCGAAGCCTTGGATCTCGCTCGCACGAATGTCTTTAAGCCGCTCACAGGCCAAAACAACTTTGAGCAGCCCAGAAGTTTTAACATTGGTGCAGAAGGATATATTGAAAGTTTCGAGCAGAGGGCAGGACTGCGCGATGATATTCATCGCCGAGTTCGTCACGCTCGCCAATCCCGAGACATTGATGTATTCCAGGCGCGGGTTGCGGAGCAGGAAATAGTGCATTGACGTTCTGTCAATGCGACAGCCTTCCAGCGAAAAGTTGACCACATTCCGACACAGATTTGAGATGCGTTCGCCATCCGAAGACCACTTATCCCGCATCTGAACACAGCCTCTCAGATTGAGGTCCCGCACGAAGGGTCCGCCGGAGGTGATCAATTTCACCAGGACATCACCGGGAATTCGTTGATAAAACTCAGCCGTATCAACCTTGGACCACAATTGCCCGTCGAAACACATATCATTCCACGTCTTCGACACAGAGGAACAGCGGACAATTTCGCGAGGCTCGAGGTAACGAAAGATCTCAACCTTTAATTCTTGAGGCATTTCACCCCAAAAGTCCAGCTGTTGGACCGGCCGCAGTTCTGGTATCGCTATTGCCGCCTCATCGTTAATTCCATCAGGGGTCAGACTGCGAGGTGAGCCTCGCGAGGCAGGCCGTACATCGAATGGTAAAGGAACCGTTCGTGGCTGCGAAGTACTGGGCGAGTCGGTGCCAACCACACGGATCCGATGATTGATGCCTTGGGAGTCACCTGAAGGCCCTGCACCAGCCGGGGTCGAGGGTCGAGGACCAAGGCCCCCGTATAACTGCGACGAGCTCCCATTACCCAGACACGGCGAGTATGCAGTAGACGATAACGAAACACACGATAAGGAGGCTTTGTGGTCCCGCCGATAACCGGTGGATGCAGATCGGCCGCGGCGGGTCAACGTCGGGCTGGACGACATGCGCTGGAGATTCTGCAGTAATTTCTTGCGGCCTTTTAATTTTGGCGGTTGTTCAAGTGGGATTTGTCCAGTCGACGAAGCCGGCGTGACCGGGGTGATTTCGGGCGAGGAGACGATCTCGTCGGCCATGCCTATTTGAGCGGCCATGATGGGGTCGACCGTCGAGGTGAGGTCGGGGTCGAGGAGTAGATAATCACGGACGAACGGGGGGGGAAAGAATTTCGTCGTATTCTGATGGGATTGGAGGGGTCGCGAGGGATTCGACTTGCAGTTAGATGAGCATAGTGAAGCCGATTCGTGAACAACACAGTCGGAGCGGTCTCCAGGACAGTTCGCAAACAAGGAGGAGGTCTAAAGAAGTCCTACAGACCAGGCGGAACAGGCTGGAACTCGGGGACCCACGGCCGCTCAACCGTGGCACTCGGCGACTTCGACCAGCGGGACTGGAGCCGACTGACGTGAAACGTGCCGAGACGTCCGAACGAAACCAGGCAGAGAGTATGGGGAGGGAGAAGAGGTGGAGAGGAAGAGTGAAGAGGTGAAGGTGGGAAGAGGAGGGAAGGGAAATGGAACGAGAAAGAGAAAGAAAGTATGGCCAGAACAGAAAGAGAGGAAGAGGCAGGTTGGTATGCAAAGTACCCGGGACATTCCAGTTGGCTGATAATCCACGCATTCGCCGGGTACCTTCAACTTGCAAGGGAAATGCAGCAGATTGGATGTACCAGATGCAAATAGACAACTGCACCCTATGGTAAGGTTGGCACTACACTTGGCTTATCGCTGCCCCACCACCATCTCACACTCTCACTCTCCCAACTCTCCCACGGTGGCACACGACCCCATCGGCTGACGACGCCTTCGAATCAGAGCAGACTCGGATCTCAAAAGGCCAGACCTCATTTGTCCAGGGACTTCCCCAGCTACGTTCCTGACTGTGAGTGTTTTGCCGTTGCCCGAGCGGGGGCCTGGTGCTGCGGGGGAGGACATGGCGCGATCCGTGGGAGACTTTCCACTGGTCTGGTAGAGGTGGAGGCGAATATGAATGCCAGTGCCAGTGAGTGTCAGTGCCAGTGTGTCAGTGCCCACCAGCAGAGGGGGACCGAGACAAAGAAACGGGACAGACAGAGAAATCAGCGACGGTGACCATCTGTGATGGTACCACCGTGTGATGCGGAGTGCGACTTACCGACTGGATGAGATAGACTTACAGTTGTCCAGACTAACTGCAGCAGTCTTAGTCTTACCTACGAACGAACTAGAATAAGTAGTAACTACTCCTGTACTAGTAGGTTATCCTAGCCTAGGCTAGTCCGCTTTTGCCAAGGATATCCTCTATATGCTACTAGTACACTGCCAGTGGATTTGAATGGATGGATATATTGATTGCCATGTCTAAGTACAGCTATCTTGAAGTTCTGGGGGGTCAAGAAGGAAAAATGTGTGGAAAAAAGCAACGTTGTAATGTGACGCAAAAAAGGTGTTCAACAAAGTGCGAGCGAGACACATTACCATGACAGGATGCATTAGAGACAGATAGATTTTTTTGTGCAATGCCATGCCATTCCATACCCCCCAGACCTGAAACAAAAAGGGAAATAGACGCCCAAAAAAAATATATGTATAAGATGATTCCCCCCCTCCTTCCGTCGCATTCAATAGGTTAAACAAAACGTCGTGGGGTATCGTGTTTTTTTATTTAATTTAGCGGATCATGACTGACGTGAAAAAAAAAAAAAAAAAAGCCATGCAGGAACAACAAGGTGTAGTTAGGTCTCGGTCATCCAGGGGTGCTCGATGATTTCCGTGATGGTCAGTCGATAGTCGACATCGCGGTCCAGCATCTTGCGGATCAGGTTGATGCACTCTTCCGAGAAGGGGAGGAAGGGGATTCGAAGTGGGTGGTCGAGGATTTCGTCGACACTGTAGAATGGATTCTCCTTGTACACAATGGTGTACAGTAGGATACCCAATGCCCAGATATCTTGTTCCTTGCCCCGGTATGACTTGCCTTGCAGTACCTCGGGAGCGGCATAGTCGATCGTGCCGACAAAGACATCAAACGGCCCGTTTTTGATATAAGCCGCGCTGCCGAAATCGATCAACTTGATCCGTCCCTCTCCGTCGAGAACCACGTTCTCATCCTTGATGTCGCGATGCACCACTAATGCCTTCGTATGTAAATGGTGGATGGCGCTCACCACCTGCTTGAAGATGTTTCGACACTCGGACTCGTCCATGTTGGCCTTGAGCTCGATATAGTCAAACAGATCCATCCCCGGAAGTCCATGGGGAATCATCTCGATGTAATAATTGACGTCATCCTCAAAGAAGCCCTCCATCTCCACGATATTCGGATGCTTATATCCATCCCGACGAAGGAAGTCCAGAACGTGGATTTCCAAGGGCACAGTACCCAGTCGACGATCCCGAGTCCATGTATCCACCAAGATTCGCTTTTTCGTTACGTATTTCAACACCATCTTGTTGCTGGGTTGCTTTTTCAGGCGGACTAGTTTCACCTGCCCGTAGGCACCTTGTCCCATCTCTTCCAGGATCACATAGTCATTGATGGTGCGCTTCTGTGGGGTTTCTTTCTTGGCGGCAGGTTTGACTTCAGGTACCGGTTGGACGGGCCGATCCGTGAGAGGCTCAGATGCTGCTTCATTGAGCTGTTGACTGAGAGTTGAGCTCGGAGTTTGAACTTCCACGGCTGTATTGATAGGGCCAGGGGACGCGATGTCGGTCGAGGTCTTCGCCAGATCATCCGTGGAAGGGTTGTGAGTAGGGGAGCTTGGCTTTGATGTGGGCAGTGAAGATGATGAGAGATTGGCTGCTGCCCCTGCGGCATGTATTTGCCGCGAATATGTGATCCATAAGGCATATACCAGCTCCGTGACCGCCACAGTATCATCGCTATCCTCCGAATCGCTTGAGCGCTCTTCAAGCTTCTCCGCCTGCTCCTTGGAAAAGAAAGTACCGCTCTTAACCACTCGCAATTGGATATCAACCACAATCGTAGAGCCATCCCGATGCTTTGCCAGCAAGCCACTGGGCTCTGAAAAGACAGATGCGGCATTCGCCTTACCGTCACGCAAGATGGACAGGGTTCGCGCCCGGCGGAAGCTATGTTCAGGAATCACAATGCCGTCGACCAATGGCACATTGTCCTCCTCGGTTAGCACATCCAGGATCACATCGAATCCCGGCACCAATTCTGTGATATGGCGTCCTTCGGGGCGTTCTTGGCCGAAAAGAACCGACGAAAACACAGAGTTGGAGCTGATGACATTCAATGACGCGGAAGATAGAACCATCATTCCTGCGACATGCGGGAAACTTGATACTTGCAAAGTACGATGTTCTTCTGCTTTGCCCACGGTCACGGGGATGCACACACCGGCCGCAGTGAGGGCGGCGAAATGCTTCAACTCTGTGATTTTGCCTAATCCCTTTTCGGGCGAGGTTTTGAGGCATTCTGATGGCAAGCGAGGCAGAAGTTCAGTGATCGACTGACCCGATCGGACTACATGTGGACCCCAGATCTTGTCAACGTCTCCGTGGACGCCAACAACATTCCAAGATTCATCACAGTGGACAGACGCAATGTTCTCCGTAATCTCCTCAAGCACCCAGATCAGGCCACCACGCTTCTCCATGACCCAAACGCTGGCTGACCCCTTGGTGCCGTTCCGCTTTTGGATAGGGACAACGTCACCGCATAACAGAACGCCGCGCGATTTGTTGGCTGGATGGTTGGGATTGCGAGGATTCCTCGTACTAGAGCCATATCCGTCATCGGTCTGTGCTCTCCGAGTCTTCTCGCGCGAAGAGGGTTTACTGAGTAATTGCGCTGTCACCCCATTCCCCAGTCCCCGATACTTTGGATTAACCGCTCGGATGTTGGGTCTTTCCGACTGAAGTGGCGCGCGGGCTGCGGCATCAGTACTGGGGTCCCGAAGCTTTGCCTCGAGCCACTGCCTGTGCTCTTTCTGTACGACCTCTAGGATACTCAGTCGGCGGACCTCGGACTGTGTGACTCCAAATACAAGGCACGAGAGATCATTAGCTGCAATGATAGTCCATGGCGCTTGGGCTTCCGTCCGGAAAACGGCCTGGGAAACGGGGGTCCATTTGCTGCTGTGGGTGTGCAAGGCGGGCATGGGGAATCCCAATCCAGTGGTCGACGAACCCAGCGAGGCAAAAGGATCCACGGCCGAATAGGGTTGCGCTAGAGTCTCCATCAGCTTGCTTTTGAGGGACACAGAGTTGAGATCCGTATATGTACGTTTTAAGCTTACGCGCCGGGAAGTCGGGGCCGATGTTAAATCCTTCCTGGATTGCGGGATGCGGTCGCTGGGGGTGGGACTGAGTGTTTGCGAACTGCTGGATGTGGCATGTGACCCTGGGGGAAGCGGAAGATCCTGGGAGGCATTTCGACTGCTGGATGGAGGAGAGCCATGGTCTGAAAAGGCTCTCTCAAAAATGTTGTCGCCATTGACATCCGCAGGTCCTGTAAGGGGCCCTCGCCGACTGGATTGCTCTTCCTCTAGCACGTTCGCCCGGGTCAAAAGGTCCATCATATTTTGTATGTCCGAATCACCACTGGCATTTGCCTGGGCGTTGACGATTCCCGGGTTGTTGGCGGCCCATCCCATGCGGTCACGCATGAAATCAATCGATCTTTTGAGTATGTTTTGTCGGCTATGCAGCAGCTCCTCTGATTGTTGGGCGAAGGAAAAAGAGTGTAAGGATTCCAAGGGGAATCGG
This sequence comes from Penicillium sp. G339, assembly GCA_027569595.1. Lineage (NCBI taxonomy): Eukaryota > Fungi > Ascomycota > Eurotiomycetes > Eurotiales > Aspergillaceae > Penicillium > Penicillium sp. G339. The sequence continues at coordinate 356,927 of JAPDFJ010000011.1, forward strand.
TGGAGGTCTTCCAGATCTCCAAAGGCCTGGCTCATGGACATGCGGCCGGTATGTGCACGCGATGAAGAACTCGAGCGGGGCGACGGGGAAGGGCGTGAGACGGTCATCGGGGTCAACGACGAGGTTGACAGGTTTGGAAGCGTCAGTACCCGCGAAGGCTGATGCCGTATACGATCCAGTCCAGTTGGGCCGAGTCCATGCTCGCTTTCGAACAGCGGAGATCTGAAGATGCGGTGAATACGTCAGTCTCTTCAGCACCTCGCATGGAGGGGGTAGGGATGGAGGGGAAATGACAGACCTTGAGAGAGGGTCATATCCTGACGAAAGACTATCTACCGAGCTTCTCAACGGTTGGTCTGTTTGCAGGGAAAGTTTGTGGAAGCCCGACTCCGAGGACGATTCGGGGGATTCGGAGAGCGGACCCAACGGCGACGACAAAGGACTCGGTTCGCCTAAAAAGGAATATCAGCGCGCTGCACCAGACGTCACTTCAAGCAGATGCTGAAGGAGAATTTGATCCGACGAGGGCTCGCACGAGTAAATGTGATTCACTCAAGTGATTGCGGGAAGGGGGGTTGATCTCCGCGCGGGTCAGATGCGTCCCGAAGCATGCAAACTCTTTTTAGGCTGCTTCTCTTGCTGTCGATTCACTTTTTGAGGATGAGAAAACCCGAAAACCCGTGAGGCGATCATCCACAGTAGTGGTTTTCCCTCCGAACATAGGGTTGCTTGTTTGCTTCCACGGGAATGCTGAACTTCGCGGCGGTGCCCAACCCTCCTCCCCTTCGCGCATGTGAAACAACCAAAAGAGAGCAGCGCGTGACTTACCATCGGGGTTGTATGCCGCCCCCATTCTCTTTAGACGGGACGAGGGTAGACGAGGCTCAAGAGGAGCGACGAGTCGAATGCGACATGGAAGGGAACGAAACGGTCATTCGCTGGTGTCAGCGGGCAGCGACCGGGTGGATGAGAGGGCAGCTGCCTCGAAACACGCCCGGCATATGTGGCGTCGCGAAAGAGAGAACGCGGGTATTCTCTTTCTCTTTCTCTTTCTCTTTCTCTATCTTCTCTCTCGAGGGAGAGAGAAAAGAGAAGAAAAATGGATGTGAAGGGATGTAGCGGGGTCTTTCTCGGTGGGGAGAAAAGAAAGGGGCGGGGTGATGTAATGAACTTCAACAAAAGGGAATACTGTAGGAAAGGACGGGCCTCCACCGCGTAAGAAAAATTAAGGACGGACAAGTCGAGTCGATGATTGATGGAGACGATTCGATCGACCGATCGGCAGTAGCAAGTGGGATGAGCTTGAAGCCTTTCCGAGTATATCATGTACTGTAGTCTGTACAAGGTACCAGTAACTATCACCACCACCACCACCACCACCACTACGCACAGCCCTTCTGTTCTCCACTCTCCTCTACAGCCTACTGTCCCTGTAGTTCTTCCTTCTTCTCCCATCTTTGCGGTTCCGATGGTGGTTCTCATCTTGCCCGACAGATCCGAGGCCCCACTGCTATTTCACACTAGGACCCAATGACAGTCTAGCAAAATCCAGTTTACGAACGTGGCCGTGCTGTTACAGACCAGTGGCGGCCGTCCCTGATGCATGAAAAGTTGAAACCATGAAACCTCGAGCACAAGCATCTCTTTGCTGAACCCCCATTCATCAGATCGAAGTACCTAGGGAAACCTGGTGGATCGTGTGAGAGGTCAACCAGTCGAGCTCAGGCTGCAGACTGCGCAGAGAATCTGGTGTAGATGTATACCATAGGTCCACTAGGGCACACACTTGATACCCGATCATATTTAACCATGGACAAGCATTTGATTATCTTCCTTACTTCAAAATATCAGAAATCTCATAGCTGTACAGGTATGTCTTGGGCTTGACAAAAAACCCCCACAACGCCATATGAATATCCAAGCGTAGAAATAGATAAAAACCACTCTCTATACACCGATGTCAAACCCGCAAGATCGCCCAGGGCTAAAGATCATCATATCACAACGACCGAGGGGTCGTTTTCCCTCTCCATCCGCATATGCAATCTCGGCCGGGATACATCCATATCCCTGCCCTTTACAACGGACCCCGCCCTCCCGGGAGACTCCGCAGGGCCAACTCGTCGTGCTCGGCATCGGAGCCTGGCTTCTCCTCTCCGCTGTTTCCGAACAAGGGACTACCTTTCGTTCGGGGTGCCTCCTGGTGTCGAGTTTGTTCCGGTGGTACCGATGCCGAGCTCACGAAACTGGAGAGGTTTCGGCTGTTATCCAGCATCCACGAGAACCCTGCATCCGACAGGGATGGCCGTATATTCGGCCGCTGTGCGTCCCACCTTGCTTCGGCCGGGCCGTCAGTTTTCGTCATTCCAATGGTGCTCACTGGTTTCGAGGAGTCACCTTTCCCGTTTGGCTTGGGGCTTTCCACATGGCTGTCCGCTGTATCTTGCTGAGGGCTAGCGGTAGCATCTGTTGGGACCTTTGTGGGCTCGGAGTTCTTCGGCGGTGGAAGTGGTGATGATGTGGATTCGTCGGTCTCACCAGCTCCTCCAGCTAGGGTTGCGACTGGAACGAAAACTGGTAGTGGCAGCGAAGGGTTTCTAAGGCAGACTTCTACCGACTCTGCCCTCTGCAAGACCTGTTTCACAGCATTATTAGTGTTTGGATCCAGATCTTTAGCAGTAGCCAGCTGCAAGTGAAGGTCCTTCAGAGCATCGCTCAAAGCAGTCGCCAATTCCTCGTTTCTCTCTTCTAGGCGATCGATCTGTGCTTTCAGGCCTAGTTCAGTGGCTGTTGGTGTTTTTGGAATCCTTGGCGGCAACGTCGCGGATGGCCGTCGATCCGTATTGTGTGCTCTCAGGCCCGGCTCATAGTTCATTGTCTGCATGTTCTTCCTGGCTTCGGTCACAGCACCTCGGACAGCCTTTGCTACACCCCAAGACTCAGTGCGTCGTTGGATCCCCTGGGACACGTCTTGAAAAAGAGATTCGAGGCTTTTTGGACTATTTCTCGCCGGTGACTGTGTGGAAGAGCTACTGCCACTGCTGGTTGTAAAGTCATCCCAGAGATATGCTCGTCGCGTGGGTCGTAAACGGGATTGGCTATGGCGCTTTGAGGACTCAGGTTCTCTTCCTGAATATTTTGAGATTATTGAGCTGCCCCGTTCCGCTGTGGGATTTTGTTCAAGATAGAGTGCATCATAAACAAATGTTCGCGGCTCGTGCGGTTGCGGAGAAGGGTAGCGCAGTAGCAACGACAATGCACCCGTGTAATCCGCCTTGAGTACTATAGGGCATTAAAATCCGTCGGGGTCAGATAAGCGCATTCCAAATACTCACGGTCCCAGCGAATTCGAAGTAGCATTGCGATGCATGTAAAGTCCACAAGATCGGGCCGTAGTCCATTGGCGAACAAAACATCCCACATCATGAGTACATCGTCGAATGGATACTCGCGCCCAAAGAGTAAGCGCATCCAACGACTTCAATTTTAATCAGCTAGATTCTTTGGGGCTATATGTTGCCATCAACTCACGTTAAGAAAATTTGAGGTAACACTTCCACCGCTTGCAGATGATCTGCCAACTCATGGTCTATTGTTCCCAGAGCCTCCTTGTGAAGATATTCGCACCTACTCACGATTGGAATGGTGTCCATTTGACCGGTTGAAGACCGCGTCTCGCCATGCTCATAGTATGTACGAGCCGTCTGCATGATGCAGAGAAATAGTGTGAACGAATCATGTTCCACGAATTTCGCATCAAGAAGGTCCAGGATTAGACTGTCTTCTGTATGTTCGGTCGTGTTCATAGAGAGCTCCGATAAGGGCTCGACAGAATCTCGGTCAATGACCCATAGAATCGGAGCTAGGAGCTCGTGCATTCCCTGCCGGTAGCCCACGTCTGGGTTGAGTTTCGAGTAAACAAACAAGATATCGGTCAGTTTCGACTTAGTAGCTGGTTCTTGGAAGAAATAATTTTCTTGCAGGCATCGGTCAACATCTTGTAAAATCTCGGCTCGTAAATTCTCATCCTGGCGAAGTGTTTGCCATGGCGACTATACGTAGGTGATGAAAAGGTCGGTCAGCAAAGGGTTGCCGGCCTCCAACAGAACTTTTAACATCCTTCACAGCTTCATTGCCACATACCTCTTCATCGTCGGCCAGTGGATCAGAAGTCGACTCCAAATCATCCGGATGCTCAATATATTTCAAAAAGTGGGCACGGAGTGCGCTATATGCATCACGCGACTCGTCTAGTTTCTTTGACCATTGTTCACGATCGAGACCCTCGAAGAGCAGAAATACCTGCAGGTGGAATGAGTGCTTGAACAATAGCTGCAGTCGTTCTTTGCCCACGGACCTTCCAGCAGATCGACCTCAGCCCATCGTTGCACAACTTCCCTCCCTGTTCCGCTCGGAGCGCGGCTCGAAAATCGGAGGGAGCGTCGTTATTGAACAGTATCGCCCATCTCTTCCTGCGCGGGGTCAGTCTTGCGCAATATCCCTGCGTCTTCGGCGGTAATACCTGGTCTCTTCAATAGTTCTCATTTCATGCGTTTGTGGCTGGGAAATGGCGGAGGGAAGATGCGGGTGAGGGGAAGGGCGATAATGTAATCCGCACCTCTTATCGCGCACCTCCAACTCCAACCCGACAACCTTCAGGAAAGTCGACTTCTCCAAGGTGGAATGTGGCTGGCCTGTCGGCTCCACAGCAGTACGCAACATTCAATCGACCACAAATGTCTATGCTCTCCTCGATATAGTATTCACCCCAGGATATAATGTCCGCCGACTTGTTAGCAGAGTTCGGGCAGGAATCCGTCCCCACGCAAAGCGGACCGCCGACGACCAAACAACCACAGCCACAAACAAACCCATTGGGTTCTGATTTCAATCAATCGGATGATATCTTCTTCGCCGGAACCTCACAATCTCAACCGGACCGGGGCCAACGGTTCAGTCCAAGCTCAGTCCCTGGCCAATATGTAAACCAGGCATCAGCAGCTCAACAAGTTCCAAGCTTTCCCACATTCGATCTGCCTCGGCAAAATGATAGCGATGTTTTATTTGATGCTACGGAAGACACACCTGCAAGTGAGACAGATGATGATTGGGGTGATTTTGAGGGGCCAGCGGCCAGTGCTGCCCCTGCCCAATCGAATCAATCAGCATATCCCAAACCCTCCATACCAAGATCACAACCCTCACAAAGTTCGCAAATAACAGGCGAGGTCGATTTGCTCGATTCCTTATCAATTGAGGATTCGATCCCAGCTACGAAAAAGCCTCTTGGAAGTTCTGGGAACAAACCGCCTCTACAAACCACCAATTTCTCTCCAACCCCCGATCCAAAATGGGATGACGACTCATTCGGAGACTGGGGAGAATTTACGGATGCAGCCTCCAACACACCAACAACTTCGATACAAGCTTCAGCACCAACCCCAACCCCAACACCAAAATCACCACCGAAAAAGAAGCAAGCTGCCACAAAACTCGCGCCTCCACAACCAACCTGGGATGACGAGAATTTCGATGACTGGGGTGACTTCAACGACGGACCAACACCAGAACCAGCACAAGCACAAGCACAAGCACCTACAAAACAAAAACCAACATCCCCAAGCCCATCCCCGGGCAGTTTTACTTCAGGAGGCATAACACCAACCTCAATCGTCCGACCAACCAACATCCCCCCACCATCCGTGCTCCTAGAACTCCTCGTCGAACTAATGCACAACCTCCAAAAAGAAGCCGCAACAGCCAGCAAAACACACGAAGACCGCACCTCGCAAACGACCACCGCAAAAAGAGTCCACACAACTCTCTCAACAGCAGCGCGAATAATAGCAGGCCGGACCCTCCGCTGGAAACGCGACACAATCCTAAGCCAAGCCATGCGCATTGGACCTGCGCGCGCAGGAAAATCCAGCGGCATGAAACTAAGCGCTGTGAATAAACACGAAGACGTAAAGGAGGAACAAGATGCCGTTGATGTCCTCGGGCTTTGGCGCGAGCGTGCGGCTCTCTTTAATGCTGTTGTTCAAACTGCTGGTCTGAGACCTATTCCGACTGTTCCCGGGCCTGCGGCGTTGAAGGTTGTTGTGGCGAAACCGGGACAGGGGGCGTTGAAGGCTGCCCATGCTTGTGCGCTTTGTGCACTTAAGAGGGACGAGAGGGTTCTTAGGGTTGATGAGGAGGATGTGCAGGATAGTTTTGGGGAGTGGTGGACGGAGCATTGGGGGCATACGGAGTGTCGGTTGTTTTGGGAAGAGTTTCATGGAATGCTTGGGCAGAGATAAGTGAATTAAAGGAACTTTAAAATTTAAATGTAACGAATATCCAACCATGGTGTTTACATACGGCTCTCTACAAGGTAAACCTTATTTTGGACGGTAGTATAGAGAAGACGGCAGATTGCAAATTAGAATCACGGTTGTTATGACGGGCCTGGGACAAAAGAAATCCCTCCAAAAACCGGTTAATGAGAAGAGAGTAGATACATGGATACATAAGAAGAATCAGTCAGAGCGGAGAAGAGTGCCCAACCAGCGCGGGCGGGGCCGGAGAAAGACCCCGTACCCCCCAGGGCACAGGTTTGGGGTACCGTAAATAGCACGGAGTCCTTAATAGTTCCATTTCCGCAGCTTCCTGCGCTTGTCTCTGGCTCGCATGGGATCCACATGCGAATGAGAAAGCAAAAGCTCTCAAGCACGGAACGGATCGAACGGAGATGCTGGCACACCGGCTCCATCAAAGTATTTGGGGACAAATCAGGGCCGTAGAGGCGACACAAACACCCCTTGAGAGGTGACTCGGCCTTCAGCCATGCTCCAACGAGTAGATGAATGGCTTCCACGTGGCTGGTAGAGGTTAGATTGTGGTGAGTTTCTGTCGGTACCTGCGATCGCTGCAGTGGAAGAAACAACGCCATGCAGGTGGTGACAATAGGGCAATTTGTACTATAGGCAACTGGTTGCTTTAGAAACTTTGAGCGGAGGGCAATGCAGGCTGAGAATAATTGGTCAGTATTTGTGGAAAACATTTCATGGCCAGGTGTCCCGGCATCATTGCACGGCGCAAAGGGCGATCGCTTCGCACAAGATAAAAGGGACAAGCAAGGAGGGCGAGGGGGACTCACTGGACTGCCCAACAAGCTGTTCCGCTTGTTGCGACCCTTCTTGATGTGGTTCTTCAATGCGGCCGAATCCAAAGGTTTCAGTAGCTCGAAGCTACAAAGAAGCTCGCTTGAGACGGACATGATGGCACCCCAATTGTCGAACTCGCCGCAATACTAAAAAACAAGTCAGCATTAACCCCACATCCAAAAGCAAACAACAGATGCCCAAGCGGGGTAGGTCACTCACATTAGGTGCTGAAAATACCGTCACAAGGACCCGGTCCTGATAGAATTCATATCCATCTTCGACCACCATGTGTGCTCGACACACCAGATCAAAGTCATGGCGTTGCAAAAAGTTCATGATTACTTTTTTGCCAAAGCAATAGCTCACGCCTCGCTCATTGGGTTCCCAGTCTTCCTCCATATCCGCAGGATCGCTCCAAAGAAGATCATTTAGCAACCCATAATCGGGTACATCGGTGGGTCGTGCGATTCCTCGAATATCATCCATATGAGACAGACTTGGGGAAAGACCGCCATGGACACAGAAAATCTTTCCTGCAACGATCGATGCAATCGGCAGGCAGTTAAAAGTGTCGATAAAAGTCTTCCAAACCTTGATATTGCAGCGCCGCTTACACTCATCATAGAATCCATACACCCGAGTAACGTTAGCACACTCGTGGTTACCACGGAGCAGGAAAAAGTTCTCGGGATATTTGAGCTTATAGCACAGCAAGAGCAGAATGGTTTCCAGACTCTGTTTTCCCCGGTCGACGTAATCGCCCAGGAAGAGGTAGTTCGATTGAGGCGGGAAACCACACATCTCGAAAAGGCGAATGAGATCGGTATATTGACCGTGGACGTCGCCAACAATTTTGACGGGGGCGGCCAGCTCTAGCAGTGCAGGTTGGGAAAGGAAAGTTTCCCGGGCCGCCGAACAGATAGCGGTGATCTCGGCGTTCTTCAAGCAAACGGTCTTGGTGACCTTGGCGGAATAGCCTGCATCCAAAAGTCGCGAGATCATATCGTCAAGATCAATGGACTTCAGAGCGCCCATACCCATGCCGGGTGATCCGGATGTCTCTAGCGGGGCATTGAGGATGAAATCCAAGATAGGATTTACCTGGTTCGGCTTCTTGATCAAGATGGATTCACCTGCCACACCTCCAGGGCCCGAGGGTGGTCCACCCTGAGGAGGGTCATCCGATACATGGTCCACCTCACCACTCTGCTGCATTGCACTCACATCTTTATGACCACGTTGCAAGCTGGTGGACAACGACGGCGATGGCGGAGGTTCGGGAGAGCCCGTTCGCGATGGACCTTCGGAGCCCGGTGACGAAAGGCCGGCATTGGAGCCGGGACGACTACCGGTTGATTTAGCCGATCTGATAGAGCCAGCATCGGATCGGTCGCCTTGACTGTCGGTCTGAGAAAGGGCGGTGGTTGATCCCCGGGGGCTGTCGGAGCTCCGGATTTTGGAGCGAATCGAGCCACGGAGGGAACGGATTGATTCTTTGGTGTCTGATTTCGAAAATGACGGGTACGACTGTAACGAATCGCCCGAGCCGGCGTTGCTCTTGGAATGCGACTGACCCATCACTGCAAGGCTGGGATGTGTGCCAAGCTTGGACTGGGGGGAGGCGCACGAAGCGGAAGTTCAAACCGCTACGCCGAGAAAAAGCCCCCTGGATGTAGGAATGTCGTGTCTCCTAGCTCCTTGGAGGTTGCGACCCAAACACGGTATATTAGGCTGCCAGTACCCCTGCGCACAGAGTCCGAGGCGGTCCCTGCAGTTGTTTGGCAAACTAGCGAGATCTCTAGGTCGAGGTTGGTTTCCCGGGGGAAGTTGGAAAACGAAGGGCAGGTCGATCAACCGACGGAATGCAACCGGACAAGGGCCGGGATGATGAGAATCTTGCCAGAGCTGGAAGAGGGTGCTGGTGAGGACGACTACGTGGGAAAGGGATGGTCGAAAAGAGCTGGCGAAGGAAGCCGGGGCGGGAGGTGGGAGGGCTGAAGCTTCAGCACGGACAAAAGCTCCTTCTGCACGCGGGATTAGTTTTGCCCACACAGCACGAGGGTAATATAGAAAGGCGACGACAGGGCTGAACTCCACTGAATCACAGATGGTATGTGGAGGTGGGCAAGGGAGAATTTGGGAGGGGAGGGGTTTGGTCGTGGTGGATTTGGGGTGTGGACGGCGGAGGAATGCGTCATGACGGGACTAGACTGGCTCTAAGGGTATTGAGGCCACCAGAGCTCCAGCAACAGAGCAGAGGAGGCAAAAGTTGTCGCACTCACTTGGAATAGATATCTGGATAACGAGAAGAGAGAGGATGAGGGAACGAAAGAGGGGGGATGTGGATGGGGATGGGAATGGAGAGGAGGAGGGAGAACCGAGAAAGTACTCCGCCACCGCTAGTACGTGAGAAGGTACTTCAAGCTGCTGGAGGAAGCTGCCTCATCGCTTCCACGGTTAGGTCAGCCGGATCATCCCCGGGCCGAAGTGCTGGGGGTCTGGGCCCGCGTATTTATAGTCGATGCCATTTACGTTGAAGTTTACTAGATACACAATACCTGTCGGTGTGTACACGATACACTTTACGCGATCCGTCGGATGAGTCTAGGTGTGGGTGGAGGAAGTGGAGGAGCTGGAGCTGGAGCTGGACTATCCTTATCCGCCACTCCGCTCAAGGCTACCACTTAAGATTTGTCCAATCCTATTTGGAACTCCGAAAAGCGGACAATCACAACTCATTCCATTCTAGATTTCGATTCAGTCCAGCGAGCTGGAACAGTCGGTGCGAAATGCTGCTGCACACTAATGTCTATCGTAAACTTTTTCCTTTCATATCCAGCCAGTACAAAACCCGTGGGTTGGAGCTTAGACCCCGCCCGCGCTCCTATCACACGCGGCGGGGGACACCAGAGAGGGCTGAAGCAATCCCGTCACCTTCCCGACGCCACCATCTCGTTAATCCCACCCCACACACAAACACTAGGTGGACAGATCTTTTACAGGCCTTGGAGATGGCCCCAACTGGTCCGGTTTTCCTCCTCAAGCGAGCCCGTTAAACGGTACAGATCCAGTCCCGTCCCTAGCCGCGTTGCGGATTGGATGAATAGGAGCCGCAGATGGTCTTGGTTTTCTGCACGAAAGCCACGGCGCAGTACTGCCAAGGCATCTCCGTGGCGGAGACACCGCCATTTTGCCTCCTCCTCACATGGCGCAGGAAGACCCCCTCGACACCATCTAGGGCTGACACAAAGAATTCCCTAACTGGTCGATATCTGGCAGCGGACCTGTTGGCCAAGCCCGCCAGATCCCACGATGCACATGCGGTGTTCTCCCTGCCACGTTGGTGGGGAAGGGACGAACATAAGCCCGCCAGGAAACCCATCCTTGGCAACCCCATTCCCACGTGTCACCCTCGTGTCGGCGGAGGAACAGGGATCAGGACTGTATTTCTGGGCGGAGGGCAAAAACTGGGTTTGCCGAAGACTGGGGTTTGCTGAGTAGTTCTCCTGAGGCTGGATCTCACGGGGGGCTGTCGTATCCTTGTGGGCCAGGGTGAATGCTCACTGGAGGGCGCAAACAGTCATAAAAACACCCTCATGTCAATGTGCACATGCTAGATCAGGTCTCTACTCCAGCTCAATCTTCGTAATATGTCTTCCCGGAATCACAATCAAGCCGATAAGGCGACTAGTCATGTTGACTTTGACGGTAGCCTTGGAAGCTTCTGATGCTCTGTCCCAGGACTCGTGCTCCTTCGCAGCGGCTTCAACGGCAGAGGGGGTGGGGAAACGGTACTCCAACGAGTTGGCTAGTATGAGATTTCGTTCCTGAAGCAATATTTCTGTCAGCATGACGTACAAAAAAGGGGCACGGCAACTGCGCAGAGGGAAGGGACAGAAAGCTGCTTACTGCATCAGTGCACTTGAAGATGCCAACAAACATACGGGTGTCGGTCGTGTGCACGCGCAACGAGCGACCAAGAAGGCTATCCAAATACTGCACAGCGTTTTCGGCATCCATGGTGTAGCCCCAGTGTTGTTGGTAGCGATCGAAAGTATTGTAGCGTGGAGGGGTGGTTGAGGCCGGGGTTGCGTCGCTTTTCCGGAGAGGACTGCGGGGGAACTTGGACGATGGACGACTCAAGCTTGATAGGTGATCAATAGTGAAATTTTGTCCCTCATTGATCCAGCAAATAGGCTTTGGGGGGTTCGCAAATGACCAGTGGTGAACTTCGAGTTGGAGAGAAGTCGTGCGGCAGCAACAAACCGTGAAGCAAACAGCGTTTTGGCCTCAGGCCCAAATTGCAGGTGGATCCTTGGGCAAGAGCGGCCATGACGCAGAATCGACCGAACCAAAGCAATCCAAGATTTTCTCTTGAAGATGGGTCTTACTAGTAACTCACTTTTTTAATGGGCTAAGTGTGAAAACATTTGCGTATTCGCAAAATATTCCGCTTAAAAGGTGGAAAGGATGGCGGAGACAACCATGTACCTTTATTTATGTTTCAATCTAGAGTTCGGATCAAGCCACAGCTCTCAGAGAGTGATGTGGACCCAAACTTCTAATAGTAGAATAGCATATAAATATGAATTGAACCGTGAGCTTCTCATCCCAAATTATGCACATAGCAATGCCCCAAGGTTCCTAGGTTGCTTCCGGCTGAAGAGAGGGGTTCTGATGGGCGATGCCCCACTTCTCTCCAGATAGCTAGCTAATATCCGAACTACATCTTGCTACACCTCGCTAAAAACACCCATATCCTCAAGTCTAGATTCTAATATTTTGATAGAAAGCTTCTCTATGATTTAACCTATGCTGTCTTCTTTCTCTTGCCTGCTTCCTGTTGTATTATGAACCTCTCGGTAGTTGCAATAAGCGCCAGCCGAGGTCAACAGTGCAGAGCTAGCGGTGCGGGGGGCTTCGCCACCAACACGCCGCGCCTGTAAGCCCTAATGCATAATGCTGGATTCCCAGCCCCCCACGTACCTGGCATAAAATAAAACAATCACCCCCTGGTCTCTGATCCATGACCGTCTTGTTCAGGCAATCTAATCTCCTGACAGTTCCCTATATCTATACACCATCATGACAGTTTTAGAGACAGATGCGCTGATCGTTGGGGCTGGGTTCTCAGGAATCTATCTTCTACACCGGCTTCGTGATCAGTTGCATCTAAATGTGAAGATTGTCGAAGCGGGGTCAGATGTGGGTGGGACCTGGCACTCCAACGTGTATCCTGGTGCCAGGGTAGATTGCCCATCTCCCATCTATGCATTTAATATCGAAGAAGTTTGGAAGGACTGGAACTGGACGGAAGCATACCCCGGGCAGAAAGAGCTACAGGCATATTTCCAACATGTCGATAAAGTATTGTCCGTAAGGAAAGACTGCATCTTCAACACGCGTGTCAACGCCGCTCAATTCAATACGACCACAGCCCGCTGGACTATAAAAACAGAGGACGGCAAGACAATAGTCGCGAAATACTTCCTTCCGGCGGTGGGTTTTGCTTCGCAGAATTACCTACCGACCTGGAAGGGCTATAAGTCCTACCAGGGCATCATCAACCATACCGCTCATTGGCCTCGCGAGGGAGTGGACGTTCGAGGAAAGCGAGTGGCTATCATTGGCACTGGCGCAACTGGAGTACAGGTTACACAGGAATGGGCCAAAGAAGCTGCGGAAACATTTGTCTTCCAACGAACGCCAAACTATGCTCTTCCTATGTTGAATAAGTCCCTGGATCCTGCGAGTCAGAAGCAGATGCAGGAAGAGACAGGTGAAACTCTCGCCTACTGTGCGACCACGGTGGGCGGTATGCCCTATCTCAGCTCCTCAACAGCACTCGCAGACTTCGACGCCCCAGAGGATGCAGCGAAGCACCTGGATACTATGTACGATGCAGGTGGCTTCAAGTTTTGGGCGGCTGGCCTCTCTGATCTCACTATCAATGACAAGGCCAATCGAGTCGCCTATGATGTCTGGGCCAAAAGGGTTCGCGAAAGAGTGCATGATCCAGTGAAACGTGAACTATTGGCGCCGCTGGAACCTCCACATCCATGGGGTACGAAACGGCCGTCGCTGGAGCAGGATTACTATGAACAATTCAACAAGCCAAATGTCCACATCGTCAATACAAAGGAGCACCCGATTGTCGAGTTTACTTCCAACGGGATTAAGACCGATGACGGTAAGATCTACGAGGTGGATGCTATCGCTGTTGCGACGGGTTTCGACGCAAGTACAGGCAGTCTGTCCAAGATGGGAATTCAAGATCTAGAGGGTCTTGACCTGGGAGCTCGATGGAAAGATGGTATCACCAGTCTTCATGGGATAACTGTCCCGGGATTCCCAAACATGTTCCTGCCTTACTCCATCCAGTCTCCGACTCCGTTCACCAACGGACCTATCTTTATCGAGCTTCAGGTGAACTGGATTCGAAGCATGATCGAGAAAATGGAGTCAAACGGTATTCGCTACATTGACCCCCAACTGAAAGCCGCACAGGAATGGCGGGCGGAAGTCCAGAAGATTGCCAACATGACTCTATTCCCCAAGGCCAAGTCCTGGTACCAGGGTGCCAACATTCCTGGGAAGCCTGTGGAGCAGATGTACTATCTTGCGGGGATGCCGATGTACTTCGAGAAGTGCGCTGCCGCTCGCGATGACAAGTTTGCAGAGTCATTTGTCAGTGCCTAAATGGTTGAATTGTTTATATCACTCTAGGCGGATATACTATCAATTCCATATATGCAGAGGTTGCATACCTTTCAGAGATCATGCGGTCCCTTTTCTTATGGTATTACTTCATTTATTGAACTTTATCAATCAAAGAATGTGCTATTCAAATGTAGTTGATAATAAATATGTTCACCCTGTAACGCCGTTCCTTGTCCTGTCGGATTCCACGAGAAAACGAAAACCCCACAGCCACGTTACTCCAGATCATGTTATAGAGCAAAGACTAGTATAAAAAAAAAAGGAAGAAGAAAGTAGTACCCTGAACTCCTTGAAAGAAATAACACCGGAGAAAGAACCAGAAGAGCAGTGGCACTTGACAAGGCGACCTGCGCCCAGTTGTAGACATTGCCAGCCATTCCGATAAGCATTACATCCATCCCACTACGCCCGCATTGGCGGGAGCATTGGAACCCTCACTGCTTTCGTCGGTGTCCATATCCATATCGATATCCATCTGGTTGAACCCAGGACTCGTAATCTCGCTTCTGCTGCCTACTGAATTCATCCGTTCGAATGCCTCGCGTCGTATGACATCATCGCGGTCCATGACAGTCTCATTTGCTCGGGGCGCGAGCGCTTCACGGGATGGTTTGAAAGGGGAAGCCGGTTGAGGGCGCGGCTGGAAGAATCGGAGCAGCGTTTGTTGTCGCGGATCGACTGATTCGGTGGGAGGGATGGGCTCGGAGTCCATAGCTTCATCACACGCGTCGATTGACGTTCCATTCTGCTGTTGCTGGGCAGAGAAGATCCAACGGAGGGTTTTCGCTGTTGTTGGTCAGCTCTTAGTCCAAGTCCGCGTTGGAGCTGACAGTCAAGCATGACTGCTTGCCTGACAGACTTGGAATTCGATTATGGACGATTAGATGTAAGAAACTCACCATATACTGCATCCTCATTTGGACGGCCGTCTCTGAAGCGCTTTCTGGTCCGGCTGTTGAGGTGTTTGGAGCTGTCTGTCATGCCCCAGTCGCTGGACGCGGGGACGAATGGGCTTGAAGGCATTGCCGAGAATGAGGCTTTCCGCTTGAGTGACATTATGGCAATTGAACTGGGAGTGAAGGGGATCGCTGAGGTAAAAGGATCGGAACCTCTCGTGCAGATTTGGAGAGAGTCCAGTCGAATTCCCAGGTTGCACTGGGCGAAGAAGGCTGGGGAGCCTCGGGAATG
Organism: Penicillium sp. G339; assembly: GCA_027569595.1. NCBI lineage: Eukaryota > Fungi > Ascomycota > Eurotiomycetes > Eurotiales > Aspergillaceae > Penicillium > Penicillium sp. G339. The sequence continues at coordinate 371,980 of JAPDFJ010000011.1, forward strand.
CGAAATGCGATTGGCTGCGTCGCGTTGCTCAGGACACGCTAGTCCAGAAGTGGCAATATTGCACAAGTACGCGCGACATCATCATGTTGGCTACAATCAATTTAAGTTTGTGCTTGGGCTTGATGAGATGATATTCATAACATGTATTACCCTTATCGTACCACAACTATACCAATAGTTCATGCGATAGCCAATATTATACAGTTTGTGTGTGTGTGTGCGTGTACGTGTACCTTACTGCAGGTCGATCTATCGCCTAGTATTTCAGACATGATCATTGATTCATTGTCAGCCTTTGAAAATGTATATAGACTATTCTCTTGCAAGGTTACCAGCAATTGAAAAGAATCTCTCAATTCTTTTATTGGTTATATATCTATCTCTAATATACTCATCAACACGAGTCGCTTGGTTTATGTTGCTAGGCCAGTCTGCTGTACAGCCTGTACTTCGTGCCTTTGAAAACCACCATTACATTCTTGAAAACTCCTTGGCGAGATGTACCAAATTTAAAATAACAAAATACAATCATACTCAAAGTAATTCAAGACAAAATACCAAATCTTATCGGCATCCCGCAGCTAGAAGTCGGTATCCCGCACCTCACCCTTGCTCCACCATGACGCTGTTCTCCCCCGCTTCTCCTCCCGGAGCTCCCCCGGCTGATTCCCGCAACCACTGCGAGCTCGATTACTCAACATCAACGGTCACTCAAATCACCATCATGCCTTCAAGAGAAGCCTTACATGCCGGGTCATGGTATTCAAACAACGCCCGTACCTTGGCGGGGCAGCTAGACGACTGGCTGGGACAAGTGCCCGACACGATGGACCACGCCGGACCCCTTCCTGTATCAGGAGCCCGAGTGATAATAGCCCCGTATGTCTCATCCTTTGCGAGAATGAACCATCATCTCAGGAAAGAAGTATACTGACCACGCAGACATGCGGGGTTCGCGTACTCGGGGCCGTGTGCAGCCTACGCATACAAGGCCCTTGATCTATCCAAAGCGTGAGCTTACTTAACTTGATTGCCTGCTTATGATGAGACATCTCATACCATTATTCTACAGAAAGAGGATTTTTGTCTTAGGTCCATCGCATCACTATCCTCTCTCGACGCTGGCCCTTCCGCAGGTCATCTCGTACTATACCCCGCTCTCCGATGAGCCTCTACCGCTAGACACGGAGCTCATCGCGAATCTCCTGAAGACGCCGGCAGCCAAGTCTGATGGGTCTAAGATTAGTTTCACTACCATGACCCGGTCCGTCGACGAAGAAGAGCACAGCATTGAGATGCATCTGCCTTACATTCACCGTCTTCTTCAACGGCAGCTCCCCACTACCCCAACCGCGCAATACCCCCCACTGGTCCCGATCATGGTCGGAAGCACTTCAGCTAAAACCGAGCAAGCATTCGGGGCATTACTAGCTCCATATTTAGCGGACCCTTCAAATGTATTCGTCATCAGCTCCGATTTCTGCCACTGGGGTCTCCGCTTCCGATACACATATTATGTTCCCCAGGCCCCTACGCCTGGTCCTGAATTGCCTCTATCTAGTGATGCTCTGCCACAGCCGGGGATGGATGTCGATGACGTGCTGGAGAACATTGAATCAGTCTCTGCCGGACACTCTTTGCAGCGTCGAGACCGTCCCTCCAGAAATGAACCTGCCATCCATGAGAGCATCTCGGCATTTGACATTGCTACCATGGCTGCAATCACCACAGGGTCAGCTCATACTTTCCTGGATACCATCAACCGCACGGGGAACACTGTCTGCGGCCGCCATCCCATTGGCGTGATCATGGCGGCCCTTGAAGTCGTCACTGCCAATCGGCCCGCCGACAAGCAAGGTCGATTCCACTTTTTGAGATACGAGCGCAGCTCCAATGCAGTAGATGTGGCGGATAGCTCAGTGAGCTATGTCTCTGCCTTTGCAGTACTATAGCGCTGGCGTCTACCTTCCAAGCCAAGCCTCCTTGCTTTCCTCATGGCATTCAAGGAAGTAGGGTGTTAATTATTCGGTTTGAGTTCTAATCATATTCAATTCTTTAAAATTAATGCCTCTTAGCAAGCCTCACTACAAGTAAGGGCTATGATAGCCATGGTTCTACGACGGGGTTCCGTGAACCAGCTGCAACAATCGTTCAGGCGTTGGAGGCGCAAGAGAAAGGCCGACCTGCGGATTTCGCATTCATTCGAATGCTCGTTCCTGTGGCCCAAAGACCCATTCCACACTATTTTCATTAGTAAAGGTCATCATCGTAATTCAATGCGTGTAAAGAAAACATACAATGAGGCAACACACGCCAACGAGAAAGATGTTTAACGCAGTTAAGGCCATTTTCCGAGCATTTGCAGTGTACTGTCCGCGGTTCATCTTCAGCCAGAAAAGACCTTCCAGACCAAACGAGAACCAACTGCAAAATGCTGCCGCGATCATATTGAGCAGGTCGTTGAACACAGGGATTGCCTCGGCGATCAACCAGGCAATAACCCACATGAGAAAAGTGATGAGAACCCAGGTTCCGTAAGAACGGAAGGATCTTTCGTTCATGGTGTGGGTGCCGCGGAACAGCCTCACGTAAATGCACTTTGCACCCACATGGCAGATGACAACACCCGCAATGACGATTGTACCGATCGAGATGCCAAAGGCAACCTTGGAGACAATTTGACTGGTACTTAGCAATGCGGGGCTCAGCACATCCGGCCCTCCATATCGGTAAATAACGACGGCAGCGACGAGATACAGAGAAGTGTCTGTGGCTTGGAAGGCAATCAGAGCTTTCGGGTAATCGGCTGGATTTGCCAACTCTGACTGGAAACTGAAAAAAGACATGTGACCGGAATAGGCCAGCACGATGTTCAGAGTCGCCTGGAAACCGCTCATCAGGCTTGGGTGGGTAATGGCGTACGCCCGAGGATCGGGTGCTTCAATGCCAATGGCGATCATGGTGATCATCACGGCCGTGAAGATCGAGAGCGAAGCTAACAGATATGGTTAGCTTACTTTGAGTAGAAATGACCATGATAATCATACAGATAATGCCCAGGTACGATACTTCCTCCAAGCGTCTCGAGAGGGTAAGGACGAAGCAGAGAATAGTTCCCACCACACAGAAGATGATAGTGCAGGCACCATGGTTGGTCAGAGTGTTCATCATGATGGAAAAAGTCAGGATATGAGCACCCATGAGAAAGATGAAGCACAAAATTTGGGCGACTCCGAAGATCTCGCGGCCCCAAGGGCCGAACAAAATCTCCGATGCGTCGGCCATGTTGTGGACTTGAGGGTATCGCAGTTTGAATTGACCGACGACATATCCGGTATAGGTCGTCAAAGCTCCAATTCCAACAATAACAATACAGCCACTGTCATAGTTAGCATGAATTCATCATATTCAAGTTCGAAAAATGACTCATTGGACGTACGGGACCAGACCCAGGACTGCCATTGAGGAGGGGAGCGAAAGGACGCCCAAGGAGACAGACTGAGCAATCATCACTATGATCTGATTAGCTTTGCCCCAGTTATTCACCTCCAGGAAGGCCAAGGGTATGTACAAATTGCACAGTTCCTGATACGCAAATATAATTAGTTTCTGGTTTGCACTGACACTGCGATCTCTGCAAGTGAGTACTTACCACCACTTCATACTCCTGTATTGCACGCCACCAAGCTCCTCCCCAGCGAAAGGGTCTTGCGACTTCTCTGGATCCATGACTTTCTCCATGTTGGGAATTGGAGGCTGAAGGGCTGGTTGAACGTAGATGCTGAAGCCTGAGTATCGCCTTCGCCGAGGAAAAATCTCTTATCGAGGTCGCCCCACCCGTGGGACTCTGTCCTACCTTGCTCTCCGTTGACTCTGTCGGACAAAGAATTTGATTAAAATCCAATTGAAACATATTGGTTTGGATCACATTGTGAGCGGGGTTACTCCGGAACAGAATGACACTATACTGTATCTGCCTCTTTTGAGGGGTTCTGTGAGACTGGGAGGGGTGTTGTAGGCAGTCTAGGCAATGTGCCTAGAGCCAGGACGTTACGAATCACATCACAAGAAACACCCCGGATTCTTGAATGTTTCTTTCCCCGCATTGAGTGGAGTGACACAGGAACGAGTAATCTTTCTAGTCTCTCTGTCGAAAGTTCTGACGGCGTCTTTGAAGGAGCACGGAACAGGGATTTGCTGTTCCGGGCCCACTCCGATCTGGAAAAGCGCTTTCCCTGATTTCTGCTTGGAAACCTCTCGGCTAGCGATATTACAAGGAAATATATAGTACATAGTCTTATATAGGCAGTCCAGTCCAGTTATTTAATCTATGATAATGATTAGGCAGTGGGTGGTTCGAAGTCTTAACACCTTTCCGTGGATATAGAAGAGGAAGACAGCACGTATCACGGCACAAAGTCTAGCCTAAAGTGACTTAATTTGGTATTCTATCATTCAATCTTTTAAATCACAAACCAAAGACAATGATCATCACTCCGCATTATTTGAAATAGGAAAAACGTGGTGAGAAAGTTGCGATGGGAGAGACCACCTTGGACTGATCCAGGCTGATCACAGATGACCCACCCGGATGCGGATGCGGATGCCGTGCTCCGTATTAAGCTCATCTCTCGCCGCTTTTTTATTCCCTACCTCTTACTTTGTTGTCATTTTTCATCACAGTACTAAAATTCATCTGTAAAAATCAAACGCATATGACAAACCGGAAGGTTCATATATAAACAAATTGATACATTCTTCATGTAATGACTGGCATGCCTGACGGCGACAACATCCCGCTCTACTATCCCCTTATGTACAATGATAGATCAACAAAACCAAGAATCTACACAACTCCACAAACCTGCATCTAGTCTCGGGTGTGGACCAGTTTTCCCTGAACCCACACGTTCTTCACATTCCGATCGTCACCACTCCACATCCACTTCTGGATCTGCTCCTGCCAGGTCTCATTTCCAAATAGATCAACATTGCCCACGGGACCAGTCTCGACAGCCCTACCAGGGAGAGTGGCCACGTCAAGTGGGCTGGTGCTACTGTTCTTCACGGCACCCAGCTCAATCAGCTGCGCATCCCAGATCATTCCCTTGTCAAAGCCGCCAATGTCATCCGCCATGTCCACGACTGCGGCCCCGCCGCGAGTGGCCAGGTAGAGAACCTCATCCACGAGAAGCTTCTCACTTCCATCCGACGTTTTGTTTCCGGTGAGTTCCTGGTACTCAGTGGTGTATTGAACCAATCGGGATACCAGACTGGCCTGTCGGGCAACTTCGAGGATACTGGCGCTGTATCCACCGGCTACATCTGTTCCCAAGCCAACAGTGACACCTTGGTCGAGCATGAAGCGGACAGGAGCAAGACCCGAGCCCAAGGCGGAGTTCGATGCCGGGCAGTGGGCAACCTTCGAACCGCGCTCGTAGATGAGGGCAAGCTCATCTTTGGTGAGATGGACGCCGTGGGCGAGAATGGTGCGGTTGGTGAGCAGGTTAGCCTTATCGTAAACATCGGCATAGCTGGTAGACTCCGGGAACAGCTGTTGGACGAGCTCAATCTCGTCGAGGTTCTCGGAGATATGCGTTTGGATGCGGAGAGGCGGGCTATAAGATGCAGCAAGTTTGCCGAGGCCGTCGAGGGAGTGGTTGGAGCAACTGGGGGCAAATCTGGGGGTGACGATTGGGTTGATCAATGTTCCATTCGGGTCAATGGTGTGGATATAGTCGATGGTTCTCTTCGTCGCATTGAAGCCCTCATCGGCAGATTGGTCAACGTAGTAGGATGGGCATTGCTCCTTGTTGTCCATGCAGACACGACCAATGAAGGCACGCTGGCCGTGCTTGTGGCAAAGAGCAGCGAGGGCATTGGTGGCTGGGACGTGGATGGTCGCAAAGTAGGAAGCGCATGTTGTGCCTTGAGACAGAGTACGAGCAACGACTTGGTCATAGACACGCAGGCCCTCGGGAGGTGTATCTTTGGGATCGGTATCTTTGTTCTCTGGGTCGGACTTGGAGCCGAAGCTAGCTTCCACTGGGAAGGTATATTCGTTCAGCCAGTCCAGTAGACCCTTCGAGCCAAAGAGTCCTAAGTTAGGATACTGCGGCGCATGGATGTGGGTATCGATGAAGCCCGGGAAGAAGAACTCGTTCTGCTCATCGTTGGACTGCACAACGGTGACATCGGATTCGGTCCAGCCCTGGCTAGAAAGGAATGATTGGAAGCTGGCATCGTCGTTGACCTTCCAATCATAGCCCTTGATACGGCCATCCTCGGAGGAGACCCACAGGACACCTTGGGTTCGAGCGAGCTCTGCCTTCGCAGTAGTCGAGTCGAGCTGGGGAAGTTGAATGAATGTGCCACGGTAGACCGTGTACGGAGTGGCCGCAGCTATAGTGCCGCAGGCATTCAACACTGCTGAAGACAGCCACAATGCAGACACCCCCACCGAAGATCTGAAGAAGTTTAGATGCATGGTCAAAAAACGAATGTAGATCGATGCTCACGGCTTGGATCACCCCACCATCTCGAGGACGATACGGATTCATATATCTTGATGATCGATGCCCCGGAAATGAAGGATCATGATACCGGTATCAGAAGCCGGCATTGAGGCGTTGCATTACGATTTGTGAAGATTGTGGAGGCTGCACCTACTGGATTGGAGAACGGTCTACGCCGCGGTAGCATGTTTTGACGATCTGTATAATCCCTATAGAAAAACGAGATAACAGGATTAACAGGGACTGACGATCTCGCCCATTTGCGAAAGTTCTAGGCTCGGTGTTCGGCTGATTCCGATGGTTGCGCATTCATGAGATATCAGAACGGCAGGTACAAGAATGAGGGCAGTCCTCCCGAGATCGCGACTTTTTTTCACTTTCGCTCGGGTTTGCTCGGGCTTGTCACCGCCAGGTGCAAGAGGGGTCGATCACTGCCTCATGGTATGTGATGGATTGTGAATGTTACCCAGGTGTTGAAAAGGGGCATCGACAAAAAGCAATATGATCGGTATCACTTCTTGACAAGGTTCGGCTGCAGATATCAATACTCTTCAGGCGGCTCACGACGACATTGGTGAAGGCAACTTAACCTTTACTTTTTAGCCCGTCCAGCATCCACTAATTTGGGGCCGCCTGCGCTAATTTCGCTTTGAAATCAGGAAATTGTGAGATCGTGGACGCTTGGGGCAACGGCAACTCTCGCATCGAGATCGGGCGCTGTGATACGACCGAAGCGAAGACCAACCACTAACCCTAACTTCTCCGTCTTGATTTAATCCTTGGTCTACCTCAACCTGGACTTTATTTTCCACGGTGCCATCTGTTCCCGTTTATTTTCGTTGGGCTCAAAGGACACATGCCTGCCGACCGGGGGATGCCCCCGGTTGCCGCTCGTACCTCGACATCAACAGCCAACCGGTCGCCTGCGACATCTTTGCCATGCGCCTCCTTGGAGCCTCCACTGGGCATTTTCTGGGACTGTGACCCCACGGTAACCGCCGATGACCGAGATTTCAACCCCAGGATTTCAACCCCGGATTTCGAAGCGACCATACACGACGCATCAATGCTCATCATCTTGCATAGCAGCGCCACGCTACAATATTATTGATATAATGGCATGTGGGCACTTATTACACGGATTCTATTTTCCATTCAGTTCTTCCAATTCACTCTCTCCAATTTATTGTGCTTTTCTTGTATGATTCCAACATGGGCTTGAAACCGTATCTTGGCCTTCGTGGCAATTCACTTCTCAGAGCGGCTGTCGCACTGGTAGTATTCCCCACCTTTACCTGCTATGGATACAACATGAGTGTGGCTGGTGGGCTTTTGACCCTCCCTGCCTTCAATGAGCAGTTCCCCCGAATGGACACTATCAACACCCATGGAGCTTTGAATAATGAGAACTCGACAATTCAAGGTTAGCCATAAATCGAAGCATTGGGTGTGAACAGTTCTAACAACTTGATCGTAAATAGGCACGGTTATTGCTCTCTATACAGTCGGTGGTATCTTTGGAGCCCTATCATGCGCCCATCTAGGTGACAAACTCGGACGGAAGAAGATCATTTTCTGGACCAACTTGATCTGCATGATTGGCTGTATTCTTATGGCAACTTCCTTTGATTTTGCCCAATTCATCGTTGCAAGATTGGTCCTTGGTGTGGGCATTGGCGGATACGTTGCTACGGTGCCAGTTTGGCAGTCTGAGCTCTCACCAGCCCACAAACGAGGTTCGAACGTCGTGACGGATGGGGTTTTTGTCGGCGCCGGTGTCACATTGGGTCTCTGGATTGATCTGGGCTTTTACTTTGTCAAGGAAAATTCTGCATCCTGGCGCTTACCTCTCGCCTTCCCTTCGCTCTTCTGCATTCTAGCTATGGTTTCTATTCCAATGCTTCCGGAATCACCACGTTGGCTGATCATGACTGGCCAAATTGACGAGGCTCGTCAAGTTATGTCGGCTCTTCTGGAGCTCGAGCCTGACTCTGCTGTGATTACCGACACTATTCATGAGATCCAAACCACTCTCGCTGTTTGTGGAAACACCAACTGGACTGCTATGTTCTCCAATGGGGAGCAACGTCTCTTCCATCGTGCATACCTTGCCGCCACTGGCCAGTTCTTCCAGCAAATGTGCGGTGTGAACTTGATTACTTATTACGCGACTAGTATCTTCCAGGTGAGTTATCCCTTAAACGTTCTGCCCTTAACTGGACTTCGTTATGCCAGCGTCTGAGCCGAACGAAGTATATGAACTTTTCACTAATATGACTCTAGCAATATCTCGGCATGGACGATGTGAAAGCTCGCATTTTGGCCGCAGCAATGGGTATGATGCAGCCTTTCGGTGGTCTCTTCGCCTTTTTCACCATCGACAGGCTCGGTCGTCGACCACTCATGCTTTGGAGCGCAGCAGCCATGGCTGTTTGCATGGCTGTCCTTGCTGGCACAACATCCCCCTCAGCTCAAGATAGCACTGCTGCCCTAGTAGTGGCTGTTATCGCACTTTTCTGCTTCCAATTCATCTTCACAGTCGGATACTCTGGCCTGACCTTCCTTTATGCTGCCGAATTGGCTCCTCTACAAGTCCGTGCCGCCGTCAGTGCCGTTTCCACCGCCACCGTCTGGGTTTTCAACTTCTTGCTTGCAGAGGTGACTCCCATCGGCTTCGCTACCATCGGAAGCAAGTATTACATTGTTTTTGCAGTGATAAATGCTATTATTGTGCCATCCGTGTACTTCTTCTTCCCTGAAACGAAGGGACGGTCGCTTGAAGAGATTGATGAAATCTTCGCCCAGTCGAAGAACATTTTCGACCCGCCTCGCGTGGCGCGCCGCATGCAAAATACCATTCGGGCCGATCAGCCGGTTGGTCAGCCAGACTCAGAGAGTGGAGGCGAGACTAACGAATATATCAAGGAAGAGGTCAAGTCTTAAATATGGACCTAGTGGTATTATGATTCACACCCACAATACTCGGCGTGCCATTTGGTGATCTTTCTTCCGTTCGTTTGAAAGCGAAGCTCGATGTTCAGGTCACTAGGAGATTTGAGTCGATTGAATACCCAAGCCCGTACCCAATTAGGGTCTTTCCTGTATACAGAAAGCAGAATGAGATATGAATGAAGCTTTCACAAGTAACTCTGGTGTTTTTCAAATAGAATATCAATCCTTGGTGTAGAATCCATTGAGCCATCTAAAAGTCGCGGATAATGCCCGATTCCATCCAGAGAAACTCTCCACTTATCTGGTTGCATAGTTCGTCTGTTCAAATATCGGATACTTTTTTTCATATCCGCACAGGATGCCTCTTCCTCTAAAATAATTGCCTCTAGAGCTTGAGAGTCTGCCGGTCTCTTTTCCCATTGGTTTCTTTATTCTTCGATATCTCTTCGGCCAACAGTAGGTTGCGATGTAGATCGTCAAGTGGGAGATTGAGTTTGTCAACAAACGAGAGAAAACGACGAACGGGTTCCTTTGATGCTTTGTTGCCTCTAGGTACAGTACGCTTGAGCCAACGTTGTCCCCCGCAAGCGGACTGGCTCCTCGCTCAAGGAGAAGGCGAACCGCACGCACATACTTCTCCAGACCAATAGGGTCGTAAGGGGGCTCGCAAAAAAAGTCAGCACAAAACAGGTCTGTTATATTTGCACCACGGGATATGTTTAGGGTGAGTAAAATCACGGCCCGGTACTGTCCCTGGAAGTTCTCGGCCCCTTGTGGCCCTTGTTCGCCCCATCAATCATTGCAGCGTTGCAGCCAGTGAGACTCGTTATACAGTGGCTCAAAGATAATATCACAGATCGACTGCCATGCCATTTGGGCGATGTAGTCTATACGCGTGGGCCAGGAGTCAGCGAACCTTTTCATCGGCCCCAATGTCATTAAAAGCATGAAACAAGCCGACCCTTCTATTTATTAAATCTAGCCCCCTCTTTCGCGTGTTGGAGATTGATGGGTGTTTCACAAGATCAAGGATACGTCGACGACCATATTCCTTTTCAGTGTCAATCTTCTCCAGGGGAAATCCTTCTGCTAATTGCCGGGCCAATGGGCGCCGAAGCCCGCTTGTGAGTGGAGTCTGCTTGACTCGGCAAGCACCTAAGCGCTCGTGGATGCTTCACAATGCGCCACCAGATCCTGTGAGCCTTTCAGATCCTGTAGGCATCTCGCGGCCTTCATTTGCTGACACCAAGATCCTGTCGCATTCGATTGTGACCCCATGATGGCTCTGGAGTCTAGCGGCCAACCTCTCCAGGCACAACGTAATTGAAGGAACAGACGGCCGAGATTAAGGATGTGAAAGATCTCCCACGCCACACGATCCTGGGCAGGACAAAGGACGTACTTAACTGGTCTACTTGGTATGTGTTTTCACTCCCTTCGATGGTGATGCAGGTCTTCCTCGCCCTTCCTTCAAATAAATCTTGAGCAACCTCGTTCCCAATTCATCAGCATATTCTTTGCTGACCACGCCCAATATGGTTCAGAAGGTGCTGTCGCTCGCTTTGATAGTGCTGCTGGCGCCATTCACTATGTCCAGCCCTACATTTACCGGCACGGTGTCGTCTTCTGCTGCTGCTGCTGCATCAAGCGCCTCGGGAGCGAGTGATAGACTTGTCTTCTGCCATTTTATGGTGAGCCTTCACAAGCATCCACAGATCCCCTTTCAGTCTTGAATCGAATTCTAATCCATTGTACGCTCAGATGGGCATTACAAGCAGTCGCTCCAGCTCCAGCGAGTACGACGATGACATGAAAAAGGCCAAAGACGCGGGCATCGATGCCTTCGCATTGAACATCGGAACCGACTCTTTCACCAACACCCAGCTCGACTACGCCTACGAATCCGCCGCCCAAAACAACATGAAAGTATTCCTTTCATTCGACTTCAACTGGTGGGGAACAGATGAAGGCAGCGCCGTCGGAGCCAAAATCAAGCAATATGCCGACCACCCGGCGCAACTCAGGGTCGATGATAAGGTCTTTGTCTCGTCATTCACGGGCGATGGCCTTGATGTTGCAGCAATGGTCTCTGCGGCGGGTCAAGATGTCTTCTTCGCACCGAACTTCCACCCTGGTCAGGGTGATTTTGATTCTATCCAGGGTGCTTTTAACTGGATGGCTTGGCCTAATAATGGAGAGAATAAGGCGCCGACTGAAGGGTCGAATGTTACTGTCTCTGATGGAGATGACAGTTATAGCAGTGCGTTGAGCGGAAAGCCATACATCGCGCGTGAGTTGGATCGGCCGTTGTCTTTTATGCCCCTGATCTGGTGCAAGGCTAACCTAGTTCCTAGCTATCTCCCCATGGTTCTTCACACACTACGGAAGCGAGGTCTCCTACAGCAAGAACTTTGTGTTCCCTTCGGATCTCCTGTGGTATAACCGATGGGAGAAGATCTTGCAACTAAGCCCTCGCTTTGTGGAAATTATCACCTGGAACGACTACGGCGAGTCCCACTATATCGGGCCACTTTCATCACCCCACGACGACGATGGCAACTCGAAGTGGACAATGGACATGTAAGAACACCCAAGAGAGTGTCACCATTTATGTTGGGTGTATACTAACGTAAAACAGGCCACACACGGGCTGGCTAGAAATGGCCAAACCCTTCATCGCCGCCTACAAAGCAGGATCCAGTTCACCAAATGAGTACATCACCGAGGACAAGCTAATCTACTGGTACCGGCCGACAAAAGGCAGCGTGGACTGCGACGCAACAGACACCACAATGAGCGGCAACCCGAGCAACGACAGCGGCAACTTCTTCGCGGGCCGACCGAACGGGTGGGAATCAATGAAAGACGAAGTGTTTGTAGTGTCGCTGCTGAAGAGCGCCGCACAGGTGCAGGTGCAGTCAGGCGACCAGTCGCAGAGCTTCCAGGCGCCGGCGGGAATCAGCGCGTACTCCGTGCCGATGGGCGTGGGCCAGCAGAAGTTTGCCGTCAGTCGGGATGGAGCGAGTGTTCTGTCAGGCACCAGTTTGAAGGAGATCGTGGATACCTGCTCGTGCGGCATTTATAACTTCAATGCATATGTGGGGACGCTGCCGGCGTCAGCCACAGTTGACCAGCTGCAGTCGGCCGGGCTGGCGATGTTGTCACAAGGTCTGAGTGTCGCGTGCCCAACGAATACTTTGGCTTCGAGTGCTGCGACGAGCACGTAAAGCGGGGATTTGAGGGGAGGGGAGGAGTAGATAACGGAGTAGATCGGGTGGGATGGATTTGAATGTATTTGTACTAGAGAGGATTAACCACAGCCGAATTCTCCTTCTCCTTCTATTTCTATTTCTATTTCTACGAGTGGAAGGATGAATTAGATCCCATTTCCATTCCCATTTCCATTCTCGTTATTTATCCAGGGTGGATCCGGCTTATTATCTTCCTATCTCCAATTGCAGCCACTGGAGGAGATCCAATGCAATCCTTTATCGCGTCGCTCAACTCTCTGCTCACCGACTCTCGTCGACAGGGGAGAATCGACTAGGATTGGAGGCCATAAATAACAAGCCCCTGCTGTCCGGATTCAATGGAACTCTCCTCAGGCTCCGGCCGAGCCCAGTTGATCAGCAGGACAAGTTGAATACGAAGGCATCTCCGACTGGAACCCCCAGACTGAGCTTAAGTATAAAGGGCTAATTCTGGGCTTGCTTCAACATTCGGAGAATCAGCAGCACGACATGGCGCGCATGAAGCCAGGTGTTTTCTCCTGGGAGGATGTACTCGCCCAGCGATACCAGAGTCAGTGTGATACCCAATGGCTTCCAACTCGAGGCCTCACTCTACCACCCATGAACAAGTCTGACTCTCATCTAATCTTCACAGCCAACAAACCTACTCCCCTTCGCCGTCGTCGACCCATTACCCTCACCATCGACACCCCCGCACAACAAGAACAACAAGAACAACAGCAATGCCGACTCCTCTCCCTCTCCCCCGAATTGCGCCTAATGATCTGGGAATCAGCCCTAGGCGGTCTCCGTCTACACATCATCCAGCGAACCCCCCAACGCCTCGGATACATCATCTGCCCACTTCGCGCAAGTGAACACCCCGATGTACTGAAACCACAGCCACAGCCACATGCGGGGAACCCATTCTGCGAAATCTGTCATGGCGGAGGGATCCCCCAGCCTGCAAGGGAAGCCGACCTTATTCGCGCGCGTGGAAATGGTGGGGGAAAGCTCTTAGCACTGGCATTGACTTGCCGACAAATGTACAGTTGACACAAGCATCCATCCACTAAGCTGAGCTCTAGTCTCCGGGCTAAGTCATTGCCTAACCGCCTCTGTCTGCGAAATAGATCTCTCGAATCCACCCACCTGTTGTATACCCTCAACACCTTCGAATTCAGCAACCCATGGACCCTCCCATATCTACGCCCCACCCTCCCGCTCGAATCCTGGGAATCAATCCGATCAATCGAGCTGCGCTGGTCTTTCCCCGGACACTGGCTTCCAACGAAGGATCCCGTGCGTGCGATTTATGTTTCTGCGGGTCGCGCCCAGTGGTTGGAGACTTGTCTTGCTTTAACTCGCTTACCTGCTTTGCGGTCGTTTGTCCTAGTTCTGGGGAGTAACTGGTTCAATGAGCCCGTGGAAAAATTACCCATCTTTCTCGAACCACTGCGTGAATTGCGTATTCTACCGCGACACTGCGCGTGGGATGTGTCCCTGTTAAGGCGTGGGTTATTGGGTGTGGATGCCTCGAGTGAGGAGTCCGGGGTCGGTATACCTGCTTCTGCTGGTGGTGCTGCTGCTGATCCTGCATCGTGCGCGCGTGTTTGTCCGTTAGTTTCGGCCGGTGCAGGAGTGGGTATTTCGACCCCATTGGCACTGTCAGAACAGGAATCGCTGCATCTGTCGCTGCCGACGTGGGAATTGCGATTGCAAGGTCAACCGTATTACCTGCACGAGTTGGGTCGAGTCGGTGACGATCTGAGGCGGAGGGGGATCGACTGTGCTATCTCCACGATGTGAGGGGAATCATTTACATACGATAGAATCGGGCAATCGAGCTGCAGGGTTGAGGTTGAGACCAATCCATAACGTCACCATAGCGAGGATTTTCATTTTCACTGGGATGTGATTGGGACGCGACGCGACACGACACCACGCTTTGCTCTAGTAGACCCTGCTCTGCTCTGCCGTTTTGCAGCGGGATTCATACCCAGCAAATGTGCATTGCGCGATCGGAGGGTCACCATCCAATTGTCTGGGGAGGGGAGGGTGGGCAAGTTGCAGTTGCATCAAGCCCACATTTCTCGCAGTGATCATACATACAGCGTGGCCGTGAGCTCGTTCTACGCCGATGTACTAATGGCTCCGCCTTTTTTTCCCTTCCCTTTTTTGAGCATATCCCATCCGTCACTACCTGCAGATACATACCCGAGGTAGCTCGCCAAAGTTACTCCTCGCTCCTCCACGTACAATCGGACTGTAGTTGGTGCGGAGATAATAACCCTTAGTAATGCTGTCCGGCCGTTACAGCGCAAGATTCCAGCTTCATCATCGCAAGTCACCCTCGCATGAGGTCGGAGAAATATCTTGTCATTGACCAAGTAGATCGCGGTACTCAGATTGAACTAACTAATAAGTATGTAGCCTAGTATTCTGAAACAAGCACCGAATCAGGCTCCAAGGTAACAAACCATAAACCCTGACACGACCCCAGACACGCGTCGCGCAAACCTTGGAACCTGCTTTGCATCGCCTAGGGTCCAGCCGTGCAAACTACTCCGTACAGACGATCTGTAAAGCAAGTTACAGATACTGCCTAACCAACCTAGCCTAACCTAACCTATCCTAGGTAAATGTGCAACCCCTATGTACACACAGCATGGCATAGTAGTGCTAATCCACCAGACCCTGGACCCACCGAGTCCCATGGGTCTCGTCTAAAAATATCCCCCTTTTCTGGACCGTCTTCGGGTCCGTGCTGACTGAGTTTAACTAGCCAGCCCTATTGTGTATGCATGTACATACTATGTAATATAAATGCACATGATATATAGAGAAGTAGGCATTGGTATACGTGGATCTACTCCAGAGTCAGAAGGCGGACTCAACCGTGGCCGTGGCCGTGGCAGTGATAGTGAGCACGCAACCCGGTGCGGGATGTCGCCAGGGGTTCCACGGCTGAGCCCACGCAGGCCCCACTCGCAGGGATGGCAGGCACTAGCAAAGCCATCGCGGGGGATGATCGCACATCATAATCAAACGGGTATTTTATGTATTATTGGGTACAGGCTTGGTTAGGGTCCAGCGGAGTTTACGTGGAGTGGATATACACAGATGAGGTTGTGAAAATTAATAAATTGTGGTATCAAAATTGTGGTATAGAAAGTAAAGCAAAGTAAAAAGGGTAGAAGAGAAGTGAAGTGAAGAGAAGAGAAGAGGAAAGGAAAATTGTATCCCAAGGTGAGGGAATGGTCGCTCCCAGTAGGGGAGGTATCTTGCGACCAGACCAGATATATGAAAAAAATAATAAGGAAAATGGCTGCGACCGTGTTCTCGTACAACATATGTCGTCGGGCAGATAGAAAAGGGACGGAAAAGGGAAAAGAAAAGTGAAGCCCCGTATTAAAAGATAATGGGGGAAAGTGAGAGAAATCGTCACCTCTGGCGCCGTGCAAGATAAAAACAAATGCCCAAGCTAATGCCATGATGCGAAACGAAGACCCGTCAAGCGCAATATGGGGCAACGCGTGATCTTCATGAGTTCAGAGATGATAGAAAATGTGTTCGTGTGGGTGACATTCGGTCATTGTATGACTAGTAGTGATGATTGTGATGGTCGTGAAGAACCAGCGTGGACGACCGCGTTCTCAGCATCACCAGAGCCTCTGGTGAGCGATTCGATCGGAAAGCTCGGGGGTCCCGAGCATTTGCGGTCGCGGGCGCAGCCTGGTCTTCCCAGTGACGCTGGTTTCTGCGGGTGCTGGACGATGCCAAGGCGTAGCCAGGTTACCCGGTTGCGACCGTAGTGGCTCCGATCGGATAGAGGCGAGTCCACGTTGCTGGGAGGTTGGGAGGGTCGAAGCGCCCGCCCATCACTCTCGTCAGTTCAACTGGAGAAGTGCGGTCATTGGGTCGCTCAAAATGTCGACAGTAAAGAACCAAGGGCTCTGGTAGAAAACCGATTGGAGAAAGAAGATAACAAGACAGACGCTGTGTAGTTTACCGTCCATCACGCGACCGGTCAGGTCCAGAGTGACCATGTCCTCTGGTGCTGAGCCACTCGCTCTGAGCCTCTTGGATCGCATCGGCATGCTTCTGGGCATCCGGTCGGCCGACAAGGCCGCGTGGCAGGATGTTGTTGATTTCAGCGGCGAGAGCAGAGGCTGTGAATCCTCGCAGCTCCCTTTCTTCGCGCTCATCTTCCTTGACCAGGCGGCGTTGGTCGGTCTTGGACATATTCTCTCGGCGCTTCCGTCGGATCTCATGGATAGACCACAAAACTACCTCCTCCGATGCCCGAGTGCGCGGGCTGCCGTGCTTGTTGAAGTTGCGAACGTAGCGGCGGGTCACGTCGGTCGCACCGTCGATCGAGAAGGCGACGCAGTAAGAGATGTTTCGGCGCCATCCCTCGGCATAAAGACGGGGGTTGTCGAACGCCTCTTCGCATGCATCCACGTGTACCCATCGTCGTTGATGCTCAGAGTACACCTCAGTCCACACGTGGTCCTCTGCGTTCCAGATCCAGCGAACTCGGGCGCCGACCGCGCGACAGAACATGCTGAAGCAGTTGGCCCACTCGCCTGCTCGGCCACGGCGAGTCTGGAGGAGTTGCCAGACGTCAGAATACCGGGGAAATCGCTCGTAGGCGCCGCATCGGGGCTCAGAACAACGGTACAGTTCGACTCGGGTGGCGCCACGGGCGGTCTCGTCGGGGGAAGGGGGCGTCATGCCCTGGGCGATGGTGGGCATGCAGCATTGCGAGCAGGGAGGGTTGTTGACGAATTTGAAGAAGGATCGCTTGAACCACCTGCGAAACAAGGGATGTCAGTACTGTTACGGTCGGTCAGGGTCTGGATGGAGCTGTGGCGCACCTTAACAATGCTTTGATGACACAATCTTGGTATCCCCATTCGGGCTTGCCACCCACACTGGCTGCTTGAGCCTGCATGATCTGGGACTCCTCCTCGGCTTCAGAGTAAAGGCGATCGAGAGGGATGACGCAGAGTGCTTCGTCGAGGAGGCCGGGATTCTCGTACTTTGTCGGCGTAACCGACAAACCCTTTAGCAGGTTGAAGAATTTCAGCGAAGCAGGGTCCTGAGGCGGCGATGGCATGATGGGAAGGCCGCGGATGGCGGGTGATGGTGATGAAGGTTGGGTGGCTACGGGCGCGGCGCCCACCGAGGGAGGCGGCGGCGGCGCTCGTGAAGGCGGCGGAATAGAGTAGTTTGGTGTGGGAGCTGGCGACTGTGAGCTGGCTCTAGATCGAGCGTTGTCCTGAAGCTGGTTGAATCGCTTGGTGCGCATCAACTGTTCGAACTGGTGAGTGAGAGAGTTGGCGTCGTAGTTGGTCGAGGCCGGCTGGGCAGCCCGGTGCTGGGGTTTGCCGTCCGCCATGGTCGGAAGAGAGGGAGAATCGCCGGCGGCAGGCGAGAAGGATACTCCAGGATGGGAAGACGGCGACCCTGGGGGAGGGGAGATGAGGAGGAAGGAGGTTGAAGGGGAGAGATGGTAGTAAAGAAGGACCAGCAGTTGTGGGATGGGGAGGATGAGGGTACTGGGTATGGAGACTGGATACTGCGTATTACGAGCGTCGTCAGCCTCCAGCCGCCAATCACGGGCCCCGCGCCCCGGCCGCGTGTGCGAAACCAAAGGAGCCAAGAAAGGACCCTTTTTCGTATTTCTTGCCCACGTACATGCTTGGCGAAGGTTCATTCAATCTTCATTTAGTGCAGTATTTATTCAGTGAACAGGGAGCAGTGAGCAGTAACGACATTAATTATGAATCTCAATTGACGTCGTCTACAGTCCACTATTCTACCAGCTATGGAAGTATACTGCGCTCAGGTAAGTAGTTACTGCACAGAACTCTTCTCAGTCAGAATCAGTCTAACCCTGTGGTCAGTCTGTGATCGTCCCGTGCTACGCGTTCGAAGCCTCTCCAATTTCCAATTTCGTGGAGGGCCTCGATGGGGGCAGACTACCGGTGGCGGAGACGCGCAAGCGTCCGTCTTGGCAGCCAGCGCGATCGGGCTAGAGCTAGCCCTAAGTGGTTCTGTGGATACTTACTTAAGTATGGTAGTTACCATACTTAATGAAGTACCGCTGCCAGGGGTGTGTCCGCTAGCGATACTTGCTTTACTATGGTAACCACCATACTTAACCATGTACCTCTGCAGTGTCTGTCCTGCCAGGGGCTCATTCTTCCTCTGGTATGGCTCGATGTTCCTGTCGATCCAGTCCAACATCTCTTCTTTCTCCCTTCCAATACTCGATCCAGCATCTTCCAAGCGTTCCAGGTTGACGTGTACCTAAGTTAAGTTGCACCCTATCTGCACCATCGTGTGTCCCCTGGTGACGCAGCCTCCATCTGATCGCCAATCACCACCCGTGGAAAACCTCCGAACGGTTGAAAGACCCTGATAATCCATAATGTAAAATAATAAAAATAAAAATAAAAGGCTAAGCTCGTCCCGTGACTACGATTCGCAAGCTTGCGCTTCATTCCGATAGCCCTCTCCACCGACACGTCTCACGCTGGAGGCTCTCCCGAAGATTTACCAAGCTCTGCTCCACTTGGTTCCAGTCAAACACCGTTGCTCCAATTATAATGGAGATGCGTACTGTAGACACTGTATCTACGCAGTATACTTACGCTGGGAAACGGTTCTTGCGTTTACCCGTTTTTCAATTGGGTCGATCCTGTTGAACTCGTCCATCTTGGATGGATGTGAAACGGCGGCGTGTGAGTCCACTCAGCCTCGATCGATCCTCTCAAGTCGGCCACATCGTCTGTGGCTATGCAACTCAGCCTGCGAAGATCGACCCGTTCGGTCGGCGTATATAATCCAGCAAATGGCTCTGTCGCCCGTGTAGAGACAGTGCAGCAGTCTCATAGCGCAACATCTGGTCACATCTGGTACATCTGTCTAGTTCCAGACATCCACCACTCTATCCCCATACATTGAACATGGCATGGACAACCTGATGATTATTTTACAATTATTTCCATCGCACGCCGAGTCCGTCCTTGGCAACAACTCCCCACCTCCCCATGAAATTGACTGGTCCGCGACAACATGCAAGGCACCGTCCTAACCACTCTGCAAGGCCAACGGGCTCGTCCAACCGAGCAAATAAACCAATTTCAGCTCCTGGCGATGCCAAGAGCCAAGAGTTGTCATCGTCCGCGCATGGACCAAAAGGCAAAAGGAAGCTAGGGCGCTGCTTATCCCCATGCTCTGACGTATCACCTTCCTCCTCCTCGCGTCAGGACTCGTGGTAAGCTCTTTGCTCTCTCCACTCCCAAGACTCACAATAAGGATGATGACGGAGACTGCCGACTGCCATCTTGGCATGGATCGCCCAGTGCAGGGCATCGTGAGCACTGAGCACGAGGAATACAATACATGAATACAGTATGAGGATCTATGTGTCCTGCCCACGCGGCTTCGCCTCCTCTGTCGGGCATACCACCAATCTGCCACGGCCCCTTCCATCAGCCAAGAAAAGACACACGCAATTCTGGCGGTGATGCGCAGAGACTTTTTCCGGTCCATCCCATCCCATCGCCCCCCCCCCCTCCGCATCTCCATGACAGATCGTCGGGAAAGGAAGCTCATCAAGCTCTTCCGACCCACTCACCACCTTGTCACTTCGTTTCGCTTCGTTCCGCTCGATCCTCACTGGCAACGCATGCATGACGTGGAGAGCAGCTATTCAAAGTGCTACTATTCAAAGCTGACCGGAAAGTTTCCTAAGCTGGTCCACCCCATCGCGCGCACTACCGCGCGTTAGCTCCTGTGCTTCCGCGTCACCCACCGAATTCGCTCGGCGACTTACGTTTCGTCTGATTACCCTGTCATTTGGGAATCTGGCACTGTTCACTAACTCTTCTCTTTTCTCCTCTGCCCTTATCGGCCCGCTCATTTGACTAGAACCCACTTGTGATGAATTCGTTCGTTGGAGCTTCGCTAAGTTGACGTATTACTGGGTCGAGGATGATGTCTAGCGGGGCCATGGCCATCTGACTAGAAACTCCGGTGAGCTCGAAGAATTAAGAACTTTTCCGATGAGGCGCCGGGCCAAGGGAAGCCTCGTCAGTGGATGCTGCATGATGTCGGCTTTGATGTTGCTCTTGGGATCAGCGATGCAAGACGACGATGCGGATGTTGATCGTGTTGATCCTTGTGCAGGATGAATGCCATTCAGTGATCTTTCGTTTAAGATGACGAGTCTTGATTCACCCTCTCTACCTCTGCTCTGGAGATATGACAGTCAGCTTTTAGATAATACTAATATGCGCGATTTGTAAATTCCGGACTTTCGCCGATGAGGATGCTATTGACACTAACAGCGCCCACTGCATCAGGACCTTTTACTAGCGTTGGGTTTTCTTTTTCTTTTTCTCTTCTTTTTCCCATCCTTCTAATTGAGACATTTTTAACAGCGCTAGTTAGTTAATTCGCTGCTAATTAAAACAATTGGTTTTTGACTGAAATGCACAATAGCCGTAGCTGGTATACAGCTCCATCAACGCGGCTCACATTTATAGATTGTCGAAAAGCCTTCAAGTACTGGGCAATAGCAAAATTATGTACCACTTGCGACATAAATTCAGCGGATTTTTGTTCTAACCAAAACAACCCGCGGAGACTGGAGGCTTTCGGTCTAGTATCACATTCATCCCTGTCGAAAAAGCCGTGGCCAACGAGGAAAGAAACTCGCCCGGAATGCAATGGGAACCCAACGACTCGACGCCGTGATTAAAGGAGAGCGCCATACAGAAATTCAAGCGGAGCGGTTTCTTTTCTTTCGATAGGAAAGCATCTAGAGGGGTCTAAACTGCATGAGACCGTAACCGAGTTATATCAGATTGAAGAAGTATAATCATCACAACGGTCGGGCAGCCACAGGTTGGCCGATCTATACTACGTAGTAGTATAGTCCAACGTCCACTCCAACTGCAACTGCAACTGCACTACCTCCACACTTCAGAGCAGGAACCCCTCGGCTGTCAAAAAAATCACATTCACCTTTCATCCCCTCGCCATCTGCTATCCACCATGTCTACGCCACGCATGTCGTAAGATTCTCTTCAATCTCAACCCCAGGCTCATTCCACTCGACAAGATGACGGTTTTCATTGCATCGCTGTATGTCCCATCTCCACTCTCGCCTACCCGACAACTCTAATCACCTTTTACCATCCAGATTCCTCCCCTATACCATTGACTTCCAACCCTCGGGTCGAAGCAGCGGGCGTCAGCGAAAAGCTTCACCTAGCTATTCAGCCGTGGACAATTCAGGCCTGGGTCCCATAAACGGCCGACAACCCGATCCCCGGCGCAAGCCTCGCCTCCGATCTAGCAGCCTGGCACTCACTCCCGGAGCAACAACGGATGATGAGAAGATCTTCAAAGCATACGCTTCGCAAGCTGCAGGTGAAATTCCTACCACCGATGATCCAGTCGGTCCCGGTCCCAGTGAGCCTCGGGCTGTGCCATGGGGTCAGAGCCGCAAGTTCAATCAGCCCCGGTCGAAAGCGACGTTCCACCCAGAGCCTTCTATCCTAAGTCGTCCAGGCTCGCGTCAGGAATCGCAGAACTCTTTCTTGGATGGTGCGCCCAGTGATGTAGTCAGAGACCCATCTGGGAGCCCTCGGGCACTGCTATCGGATGATGACCGGGTTGTCAAGGCTGCAGAACAAGGTCATGGTGGTCTTCAGAATGCTATTCATGCTGCGGAGGAAGCGGGCATCTTGCAGGATAAGATGTGGGTGGGGACGTTGGGCATGCCAACCGACTCTCTGAAATCACAGACTCGGAAGATGATCGAGGAGACACTCAGCGAAGAGTATGAATCTCTCGTCATTTTCGTCAGCGACGGTGAGTTTGAAGGCCATTATGCCCATTTTTGCCGGGCCGTACTGTGGCCTGCTCTGAATTATCAGATGCAAGAGAGTCCTCGACACACCGAATATGACAATTACTCTTGGAAGCAGTACCTTCGAGTCAACGAGGCCTTCACTGATACCATAGCCAACAATTGGCAGCCTGGCGACTGCATCTGGATACATGATTATCATTTACTAGCATTGCCTGGTTTGCTGAGAAAGAGATTACCCACTGCGGAGATCGGGTTCTTCTTACACGCGCCGTTTCCTTCATCGGAGGTGTTTCGCTGTTTGAACTCCCGGGAGGCATTGCTAGATAGTCTCCTCGGTGCGGATCTCGTTGGATTTCAGACAGAGGAATACTGCCACCATTTCCTTCAGTCTTGCAGCCGGCTTCGGAGGCTGGAGGTCTCAGTCGATGGAGTCCAGGTCAACAACCGTTTCGTTCGTGTCAAGAGCCATCCGCTAGGGATCGATTATAAGTCTCTCAATTTGCTGCGCCAATCTGTTGAAGTCAAGGATTGGATTGCCAGCATTGCTCAGAGGTACAATGGGAAACATCTGATTGTGGCGCGGGATCGCCTCGATGCTCCTGGTGGGATCAAACAGAAACTCATGGCCTATGAAGTGCTTTTGAACACCTCTCCTCAGTGGAGGGAAAATGTAAGCTTCGCGAGAGCCGAACATTGAATATTGGCTTATGGAAGAATAGGTGGTACTAGTGCAGATCACATCTTCAGTCTCCGACATTCCAGAGCTAGAGGCGCAGGTGTCGAAGATTGCGATGAGAATCAATTCGGTGTACTCAACTCTCACTCACCAACCTCTAGTCCTACTCCAGCAAGACATCGGTTACGCCCAATTTTTGGCTTTGCTGAGTGTAGCTGAGATCTTCATGGCTACTAACCTTCGAGAAGGCATGAATTTGACAAGCCACGACTTCATCCATTGTCAGGATGGTGTACTATCCTCCCAGAGATACGGCTCTCTCATTCTCAGCGAGTTCACGGGTAGTGCAGCTATATTCCATGGCCACGAACTCATCATCAACCCATGGGACTACAAAAAATGCGCCGATGCCATCCACAAAGCCCTGAAAATGTCTCCAGAGCAAAAGAAACACAACTGGGAATTTCTGCTAAAGCGAAAATCGCCATCCACAGCCCTGGCCTGGTACATGTCCTTACAAAGCGCACTCACGGAAGCTCACAGTATGCAGCAGACTCACGATGCCCACGCCATCTGCCAAATTCTCATCACAGACCTCAAAACCTCCTACGATTCCTCGGAAACCCGCCTCCTCTTTATAGAAGATGGTGCAACCTTTATCACTCCCACACATACAGATCCACACTCCGCTGTAGAAGAAACAATCCCCATCCTCAAGACTCTACTTAACAACCCAAAGAACACAGTCTACCTAACCAGCCATCGCAGCCCCGAGCAACTCGAACCAACCGCCAAATCCCTCCCAACATCCCTCGGACTCATCGCCGAGAACGGATGCTTCGTCAAACTACCGGGCACAACCTCCTGGTCTTCCCTAGTAGACATAACACGCACACTCCACTGGCACGCCGGCATCCGAAAAGTCATCGAATACTTCGTCGAACGCACTGACGGAAGCACCATCGAAGAACGCCGCTGCTCACTAACATCCCACTTTGCCGCCGCGACAGATCAAGACATCGCCGCACGACAAGCTTCCGAGCTCGCAGACCAGATAAACGGTGCACGAGGCAGTGAAGCTATCCGTGTTGTTCGGGATGTTGGTTCCGTCAGCGTCGAACCACTCCACGCTTCCAAAGCTGCTGCGGCATCTTGGATACTAAATCACTCCCCGGCTGACAGGAATCTGGATTTTGTCTTTGTGGCTGGTGGGGCGAGGGGCGATGAGGCTCTGTTTCGCTGGGCTAATCGCTTGGTGGCGAGTCGGGCAGTTGCCCCGGTGGCTGTTACTACTTTGACGACGGGGATGCATGCTACTGAGGCTAAAGCTAGGTTGCCGGATGGGGTTTCTTTGTTGAGTGTGCTCCGTTCTCTTGTTCTGGGTGAGATTTTAGCGGTGTAGTAGCAGTAGTGTGCTTGTCATTGACCTTCTCACCCATCCCCTGTTACTGATTACACCTTTCCGCCGGTATCATACAGTTAGTCTGGAGTGCATCTGTCAGTGTCGGGGACTCAGGGATATTTTCTCAGTATTGTTAGGCTACAGTCGACAAGAGGAAATTGGTTTCATTTAAAGTGTTTTTTTCTCTTTTCTTTCATAGTCATTCTCAATATCACTAACAACAGTGATCCGAATCGAATAAATCTGACCACGATCCGAGAGAGCAAAGTACATAATAGTTGGTGGAACAAAGTATCGAGGAACCCGTCCACTCTAGCATGGACAGGGAGACAAAACACAGTATAGAACACTCATCAGGAAATAGAATGGCAAAACAATGATGATTGCGCCGCGCCAGACCTTCATGGGAATGAAAATGGAATCAAATGTGAGATGTGAAATGGGGGAGGTATGGGGGGAGGGGGGAAAAACCTCTGCAATGATTGAGATGAGTTGCATCGCAGGTTTGATGAAAGTGAATTTGAATCGGATTATTGGAATATAACACATCATGCGCAATTGAGCTTAGGAATCTCGCAAAATTAAGATCTGATGCAAAGAAGCAGAGCAAGATGGGCATAGAGTCCGATATGGTGATTGGGATCGATCACTGGGGATGGTCATGCGTGGTTGAGATTAGGAAAAGGGATGAAAATAACATGATTCGTGAAAAGAAAAAAAAAGAGCCGTAGTCAGCTGAATGGGCTATTCTTCGCTGCCGACGTAGGGTCCGATCCGGAGTGGACCGGGGTTTCTGAAGGTAGTCAGATGGTATGCAAAAGAGGTGCATAAGCAACCGAATCGATTTAATTGGCATTATCGGGATTCTGGCTGTTATCTTTCGAAGTCGAAGCTGAATCGTTCCCCGCAGAGATGAGAGTTGGAGCGACGCGGCGTTTCTTCGGCTGCTGGGCTGGACCTTCGGATTCTGGATCCTTGCTCCCTTTTTTCTCTGATTCACTAGTGGTTCGAGCGTCACGTTTGCCTAGCACGCTGCTACTGCTAGTACCCGTTCCACTTGGTGCTGTGGTTGGCATGGGGGTTTGGGGCGGAGTGGTGAGTGGAAGTGGTTGCGCGGAGTGTGTGGCCGTCACGAGAGGAACGGATCCAAGAGTCGGCGTCGGGTTGTTGACCACAGTCGCCGGCTGTTGGGAGGATGACTGGGAACAAGCCGAGTTGGATCGTGCAGGGCTGGCCGGCGGCGCTTGAGCCACGGGTGCTGAAGGTGTTCCACTGCGTGCGGGCGCATGGCTGGCCTTGACGGGAGACGGAAGTGTAGGGGTTGGGAGGGGAGTGACATTAGTCGAAGGGGTGTTTGAGCCGATTTGGCTGGGGTCCCTCAAAGCTGGTCCCGTTGATCCCGTGTAGATCTGTCCCAATTCTCCCGGTGCGAACGATAGGGTTGAACAGAACCCATCCGACGAACTCATGATCAGTGTTAAGCCATCATTTGACCAGGTCAAGTCTGTGAAAGTGGCAAAATGCAAGTTGCTCACAACACACAAGGGGGTTTGCTGTTGCGTATCATATACCAGAACAGCATCCTGGGTAGCTACGGCATAAACCATGCGGTAGGGAAGCGCAAACACAGGGGCTGTTGAGCTCTGGCTAGAATCGCTGCCATGGGCTTCAGCTGTCTTGGGAGACGGTTGCGTCTTCGCCGAATCACCACCTGCCGGTGCGGAAGACGGTGGATCCATGGCTGGCTGGCTGGCGGACGACGCAGCCGCGGGGACAACCGAATCTGGCAGAGGTGGGAACATATCTCCCTCAGATGATGTATCCAAGGTGATTTGTTTGGCGGATTGAGTACTCTGCTTCAGGGTGTAAAAGATCGGAGAGCACTTGACTGCCACTGACGGTTTCTTGTGGCCTGGAAGATGGGAGATGGGCGGTTTGTTGAAGCCAGCTCTCGTATACACATAGACTGTGTTGATGATCTCGTCTGTCGTCTTTGAAGAGTCAGTCGCTGACACATGGCTAGTCTTGTATTGACCGGCCGGCGTGAACAACAAGCTTCCGTCGGGGGTAAATGTTAGTCGGCGAAAGAATGATGTAAAAGTCTCGTTGGCGTAGATATTGGCGTTCTTCACTCCGAGTCCGCCGAGAAGACTAGGCGACGAAACCTCAAGAGGCTTCACTGCGGGCAATGGCAGGGATGGAGCAGGAGAGGCGGAGCGTCGAATAGATGGAGAAGATCCAAAGGAAGAACGGCGGCTATGAGAGACTGGAGGGGGGTCCATTGGCAGATTGGATGCCATTGGGGTTCCTGGAGTAGATGGAGCAGGCGAAGCAATAGCAATTGAATTTGAGTTACTCGGTGGTGGCCTGCTTGTCGGCTCCGGGGGAGCAGGGCTGCTTGAGGCTAGGCGTTTCGCTGGCAGATCCATCTTAAGAACCTTGCCGTGCGGAGTCAGTGTAAATTGTCCGTCCTTGGTCTTTAAACTGTAGATATGAACCGATCGATCCGATGACTGAGTCGCGACGAATTCATTGAGCGGATCCCACGCGACGCCTTGGACATAGTGAGAGTGCTCGGCAATTTGCCGTACCATTTGTCCTACAAACCTCACTGTTAGCAACCGATCTTGGTTTATTATTTTCTCGTCAAAGAAACCCACCATTCTGAGCATTGTAGATCCGGGCGATATTGTCCATGCTCCCTGTCATGATAAAAACACCGTCGGGTGACCAGGCCAAGTCGTAGATCTCCGCGCCGGACGAACGACACATGTGTTTCACTCGCCATGTCTCCTTGTCATCCGATCGGTCCTCTCCCAGTCCGGGCTGGGTCTGCAGCTCTGATGGAACCCAGAGCAAAACATTGCCGTCATCTCCGGCAGACGCCAGCATCTCGCCTACGTAGGGTCAGAGGAGTGTGGTTCCGATGGTATGGATTGGAGGGGGCCATACCTTTGGGGCAGAACCGGACCACGTTAACAGCCTGTGTATGCTTCAAGAGCGTGCTTAAATATGTGACGTTTCGTTCCTCCCCTGTCGATTCGACTCGCCATAGCTGTAGGGTGTCAGACAAGGTGTGAATAGGTAGGGTAACGGGGGGCTGAGGGAGCGTACTCGAACGTTGTTGTCACTAGCAAACTATTGTTAGTTAAAGTATCCTTCTTGATATGTTCTTTGAGCACTTACTTTCCAGCAGTTGCGAGACGGCCCTTGCCATTGGGATCGAAATGCACAGAGTAAATGGGAGCATTGTCATTGTGCCACGAAATGAGCAGCGGGGAGGCCTTCATAGTGAGCGCTGCAGCTCAGTGAGCCGATTCTGATTACCGCTGGACCCAGAGAAGAGGTATTCAGGATAAATTCCACCGCGGGTCCGGCGGATTCAATGAGGTCTCGCTCGTGCCGGCCGGCTGATGGGGGTTATTTGGGCCAGCTCCGAAGGTGAGGAAAAGCGGCAACGGTGATGGCAAAGGAGAAGAAAGTAACGTAAAAAGAGAAGAAAGAGGGTGTCGGTAAAATACGGGGGCGAATAGAAGAATGGAGGAGTGAGGGAGGAGGAGGGAAGAGGGAAGAAGAGGGATTGTGATGATGCCTCGAGTTGGTTTGCGCGGGAACGCGACCGACACGCCGATTAGATAGCCACCAGTACTAAGTAAGTACCGCCCTAGGGTAGGGTAGTAGTAGCCACCAGTGACAAGCGGCCCATTTGACATCAGGTAGTCACTTGTGCCCAGTGAGTGCTAGATTAAAAGGAGCTGGTCGATTTCCTTTGTCTGAATGGTTCTTGAGGCTTGGTCAAGTGGAGTCTACCTGAAAGACAACCAAAAAGTAGAACGTGGTGAGTGGACCTTGAATGGGTGGGATAGAAGTAGAATATATATCATAAAGTACAGCCACTACTAGGGCAACACAAACTAAATCACCAACGCCTCCCACTAGCAGTAGAAATAATTCCTAATAGTTCGTACAATTACAATAGTCGAAGGACTAACGTTAAATACAGATCAGATCACACTAGAATAATTCCTCCTAATCATCAGAACAATTTCCCAATGGTCTCGCCGAACCAGCTGGTCATCTTTTCCTTCCGCTTCGCCTTGCTTTCCTGATGAGCCTCCATGAACGGCGCAGCCTCTTCCGCATACATCCTATGTTGCTCTAATTGAGCATTGTGGGCTCGAATCTCCAACTCTCGCTCGTGTGGCGTTAGTTGGTGGATTGGTTTAGAAGGTTTGAACCCTTCGGGAACAGTGACGCCACTGGGGATATCGAGATCGGATTTCTTGCCAGTCACCTTGGTTGCCTGCTTGGGGTCGAAGAGTGACATGAGAGGTGGTGGTTCCTGACCAGCAGCCTTGGCCTCCTCTACACGCTTCTCATAGCTGAGCATCTGGTGGTAAAGTTTGTCGGCGTGCATCTGGATCCGCTCCTCTTTTTCGGCGTCGTATTGGAAGGACGAGGCGTAGCCGAGAGCTTGGAGGAATTTCTTCGGATAGTTAGTATGCTTTCAAAAAAGCGTGACATATCGGAGATCTATCTACTCACGCTTTGGGTGGTGAAGCATCGCGTGAAGGTTCCATTCTCCGCAGAGCAGTTGGTTAACCGTGCTTCAATCTGCTTGCGCCAATTGCCCGTCTGGAAGCATAATGTCAGAGCTTCATGCTCCAGCGCACAGTTTTCCATCGCTGCCCGCTGCACAGTATCCCCACGCTCCTTGAATTTCTCGATCACTCGATTCGCCCCGCCAGTGCCAGCGTCGTCCGTGACAACCGGTGGCTTATACGTCTTCCACAGATGCGCGTAGCGACCATCCTGGTATAATGAAGCAGCAGGCAATTGAGGAGTGGTATCTTCCGTCTGTTCTTTCGGTTCGGAGGTCTGCGTCTGCGTCTGCGTTTGTGTGGAGGGAGGTGTTGGCTGCTTCAAATTTGGGGCAGGTTCGTATTTGCCGGGCTTTTCCTGCTCGAGGTACTCGCGAAGCCCCGGGTCAAGCTTTTTGACAGGGTCATCGTTGTTGCTGCCCCAAAACCAGCCCATTGTGAAAGACTGTACCGATGTTTGGAATAAGAAGGGTGCGAGAAAAGGCGCGAGTTTGTAACTGTATGCAACTGCAAAGCGCTGCGCTGCGGAGAAGTCGGGACAAAAATGGATCGGCCCCGATCGACTTGAGCCCCGACCGCCGCTGGTGTTGGGTTGGCGACTCTACTCTTCCTCCACCACCACGACGCGTCTTTCTTGACGCCGTTCCTCCACAATGGCCTCCAGTATGTGCGCAATCATTGAAAATGCTGCGTGAACAATATCTAACAATTTCTAGCGCGAGAGGAGCGGCAACAAATGCGCCAGCGCGGAGCTGCGTACGCGCCTCTACCCCGCGAAACCATAACACTGGAGCTTTGAGCTGACTTCGATATAGGACGCGCAAAACCAAGGAAGTCGACTTTGGTTTCTCATTTGGAGGACAAGCTCTTGGACTCTCAGAGCCTGCTCAGCCTGTTATCATACCTCAGCCTGCAATATCGTCGCAAACCAATCCTGCTCCCACAGCTTCAGCACCGCCGTCCTTGAAAGTTTCGTCGCAGCCCGAGTCACAGACAAGAAGATACCAGCGGACACCAGGAAGTGCGCGTAATGATCTTCCACGGCGCCCTTCTGCATATGACATACCTCCCGACGACGCCCCTGAGGAACCACGGAGCAACAAACGGCGAAAGATCAGTAGGTTACAACGCGCGACTTTGCTGATTGACTCCTGAACTAACCAGATTGAAGACCCTCCTAGCACGTCAACAAATACCTCTCCTAAAAATCAAAATGTCTCGCACGACAAATTACCATCCACAGCGAATGGTCCAGAGATACAAGCTGGGCACGCAAAAGCATCAACAGCGAAGCCACCCGGGTGGGTATCTGCAGACAATGTACCCGAATTACCATCTCCACCTGCTCCAGAGACCCATGTGCCCGAGGCAAGCGAGGAATTTGGAGACTTGACTGTCAATGGCAAAGACGCAGAGGCACCTGCCCCCGCGGAGCAACCGCAATCTAATGCTACAGTACCCAATCGGCCCCGATCGTCAAAGTCCAACCCTCCTCCTGTCGAAGTACTGGCCAATCCTGAGGAGCCGCCGCGAAAGAAATCACAGAGGGTCAAATCGCCAACTCAGGCCAATCCAGAGATTGCGGACAACCAGTCAAAGCGACCTCGACGGAAATCTACATCGCCCCAGTCCAAGAGAGGAAAGCGTGAGACTAATGTACCAGAAAACCCTAGCAGGCCAGTTGAGGTGCCCGAGGCCAGCCATGAGCCTACGACAGAACCTACTGCCGAGTCCAGCAAATCCGGTGTTGCCGAAAGCGACAAACGGACACGCCCAAAGGCAACCAGAAGAAAGAAGTCCGGGGGAGAAAGGGGTGGCCAGGTCAATGGCAATCGTTCCTCATCACCGACCGCCGAAGAGACGGCACCAAATCCTGAACCTGAATCGCGAAATCAACTTGAACAAGGCGAGGCCGGCAATGCGACCAAAGCCAAGCGGCTCCGTGGTAAACCTTCAATTGCAGAGGATGCAAACAATACCGAGACGGAATCACAATCTGAAAGCCCGGTGGACCCCGTGCCCACTGATAACTCATCCATGGCCCGCTCACGCCGAGCGCGGAAACCAACAAAGAAGGCGAACAAACCTGGACCTGAGACTGAACGTGAGGTTGAACATGCACCCCGCCAGGGTCGATCTGGGGGCAAGGCCAGACGTGTCTCCGAGCACCATGCCGAACCAGATACACAAAGCGAGGAGGTATCTCAAGAGCTGGAACAAGCTACGGAAGCAGAACCGCCCAAGCAGCGCCGCGGCCAGCCTGGAAAGAAAGCCAAACGAACTACAAGGGCGACCTCTCCCACACAAGCGCCAGCGGAGACAGAGACATCTGGCCAAACACAACGAAAGCCAAGAGAGCCTCGCGGGGAGACTGTACCTGTTACTGTTCACCGACTTGTCAACGCCTCTGCCCTTGGTGCCATGTATACTTCTGCCGATGGCTCTGGCGAGGAGGGAGATGGGTCTGCCAATGAGCCATCAACTCACCGGAATACTAAGCTTCCAAACCGTGGAGGCGTCAACCCGGCGGATGTATTGAGCCAGATTTGCCGTGAAACATTAGAGAAGACGCTTGCAACTTTGAAAACTGGCATTGAAAACGAGACAAACTCTGCGCGGCGTGCCGAATGGTCGCGCAAGCGCAAAGCCGTGGAGACTTTTGGCATCGAGCTGGACGGACGCCTGTTGGATTTGAGTGAAATGCTTGACAGCAACTTTGTGCTTGGCGTGCAGCTCAAGAAAGCGAAGCGCGATATGATGGATATGCGGAGCCACCTACACCATGTACGGCAGGAGCGAGAAAGTATAGCTCTACAGATGGATCGGGTACGTAGCAAGCACATGGAGGAGGAGAATGAGAAGACGGTAAGTGGTTCATAGCCACTGGTTACTCGAAGAAGTCGACTGACAATAACCATAGGCGCGTTCTACTATCAACAACTCCATCCACAGCCTCGAGCTTGCACTCGACCGCCAACATCGCGGGCCAACCTCGACTGAACCATCTTCTACCGAGCTCGAATTCTTACTGCGGACCGTCGCTGAGGAGGTGAGTTGCCGCGCCCCCGGAGCGCAGGGCGGCCTACTCCATCAAATCAAGAGCTTCAATGCGCAGTTGGAATCGACGGCACGACAGCTGGAGAGATCGTGATAATTCGTAATCGGAGTACTTTTAGCCATATTTGTCAATTTCGAGATACCACCTCCCTGGCAGGGCCAGGGATCGGCGTTGCAGGGGATTCGTGTGAGATCGCTGTTTTATTGTTCTTTTATTTTATTATTTTCAATTGGATGGGTATAACCTTGAATCAGGACCTTGTACATACACACGCAGAAGTCAATTTACAGTGTGGCTGTTTATCATCCTCGGAAGGGTCGAACTTTCGAATTTTTCTGCATCGCGTCTACCAACTCCCACCTGAGGCACGTCGCAGACTTTTTCGGATTCTTTAGCCATCTAAACTTATCGGCTCGGGGACAAGTCTGGAAATCACTGTGAGTCGTTGCATTCTACTCTACTCCAGAATAGATACAAAAGCCATGTCCATCTTCACTTAGATCACTTCTCTATCAACCGGCCTTTTCGAACTTGAAGACTGCCGTCCTAGAAACCAACCCTAACTTTAGGAAGCATACATATACCAATTCTCAAAACACAAAGACAAACACAAACGACTGAGCAAGCTCTTCAACCCCCTCTAAGTTGGCCTCATGCAGCTCTCCAACCGCATCGCCATGGCCCCAATGACCCGCTTCAGCGTCGACGACGACTACAACCCCCTCCCCTTCGTGAAGGAGTACTACGCCCAGCGTGCCTCCACACTAGGAATCCTCCTCATCTCCGAAACAACCATCATCTTGATGAAGGTCGTCACGAATTTCGATTAGGGAACGGCGCGCCGTTGAGAGTCTATGCCCGTCCATACATGTTCTCTCTGGGTGATTGGGGATTCCAGTACCACCCAGATCACGGTCACGACTTTCAATTCATGATGTCGATGTTGCTATCACCAACTGTTCTCCAAAGGGTGTTATGGATATTAGACACTCCGCTCAACGAGCAGGATGCCCTTTTCTTTCGAAGCAATAGACCGGCCTCGGCCTCGGATGCACTGTTTTTGGTTACATCCATGAATGTTGGGGGACCAAGTTCATCACTTGGCGCCAGAAACCAAGTTCAAAGCCTACGCAGCTGACTGATATCGACAACGAGAGATCTATATTGATAGAAAGGCTATCTACAATCTATTCAAAGCTCAATAAGGTGCCTGCAGAGTATTTCAGCACCAGCCATTGTTGTGCTGATCCAAGCCCTCTGGAATGGGATTCGCAGACCCTGTTCGTGAATGCTGCAATTGAGGGTGGTGAAACATTACCAGTACAACCGGTGTGGATCGTGGAGCTTGATCTCCTATCGGCATTATGAGGTTTGATATGCATGAAGATGAAAATGTGGTATACACATCTGAATCGACCTCAGCTGTGGATCAGGGAAGGCTTACTGTATCGTTATGGGCCCTGATTATTTACTTTTGTATCAAATGTACCTATTCACCGTCTTTATTACTATGCAAATGAAGCCAATCTCGAATGACTGTGAATTTATACAAAAGGCATAAATGACTTGAAAATCGAAGTATTAGAGCGGGGAGCTGCCGTCTTTGTTGATACCATTGAATACCTACTGAGATATACGCCGCCCACATGAGCGGCATAATCATCCAGTCAATCGTGCGAACAAGCTTCTTCTCGCCCACCTCCGTCGCGCTGAGCGTATCCTCAGCGCGAAGGAACTCCAGCGCTGCATCCGCATTACCCTCCTGGATGATCCCATTCTTCACATCAACATCAACGCCATAGTACGATTGCGGATTGGATCGTCTTCTTCGGACAGGACTCGCCATATTTCAAAACTAATCGATTCAATTGCTGTACTGTCTTTGTCTAAAGGGTAGAGAAGCTATCTAAACGCAAAAAAATCCTCACCATTGCCAGTGCGAGCGAAAACGAACCATTTTGACCTCGCCCTTTCCCACTCCACCAGTGCATCCTCAAAAGTAGCATGTTTGACCCTTCCCTGGCCGAGCTAGAGCGTAACCTTGGGTCGTCCAGCGACTGATAACAGCCGCGGCGATGCCTCATCTAGAAGCTTGGTTCTGGGCATGTCGCGCCGTGCGCGGGGAGACGTGGGCTATTCCGCCATTGAGAGGCGTGCATAAACAAGGAGAGGAACGATCCAAGTCATGGTTGGCTGCGGTTATTACCCCTCGCTCAGATATCCAATGCGAGATATCGGATGTTTTTCCAAATGAGTGACAGGCTTAGTTGTTAGGCCTGATGACGAAAGGTTCTGCAGGTTGTCGCTGCAAACCCCGCAGGCGATTCGCGTTTGCTGTCGCTGCGACGTGAGTTGAGTGGACTCTTGCGTCGGCCATGGTGAGTTGGATGACAATAATTTGGAGGTTAGTTGAGATCAATGAGGGCGGAGCTGGATGGTGATGGTAACATAGTTAGATTCTTGGACTGCTAGCCCCCGGAGTAAGCTGGCATGCCTGAGGGGAGAAGGGCGCAGGACCAGCCGGATCAAACCACTTAGATGTGCAATACAGTGGAACGTGCCCGATACATACACTTCTCGTCACTTTGATGCTTTGTGACTTCATCCCAGACCTGTTTTTGAGGCCAAGTTCACTGTAGGATGAGTGACTTCCCGCGCGCGCTGCAAAGAGAGAGGATCATCGCAGGATCCAGAGCTCCACGATTCACCTTTTTTGGGAGCTCTCCAACACTCCTGCAGCTCCAACTCAAGCTCCGAGCTCTATTCTGTTTCCAAGGTAGCTAATGGTATTCTACTTAGCGTCAGGCTCGCCACCGAGCGTATCCAGTTGAAGATGGCGTATTGGCCACTCGTCCAGATTAAACCCCGAGCTTGTCATGCATCTGACCCATCGCATCCAATGCAAACACCGAACACCCCGCATGACACCATTGATCCCAACATTTACACTTACCTGTAATAATTCTGCATTGATTTCCAGTGGCCACAGTCCCCAGCTCAGCTGGTTAGCGGTTGGGGTATATCCGGTGCATCCGCGGGTACGATGGTGGATCCTATGTCAGCAGACAGTGCCAGACGCATCGAATAACCGTGGGAAATCAACCCAGAGTTCCGCTCCGCCGAGCCGAAAACAGACACCATTTTCGGCCTCGGTAACGTCAATGTCATGCCATGCCATGCCATGCCATGCCCAGCGGGGCGAGACGAATCCACGGTTCGCGGGGGTGATTCCCCATGATCCCGGGTCGGGGTCTGGGAAGGGGCGTGATGTAATCTGATATTAGCTGGGGATAATGTTCCCTAGTCAATCAGGTCTACCCCAAGCCCAAACCTGTGACGCCTCCCCATGTTCCCACATTTCTTCCAAGTTTAATGTCCGTTCGATAGTCATTACTGGATCGATGTAATCCGTCGTATCCCGTGCCGAGCAGCCGGATGGGCGTGGCACACGGCACGCAGTTTGTCGCTGTCGCTGACGCGAGTCGCAATCGCTGACGTTCGAGTCGGATCGGCATACGCGGTCGGAGACTGTCCAATGATTCGCCAGGATGGGCTCATCCCCCGCACGGAGGATCGGTCAGATGAGAGCTCAGTGTGGGGAAAGCAAGTATGTAGCTTTATTCAATGTACATTAGTTCTGCCATGCATGTTGATCTTTGCTCGGCGCAGGGCTGAGCTCTTCTCGCACACACATGGCATGAGAATCGGGGGGTCGTGCAGGCGTCGTGCAGACGGGATAATGGATGTGAGGAGAACGGGGGACCAAGGATGGCTGTGAAGCTTGGAGATTCAGAATCGGCTGGCAATTTGCGGACATCCGGGGTGGCGGTCAGGAAAGGCAGGTTTTCTCAGGGCCCAATTATCGAAAGTCAAAGTCAAATACATACCGGATTCGTGATCTTCGTATGGTTCAAGTGTGTGGTGGGTTTGAATAAGAGTTTGGTAGATGAAAATCGTGGGTTCTCCACGTGGGGAGTTCCGCAAGCAGAGTCGCATTTGCGTCATTGTGAGAGTACCTTTATTGACTGTATAACCAACATCAAAGGAATCCGGGGTCGATCTCAGACCGTGCGTGTCTGATTGCGGAGATGAAAGCCTAATGTATGCGCGATCGAGGCCCCTCCATCCTGCAATCCTGCAATCCTGAATCCTGAAATCCTTCAGCCCTGTGCAGAAGTACGTTGAATGCTGTACATACTAGTAAGCACATACTAGGACCTCGGGCACTAGAGTCCGAACCACCGAGCCGGCTAAATACGAGAAACCAAAATAATCCGGCTAAGGTAAAATTTTATTTGAAAAGATCATGCATGCCCGCCCGAATGCTTGTTAAATTCGTGGCAAGCCACTAGGCGTGCGCCAGGTGCTGACTACCTGATGGGTTTAGCGAGCTTACTATAGGCAGTAGTCTGGTGCGCCACACGATGCATGCATCAAATGGTTGTGAAACTCCATCAATCACGACCAGTAGATCTCCGGTGAGAAGGGAGGGGTGGGAAATTGACCAATGGCCGTGCGATGAATCAGTTTCTATTTCGTACATTTTTTAATCTTAATATCCTGTACATAGCTCATACCGCTGGGCTCTGGACTCTGGTTAGCTCTAGTCAGCTCTGGTTAGCTTGGTTAGTTTCTGCAGCAGGCTAACGATTTCAAGAATGGCCGCGGCCGCGGCTGACGGCGTGAATTGGCGGCTTCTGACACGATATTTTCTCCATGGCCGGGTTGGTATTAGCATTAGTATGGCGCGAAACAAATTTGCTTCGCGAGCCTCGTGCTCGTGTTGTGGGTGGGACTGGACTGGAGCATGCGAGAACCAATTCGAGCACCCCTGTTACGGAATGAGCCGTTCTGACACACGGTCGGTGTCGCAATGGAGCCACCGTTTGGGGGTCCTGAGGCGGGCCGAATCCGAAGCGTGTGACAGACAGCCCACCGTGGTAGTTCAACTGGAAGTGAAATTGCAGGTGCAGGTGCAGCTCGACGAATCCACCGAGTCCACAGTCGTGATCTAGTTCCTGCACAAGAGATTTTCGGAATTGGGCTGTTCCCACCGGATGCGCGTCCGGACAATCACGACAATCATGTTGGACCTACAGTACATGGGGAAAGTGTAAGAAAGAGGAAAGGAAAAACAAGACGCTGGCTATGGAGCTGGTTAGCGTGCATCAGGTCCACGCGATCGACACCTGGATGGTGGATGGTGGATGGCACTCGGCCAGTCTGTGAGAGGCATCGCGAACACTGGCACTGGCACTGCCCGGACTGATGGCCAGTCATGGCCTAGTGGCAGGCGCGGGTGATGGTGCGACAAAGCCGGCTGTGTCGTGCAAAGTCTATCATGGATCATCTCAATCTTTGACAGAGGACAACAGGGTCAGTTTAATGAGGATAACCGCTGTCGTTGTCGCGGTCGGATGGGCCGCGAGGGGCCGCGACGTTGGCGCCTCCACGCGATGACGAGCTAGTTCTAGTTCCAGTTCTAGTTCTGCATGGGCGTGGGTAGGCATATTTTGGCGCAGGTGCACCGTGCGATGTGCCGTGTTCCCCCAAAAAAGGGGCAACGGATGGTGGTGATCGTGAGTGCAATTGAAGGGAGGCCATTGGTGGTAATTAGCCCACTGCCAAGATATGAGTAATAATACCGTAAATCCAATACACTCCTCCCCGACAGCTCTGTCTAAGGTAACCTTAGAAACCCTGCCTAGCCCCACTTACCTGAAGATCCTGAACCAGCCAGTTCAACCCAGTTGATCCCACTCATCCAATTAACCCAGTTGGACTCTTCACCTTTCCCCACATTGTTTGCTGTCCCCGGGCTTCTGTTGCCATAACTCCGTGTCCAGTTGAGCTGGACCCATGGCCTTCCGCTGTGCCGTCCACCGTCCCCTCGGATGTATGGCGTTCGCCTCTTGCCTGAGTACTGTACCCTACGTTGCTTGCCCTAGCTAGTCTCCGACGTATCGCAAACAAAAGCACCATGGTCCACGGGCTGGGGCTGGTTGGATGTATATTAGAACCCTCCACCCAGGATCTTCCTTTTTCACCTTCTCGTTCCTCCCTCCTCCTGTTGTTCCACTCTCGAACCCATCCCAATTAACCTCTGTTAGTGTCGGTGGGACTGCTCCTGCGGCTGCACATCATTGCAATTTATTGAATCAGCTCTCCAAGCGGGTCAACAAAGGTATGCCAGTCTCCACTTATTCCCTTTCGTTCCTTTCGTCCTTTCGTCCTTGCGCATGTTATTGTCCATTTCCTTTTTTTTCCGTGCCGGTGACGGGGCCGAGAGTCTTTGAGCCGAGCTTGTTGCTCTTCCCCGGCACGAAGCCAAGAAGTTATATTAGCTTCCTGCCTCCCCTGGCTGTCTTACCTTTTTTTTCCCTCCTGTTCTTCATCTCTATTCCATCCCTTCCAGCAGTGCTGATTGGCTTTGGTTCTGATCGCTTTTCTTCCCTTTTCTGCCCACTTTACCTCAATCCATATAACTGTGTTATATCCAATTGAGCCTTTTCCCCCCGTTCAGCTAGCTGGACTTTTTTTCTCTCTCCAATTCCCCCCCCTCATCACCTTTTTTTTAAATACTCCGAACCCTCTCAATTAATTCGTGTGGATTCCCTCAGAATTTCATACACCATGTCTTCAACTGAACCCACCCACAACGGCGCCCTTGAGAAGGACGTCGGCGCTGCCCCGGCCGGAACTGCCCCCGCCGGAACTGCCCCCATCCAGCCTCAGCTGTCGGCCGAGGAGCACGAGGTTGCTCGCCAGGCCGCTCGCTTTGGTTATGGACCTCTTTCCCACGTCAACCCCGCTGAGTCTCGTCTCCCCGCCTTCGGTGGTGAGTTCCAGCCCGGTCTGTACAAGTCCGTGGAGACCCGCAAGTTCGCCAACCCGGCTCCTCTGGGCCTCTGCGCTTTCGCCCTCACCACTTTCGTGCTGAGTGCCATCAACATGGGTGCCCGTGACCTCACCAAACCCAACATCGTTGTTGGCCTTGCTTTCGGCTACGGTGGTCTGGTTCAGCTGCTTGCCGGCATGTGGTATGTTTTGAAGATCCCGAGCTAGACCCTCTAGCTCCACCCAGACGTGAAAAAAACAATTCGCTAATCCAATTCTCCAGGGAAATGGCTGTCGGTAACACCTTTGGTGCCACTGCTCTCTCCTCGTACGGCGGTTTCTGGATCTCCTTCGCTATCGTCTTGACTCCTGGTGGTTTCCAAATTGAGGATCTCCTCATGGCTGATAAAGATGTCAACTCGTTCCCCGCCTCGCTGGGTATCTTCCTGCTGGGCTGGTTCATCTTTACCACCATCCTGGTCTTCTGCACTCTCCGCTCCACCGTCGCATTCTTCCTGCTCTTCTTCTTCCTGGATCTGACCTTCCTCTTGCTGGGTATTGCCTACCTCTACCACGACGCTGAGGGCACAGCCAACGTCAAGATCCAGAAGGCTGGTGGTCTCTTCGGTTTCCTGGCCGCGTTCGCCGCCTGGTACAATGCTCTGGCTGGTCTCGCCGACGACAGCAACAGCTTCTTCATCATCCCCGTTGCCCACTTCCCTTGGTCTGCTACCGGCCGTGACCGTCGCCAGAAGACCGACCGGGAGCTGGCTTAAACTCATTCCTCGTCTTGTCGGAATGGAGGGATGGTTTATATGCCGTTGCGTTTGTAATGTTTCCTGATACCCCTTGTACCATCCGGGATGCGGTTGAAAAGCGTTGCGCTATCTCCTTTTGTTGGATCTTGGACGGGCGGGTTCTCTGTTGAGGCGTTTGGTCGTCATTGATGGAACCGCTGCTGTCCCGGTGATTTCGGATCGCGTTGCCTTTTTTGCTGCTTCCTGTAGCTTTGCTTCGTCGTTGGTGATCATTGGATTGTCTTCGGGGAAAGCATTTGCACAAATCGTCTCGTGACTCGAGGAGAATTGTCGTTCTTCGTCGGGTTCGAGTATATAATTAGGGGTTCGCTTTGCGTTCCCCCATGTTTCCTTGTTGTACTTAGTCTCCTTGCCTGTCCTCACGTATGTAATAATCGACCGATATGATCAAATCTCTTCTCTCCACGTATCACCTACCTTGTACTTCTTACCTGCCCTGTCCTTAGCCTGTGCCGACCTCGGCTCGAGCCTAATCTTGCCCGATCGTGGGACAGGGCTGTGCCGTGCGGAAGGGAAACGGCTTGGGATCGAATCGTGGTAGCTTTGCTACCATTAATGAGGCCGGTCAAGACAATCAGGAAGGGGAACCCTGGAGTCCTAGTGGGCAGAGAAAGGTTAGTTTCCATTTGTGTTTTTCTTGTGTAGCCGTTTTCTCAGTGTCAATCAGTGAGTACCGTCCCATGCAGACTCAGAGATGATTAGCAATGTGTATCATCAAGAACAGTGAAGTGCATTAGAGAATGCAGGCCAGACAGTAAGCCAAGAACCATCCAACCCCTCCCCAGTCAAAAAAGCAAAGAACGTAAGAGGTAGACCTGGGCGCGGGCAGCTATATGTAGATCAGGTACGGGCGAATCTCTTTAACTATACATAGCTGCCCAAAAACCCGAACGCAACGGCCCGTTCGCCTCGGTTTTAGGAGCACCCAAAATCAAATAGAAGCTGTAGGGGGGAGAAAACCTAGAATTATCAGTTGAGACGCGGGCATTCTCCCGAAGAGGGCGATTTGGTAATTAGATCATTGAGAAGGGGGTAGGAGGCAAGTCTGCTGCAAGAAGGTTAACTCGACTCTAATTTTCAGACACGATAGTGGATGGGGAAACAATTGGATACATACCTAACTGGGTCTGGGCCCAACGGATTCTTAGAAATGGATCTGGGATAAGTGGTAAGGGGTTAGTAGGTTTGGGATTTTGCTCGAGTCGAGACTGAGAGTGAAGAGAAGAGAGGGAAAATAAGGTATTTAGGTAGTCCCTGGAAAAGGATGAAGGGCCTCTTTTGACTGCCAGTGTCAGACTACTAGCTGAAACGAAACATCCACCCTATTCCGTGCCGAATTAACACCGATATCCACCCGGCCAAGACTCGGGATACACTCGGAACTCAGGGGTCGGTGATGGTTCGGGCTGCCGGTGGAACTTGTGCCGAGCTTTCTTTGATTGATTATGGGTCTTCGGCAGGATGTATGCATGATTCATACATGAGCAGTGTCTTCGAGTCTTGCGGCTTCGAGGTGAAGATGCTGTTTTACATGGAATGGTGTTGGGGGAGTGCATGCCTTCGGCTATTGCTCGGGAGGATTCGCCCTACTCCCTCTAATTCCAATTTGAACTAGGCTCGTCTCATCTGGCTAAATGCATGCCCGGTAGGCTGGCTAGCTACCCCTTCATTCGCAGCTAAGAATGGAATATATAGCCCGGTGGATCGCGCGGGTGGGAAGCACTGATTAAACCGTGCTGGTAGCTTTCTCTGGCACTGTGCTACGCTTCGGTTGAATACGACGATGACTTTCTGCAATTGACTGTTTCATTTATCATTATTCGTTGGAAATATTTTGGATGCAGTATATACTAATTGTCGTATCTGCATTCATTCACATGTCATGAGAGGGGGTGGTAAATGGTTGGAGAGTGAGGAGCTTCCACATCGGGAATGAGAGGAGAGAAGAAAAGAGAAGAGAGGAATAAATCACGCAGCCGGCGGATCCGACTGAAGCTGGACCTCCTGCCAGATCTGACGCAGCATTGGCAGGTGGACACGATCGGCGTAGAAAAAGCCCAGAAGGATGGACCGGGCTTCCTGCCAAGATGTCACGTCATGTAGACGGCATGCCGTTGCGAGCTCCGAAACGAAATAGGTGCGTTCAGAGGGCATGACCTGACTACATGCTGCGCCGATGAATAGCAGCCAGATCAAAAGGTCCCGGCAGAGGGCAAAGACGCCGGATGGGATGGTGGTTTCGAGGGCGGCGCGGAGGGCGAGGATGGGTTTTGGTAGTAGTGGTGCGATCATCGGGTAGAAGCTCCAAATGGCGCTGTTGTGGAAACACAAGCAGGCTAGGCGACAACAGCCTTCAATCGAATTATCGCTCT
Source organism: Penicillium sp. G339 (assembly GCA_027569595.1). Taxonomy (NCBI): domain Eukaryota; kingdom Fungi; phylum Ascomycota; class Eurotiomycetes; order Eurotiales; family Aspergillaceae; genus Penicillium; species Penicillium sp. G339. Next base: position 414,336 of record JAPDFJ010000011.1, read on the forward strand.
TTGTTTGACCCGTGGGCGTGTACCGGTCTGAGTGGAGGGAGTACTCCACAGACAGCACTTCGAAATTAAAGTAGTCCTCGACCTCATCGCTGAACTCTTTATATCCGGTGCTTCCTTTGATCCATTCCGCGTACCAGGAGAGTTCGAGGAGGTTATAGATTATTTCGGCAAATGCGTTACTAAAGATACCAGGGATTTTTATTAGAGGCAGTAAGCGGGTTGCGAGCAGAGCGATATCATCATTAGGCGGCACGAGAGAGAATCCCACAGGTCGATTAGACCGGACGAATGGGAAAATGGGCCGTGTCAGTGCCATACAGGCGACTCGAATATCCGTCCTGTATGATATGATTAGCTGGTTAAACCCGATTAGCCTCAGCTCAATGCAGTACTAACCATGATATCTGGAAGCGGATATCGGGCGGAACATCTGCAAAGTTCTTGCGCAGCCCGATCATTTGTCGCAGCCCTGCCAGGTGTATTTTGAGATAATCAGGATTGCCCGATGCGATCTGAACATGTGAGCTTCATGTTTTCTCTTCAATGATTGCCGTGCAACTCACCTCGATCGTCAGAAGAGCGGAAACCGCAGCGATCAGCTCGTCACTCGAAGCCTTGACAGGATCCGACAAGCCTTCATTGACCAACCGAATAGTTTCACCGCGATGATGAAAGGTGTCAACCACCAACGCGCTGCGTGTTTGATTCGGATCTCGAACCGGTAACTCCCCCCGTTGCATAGCCGCATTGGAAGTGGACACACATATTGTCGCATGCAGGACAGCCGGATCACGCCGGATCAGTGCAGCCCAGTGTGCCTGTAATTTGGGCTTGTATCGGGTTTGCAATGGGTGTGCTTCTTGGGTTAGGTCCCAAAGGACTATTCACAAAATGGTTAGTCAATTGACCCAAAATCTGGACAGCCAAAATGTCGGAATAGAGAAAGGAGTAACTAACAAACTTGTAAATGTCGCATCATTCGATCTGTAAGCTGCGTATGCCCAGTATTGAATGGGTCGTGGGAGCCTGATCCCAACACCGACCATATCACTGGTGCCGCCGGTTGATCCTGATAGCCCACCACTCCGTCATTAAACCAAGATTGCTGTGAATTATCTGCGTAATTATCTGCGTAATTATCCGTGTAATATTCATTGCTGCTGGCGGTCACCGGAGTCAATTCTTGCTTGACATCCGCTTCATCGACAAGTTGAGGGCTCTGCGAAGACGGAGACGACGAGGAGAGCGGAGGAGGGGACGGTCCGATCGCTCCGGGGACCGTCTCTGGTGGCTGGAAAGCAAGGTGTTTCCAAGATTTGCCCTTATATCGCTTTGTACTCTCCAGTCGCTTCTTCCTATTGTGTTCCGACATGACATGTGACCGAATCCGCTTCAGCGTCTCCTCCTTCGTTCCCCCGGACGCTGACTCTGGGTCGGTATTGACCCAGAACAACGTCGACTTCCCCGCGGACGCATTGGCAGCCCTGCGAGGCTTCCGGACCTTGGAGGGTGCATTTCGCTCTGTCTTTATCGTCGGGGTTGGAGTCGGACCCGCCTGCGACGGTTGTGGGGCCGACGGTTGAGATACAGGTGCGGCGGAGCTGATCGGCGAGAGCTCTGTTGGGGCGAGGGGGTTAGGTTGGGGGTTCTCGTGGGTGGCGAGCCAGGGTGCAATCGCTGGAGATCGTGATAGCACAGGCAAGGTTTGCTCGTAACCATCGGGGAAGAGTTCCTGATTGTCCATGATACAAGCTCATGCGAAAGCTGCGACTTGGTAGGAGGGAAAGAGGTAGCTCGCTCGCCTGCCTCCGAGACCTGGAATGGAACGGCCGAAATAGAAATGCGGTGGGCTCTTGCTAAGCTCACGGGGTTCGCTAGGAAAATCCACTGGCGAGTGAATTCTTCACACTTCTCATAGCATGTCCGGGTGAAGCATGGCCCCCGGCTGAAGTCGCTAGTGGGTTGTGAGGCTGTGCCCGGTGGGAATTGCTAGAATTGCGCGGGTCAGGGTCCTTAGGGTCGAGGATGAGGAGGTGGTGGTGGTGGAGGGGGAGGAAGATGCGGCGAAGAGGAAGAAGCTGGGGAAGAGGATTAGAGCGAGACAATGACAATGACCGATGCAAAAGGCCGAAAGAAAGTATGCGGAAAGGTTAATAAACGGCTAGGCCCTGTCCCCCCTCAACCTAGTCCTACTGGGTAGTTGCAGACAAGCTGCCTGGGGAAAAAGACATCTCGGACTCGCTTGGGCCCCACTCCATATTCCCGATGGTCTGGTTTGTCTTTCTGCAGGGGTTATCAAATTGAAACAATTATCGAAAGAAATAAGCTCTTGATCGGCCTTGCATAGCCATACTTTATGTAACTCAAGGCCAGAACGGCGCGGGGGGAACTTTCCGTCGGCTTGATGCCGATCGGGTATACCAGCGACTTATTCCCGAAACCATCCCCAGACACAACAGAGGGTAGATACCATTGTTGACCACCCTTTGTTGAGGGACAGCTGAACAGCTTGAGTCTATATGAACTACTAGTAGCTAGCGATAGTATTTATAGTTAATACTATTATCCAGTCTTACAATATCAATTTTCTACAATTTTGTGGAGTTGATGAGACATCGAATGGCTCTTGATGTGTTCATCTAAGGCTCTCAAAAGCTATTTGATCTTCAGATCGGGGCCAAACAAAGTCGAGCTACCATCATTCTGTATTGCAAAGCAATGAGTGGTCTTCTGGGTGTGTCCGTCTGATATGTTGACCTATGAACTTTGCCGTGGTCATCATAATTCATTGTAGAGTCAAAGTCTTGTCGCGATGCTTCACCCGAGGCAGCACTGGCTGAAGTGAGCCAAGCAAGAGAGTGACCAGACACATTAAAGGTGGAAATTTCCAGGTCGGATCGGATAGGAGAGTATTGAAGAAGCGTTTAACATCGTTCTTTTGGCTTAGTTGCCTAGAACAAGATTAGTCAAAGACCAGCTAGACTCAAGCACGGCACCGACACGTTCTCGAGCACCGGAATGCGAGAGGTTTTCGTGCTAGCGGTGTTCGAGGTGAATTGCTCATGAGAGGAGGAGTCGATAGGAATTGGGCCATGCTGCCAATACTCAGAGGTGTACATGAGCTCAAGTCAAGGAGGGGGTAAACAGGACCAGGGTGATTACCATTGATATTTCCTAACCGAGTTAGAAGTAGCTGATCTTGTAGCCATCCAATATCTAGTTAATGTAAAGGATATTGACAAGATCCTGCTGTATAATGAATGCTCAAGTGACAAGTCCATTTTGTGGCATGCCTCTATTGGAGTTGTCATAAAATCGAAGGTTGCGTCAATAGTCTGACTCCCCTACGGTACTACTCGAAATCCGAAAAAGACGCCGCATTATAAATACTACAACAGATAGTAGACTACACTACTCGTGGTAAATTGTGGATTAAATTTGCTTGAGTTTATTGTTCTTCTATCATTGCAGAGCCAAGGTAATGATTATCGCGTCTAGCTCGCAACTCATATATTACGTGCCAGCAGCTCGCGCCGCGAGCCATCAGATGCAATATGAGCTGAGGCAGGCGTCAAAAAGGGAAATTGAAATACGTGAAAGAGAAAGGAGAAGTGAGGAGCCATGGTGGAGACTAGAGACTTTGGTTTTGAAACCACCAGGGCTAGATCATGCCCGGTCGCGGGAAGACAGGGACAGTGTTCAGCTGTTCGAGACCACCCATCGTACCAGCCTGTCCGCTGTTTTGCCAGCCCTGGCCAGTCTGCTGGTTGACAAACTGACTCTGGCGGAAAGGATTGGTACTCCCCGTGGGGGTCGGCTGAAGAGGCTGCAACCCCGTGTTTTGTGGAGGAACGGACGAGCTCCTAGCAAAGGGATTAGTTCCCGTCCGTTGAGGCTGAAGCGTCCGCGGTTGTTGCGGAAGGGGTGGGACCGGTTCGGTCGGAGGAGCATTTTGGTGAGCAACAGATAGACGCTTCGCAAACGGATTCGTACTCTGTCTTTGTAAGGGACTGGCGGGGGGTGCGCCACTTCCCGTGGCGTTGATCATCATCGACTGTCGGAATGGGTTTGTTCCGGTAGTCTGCGGCTGTAGTTGATTTGCTACAGGCTGCTGCTGCTGGGGGAACGAGGAAACACCGTTTTGTGGGCCGGGTGCTAGCTGCGTTTGGTATCCATATTGCTGCGGCTGCGGGGTGTATCCCCCAAAGCCTGCACCAGTGGGAGTGGCCTGGAGCGGTTGGGGCTGTGGCTGTGGCTGTGGCTGTCCAAAGGAATTTCCAGGGGTCTGTTGCTGGAAACCTCCGAATGAGTTCGGTTGGCCATACCCAGTCATTTGAGGTTGTTGTAGCGGCTGCTGCTGCGGGAACCCGGTCTGCTGGGGGTAGAACCCTTGCTGAGGCTGTTGCTGGAAGCCCGTTTGTTGGTACTGTAGCGTATTCTGCTGGGCCATGGGCTGTTGGTTTCCTTCAATCGAATCGAAGAAGTCAATCAGATCTGAGGGTGGTGGCTTCTGCTGCTGGGGTTGCTTGGGTGGGATGGCCGCAGGCTTAGGAGCAGCCGAGGAGGTTGCGGCCGAGGACGGTGCGCCAAAGTCTTTCTTAATTCCTTTCTGGGCTAGGTATTCTCGACGACGTAAGTCGAAGTCCGGGTCGTTCAAGTCATCCTCGAGGAGACGCGCCAGGTCGGTGGAGGCATGCTTAAGCTTCGGGATTTCCAAACGGGTGGCAGACTGGAAATGTCTGGCAACACCCAGGAATTGTACCACTTCTTCGGTCTGTTTGGTGAATGTCTTATAGATGGCCAATGCGCGTTCACTGTCCGGTCGTGACATCTCAAAGTAATGCTCTATCCTTGATATCAGCGACCGGGGTACTCTGGGAGGGAGGGGTTGAATAAGGGTTACCTAGAACATTTATAACACCCTCGTTCATGACCGAGTATAATGTCAGGAGATCGAGGGTTAAGAGGCGAAATGCGGTCAAGCTAATCTCGTTCTCGGGCTCATCCGTCAATAACTATTTGCGTGGTCAGTCAGAGGAAAGTCAAGTCATAGCGGATACCACCTACGTCAGCCTTCAATAGCGCGCGGATCTGTCTTTGCACGAATTCCGTTTCTCTCAAGAGGCCCTTGTCCACACCTAATCGCTTGAGGTGCCCCGGTCCGCTTCGCACGTAATCCGTATGGGTGGCTTCGAACGCTCTTGCGCGCGTGATGAGGTACTCGGCATACCGGCGGATGTTCCGTCCCTGTGATTGTGCTATACCCTTGATTAGCGATTGTGGTTCGCAAACAGAATCCGCTCAAGATTGGGGCTCACCTTCGGAGAAGTTGCTGGGGGCAATCTTCTTGGGGTTGTCGGAGAGATAGGACAAGGCCGCATCCTGCTGGCCCTCTCGAATCAAGAGATGTACAATGATGAGAGCCTTGAAGACGATCGTCCATGCTGAATCGCGAAGTCTGTGTTGTAATGTTCGGAATACCTCTGCAACGCCCGCCTCGCCGGTATGGGTCGCCACCAGGATGGTTTCAACGTATTTGGATTTAGGGGCCGCAAGCTATCGCGCATGAGGACGTTAGTGGTTGTGCATATGTCCAAGTTGAAATCCATGATAGCGACTTACCTTGAGCTTTGTGGCCCCTTTGACCGACTTCTCAAAGTTGGTCATCGTGTTGGGAATGCTGATCGGCGCCCGCTCCCGGTGTGTTTGGGTTCGAGGGAGTAGAGGGATATCCAAGGCCGAGGTTGGGAAAGATGGGGGGAAACCGAAGAGCCTGCTTCAGGAGCCAATTCCTTTGTGGTGGCCGCGTAGGTTCTCAATCATCACCGATGTTATTCATGCGGTGCCTCATTGGGGCATGGCGGTTGCCTGGGGGGAGTTGGGGGGGGGATATAAAGTCGTAGATCGAGCGGAGATAAATGCGAGCGATTCAGGATGACGGATTTGGCGATTGATGAGGGGGAAAGCCCTTGAGGGCGGCGGATAGGGAGGAGGTTGGTCGAGGGGGCGAGTGACAAGGGACAACCCGAACCTTAGTTAGGGTAGCAAGTTGGGCGGAGGGCGGAGCTCACGGGCTGCCGGATCCCCGATTGGGTTTAGCGCCAGTGGCTGCACGAGGACCTGTCATTCTATACTAGTATACTAGTATAATAGTATGCAGTATCAGACTAGGAGTATGAGTTGGATCCATAATGATCTTTTAATTAATGAGTTAAGTTATGTATTAAACGTATATGTAGATAAGTGGTGACCTGAGCTATATACATTCTGAAGTATGTAGTATGTAGTACTAACTAGTAGTTAGTACTAGTAGGTAGGTGTGGAAATATACATCCGAAGTAGTAGTACTTGCAAAACTGCTTCACCTCCATGTAATGCTTTATTTAGACATATTTTCACTTTAGAACCACAGCGGCCATCCCACTATAGAACTAATATCTAGTATGCCCCCGTAACCAAGCAGTCGAAAACCTAGTGTGCAACCTCTAAGGCTGCGGGATACCATCCAAGATGCCGTGTTTTCCCCCCTATCTATTCAAGATAGGCTTTGGAAGTAAGAGAGAGAGAATTTCTATAACCAGAAAGAGTACCATACGTAGCCCGAGTCAAATAGTCAGGAAGGAGGTCGATAAATGGGGATGGTAGGGCAGACAGTCAACTTGAAGTCATTCATTGTGAGAGACGTGGACAACCTCGAGAAGTCCGAGTCTTCCTCCTACCTCAAATACTCCCATCTGTCCAGCCTACATTCACTTTCCTCCCGCCCTCCCTATCCCCCTACCCCCCCATCTTCTCCATTCTCTCATCCTCTCTTTTCAACATCTCATCATCTCCGCTTTCGTCCCCAAGCCCCCTCGCTTTCGTCCTCTACCACCTTTCCTTCTGTCCCATCAATCCAGCCCATTCCCCAATCTGTATTGTGTACCTTTTTGTCCCTGTGCCTTTCTGAGAACTGTGTCAATACTACCTCTCTCTTGATCAAGATGAAGGGATTCAGGACCGACCCTCGGACCGAGATCAAATGGGACAGTCAATCCCGCCAGTTCCTCTGCTGTCTGATGCGCTTTTTTGATTTTTCACCCCGTCATTTCGAGTTTATTTTCTCAGAAATCGCTCGAAACGAACTTGCTGCCAGTGGTTTCAGAGCCCACGGCGATGTATCCTATGACATCTTACGCTTAGAGTGGCTGCAGATGAGAAACGACAATTCTTCCATATGGCACCATGTCCATACCCAGACGAGCTCTAGAAGAGATGGAGAGTGGATGTGGTTTGTTTCTCGCATTGAGAGATCTGCAGTCATGCTGGGAATACCAATCACCAAACGAGAGTGGGATTTGAGCCAGCCATGTGACGGTTTGGAACTTGAACCATTCAACCGGGAGTTGTTTGAATCCATTATCATCGCAGTGAGTCAAGATTGCCTTCTATTCCCATGTACTCTGGTCTTACCCACTGACACATCATCCAGAGCTCCAACCTGAGACGCAGCGAAGTAACTCATCTTGTCCCGTGTACGCCTACTGTCCCATTTACACCCCCTGTCTCATTCACGCCCAGTTCCATGGTCTCGGACCCACTCCCAGTGCAAGAGACTATAGAGGAATTCAACAATGAGCAGTCAGAAACTGGAAGCAATGGGGCTCATGATTCCATCCATACCGAGCCTCTGGTAACGAGTCATGGGAAGGCTTGTATTTTTTGCGAATGGGAAAAGCCAAATCTCTCCCGTTTCGTCTCTGACCCGCCGTCACCATACCTTTTCGCCGAGGACAACAAGCGCACGGGGGCTCCGTCACCTCCATACATAGACGGAACCCCCCAGGTGAACTGCTTTGTGAGCCCGCCAGACCTGGAGTCCTGGAATGAGCAGAGCAACGACTTCTTGGAGTGCCAAAGCAGATCCCTCCATGAGATCAGATCAATGGAGCACCCAGGCCAGTGCTCACCTGAGGAACTTCCACCTCTTTTGTTCCGATGGTCGAATCCGAGTTCACATGGCGTGAATAGTCGAACGTTATTCCTGGCTGGTGCATTTGCCCAAATAGAATCCACCCTAGACGCCTACAAACCGGAAGAGATGCAACGCCAGGATTTCTTAATGGCGTTCAAAAACCACGTCACGAGGGCAAAAATAAAGAGTCCCTTCATTTCTGCGTTCCAGTCTCCGTTGGCGCCGGTTCATAGAGCCCTCCGTTACCAAGAAGGGGCTATTGTCACCGTTATTGACCCGTCAAAGCTGGGAACAAAGCTCTTCAAGGCTTCGCCGCTGGTTGAGATAACGAACACCGGGCTCAAGAATTGGAAGGGATTTGGTGAATACCTGGTATGGGGGGAGATCAAGTCCTCTGCAATTGTGTGCTCATTCAAAATCAGCACACTCGAGGAAATCACAAGGGTGAATCCGCTCATCGGACGATTCTTGCAATTACCGTTGATCCATGGGACCTCGCGCTGCAATGTACATCTGTACCTCAAACTGGCAGAGAATCTCAAATCCTACACCGGATACAAGAGTTCACTGCGACGCCTTATGGAGTTGCTCGAGATTCCCGAAGAGTACCACATACTGATGTGCCATTCCTTCGAGGAGGGGTGGTTGAAGTTCGCAAATTGGAACTACGACGCACCGGTGGACAGATCTCGAAGTGAGTCTTCTGGAATCTACCCAGAGGTTTACCAGGAGGACAGGCAACCATTCGCATTGCCATTCACGCCTGCGAACCGGACCAGAATCCTCGAATCGGAGTCTTCGTCTTCCTACAACCCTTCGAAAAATGACGATGATTCGAAATCGGAGTCGAGCGAAGAGAACAACCAGGGCTCCCAAACCTCCCAGTCCCCCGAGGCACGATGCCCTCGGCATGACACTCCGAGCCCTCCCTATTCAGTAGAGGATGATAGCGATTCGGATGTTTCCATGAAGAATAAACCCCGCCGAAAGTCTGATAAGATTATCTTCAGATCAGACCCGCCTATCCATATCGATTATGCGGGTCGGACGAATGTTGAAAGGACCCCAGACGTATCAGATGGAGAGATGAGCGATGAATGGCCGTCAGAAGGGGAGAACTTCCCAGTTCGAGCGCATGAGAGCCTGAGAGACTCCTAGAAAACACCAACAAGAGAGAGGAAATAGTGTCTACAGTTGAACAATTAATGTACGCAGATAAATGAAAAGAGCATGAATACCACAAAGATAAACGAGTCTCTGCAAGGACGATCCGCAAGTACATGAATATCGATTCTTCTTATCGTATAATGACAGCGGCTTAGGTGGAGCACACTCAAAAAGCTGGATGTGCAAGCATTGAAAAAAAAGATATCGCCCTGAAGGCCCTCAACGTGACCATATCACCAGGGCGGGTTGTACGGTTTCCATGGAAGGAGGATGATGAAATATTTTTGCTTTTTGTGTGGATACACATTCTTCAGCAAGGTATCTGGGACATGGAAACTCGTAAACTATCCCGACCCCCGTACAAGAAATCCCCTAATATCCAGTTTAAACCGCTTCCTTCGCCGTATCCGAGCACCCAATCTCTATCCATCGCTTAGAACTTGGAGAAGGCCTTGACAGCCTTGCCGGTGCGGGGCAGGACACGCAGGACGTTGAAACGGACCTATATGATATGCTAGTTAGAACGCGGCTCAAAAAGAGAGAGATGGTGGAATTGCGAAGTGTAGCAATGTGATTGCGTTTCCAGGGCGGGTGCGAGGAACACAATGCTACCACACTCGCATTTTCGGAAGTGGTCTCAACATACAGTCTTGGACAGAGGACGGCACTGGCCGACAGTAACCCAGTCACCCTCAGAGACACGGAAGGCAGGGGAGACGTGAGCGGAGAGGTTCTTGTGACGCTTCTCGTACCGTTGGTACTTGGGAACGAAGTGGAGATATTCACGGCGAATGACCAGAGTACGGTGCATCTTGGTAGAGACGACGCGGCCAGTCAGGACACGACCGCGGATGGAGACCTGGCCGGTGAAGGGGCACTTCTTGTCTGTTGGAGTTGTTAGCCACAAAATTCGCTGTGTTCCGGTGGTCGGAGGTCTTCAATATGGGGGACTGGTCATTTTTCTCGAGATTGAAATGTGGGCAACTCGAAGACATTGAGAGGAAACAGAGGTCGCCCTGAGGAAGTAGAGATCCCAAAAGAGACTCTTTTGTGTTATCCCCGTTGTTCAACCGCACACTCCGATCCCTGTCTCTGTCTCTTGTCTCTGTCTTCCGGTCGTTGCCCGATTTCCACACATCGAAAATTGACCAGAACTTCGAAGATCTCCTCGCTCCAGACGTAGAATTTATCGCAAGTCGTGCATACCGATGTAGGAGCCCTCGATGGCGGTCTTAGGGGTACGGAAACCCAGACCGACATCCTTGTACCAGCGGCGGCCACCGGCAACCTTGTTGGACTTGGACTTGGACTTCGCGTTAAGGAAGATGTGAGGCTGCTTCTGGAAAGCGCGCTCAGACTGGACGTTCAGCTCGGTCGCCATGGCTGCGGTGTGTTGGTCGACGAGGAAGCGATGGTCGAATTGCGGATGAAAAAGGTTGGCGGGTCTCGTTCGTCGAAGTTCAGAGTCGGCGAGATTCGCATTCGCTAAGTTCGCGGGCGATTGTGTGTGGCCAAGGCGCTAGTCCCCTTTCGGGTTAGCACGGGGCGGGTTAGGGCTTCGCTGACCTGATGCTTTGTTTACTCTCACGTGACCCCGACGCGCCTCGGGAGGGCGTGTAGTTGGGGAGGAAGAGAGAGGGGAATGCGACTAGCTTCATCTTTCCCTTTCCCTCTTCCACGCTATGCTCGGGTGATTTCGCCCTACTGTGTTTGTCGCCAACATGTCTACTCGCGCTGACTCCGGCGCTGCGCGAGTGCGCTCTCGCCGCTCTATTGCTCATGTTCCCCGGTCTAAGATGACGTCTGGTTTGGATAAGGAGAATGCGACAACAGATATCGGCGCAGTGGCCCCATTCGACCGCAACACGAAGCCCGCTATGAAAGATAAGAAGTCCCGAAGTAAGAGTCTAGGACCTGGCGGACTTGATGCTCTGCAGAACTCCAATGGCAATCGACGCAAGGTAGGTAGCTGTTTGTCCGAGCTTCCCCACGCGTGGAGAGAGGTGATGATATTGACTTGACAACTTCACAGTCCACGGCCTCGTTTCCTCTCAAATCGATTCTCAAGCCTACTGTTCCCGTGTCTCCAGTGCGAAACATCCCGTCCTTTGAGGAAACGCGCCGGCGCACCCCGGCTCGTAATGCGCAAAGCCAGGAGTCTAGCTGGGAAGACAGCAGTCAGAACCAGGAAGGACTTCTTATTGACTTTGCGACTCCGCCTCGGCCTGCTGCTGAAGGTGATGACACCGCCAATCCGTTTGATACTTTCAACGCGACAACCGCGATTCGTGAAGAGATGGCGGCTACCAAGGAACGCGATGATAAGGAGCGCCGGGAACGCGATCGTCAGACCATTCTCGAGAAACGTGAGGCGCGGCGGAAGTCCATGGGTAAACATCTTATCGGATGAGAGAATTGAAAATGATTTCGCTGACTCGATCTATACAGCGAACCGTCGCGTATCATTTGCCCCCGAGGCTACATTGCATACCTGGAACGTGGTAGAGATCCCCGACGACTCGACCTCTTCATCCGCGGCAAATTCTACCAGACGCACTTCCAATGCTCCGAACTCACAAGCCCAACCCCGAGCACCCACTCCTGCCAAGCACGCCCCATCGTCCCCGGAAACAGATGCTGGCTCAGACTTGGGTTTCTCCCCTGTTGGCCAGCAAGACCTGGAGCAGATCAGTGGCCGCTCTGGATCTTCAGGCGGCGACGAAGGTCCAGCAGAATTGTTTTCTAGCCCATTCAGCGGAAGCTCAGTCGGAAGTGAAGATACCGGGGCGCAGAGCTTGGGTGAAGCGGAAGATGATGATGGACAATCCTCGGAGTCAGATGATGGCTTTGATGCCGAAAGCACGGCTATGAGTATGGATGACATGACTGCTCAATCCGGCGTTAGTGCCCATTCCGACGTTTCTTCCAGCTCGAGTTCCAGTGCCAGACTGAACGAGGCATTGCGACAGGCTGCAAAGGAAGCCGGCACGCAGGCGATAGACGAAGAAGAAGGGGAGATGTCAATGGAAATTGCGGACCAAGAAATCACCGGCGCATTCCAACCCTGGATCAAGAAGGGTCAAAGAGAGAGTTTCGACTGGTCAGATATCAGTGCCCGACATGATCAAGAAAATGTCGAACCATCAAAGACTGCTTCGGACAGAGATGCTGCCGGGTCAGATGATATGGACGAAGATGAAGATTTGAGCATGGATGTCACGAATGCAATCGGACGTATACTCGGCAAATCGCCTGGTCGTCGACAAAGTACCGTGCGTCGCCAATCCACTGCACAGCAAAGCGAATATGACGATCAAACCATGGAAATGACAAATGTGGTTGGGGGAGGAATTTCAGGACCCAACTCTGTTCAACCTGACGACGACGACAATGAAGATGAAGAAATGACCATGGAATTCACTTCAGCCATTGGAAAGGTCCTCAGCAAAGGGCCGTCTTATGAGCAAGCCGCACAGGTTGCTACGGTCACACCTGATTCGGAGCGCATGGATGAAGCCCGAGACAATGGGTCAGACGACGAGATAGAAATGGACATGACTGGCGCAATTGGTGGGATTTTACCGTCGGGGCTGGGAACTCAGGACAAATCTCAAGCAAAGAGGTTGATGGAGCTCGAAACCGAGTCTGGTCAATTGAACAGCTCTCCCTTCCAAGAAATAGTTCGACAGTCCCCAGCAAAATCCCCAGCAAAATCCCCACTGGCATTACAAGTGGCGGCAGTCGCATCTGAGGGTGGTAGCCCTAGCTTGGCGAGTGTCAAATCTCGGACTTCTCGACGAAGTTCTGTGTTGGAGACATCGAATACTCCAGATTCCAATACTCCGCGCCGTTCTCCACGCAAGTCACCGATCAAGAAAACATCGACACCTCCCAAACAGTCAACGCCTCAGACAAAGCCGGACACTCCAAGCAAGACACCTCCGTCTGCAAATGTATCCTTCCGAAGCGCTTCTCCAAAAAAGCTTTTCCAGTCCGAGATCCAATATTCTGCGGACAAGCGAAAGTCTCTACGTCACAGTATATTCGAACAGAGCGAGAATAGCGGATCGTCGACTCCTCGAGTTGTTTTGCAACCTCGCGAGGGACGCCGTTCATCCGGCTTAGGGATTGACAAAGAAGGGCTTGGGTCTCCCCGTGTAACCGCCCTACTGGACAAACGCCTGTCCCTCGGTGAAAATACCCCACAGTTTGTTCCCCAGGAACGATCGCGAGGTGGTGTGCGTTTTGAAGATCCGCTGAAGATGCAGGCGGATGAAGAACGAGACCGCGAAGAAGAAGAGCTGAGAGAAGACGGGCACATTCAGCCTTCTAATTCCATGAATAGTGACACCAGCTCAAATCTGAGGGACATGATCTCGAGTATGAGTCCGAAGAAGTCCAGAATTGGGAGCCGCAAAAGCCTCCATGTTGGTGCCGCGCGTGGAATCCTTGGCAAGCGCCCAGCTGAACTTGACTTGGACGAAGAAGAAGCTGAGAACTCCCCCAAACGTCTCCGCGGTCATGATGTGAGTCCTGTCAAGGCTGTACGGCTCCCGGCACCATCCTCAGCCAGGAAAGATACAACCAGAAGATCAATTCTTTCGCCTGTCCGTCGGGCTCGCAGCTCTTCGCCGCTCAAGGGTAGCACTACTCCCACCCAGGCGCCACAGAGTGCTTCGAAGAAGGGAATCACTCCTCTGAAGGAAGGGGTTGATTCTCTCCATATTGCTTCAGACCCTCAGCAGCCGGAGCCAGAGGAGGTTGTGGCTCAAGAGACCGAGCCCGAGGTGGAGGCCATTCACCTCCAAGACTTCCTCAATATGACGAATATTCATTTCATGGAACTGACTACCACGAAAAGACGACACACAACTGCGCCTGGAAGTGCCACCAGGCGGCTGAGTAGACGATCCGGAGAGAATATTCCCAAGGCAGGAACGATCACCTTTGGTGACTGCGTGGCTGCTGGACTGTGTACAGTTCCTATGCTGGAATTGTATCAACACGTAAGGTCTTTCCAAACTTCCCAACCCCTGATTTTTTGCTAACTTATGCAGTCCTGCCGTGAATTAAAGTCGTATATCTCTGAAGGCCGTCAAGTCATTCGATCCATTGAAGCCGAAACTTATACCGAAAACCCTCCCCTGTTCAGGGAGTATGTGACCGCCCCGCCGGACATCCGAATGATCATGGACAACCAGTTCCGAAACGTCAAGACCCACGCGCGGTTGTTGAGCAAAGCAACGTGGTATGAGTGGCGTATGAAGTTGCTGGAAGGTCTCAAAGAAGGACTTATCCGTCACGTGGATGACATGAAAGCTGATGATGCATTATTGTCTCAACGTGAGGAACTTCTTAACAACACCGTGCCTCCACTAGTGGAGAAGCAAGCATATCTTGAGGAAGAAGCCGAGAACCTGCGTCAACTCGTTGAAGAAATGGAGAACTGTGACCAGGATGAGCTACGCGGTGCGCGTGACAAGTTGTCAACCGTTGATGATGAAATTGAGGCCAAGAAGCGAGAACTCGAGCAGCTTCAAGCAGAGGTTCAAGGAAAGACAGAGATCATCGAAGCAGGCACCGAGATGCGCGACAAATTTCTGGGTCAAATCCAGGAAGCAGAGCGTATCAAAGAAGAGTGTCGTGGATGGAGTGCTCGCGATATCAGCGAACTAAAGAACTCCGTCCAACGTATCGAGCGCCAAACCGGCTGGTCAATCATCTCTGCTTCTTCCTTGCCAGAATCCTCGGCCAATCCAATGCTAGTCATGTCCTACCGAGGCCAGCTGCAAATCAAATTCCACCCCAGCGCATTCGCGACGAAGAAGTCCAATGACACGGAAAAGACCAACCAACCTCTCGACCTGAGCTCCGTGAAAGGCAAAACAATCTCACCCATTGCATCTCTCGTCCTCCAATCAATGCGCCAACATCTCTCCACAATAACACAATCCAATGTCACCCCTAAACAACTCCTCCGCTTCATCTCCGACGCCTGGGACCGCACAGTCGGCCTAGAAAACGAAGCCCGCTTACTCGAATTCTGTGGCGTCACCCGCCTCACCCTCTCCGAACCAGAGAACTCCTCTCTCTCCCTGCGCGCCCGCTGCACTCTCCTCGGCAATGCAGCCATCGCCTCCACACCTGGCCGTAAAGGCTCCGCGAAGAGTAACAGTGCTAAGCGCATTGACGTGGACTTTAACGTCCGTACGCGCATGAATAGTGACACTGAGGAGGGTAAGGGCAAGGAGATCGGCTCGCTTGATTTCGACATTGATGTCCTCGCCACGAAAATCTATGGCTTCGGCGTTGGGAATAAGTCTGGTTTGTCGGGGAAGGAAATGGAGGGTATTCTCGGCAAGGGACTTTCTGATAATGGTGATGGTGAAGGGGCGCAGCTTGGTAATGGTGTTTGGTGTAAGGCTGTGCGTATGCTTACCGGATCTGCTTTTTGAGTTGAGTTTTATACCTAGGCTAGTTTTTTCTTTTTTTCTTTTCAGGGCGGTGGATCATGGTGATGGGAACGGTTTGGATTGGACATAGGGTGATGGGTGCTAGGAGTTGGGTATTGGGTTTATGGATTTGATTACTTGCGATTCAGCGATCATATCAGTGATTATTTGATTCCTTCTATTTGATATTGAGTCCGTTCCATTGTAGTAACCAGCTTGATCTCGAGATGGTTGAGCCAACTCGTGGGTTTCTAAGGTATGGTTCTCGAAATGTTCTTTTATCTTCGTTATATCCGGTCGAAAACAGAGAACGCTAATAAGACAGTCATGGACGGTCATCATGCGCAGCGCTAAATGCCAGAAGAGAGTAGAGAGTAGAGAGGAGACCAGTATCTAATACCGGGCTTATAAGAGGAGAGGGAAGGAGAGAGATGGGACGGGGACAAATTAAAAAAGGCCCAAAAACCCATTCGGCCACAAATCTTCCATATTCTGATTCTGATTCGGATCCTGGGTCGCAGAGGGAGGGAATGCGTATTCCATACTATCCGTACCGAAGTTAAGTTCCGGATTAGCGGTGGCTGATTGGAGATCATTTTGCTGCGAGGAAATGGAAGGATTATTCAAGAATGATTGGGCGGAGAGGATTGGCATTGGGATTTCCTGGGCTGTGCCTGATGCAGCGAGTGCTTCTGTGGGGAAAAGGCCGGCCCAGAGGTTATCGCCGTATTCCCAGTCTGCTGTTAGGGGCACTTGCCAGGATTCTGGAATCATCGTGCTTTGTGCGCTGGTGCTTGTTTGGGAGTATGGTGATTGCTGGGGCGGGTCCTGTGGAGAGGAATCGGTTGTGGGTTGTTGGGTCCAGGGCATTGGGGTGAAATTGGAGGTCGTGTTCATGGTGTTGAGACTTAGTCCTGTATAGGCTGAGGAGGATTGTTGTTGCTGGTGGTGGTGGTGGTTGGGGAGATTGGTAGTAGTGAAGTCTGTTTCTCCGGGGCTGATGGGTACGACGTAGCCGGAGGAGTTAACAGGTGGTAGACCTTCGATGGATTCCGGGATCCCGAAATCAGCCATGTAGGAGCTGGCTGTTGCGGATGGGTTTGAAGCGCGTGGGGTATCGGATGTGTGGTAGTGGTAGGAGCCTGCAGCATCGGTGTTCATGGATGTTCGGAGGGTTGTTGGACGGTGTCGGGGTTTGGGTTGTGATGTTGAACTTGTGCGAGTGACATGTCGTTTTGCGCTGGGTGAGTTCTCCTCCTGGCCTTTGTCTTCGGGACTTCGTGCCCGTTTCTCGTCCTTGTCGACGACGACCCTGGCAATGCGCTCGAGGTGGGCGCTCATTCTGGTCATGAAGCCGGCGTAGTTGGCGGGTCCGTCACCTGGGACGAGGGTGGCAAAGAAGGTCGCGGCCATGTTGAGGGATTGCAGGTCCTCCCGTACTGACCAGTGTCGAGTGTCTCGGAGGATGTTCGAGAAGATGGTTGCAGCTGCTAGGAACACGTAGTAAAGCAGGGACCTGTATTGGGAAAGATTAGGACAGGGCCAGACTTTTGTGGAACAGCGGGACACTTACCAGATCCATGCAATATCTCCCCACGGCATGTTATTCACCAGTTTCAGTGTATCTCGCGCGGCTGTAACGCAAATAACAGCTGATTTTGACGCTCGCGCTTTGCTAAGAGACTTGAGTTCCTCCGGCTCCTCTCGAGAAGATATTAAGTAGTTGAGAAGAAGAGGTATTCGGTGGATCATGATCAAGGCATTATAATAAACGAAATGAAGACCGATAGACCCAAAGCCGAAGAGAAAATCGGTCTGGGCGACCTTCTGCTTGGGCGTGTCGAACGGATAGTCCTTTTTCCAATTCTCGAGCTCTGCGTGTAGTTCCTTCACTGTTTGATAGATTTCACGGGGCGGCTTGAGCAATGCCTTGGCGGAGTACAGTCGACAGAAAATGCGACTCTTGATTAGTGACATGCGACAAAGCTGGCGGAAGAATGGGATGTTGCTAGCTGCGTCGGGATCGTTTTTCTCTTCCTCCAAATCCTCTGGAAGAGGAACGTCGAAGTCATCGGGGTGTTGAGACGGGGCATTCCCAGCTCTCAGGCAAGTACTAAAAATTGAGCTGTTAGAACCTCGGCGAACTCAAAATCCATTCAACCTCAGGTTAGATTATACCTTTGGTCCACTGTGAAAGCAACCCAGAACACGCGTCGCCTCTGCTCCTGTTCCGCGAGGCTCAAATCGGGCCGGTGAACGTTTCGATGTAAGCCCATCCGCTGACATGATCGCATGGCTGCCGTAATGAACGGCAGTGCAGACTGGGTGCCGGAATTCCCGCGCAGAAAGAAGGCCTGTAATTATTACAGCTTAGAGAGGATTTTCAGCTAACACCCAGGGAAAAAGCTTACCATGCTCAGCAGCGCTTGCACGCTCAGAAGATCAGTCCTTCTTAGAGCCAGCTCTGTAAAAACCGACATGGCATTCTTGAAATACATCCTCGCTCTTTCGCGATCTTTCTCAGGCTTCAAGCTGTTTGAGTAGCGATATTCGTATGCTAGACAGATAATCATATTGATACTGGCCCATCGCGCGGCATCGTCACAGGTTTGCTGTGTATATTGCCATTCGACCATCTTCATGAAAGATCCCTTGTGGAAGATCGGAAACAGCCTATTCGCCGTCCGAAAGAAGTCCTCGATGAGCGAGAACACCTCTGACCGCGGTGGCAGCGGTCGGTAGACTTGAGAGGCGAAGAGATCATGGAAGACATCCGGTCGCCATGTGCTCCATGGGCTATCGTGAATGGAGTCGGTGGAGAGCAGACGCAAGAAACTGACATCGCCTGTCTTACTTTTGATCCACTCGATACCGCCTTTCGAGAGAATTGATAGCGAGGAGGACCGGCCGAAATACCGTGGGTCGTCGCTTTCATGCGTTCGGAATATGGCTGTATCCTCGAGGTCACCACCGCCGGGATATTTGGCCGCTTTGGAGTAATCTTCTGAAGAGGTATTGGACTCGAATGAACGGTGCGATGAGTTACCCAAAGACCCATTGCGTTGGTGATCTACTCCCCAGTAATCATCCGGGGAATCATTACCATAACCATCACTGTCATCAAGCTCGCCTTCGCCATCCTCATCCTCACCCTCATCCAAAAGATCATGCGACATATCGCCTTCAGGCAAGATACCCGCCTTTTTTAGAAGCGTCTCCATACTCTCCAGACGATCCTTCAAAGACCGCACATATTGATCCCTGCAGAAGATTAGTGGGAGGCCAAAATCAAACTACATCACAGGGAAAGGGAAACTTGCCGTTGCTCCTTCTGCTGCGTCTCCGGCACAGGCTGGATACCGGGAAAAACGCATTGCGAGCCACGATGAGTACACTGCACGCAGACGAGGTTTGAGCCATCAAGTTCACATTTCGTCTTCTTCTGATAACACATTTCACAGGCCTGAATGAAGTCATCCCGTTAGCGCGGTCGCCCAAGCTCAAGCTCAAGCCTAAGCGCAGGCTCACACGCCCACGCTCACGCCTACGCCCACGCCATGGGGGCGTGAAATCTCGTAGAACGTACCCTTTGACTTCTTCTCCACCCGGAGGAAGTGTTGTCCATTGCGGGGGTGGAGAAAGTATTCATTCCACCTGGGGTTATGCTATGAGATTGACGCATTGCGTTGTGCATTTCCCGGGGCGTCCGTGAATCATGCCAAGACTTTGTTAGCGGACTGGCGATTCGGGAAAGCCCTTTAGCGCGGGTGTACTAGGCGCTGAGGCTGATGCTGGACCATAAATTGTTATAGATATAGATATAGATATAGATGGAATGGAACGGTGGATTCAGGGTTCGAGGTGAAGACTCGGACTCGTTGCACCCCGCCACGGAGGACGGAGGTTGGCGTTGGGGCTCGGGGTTCGGCCGTGCCGATTCCGATGGCTAGCATACTACTGCATGCTGTATACTATACTCAATGCAAGTACTCAATATCAGTGGTATACAAAGCCATTTATACATATATTATATCTAGAATACAGTTAGCATATTGTATGATGCTCTGCCCTAACCCTGCTATGCCAGCCTCTACTTCTACTATACGTTCTGCTATGTACCAGTAGTAGTACCACAAACTCAAGGTTGTGTATGCAACGTTGATCACACCGGCGAATACTTCACCAATGACCGAACGAGTAATATCAGAAAGCATTTCCATCTGCCAGTCGGATTTCCGTCCAGTCCACCCCATCACAGCGCCCAGATCCCAGATCGCAGCCTGAGCTTGACAAAATGTCAGTGGCCCCCACAAGCACGCGCCAGCTTACAAATGGCTCCCCACAGCAGCCATGAATTAAGCGTGGCATGGATGCGTTCGTTCAACGTCCATCATTCTCTATATGCGCGCAACAACCATGGGAATCATCCTGGCATTAAGATATGGGGCTGGGAATAGCGAAGCTACTCCAATTCCACGGCTACCGCGTTATCACCGTCCCTGAGGCTGGAGGCACCATCTACGATACACTTGACCCAGCATGCCATACTAATCTACATCTACATTAGGAATACACGACACGCTTACGCAGATCAGCGCAGCCACCGTCGAGCCCTACCATCCGATCACGACCTAGTCGTGTAGGGCGACTACAGCCTACATCCTACATCCTCTCCATCATCCCACCCTGCAATGCACTGCACACGCGACAGCCGAACGGATCGCGGGGGGCTGCAGGCAGCCCGAAACAGAATTGGAGAGACGATTGCTAGATGTTAGATGGCATTCGAGCCGAAGCCCGCTCTACGTCTTCGAATTCAATGCGACGACGGCTAAGATCGGGGTGTTGATCCAGAGCCGGGACTACGACGACGATCCCGCGTCTACGTCAATGCGGTCTGGCGCTGGCACTGGCGCTGGTGCCATTCCGAGCATCTTCCCCAACGGTGAAATCATTGGGGTCCCGCGGCACAGCGGGGGGACGGGACGTGGACGAAGCCCAGCGCCGTGGTCTCGAGGGTGGAGAGACTTGCACCGCCTACGTTCAACCGAGTAGCAACCGAATTGCAGATGAAGGTATCTAGTATCGAATTGAATCGGCGCAGTTTTGACGCCGAAGTTATCGTTATCGTTCGTGGCATTGACCAAGGGGTTGACGGCGTTGTCGATCCTGTCCTTCTCAACGGCGGAGCGGGAGGCGGTGGTCGGAACTACTGGCGCATTGGGAGAAGTACTCGGCCGCGACGGATGATTGGGTCGGTTGGGCGGTGGGGGTGAGTGATGAGTCTAAGGCGTATTGTAACGGCGGGAGGAGATGCGTGGAGTTGGGCTGGGGATCGTGAGGTGGGTGGGATGGAGTGGGAGGAATGGAGAATGGAGAGGGAGGGTTTGGCGGTGGCGGAGAGTGGAGGATGGGCCGAGAGGACAAGCTTCACAGTATTACTAGAATACTTACACAGTACTAGAATAGTATGCTAAAATCGTAAAATCGTGAAATCGTAAAATACTAGAGTCCGAACTAGAATCCTAACTACTCTACTTAATACTCCGGCACCGCGTCATCGCCGCGGATAACCTTTGGTAGCGTGGAGGGTGGAGATGCCCATGCCCCTTTTCAGGAAGTGCAGTGTATACAGTGTAACAGTGGACATCTACAGGATACATATTATACGTCAATAGAATGTATTCTTATGTCTTCTATACTCTCTCTATATACGACCAGTATAGATCCTATCGTATATACCTGCGATATACTACCAGTGTAGACTGTATACTGCACACTATATACACTGCACTGCACTGCACTGCACTGTTCTTCCCCCGGCGGTCAACGGGCCCACGATGTCGTGATTTCCGCCATCTATCAGATCATCGACTAGCAGATCTCCTGCGCCCGCCATCGTCACGTCTTTGCCTTTTGCCTTTTCCCCTCGGCTTCTCCCCCTTGTTACTTGGCCCGATCGCCTCCTCCATCCTGTCACCTCGTTCCTGATTCGTGGTCAACGTGGCGCGTTATGCGGGCTATGGGGTAGTTCCAGTCCTGTCCAGTCCAGTCCACCAGTCCAGTCCTCTCGACTCAACTCAATCATTCAAGTTGTACCTTGTCACCAACTTCTTCTCTGCACGGCACTACTGCTCTCCTCTCCTCTCTCTGCTCTGCTGATCTGGAGTCAAGCCCTAAGGCCTTCCCACACTCTCTCTCCCTCTCCTCCCTCCTCCCTCCTCTCCCCTTCTCTACAATCACATCCACATCCCCTCCTTACCATGCCGGACGATCAACCTCGTCCTGGTGGTCCTGGCTTCGACAAGATCGAAAATTTCAACTTCCTCTTGTCGCGCACCGATCCCGCAGCCAAGGGCCGACACTATTCCTTCGACGCGGATACTGGGCTGGTCCCGTTCGCCAACGTGAACATGGATTACGACCAGACGGAGGGCATGGGCGGTCTGTCCGTCTCCTCCTACGACAGTATTGACGATGATCGCTCCCTCGATTTGAGGGGGTATCCCTACCACGGTATGTTCTCATTTTATTCATTTTCTATAATCTTTGCATTTTGCATTTTGCATTTTTATTTGGCCATTTTCATCATTTTTATGCTTTGGATGGCTGTTGCCAGAGGTTGCATCTCTTGCGCCATCGCCCGGCTGGATGGTTCGTGCTGGGCTGGGCGCGCTTCTCGGTCGGCTTTTCTGCATCTCAAGTCTTATTTTGAATCCCATTCTGCGTATTCTCTGTGTCTGTCTGTGTCTGCGCCTGCTCGCTGCTCGCTACGGTTCGCTGCTCGCCTGCTCGCTGTTCGCCGTTCGGTGTCTCCTGGCTCTGGCGACGTGGCTCGGCCGAGGCTACGGCAAGTCCAAGCCTAACGGTCACGGTCTCAACCGCAACCTCGACGTCAACAAACGGCCAAGCCAACAGCCAGCCCTGCACGATCGCACGATCTACCCCAGACCTGGTGCTGGTCCAATTTTGGGTTTGCCAGCTCGTGCTGAGCATTGAGCATTGAGCATTCAGACTCAGCCGGGATCACCACAGCTAGCGAGCACGCAATCCCGCATGCAAATGACACGCGCAGCGTCATGGCTGTTGCTGGCTGCTGGCTGCTGCTGGCTGCTACTTGCTGGCTGCTGGCTGCAGTGAACCCTTCTTCCCCCATTTCTAGCCTATTCGCGGGATGACCCTGGCTCTATTTTCACCTCATGTTCTCTCCATCTTCACCTCCATTTCCCCCTTTTCTTTCCTCTCTATCATCTATCATCTATCATTTCCTCCCTCCTCCCTCCACTGCTGCCTCCCACCATGTCCTCATCTCGAGGGCTTCGTCGAACAGACCGCTTACTCCCTCCAGCTCCTACCGGCGACAAGTCAATCAACTACTCTCTTCCCGACCACATGTTGCCCTATTCGGCTCATTCCATCTACCCACCTGTTCCCTTTGCGCCCGATGAACTCGGCCACGCTCCGGGTCAGTTGACCCCCTCGGATGTCTCTTCGTCCATCTCTCCGCCCAACGGCGCTATGGGCAACACCAAGTACTCCACCTCCATCCCCGGGGACCGCATCGCGGCCGCCCTGGGCCAGGAGGAAGGCATGCGCGGTGCCGCTGAAGAAGACCGCCGCCGCCGTAATACGGCGGCCTCGGCTCGCTTCCGCATGAAAAAGAAACAGCGCGAGCAGGTCCTCGAGCGTACTGTCCGTGAAACTACGGAGAAAAATGCTTCCCTTGAGGCTCGTGTTGCTCAGCTTGAGATGGAGAATCGTTGGTTGAAGAATCTTCTTACTGAGAAGCATGATGCGACCTCTTCGCGTATGCCGGCGCCGCCGTCGGATAGTTCTGCTCTGGAAAATCCTAAAACTGGGAGTGCGCGCGGCGGCCAAAAACATATTCAACCCAAAAAGAAGGGCGTTGGCACTGATGAGTGAGGCTCAAAATGAAAGCTAGCGTCGTTCTTTTTCTTTCGTGCCCTATCCTGCGTTTGTTTTGCCTTTTCCTTTCTTTTCTGGTTGTCTTTACGAACTGCTCGTCCGTTCCCTGCGTTCATGTATCATCTTCTTCCCGCCGTCGCAAATGACGGCTTCTGTTTTACCTATTTGCTCGGCTCCCTCCATCCTTCATTTCCACCCTGGATGGAGCGGAACATGACGATGTCACGACCTTTCTCCAATTCTCGTTCTCCACCCGGCCCTTGCCGACCGTGGCTTCTGCGATTCTCAGGGATGGTCCTGTTGTGCTTGGATTCGGAATCTTCCTTCTTTGATCCCCTTTTTCTCCCTCCTCTCTCTCCCCCGCTCCTATCCCCGGGCTTCCTGTCTCTATTTATCTATCTCTCTCCTCTGCCCGGGCCCTTGCTCTATCTCTGGAATCCCATACGGAATACTATAGGATCGCATCGCGTCTCGTTTCTTTTCTCTTGTTGTGGATTCGTCCGGCATACCCTGTCCACTGGATAGGTGACGATTAGATGCGGTGGTGTGGTGTGGTGTGGTGTTGTGTTTCTCTTGCTCTTGCTGATGCTGTTGCTTGACTAAGTTTTGAGTCGGTACGGATGGCTATGGCTATGGATTTGCGTTGTTTCTTTGCGGGATCATCTTTCTTTCCTTTCCTTGCTCCGTCTCTATGGGTTGGATTCGCAGTTTGCATACATAAATGATTGCTCTGGACCGGTGTGTCCCTCGACAGTACTCCTCGTAACTGACCCGAACTCGAACCCCAAGCCCCATGTCCCCCCTTGTATCTCAGGACCGGACCGAAGTAGGTGAAGTATGCGTATAAACACTGCGACTTCTTGAACACCATATACTATACTAAAGTAAACTAAACTACTCGACACTATACTCGAACCACTTGAGGCTATCTATACTATAGGACCGAATCAATTAAACAAATTCATTAACACCTAGTTGATTACCCATCCATCAAACAAAAAGCCCAACACAATATGGTATTACAATAAGAAAGTGCACATTGAAAAAAAAGAAAAACCAAAAACCAAAACCAGAGGAATCATTAGGCACCCGGTTCGTATTCCGGCCATGAGTGACGCCATCTCCAGTCTGGAAGAGGCAATTACACCTTGAACCTGGCTAGTGGCTGCGATCGAAGATCGTAAGAGAGCGAAGCACGACCGAGGTCATTGGAAAAAAAGGATCAGGGAAGAACCCAATTGGACTCTTTTGACCCTGACCCACACCTACACCCACACCCACCCAAAGTAGGCCGGGGCTGAACGAGCACGAGCCATGGATGCTGCGTCACGACATCATGTGGAGGTGCACGTAACGAGGGGAGAGCGGGGGGCGTGCCCGTTACTTTCGAGAGTATTGTGATAGGTTCGACAATTGCGTGACCACTTTAACCCTGGACGGCCCCGGTGATGTATCCGTGGATGGACAAGGAGCACAAACAGGTACAATTTTGGTTTAGTCTGGACCTGATATGCGGCTGTAGCGGCAGCTGCATTACCCACCTCGATCTTGTATATCTTCCGAAGCGGGTAAAGGCAGGTATGACCATCCTTTCCACGGATCACGATGATACCAGTTGGATGGTAGGATGGTGGAAAGAGAGTGTGGAGGGATGTGAGTGAGGCACCGACATGAGCACAAACGAAGCCCTCAGATTCGTGAAAAAGTGGACGACGAGGAGAGGGAAAAAAAGAAAGAAAAAGAGACAAAAAAAAAAAGATACAAGAACTGGTCGAATTGAGCAGAAATAACGCATTAACACCAATTGGCAGAACAGAAGAGAAGAGAATACTTCTGATCACGTCACCTAGGCTGCGATGGGCTCCTCCCGCTCCTCTTCACGTCCTCGTGCCTCGCCCTCAACACTGACGCCATCCTCATCCACATAGCTGGGGTGCTCGTCGGCCGGCAGCCAGGAGTCACGATCTCTAGTCATAGGCTGGTCCTGAGTAGAGAGGTCGACTCCCTCGCGACTCTTAATGGTATTGCGATGGCGCTGGGAGAGGGTGCGAGAGCGCTGCGACAGGCCGGACTTGACAACCGCCTTGGAAGTAACCCAGTTAGTGAGCGCATCCTCACAGTCCTGGATAATGGCCTTGCTGGCATCGTAGCCGTCATAGGCATGGCGCGTCTCGCCGGGTGTCACGGGAGTGTCGTCGATCAGGTCTAGCAGATGTTTACCGTAGCCGGCGATGATGGCTACCTTCTCGCAGTGTTCGCGGAGGGCGTCAAATTGGTACTGGAATGCTGCCTTGACCTTCTCACGGGTGATGTTTGACAGTTGCGCTTCGGCGACGAGGGATTCGGCCTCAGCGCGGACGAGCTCTTGCTCTAGGACGACGATGCGTGGCGAGTTGGGGTCCTTGTACTTCAGCTTGGCGATCTCGTCGGTGATCTTTTGCTTGCCTGGGTCTTGTTAGCTTGCGTCGGCCTATGATGTAGGGCGCTCGCTGTCTTACGGTCTCGGCTGGGCTGTACGGAGGCCTCGATGTTGCGGATGCTCTTAATGGTCACGCGGTACTGGTCGTAGCGGTCGACGAATTGATCTTCCAGCTCGCCGATCTCGTAGACCAGGACTCCGAGCTTGTCGGTGACATCCGAAACGTCCTCGTCACAAGCCTCGCCCCAGATGGACAATTGTTGCTAGCGATCAGGTCAGCATTCCAATCCACCGGCAATCGATACCCCATGCTAATCGATGACCTATGATCGATGATTGACATACAGCGACTTCCATGCGCTCGCGCGCGACAAGCTCCATACTGCGCATAACGTTCTTCTCCATCTTGACCAGCTGCGACAGCTTGCGGGCGAGATCGGGGCCGAAAGCGCCGGCGGCGTTTTTACGGAAGGCATGGCCTGTCGCGAGAGTGTTAGCTATCAGGGATGGCGCATTGGGATTGATCCCTCCGTTTCTTGCTGCCGAGACCTGCGCAATTCGTCTGGGGAGCTGCGAACTGGGGTGGAAAGCTGGGGATCTCGGCCTGATCAGGCAGCATCCGGCTTCGTCCCCGTGAGCAGCGGTCCGGTCGCACAAGAGCGAATGCGCGAGGTCGCAAGCAGGAACCACGAGAGGAATCGCATCTCACTCACCGATGCCACCCTTTCCGAGCCATCGGTTGGATTTGGTGGTGGACAATGGGGGTGGGGGGTTCTCGACCTGGGCGGCGGTCGGAGCGCGCGACTGGCGCATGGAATAAGTGCGATGCATGGCGGTGGTGGTTGAATCGGGATCGGTTAGGTAGGAGGGAAGATTGGAGGAAGACAGAAAAGTGAAGGACCTGCAGTGGAGGAGGTTAAAGGTCGTGTCTAGGGTCCCAAGGGCAAAGGAGGCCTTGCGCAGTAGTGACGTGAGCTAAAAGAAAAGGAGCGGGACTCACCTCGACGGAGCAGGCGGAAATAAAGCTGCAACCGGAGAGATTGACACAGGGGTTCAGGAGGGCAAGCTTCACTTGATGGGAGAAAAAGTGGTGATTCTGCAGGCGTGGAGAGTGGGTTATAGCTGGTGGATTGGACTGAGTACCTGGTGACGTCGACAAGTCCTTTCTCGATAGGAGAGAGTGGCCCAGAAGAGGAATTAACTAGTGGTTGCTCCGGAGAAGGCGGATCATCTGCGCCCCCAAACCACTAACGCCCGCACTAGAAACCCTTCCTATTGGACCTGCTGCTCGTTGAGCACTTCCAATGGTTCGGTCGGGGGTAGCTAAGCTCGATCCACTGATAGTTTGCAGTTTGTATCTCCAGTTTGCAATTTTGCGCCTTCAAGATCGCCGACGTCATCGAATCCGCTGATGTCATCGACGTTGCTCACGGCTGTTCCTACAGCCAAATCAACCATGTCATCAGTCACGACGATACAACGCTGAGTGCATTGGGTCAGGGTCGGTTCCTGTCATCGATTTACATTTAGATCTGGTGTGGAATGCCAGATCAGTGGAGCGGTTAGCCGCAAACCACCCGTTCGGGTCATCTACATGGCGACTTACTCGAAGGAGTGGCCCGAGACGAACGCCTGTCAATCTGTCAATCCTTGTCAATCCCCCGGATTGATGTGCATCTGCCTAACTTGGACTATGCTAGTCTGCTATCTGCTACATACATATACATATACACTCTCAAGTCCTCAAGTCCCGTTGGTTTTACGTTTCTTCCTGCCCTGGCCCTTGCTCATGCTGGAGGCCCGCTTGCCGGTGCTCGTGGCATTCTCGGCCTCGCCACTTCCAGTGGGCTCTCCAGGGGAGTCCCCAGTAGGCTCGCTGCTGCGAGATGCTCCCCCTGTTTTTGTCTGACTCTGCGCTTCTTGCTGCAGTCGCCCAAATGCTTTTTCCATCCGACTCGGTCCACGACCACGCACCCGGGGCGCAAAGGCCCCAGCACCCTGTGGACCCGCCATGAACTGCGTAATATTCGACTGAGTGCCTTCTTGCTCGCGCCGATTCATATCGCGAATGACCGGCACTAGAACCTCGTCCGTGCGCTCCGTACTCCAGCCGATCGTCGCCATGAGGAAGTTCCGTAGTCCATTTAGGTCCGGTACTCCCCACTGGAAGGGCGACGGGTCGGCATCGACTTCGGGCTCGAGGTACGCCTCATCCACCCGATGATCGGGGAATGCGGGAGGGAGGAAGATCTTGGACGCCTTTTTTCGGAACTTCTTCCGGAAGGCAAGATGGGCATCGTCGGGCTTATTCACGCCCATCTGGACCTGCGACCACCAATCACGAAATTCTTCCAGGTTGGAAAACTCGGTGATAATCTCCAACGCGCTGACGGGGCCAATACCGGGGATACCCTCGGTGTAATCACTGCCTAGTAGGTGCGCGAAGCTAATGAGTTTTCGTCGGTGGAGGGCGTACTCCTTCTCCAAATCGGAGGTTAGATAGCATTCCACGAACTTGCTCTGGTTGAACATATTCTTGTAGACCCGGTTTCCACCGAAGAGGAAGATATCGCTATCGTCAGTGACGATTCCATCTACAAGCCCTAGGTTGACGAGCTTCGCACACTGCGCTTCAGCCTCCATAGGCGCGGTGATGTATGGAAGCCCAAATAGTCGCAGTAATTGCTGGCACTCGTTGATCATGATTTGGGTCACCTCATCTGCATCACGCTGGTCCTTACGATGTTGATTGCGTAGTTGCTTGAGTTCCTGTTCATAATCAGCTGCGTCCTGGACGGGCGCGGCCGAGTTCAGAACTTGGGCAAATCGGACGTGTTCTTCCCCCTCGGCCGCAAGCTGCCGAAGAAGATCTTCATCTTCAGGGTCGCTGTATTCGCCATAATCATCCTCCACCACAGGCATGGGTTGGGTTGGCTCTTGAGGCTCAGGATGCTGGTTGGAAACAACAGTAATTTCCGGGGCAGGGGCAGGCGCAGCAGGTGCAGAGACCGGTTGGGGTGCTGGCAACACATCCTCGAACTCGGGTTCGAGAATAGATTCGTCGACGGCTCCCACAGTTGGGACATCTGTCACTTGGGTTAGACTGTTCAACGGTCCGGCCACAGCCTCGGCGTCAGTCTTTCCCACCAACGGTTCAGACATTGACTTTTCTTCGGCGCTCTTCAGTTTTTCAACCGGTGTGATCTCCAAATGTGCTTTTGACACAGGCTCTTCCTGTTCCGATTCGTCCGCGTCTATCTGAATGACTTCCTTCGTATCCGACATGTCATCAACATCGATGACTTCTGGCGATCGGCGGTTGGAAAGGAATAGATGATCGGATTCATATTTATCGCCATGATCTTTATCCGTAGCCTCCTCTTGTCTGTGATCGAAAATAAATTCCTCATTTAAGCGCTCGCCAACAAACCAAGGGGGTAGCGGCTCCTTCAGTTTCTTTGCCTTGTCGGCTTCCGTTACGAATCCGCCTGCATTTTCGTCAAGCTCCTTCGCTTGGTCGGCTGTCTTAGAGGTCTTGCTGAGCTGAATAGACTCGAACGGCAGAGGACCACTGAATGGATTTTGTGGACGCAGACGAGGCTTGTCTTTGGCAACCTTTGTCTGTGCCACAGCGGCTGCGAAATCCATTCCATCATCGTCGTCGTCGCTTTCAATTGGTAGATCCATTGCAAGCGCGGGAGGTGCTGTTGAGGTGACCGGTCGGTTTATTGGAATGTCAGGCATATCTTCATCGCGTTGCTCGTCCGGTTGTAGCGAGAGTGCAATTGCTTCTTTGAGTTCATCTTCTTCATCTTCGAATAAGTCAGTGTCCTGTCGGGGAATCAAATCATCGTCGCCTTGGACAAAAAGAGCATCATCCTCAGCCTCGGCTCGTGCCTGTTCGGCCGCAGATCGCTGTGACTCCCACAGTGCCCTCTGCATGTGGGACTCTTCTTGAGCTTGCCCAAGAGATTGGTCAAAAGCGCCTTCCTGTAAGAAGGGAAGTTTGGGAAGCCTATTTAGACCTTCAATCGGGACATCCTCGAACTCATCTTCGTCCGACATGTCATCGGATCCCGACAAAAACTCCGGTTGGCCATATTTATCAATATCAATGGGTTTGTCCTCATGCCCTTCGTCCTTGTTCCCAACGACACCAAGTACCCAGCCGCCTTCGTGCTGACTGTCTTTGACTAGAACATATTCTCTGCCACGCTCTCCGGCAATGCGCTGGCCAGAGTTATAGAATGCCTCTTCGCCATTCATGCCGTTTATATTCATTAATCTCTGGGTCAAATCGTTGCGCTCTTTTACTCGTTCAATTTGAAACCTCGAGAAGTCCATGCGGTTTGGAAACATGGTATCAAGCTGCTCCTTCGAATAGCCCATTCGCAGTCGACTCCTGAGTCGTGCCGCATTTAAGATGTTATAGCGATCGGTGGCCGGGAGACTGAGAAAAAACTGACTATCGAAGTCGATTTTGGAGAAATCATAAAGATTGATATCCTGGCCCTGATGGAAATGCCTCGCATATTCTTCCAGTTCTTCTTGTGACATAATACGGGGATCATTCGGGGCACCCATATCTTCCAGAGAGACATCAAGATTTGGTAGATGGTAAGCGTCTTTCTTCTTAAACTTGCGGGCCTGCTGCCTCTCTTTCTCATTCATCAAAGCTTCATCTGCGTAGACAGGCGCTTCGGTGACCTGTTCCTCCTCTTCTTGCCGGCGTTTCTTTTCTCGGCGCCGTGTTTCGGCTTCTTCCTCGGCGCTACGCTGCATCTGCACGGCGAGAAGCTTTCCGGCTGTCCGGGTGGCATCTTCTCGACGACCTTCCCGCCTCTTCTTTCGACCTGCGATGGTTTGTCGCTTGAGAACCGGGGCTCCACCATCGAAGACGAAGACGGGTCGAATCCCAAAGTATAATAACTTGCATATTCGGCGGAAGAAACCGACGACGTGGGAATTGCGCAGTGCATTTCCTTCCTTATCGCGCACTGCCTTGAGGAATTGGTAGATCCAGATAGACGCGTCGACGGCCAATCGCTTCTTGTTGAGTGTTTCGAGCTTAATGGGTCGAGCACAAGGCTGCACTACGGTCCAAAGACCGGTGACACCCATTGTGATTCAGAATATAGAGTCATTCGATCCCGAGCTTACCTGCTGAGCGACGGAAGTGAGCAAAGTGAAGCGAGAGTGATTTATGTTCCATATCGACGGGGCCAAGGACATCGGGAATCCACGCTGCGGTCATCGTGTTGGACGCGAAGTCACGTGGGAAATAAGACCACTCTGGGACTAGTGCGGGACAACGAGGGTGACATAATATTATCGCTGACATAATATTTTCTGGATGGCAGGCGCAATTTTGGCGGCGCCTTCCTGTTTAGTCGGCTTTGATCACGTTTCGCCGGGGAAGAAAGCAGCGTTGGATGCTTCATGTTCTTCACACGCTGGAACCATGTCGGAGCTAATGGGAAAGTCGCCGTCTCTCGAGGTGGGCATCCCCGAATATTCAATTCATTCTACATGAAATTGCCCCGCTGACTTGAATTGCAGCATGTGGATGTTTGTGTCCCAATTACAGCGCTGAAAACGTTTGAATGGGGCCAGAAATTGTTCGTCTTTCAAGGTCAGGGTCCATTCTTTCGAGTCATCGATGACCAAACGGGAGATGTTGTTGCTCAAATCCAGGGCTTCAAGAGAAATAACCTGCATGGGTTCATTCCTCTCCCTCAATATGAAGACGATCGTCTTCAGGTGATCATCTGGGGTGGCCCATCAGTTCGAGTTATTGACCTTGTCTTTGATCTCGGTTCCAAGAACGCAATTGTTCTGTCCACAAGCACCTCCGAGCTTCTTGCCCCGGATTGGATCTTGAATGGGTGTGCTGCAGTCCCAGATAGTTCTGATTCGGCATATCTGATTACTGCAAACAATGCACTGCTAAGTGTAAATCTTGTGATAGGTGCATCCTGTCATTATGGAGCATCGATTTGCCTGCATCAATTGACAACAAGCGTCAAATCTATTTTGTATACCGGAGATTTGACTGCGCTTTCCGCCTCTCATGTCCTGATTGTGTCCGGTACTGCCTTCGGAGAGATCATTGTCTGGTCTTGCTTTATCAATGGCCACAATTCATCAAAACCAGAAGCGACTGGTTCTATCCACCACTTCTTCACCGGGCACGAAGGGTCAATATACGGCGTGCGACTTTCACCTAAGATTCAATCTTTGAATGATGGTCAGTCCGGTCGTCTCTTAGCAAGCTGCAGCGATGACCGAACCATCCGTATCTGGGATATATCGGATTGTGAGAACAAATCTGTCGAAGATCACTCCGCGTACTCCACAGATGGCTTCGAGCTTCGAAGTACTGGATTCGGAAGCACTGCTACGGAACATTCTGAAGTTGGGTCCGAATCATGTGTCGCGAAAGCTTATGGCCACGCAGCTCGCATCTGGGCAGTGAATTTCCGATCAATCAGGGACGAATCCCCAAACAAGATCGGCCTAGTAACCCGTGGCGAGGACTGCGCCTGTTTACAGTGGGACCTCGACTGGGAGACATCGTCCCCTGGAAGCACAAAATACCAGCTTCGTCAAATATCCTCAATGCATCCCCATTCTGGTAAACACATCTGGTCCCTGGATCTTTGCAGCCAGGGCGAGGAAACCGTGGTGTTTACTGGAGGCGCCGACGGTGCATTAAAAAGCCATAGGATCAGAGAAAGAAACGACTTCAAGAAGCCTGATCCTCCGGTTAATTCGAAGCTAGCAAGACTCCATGGCCCCAAGAACTTTGCTTTGGTTGCTCCGAGTTGCGTTCTTTGTTGCTCGGTCCGCAGCGAGCTTCAGCTTGGACTTGTGGGTCTAGGAGATTATGCGGAAATCAAATGGGAGAATCTGTGCGTCCTGGAAGATCTGTCCGCTTTTGTTGCCATGGCAGGTCTTCCTAAACTAGGATTGGCTTTGATAGGCAATGCCAAGGGCCTGGTTCGAATATACGACCATGACACGAAGTCGTTCCGAGATCTGGTTAATTTAGGCGAGCGAGCTCTGACATTTTTCTTTGTCGGGTCTTCCGTACACTCTGGGTCGTTTTCATTTGTTGTGGGGTATCTAAAGGATGAAAAAGCGACAATGGTGACTGTGGATGAGTGGAAAACTGCTAGCCCACGAGTTGAAACCACCACCTTTGCACTGCCGAAGCACCCGTTTGAAGTATCCTCTGCAGCAACGACGCATGATGGCCAATATCTACTTCTTGGATCCAAACTTGGCGGATTGGCGGTATACAGAGTTGCGGGTCTCAGTTTGACCTCGGGGCCTCTTGTGCTGGATCGACGGGCGCATGGTAAGGAAGGTACTCACCATATCCAGGCGCTGCCAGCAGCAAATGGAGAGCAAAGTCAACCCTTTCAGTATATTCTGACTTGTGGGCGTGATGGCAACTATTGTGTTCATGAGATCAAGGCTAGCGGAAACGGGGACGACAATCCATCCTTTGAAACTCTGCATCGGAGCTCCTCGGCACTTGGAAGTCATTTGCAAGGGGCATACTTTGATGAAGCCACAGGGGATCTCATGATATACGGCTTCAAAGGACAAACATTCGTCCTTCGAAACGAGTCTAAGCAGGCTGATATCGAACACATTG
The DNA here is from genome assembly GCA_027569595.1 of Penicillium sp. G339. Taxonomy (NCBI): domain Eukaryota; kingdom Fungi; phylum Ascomycota; class Eurotiomycetes; order Eurotiales; family Aspergillaceae; genus Penicillium; species Penicillium sp. G339. The sequence goes on from JAPDFJ010000011.1 coordinate 447,917, forward strand.
CCTCTGGAGGTTTCCGCCGGACCTGGGGCTTCCACCCCGGCATCAAGGGAAGTGGCGAGGCTCTTTTTGTGTACCAAGAAGGAGCTCAGATACTCGCAGTTCGGATTCAGACGAATCGCAAACGCTCTGTTCGGGCTGGCACCCATGGACGGGAAATCAAGTCTTTGGATTGCAGAGGTCCTCATCGGGCAAAGCCATTGCTTTTCGCTACCGGAGCAGAGGACACCACCTTGCGCATCATGTCAACATCAAATGATGCTAACAAAGCACCTTGGGGATCATTCAAAACTAATCTAATTCTGAAAACGCACAATAGTGGAATTCAGCAAGTGACCTGGTCCAAAAATGGACAATATCTTTTTACTAGCGCTGCTGATGAAGATCTTCTTGTCTGGAAAATTGGTTCGCTTCCTTCTTTTGGCATCACGTCTGTTCTATTTGCTACTTGCCCAAAGACTGAAGTGAATTCGGAACTCCGTATCACCAGTTTTGACATGGTGGAAGTGGAGGAATCTGGCTCTGAAGAGGGCTACCTCCTGTGTTTGACCCTTTCCAACTCGAGAATAAGGGTCAGTAATCCCGCTCGCGAATATTATGAAGGGATACTAAAAAATGCATAGATATTCCATTTCTCTCCAAATGAGGGTGGCCGCTTCACCCAGTTGGCTCAAGGGCAGTATATGACGAACTGCTTGACCCAAGCCCGCATTTTGGTAAAAGACTCTTCAGTCAGTCTTATTACCGCCGCCACGGATGGATACTTTACCCTATGGGATCTAACCAGTACCCTTGAACCTTATTACGCAATCAACTCATCGACCCTGAAGCTCAAAAACTCATTGGCTGACTCTCCAATTTCACCTGAGAGCATTACTTGCGAGAACCGTTACCGGGTCAACTCTAACAGCATAAAAGCGATGGAGCTGGCGCATATATCTGACGATGTTACTATGCTGTTAACTGGAAGCGATGACAACTCAATAACCGTGTCTTTGTTGAAGACCTCGCAGAAAAGCCTATGCCGAAATGCACAAGTGGTGACAGTTTCGGTTCCGGACTCCCACACTGCTTCGGTGACAACGCTTAAGATAATCGATCAACAAACGAGCCAACTCTCTAACTCTGAAATCGCAAAGCTGATGGTCGCGTCCTCGGGTAACGACCACAGAGTTAAGATCTGGTCAATTACAGTCGACCCCGCACAACGTGGTGCGGAGGGGATCAAGATTGATCACTTGCTCGATCGATATAGCCCCGTGGCCGATATTTCATCCCTCGGACTACTTCGAGATCTCGCATCAGCGGAGACACAACTGTTGGTCGGAGGTGTGGGCTTGGAGTTGTTACGCCTCAGGTAGAAGTGAACCTCTAGCCCATATCTGCATGATGACCCGATATCTGAAATGTACATAAAAAAAGGAGTATAACACACTACATTCTACCAAATAACCAACCTGAGAAGCACAATACTGCACGACAATAGCTATCCCAAACTTCAGCCCCAGGAAAACCCCCACTTATTGGTTGAACCATTGGCATTGCGGGGTTCGGTGGAACGGTCGCGAACCCCCGATGTGCCCCGATGCTACACACAACCTGGAGAGGCTGCCTAGAACACAATCCTCGCAAACGCACAAAAGCTAATAAGAGACTTTGAAAGCTTGAGGGCAGACAGTCATTCCGATATTTTACCTCGAAGAAATAAAATGTCGCTCAGTCTGCTACCCCCAGAGATTATTTACCTCATCACTAAACGTCTTGTTGGGCAAAACAAGACATTGGCAAGTCTAGTTGCTTGCAGCAAGCTGCTTCGTTCTCTCGTCACTCCGGTTCTATATTCAGATATTAAGTTGGGGGCTTACTGGGTTGGGTATCATAAGCTCGATAAGACACAAGCTGAGCAGAACCGACAGGTACGTTGACGGTGGTACATAAGCTCCGCATGATACCAGCTGCTGACACCCAGGGAAGTTATGGAGTTTGACAATAGCAATTCTTCGCCGTCCTTTTCTGGCCTCACATGTACGCTCACTTGATGTCCAATATCTTGACTACGAAGACACTTGGATGGACGAAGAGACACCATGGCCTGATGCGGAAGAAGATCAACCAATAACTGAGGATGTCGACCCTGATATACGACTCCTGTTAGAAGCTGTTCTGACCTTGACAGCTTCTGGGGACAGAATCGACCAGGGAGAATTACTCACATTACGTCGGCGGTGGCAGCGTGCGTTACGAGTGGAGCCTCCAAGCAGTGATGCCCAGCTCGCTATTCTTCTAGCATCCCTCCCCTCCTTGACGACCTTGGAAATGAGCACACTGCGAGAAGCTTGTGATGGGCTAAGTTTAACAGTATTACATCGACTTGCCGGGAGAAACATTTCTTCTCACGACAAGCCTCTGCTTGGCTCTCTTGCTCACCTACGCGTCGACTACGGCGAGGTTTCAACATACGCTTCAGTATCTCGAGTTATGCTTGAACTTCCGACAATTCCAACTCTGACGCATTTCTACGGAGCAAATTATGGAACATTCGAGCGAAAGGAACATTCAGGGGAATATAAGAGAGAAGGTCCATTTCCATCGCTGGTGTATCTCGAGCTCAAGGCTTGTAGGTCTGGGCCGCTCGAGCTGGCGATGGTTCTCAACCGATGCATCTGCCTGCAAACATTTGTCTTCGAACACGACTGGGACTACCATGAAGAGGGATATTTGTCGAGTTCAGAGATAATACAAGCCTTATCTCCTCTTCGTAGCACGCTGGAGTGCCTGTGGCTATCATTTGTGCCGCCTGATTGCGACATCGAAGATGGGCTTCTAGGGCCAGTGAATTTGGCAGAATTCCAAAGTTTGAAATCGCTTCACATCGCAACCAAATATCTGGTTGGGGATCCCGAAGAAGGGCAGGAGGACTGGTCAAACTATGACTATACGGCATTAGTCACCAATGCAAGCATGCCACTCTACAAGAGGCTGCCAAAGTCGCTCGAATTACTACATATCAAGGATCCGGACGGGCCAATTGAATTCCAACTTGTAATCGAAGGTGTTCGAGAGCTCATTCGGATGCAACGAGCGAAATCATGTTTCTCGCATCTACGTGAAATCCGACTTGAAGCTCCTTTCGAAGGAGATGGTTCGGCGTTTGGGGTTTCAATTGTACAGCAAGAAGCGAGTGTCGCAGGGATAAGACTGCGCAAGTTGGATATTTCGGCGGGCTTCCTGCAATCCTGGATTCGAGGAGGACCGAAACCGAATGATGAGTGGCGGGCCGGTATCGACGCTGAAGGAAACAAGGGCTTAAATGGGGATTTGGAGTGGGAGGACCGGCTTTCCGTTCACTCGCTGAATGAACTGGTATAACCAGAAAGCTTTAAATACTCCCCAATCTATGCTGTAGCTTTTTGCCTGCATACATATCCATCTTCTCTACCACCATAAAGGACCGGTGCGTTCCCAACCTTGACAGAGGCGCTATTATTCTTCCAGACTTTATAGATTGCCTGGAATAGAAAAAAAAAACACAAACACAAACAGCCGGGCTTTTCCCCCTGCAGCTCTACAGCTTGTGCTATCGGGTGCCTCTTCAAGTCCGTGTTGAAAGTAGTAAGGCTCTACCCCGCGAAAAAGCATGGAAACAAGCGTACTGCAGCAAATTAAACCGCGAGTGTCGATCAAGCGCCAGGCATTATGACGAGGAAGACTGACCCCGCAGTGGTTTCGGAGGTTTCTCCTTGCATGAAATGTCGGCCGGATTTTTAGGTGGAAACACGGAGAGAGATTCGGAAATATGGAACGACGGGATGTGGTGAAATAAATTGGCTGCGTTTGGCAGGGGCTTACCGCAGATTTTACTTCTGGAGTGGCACAGGTTCACGGCGTTGTGTACAAAATCCAAGACTTATTTAAACGGACTGGCGCCTTCCTGACCCGGTCGAACTACTAGTAGGTGCTTGGGTTATCGACATCTCCACCTTGCTCTCCCGTTTTTGCGGCCTCATACCTTTGAACGAAATATGCGGAGCTCTTTGATTTGCCTTGCTGGTGCTGCTATGGCAGCTGCCAGGCCCTTCGCGCACCTGTCCGCGCCGACATATTTTTTCACCTTGTGAGTTTGCTCTGCACAAGAATGACACGAATTTGGGAGCCAAAAATTCAGTCATTGACTATTTTAGCGGGGACTCATATTCTCAATCTAACTTCAACGTCGATGGCACTCAGCCCTCAGCTTCAAACCCGATGGGGAACCCAGAGCTTGGTGAGTACATCCCATTCCAACAGGCTTATATGTGCTGTATAATCAGACTAATGTCAACATCCAGGGACTGGAACAACCGGCGGAGGCATCAACTGGATCGGATACCTGACGACTGCCGAGAATTCTTCGCTGATCCTGAACTATAACCTGGCTATTGGAGGTGCAACCATCAGTAACGACTTGGTTCCCGTTGTATACGAGGACATGACCTCGCAGGTGGCTACGTTTGAGGATTCGTACAGCAGTAAGCCTGATTCTGCGCCTTGGAGCTCGAATGATGCAGTGTTTGGGTTCTGGATTGGGATCAACGAGTATGGTTGTTCGCTCTATTCTTGGATTTCTGGCGATACTGACAAACTAGTGTCGGGAATGCATTCTGGCAAAACGGGTCCAGTATCCTTGTTCCAAAGCTCATGACTCAATACGAGAGCCTCGTCGAGGAAATCTATGAGAATGGCGGGCGCAAGTTCCTGTTCCTTAATGTTCCGCCCACTGATCGGAGTCCCTTGTTCATTGACCAGGGCACGGATACGACAACACAGCTCGCCGCATGGATTAAGGCGTACAACAATGGGCTGGCGTCTATGGTCGAGAGCCTCAAGTCGAAGCATCGTGATGTGAGTTAATAACTCTGTGGCGTCATCTCTTGAAAGGATAACTAATGAGGTTGTAGGTAACGACTGTGATATACGATACGAATACTTTTATGGGCAAGGTTCTTGATAGGCCCACTACATATGGATTCCCGGATGCCACTTGCATCAACGAGGATGGCACATCGTGTATCTGGTGGAATAATTACCACCCTAGTACCAAGTATCACCAGCTTCAAGCGGCGGATATGAAGTCGCGTCTGTCATCGCTGGGCGCATGGTAGTAAACTCTGCCGCAGTATATACTTAGCCTGTCAATACTTGAAGAGAGCGGACTCCCTCCGATGCGTTTGAATATACTGCGACGTCAATGCCCCAGGAGGCTGATCGCCTTCCAGTCTAGAATAAATTGTTTAATGTGGAGCTGGTCCCTGTTTCAGCATGCTATCAATCTGCATCAGACAAGAGGAATCTGCATCAGACAAGAGGCGCTCTAGACCTGACGTCTGGCTCCACTTACTAGTCAACTCACGTAGCTGTCTCATATACCTAGATATTATTCTTGAAACTAGCACCATGGCGGTCCCTTCGAAAAAAAAAATGCGAGCGTTGCCTTGTCCGTCATCTATCGCTGATCGATTCCCGAACCGCCACGGGGTTCGCCGTCCACCGATCCACTACGCAGCAGACGCTTAAGCCACGGTGCCTGAAGAAAGCTTGGAAGTGGGTTCTGCAGAAGTATCCGACTCTCCAAATAAGAGATGGGCTCACTTTGTGGCGTCGTGTGAAGGAACCCAAGCACGATCCCTTCCGTTTCACAACTGGCTTCAGCCAAGAACAGCCACACCCCTTACAATCATTTGAGCAGATTTGACGCCTCTCTTTGGTGGGGAATCTCGTTTCTTCAAAGCCCCGCATTGCACCCCAAGTACTTCCCCAGTTTCTTCAGGGCCGGATGTGTAGATTTGCGGGATGATGGCCCGACAAACCTTCATACTCCGTGTCTTTTTGCGACTCCGTCTATGCGGTGGCCGAAAGGAGTTGAGTGGTTTCTGGGCATAATAGACAGGGTACTTGGTGATCGGACATCGTCGAGCGAGTATAAATAAATCGTGTAGCACGCGCAAGAATCCAGCTCGTAGACGACTTTGGCTATCTCAAATCCCATATTTTCATTCCTTTTACTGATCGGCCGAGATATGAAGTTCAACAATATTCTTCTCCTCGCCGCCGCGGCTGGATCCGCGGTGGCAGCTCCTATTAAGGGTCATGCTAAGAGAGCATCTGCCTTTCAATGTAGGTGATCTCAGGCATGTTGCTGTAGACGCAAGACGAACTTATTGAGATAGGGTTCGGGACGAATGAGTCGGGCGCTGAGTTTGGCGAAACCGTTATTCCTGGGGTCTGGGTGTGTGCAGTCTGTGAGATATTGAAGGTATATCAGCTAATGAGCGTTGGTTCCAGGGAACCCAATATATCTTCCCTGACACCAGTGCTATCCAAACACTGATCGATACGGGGATGAATATTTTCCGAGTCCAGTTCATGATGGAGCGACTGGCACCAAACTCCATGACCGGATCGTTTAATTCCGATTATCTAAAGAATTTGACGACGGTGAGATCACAGCAAAATTTGTCGAGATAAACACTGACGGGGATAGGTGGTGGACTATATCACGGACGCAGGAGCTTATGCGGTGCTCGATCCCCATAACTATGGTAGATAGTGAGTATCGCAAGGCAGCCCAATCTCATATATAAAGAGACTAGATATTAATCAGTCGCAGCAATGGCGCCATCATCAGCAGCACCACAGACTTCCAGACATTCTGGCAGAACATCGCGAGTAAATTCGCGTCGAATGACCAAGTCATCTTCGACACGAGTAAGCCCGCCCCACGACCTTGAATGAACAAGCCATGCTGATGAGATAGACAACGAGTACCATGAAATGGACCAGACCCTGGTTTTGAACCTCAACCAAGCCGCCATCAACGGCATTCGGGCCGCTGGCGCAACCTCGCAATACATTTTCGTCGAAGGCAACTCGTGGACAGGCGCCTGGACCTGGACGACAGTCAATGACAACATGAAGGCGCTGACAGACCCGCAGGACAAAATTGTCTACGAGATGCACCAATACCTAGACAGTGACGGGTCCGGAACGAGCGCGACATGCGTGTCGAGCACGATCGGGGAAGAACGCGTTAGCTCCGCGACGGCATGGCTGAAGGAGAACGGCAAGAAGGGTATTTTGGGGGAGTTTGCGGGAGGCGTGAATGACCAGTGTAAGACGGCGCTGACGGGCATGTTGGATGCCATGGCGGCGGACTCTGATGTGTGGCTGGGGGCGATGTGGTGGGCTGCTGGGCCTTGGTGGGGAGATTATATCTTCAGTATGGAGCCGGAGAGCGGAGCGGCGTATACAGGGATGCTGGCGACGTTGGAGCCGTATTTGTGATTTTGTACTTGACCACCAATCCAGTCTAGTAGTAGTCTAGGTCAATTCAAAGCTCTAGTATCAAGCTGATGTTGCATAACAAGGGGCTCTCCAGGTGTTTCTCCGGAGACAAGAGCCGTCCAAATGCTAGGCACAATAGTAAAATATATTATAATGGTAAAAGCTACGACTAAAAGCCATACAGTCAACTCTCGTGGGCTGCACACCCTCTGTGGCTTGGATTTTACCTTGCACACCAATGCGTGCAGTTCGTGAGATGATGATATCATGATTATATTGAACTTACGAAGACCCAGAGATGTATACGAAAGAAGATTCGGAAATAGTGTACGTCGATATGCTCAACGCGCGTCCCATTGCTTGCTCCTGTGGTATGACCCCTCAAATCAGCTTCGAGATTCGACTTTCGAGGTCGTGTTCCAATTGGCTTTTTGCCAAATGCATCCTTCTCACTTAGCCACTCATGCGTAGTAGACCTAGATGAAATGCACTTTGATGTTTATCATGGTTTCCATACAATCGAAAAAGTTTCTGGTCTTCGCCATTAAAGTCTATCGCGCGTCTCGCTGTCGGGAAGATAACTGTGGTCCCATCATTGTCGACATATATACCGTACCCAACACCAGTACTATTGAGATAGATTAGGAGGAACAATCTTCTTGCATTTCTTGCGAGAAAAAGAGAAGTAAGCTAGATCAAGAGTGTCTATCTCCTTGTAAACAAATTTAGAACTGCAGTTGCTGAAGTAATAGTAAATACATGGCGGGAAATCAACCAATTCAAATCAACAGAACATCATATTGCTTCCCCTATCTTCTGGGCCAGTCAAAAATCAGTAGAACACTTCCATGAAGCTAAGACTTCCACATGGACTTCCAGCTGGGGTCTTGGAAAGGCCATCCTCCAAGTCCAATGCTAAGCTGACTGCTCTCTTCGATCTCCTTAGCCTTCGCTTTCAGCTCATCAACATCCCAATTCGCCCACAAATATTTACCCTTCAAGAAATGGGCTTCAGGGCTGGAAAGCCAGACACTGAAGCTTGCCGGCAGAGAGACTGCAAAGTCAGCCTCATGGTGTCCTGAAAAGCAAATCATCACAAGACTTACCGTGGTCCTCGATACCAGTAGCTTTGATGCCTCCGGCTTCTTCGTTCATTGCCGTATTCACAATACCTGGCTGCATATGGAACACACTCAAATTCGGGTTCGCATAAGCCAGTGAATCCCAAAGTCGGAACACAGCCAGCTTGGCAATGCTGTATGCAGCAAACCCAGGTCCAAAATTGATGTGCGCAGCAGAGGAATTGACATCTATAGCGACCGCGCTAGGCGAAGCATATCGAAGAAACGCCTGGGCCACGAACAGCGATCCTTGCAGGTTTTTCTGAACAGCGTCGAGAAAATTGTCGCTCTCCACGTCCCCGATCGGTTCTTGGGGCCCGATTACAGCTGCAGCGCTGATTAGAACATCGATTGTGCCTTCCTTGGCAAGTTCTGTAAATGCTGCATCCACTGCAGTCTTATTTGTCACATCTGTAGAGCACGTATAGACCTTGACGTCGGGAAATTTGTGCTCGATGGTGGCTTTAGTGTCAACAAGTGGCTGTTCTCTGCGCCCAAAAAGAGCGATTCGAGCTGCACCTGCTTCGGCAAAGTGGCGCGCCGTCTCTGCGCCGATTCCCGTGCCTCCTCCGGTGATTACCACTATCTTGCCTTTGGCCGAAAGTTCGGGGCGGGTAGGTGAAATCGAAGCATAGGCCTTTGTGTGCCACTTTGTGGTAGGAGATGGAAAAGGTGCTGCCATCATTGTAGTTTATCCAAGAAATATTGGAAACTTGCTGGTATAGTGGATTTGTGAATGGCTTACTCGAGGAGAATGGCCATTCTTATATGATGTCCAGTCCGTATGGTATGTCCATTTTGGCGGAGTTCTGCAATTTGCGACAGCCGACATGATTATGGGATAGTAATGGAATTAGGCAAGACTGCGACAAGCTCCGAATGCAGAGATCGGTTGTTCTATAGACCTTCAACTCGGGTAGATTGAGAAAAAACTGGTCTTGGTACTTGCTCGGAGTTTACAAATTGTCAACCTCCGGGCTGACAAATCCCAATCAACCCAGCTGGGCACCACCACCTGGCTAGCTGCTTGAATTGAAAAACTCCGATGCGGGCAATCCATCTATAACTTACCAAACTATGCAGCCGTGCAAGTTGTGATAGTCGGTTTGAAATGTCCGAAAAATTGACTGAGTCCGTTTTGCGTTGCAGGCAGTGTAACAAGCCATTCGATAAGGGTGAGTAATATTACTGCTAGATGCCGAGTCTGCACTCACATTTAGTGACTTCTAGAGGCTTCGCTGAAAAGACATGGGTACTATTGTCGATCTCGAAGAGGTGATCAAACTCCGCGCTCTCGATCTTGTGCTTTTTGTGCAAGAACGAAGACACGTTGCGATAAAAGGTGGCCCGAATGCTCGAGGTGCAAATCCAAGGGCATTGATTGCCGATATATTACAAAATCGCCTAGAGCTGGAAAGCCAAATGTTCAGAGCAGCATTTCGTTGAGATATTCGAGCCTCGATATAGTATCTCACGATGACCAATTTACCAATACGTTTGGAGGGGAATCCCTCACCTGGGACCTACCAGATACCGAGTTACCGGATATTCAGCTCGGAGACTTTCCCAACTTGCCAACAGTGTATGCCAACCAACCTTGTTCGACAGGAGACCCTTTGGTCTCTGGTGCCACGCCTTGGGTGAACCAAGTAGTCCAGATGATGCAGCCTATTTCGTCTCCGACATGGTCAATTCCAGCAGTGCCAACTTCCAACCCTCGTTCACTTTTTCAAAGACCCAAACGCAAGGCCGGGACAGAGAGGACTGTCGCCCTAATTCGCCATACACTCAAATCGTATCTTCTGACAATGCGCCACGATTCTCTCCCACCGTTCATCCATCCCTCTTTGGTGTCTGGTGAATTTCCCGTCGATCCACTCGACAGCTGCAGAAACCTGGTGCGTATGTTAAGTGGCAACATGAAAGGCAGCCGAAGACTGTTTTGGAGAAACGTGCGCATAGAATGTGAAAAAGTGTTTCATGAGGTATGTGGGTATGTTGCTGGCAAGGAATAGCTTACAAGCAGCTAATACAAAATTCAGCCCCATACTTTGACAAAATGGGAACTACTCGCCGCCATGCAGGCGCTTTCTATATACATCATTATTCGGCTCGATGAAGGCGAGACCGAATACAATGACTTTGATTCATTGTTACTCGCAGCAATCACCGTGAGTTTAGTCCGACCCATGGCCATCTTTAATCATCTCTAATTCCGGACTGTAGGTTATAGCTCAACAGCTCGCTCACTGCGACATGGCAACGAAATACAGTCTCGGAGCAACCTGGGAAGATTGGTTGTTCGAGGAATCGAGGCGAAGGTATGCTTTATCCTTACTCGCTTACATTGGACACACCATGGGGATACTAATAAGCGCAAAGACTGTCCGTTATCTACCGAGTTATCAATATACTTGTCTACTTTGAGCCGGCAGCGATGTGCGACCTACCAGCGGATCTCATGATCGCACCGTTGCCGGCCAATAAATATCTCTGGGAGGCAGATGATGAGTTTGCTTGGAGGCTCAACAGCGAGAAGGAGCTTGGCGCAAAGGCTGCATTTGGGCTGGCTGTGAGTGGTGAGCTGGTCAGATTGGGAGCGGAGTGCGCTGATACAGGGTTCGTTCATACTTCTATCACTGTTGATAGCCCTCAGAGAACGAGTGCAAGTTGGGAAGAGTGGTGTGAAGGCATGGATGGGTTTGGTAGTCTTGTTATTCTTGCTTCCTCGATGGTAGCCGATTGATTATGAGATCGATGTCTTTTGCTACCTACCCAAGATCTTTAAGTTCTTTCTCGCATTCGATGCTTTGATATTGCTTGTTCTTTTATTATAGGATCTAATGTTTTCTCAAACGCATAAATACGTACCTCTACACCCCCAACATCTTCCTTTTCTGCCTCACCCTCAAGATCACCCTGATCTCCACCTTAATACGTATGTTAGACTCCTGTGGTATAGTGCTAACAGCATCCTATGCATCAATGATACTTTCTGGTTATCACAGTGGATATACTCTCGAATATATGTGTGGAAGTAGTCAGTTGAAGACCGAAGGTGAGAGCGGCTTTAAGGAATTATCTTGGCATTTCAGTACAATGTTGTATGCCTAGTATGTACATAGGTCTTGGCGAGCATGCGTCTGAGTGTGGCTGGTGCATTGGATGGTTAGGCAGATTGATTATTATCTCGGGTATTATCCGTGTTCCTTGTTCCTAAGAGGCGGACCATGGAACGCGGGCTCGTGGTTCGTCAGCATCGGTCTTCTCCCCAGAAAAGTTTATCTTTTGAAAACATAAAATTAGAACAGGGACGCAAGTTATGGCCGGCAGTGCTGGTCGAGTGGGGCAGAAAGTGGTGGATGCCGATGCCAAGTGGGAAATGAAGAAGCCTGGGGTGCGGTGGGCTTACGTAGGGCAGGACATTCATGGCAAGGGGGAATTAGGAGGGGGAAGGAGGAAGGGGAAAAATTCGATGGGTCCACAGGGCTAAGATGACGAGGCTTCGTGTATTGGCTGGTTCTGATTCGGGTGGCGGCCACGTCGATCAGTACAGTGTACTGTACTACTGGGTATACTTCAGTATAGTTGAAGGAGTACACTAGGTGTAGAACTTCATATGATATATTATATAATAAACAGATGTTCTATGCTCGCAGCACTGTATCATGATACTGAGTAATGTGTAATAATTCAAAACTGCTCTTGTTAAATTCTGCTGGTTCTGTTCTACGAATAGAAACAAGCGCGTTCCGCACAAATTGGCGTGGCGGTGGGGCCCGCCCGCGTTGCTGCGCCGCGAGGCTGGGCTTGTTACGCACTGCGCACTCCCAGCGAGGCTGTACCCTCCTGCTGTAGCGATCAGCGCGGGTGCTGTACACGGGTTAAAACCCATCGCCCGCCCCGTTCATCGCTCCCTCATCCCTTCCTCACTTCACTTCTCGCCCAATCAATCCCCTCTACACTCACACTCATACCCTCACCCACACGCACAGTCACACTCACATCAATCATGGGCAAAGCCGGGCGCATCGCGTGTATCTTCACGCCCTATGTCCTCACCATCGCCTCGTTGATCTGTATCATCATCGTGGGGTTGGGTTGCACGAAGGCTAGCGACAGTAACTTGACTGATCTATACTTCTTGCGAGTAAGTCTGACTTCATTTTCTCCCCTGACACACAAGAATGCGCACTCACAATGCCTCTCCTAGATCAACCTGCAAAATATTAGCAGTGACGGCACCAAAACAGTTTCCGAAATCCAGGACTTCCTCAGTGAGAACCACATCAGCACCGTCACCGCCGACCAAGTCTCCGATACCCTCTCCACCCTGCAAGATGACTCCACCCTCGCCGACTACTACTCCATCGGTCTCTGGGGTTACTGCCAGGGCAAGATCGACAACGGCGACTACACCACCGAGAAGTGCACCAAGCCCAAGTCCGAGTTCTACTTCGACCCGCTGTCCGTCTGGGGCCTGAGCGACAACGACAAGATCAAGGATGAGTTGCCCGACGACTACAATAAGATCATGAAGGTCTACAAGGCCGTCTCCAAGTGGATGTTCATCGCCTACCTGATCGCCTTCATCTCCGGCATCGTCGAGCTGCTCGTCGGCATGTTCGCCATCTGCAGTCGCTGGGGCAGCTGCGTCACCACCCTCGTCGCCATCGTCTTCTTCCTCTTCACAGCCGCCGCCTCCATCACCTCGACAGTGCTCTTCTCCGTCGTCGACGGCAGCGCCGGTACCCTCCTCAAGGCCTACGGCATCACCATCGACATTGGCAAGAACATGCTCGCCGCTACTTGGTTGGCCGTCGTCTTCGCCCTCTTCGGCGCCCTCTTCTGGACCTTCAGTGTCTGCTGCTGCTCCGGCCGCTCTCCCTATGGCCACAAGGACCGCCACACCCGCGGCGTCACTGCCGAAAAGGCCCCTTACACCTACGAGCCCATCGGCGCTGGTGCCCACCCTTACGGCTCTCACACCTCTTACCCGGCTCCCGCGGCCCACGGTGGCGAGTACCCCATGACCAACACTCACCACCAGCAGCAGAGTGCCTACGAGCCTTTCCGTCACGTCTAAGTAATTCGTATGGAACGGATCGCGTTTTGTCGACCATTTCATTTTGTTTCTGTACAATCGTCCTGAAGCGTTCTTAGACCTGGGATACCAAGGCGTTTTATTGATTTTCACATGCTTGGTTGTTGGCTCTTCGGGGTGGCATGTTTTTACGACTACTTTTTTTTATGACTCTAATGCTTCGCGATTCACGAACGAAATCGCATTGCATCTTTGTTTATACGATTTATATCATGTCCAGATGACATTCATCTTTTATTTTCCCGCAAAAAGCAAATCAACAATTCAAAAAACAATTCAAAAAAAAATCAATAAATAATCTCCCCGGCCACAAACCTTAGTCTCCGCTTCAAACTGTAATGTAAACATTCACCCGTCTCGGCCGCCCCTGACTATTCCCAATACCATAGGGACTTCCCATCTTGTCTCCAGCTGTGTGTTTGGTTCCGAGGCCCGACCGTGGAATCAGTACGGATAATTAAGATTGTTTCCATTTTGGTGGAGCCCAATATTGATTGAATAAGGCCACCATCGCACGATGATTCCCAATGAGAAATTAGGGGGCCCGTGCGTGATGGACCGTGGCAAGGACAAGGCTGTCATATTGGCGTCATTAGCGTCGACTGAAGTGAGACGCTTGCGTGGTTTGTTTTGCTTTTTGCCTTATTCTTTGCTGTGTGATGTAGAGTGTGTGGCCATTTAGTTGATAGCTTTGAGAATCCCAGAACCTGTGGCAGTTCTTCCCGGTCGGGTGCCACAGTAAATCTTCAGCACAATAGAAGGAGTGTACTTTTGTCCGTATTAATACCCTTCAAAATCGAGCCATGAAGCCGTTCAGATACTAAGAAGACATCCCTGACAAATGTTTCTCGTCTTATCTCATCCGAGTATGTATTCTATTCTGTCGATCCTCAATTTTTGTTAAAGTATTCAGCTTTCGCGACGGATGGGTTTCTTCAGCCTGGACCGTATAGCCTTCTTCATATGGAGTCGCCTGGTGGAGTCTCCTGGTTAGGCTCTAGATACGAGAACGAGTTATGTACTGCAGTATTGCGAATTAAAGTAATTGGCAGATTATTGAATATCTTTCATTTAGATTGTGGATACTCGAAATGGTAAATTCCATGTACACGATGCCGAGATGGGTATGATAATGTAACAAAGAAATAAAATAAGATAAACGGCACTCTCCTTGGAGAAGTACTTCTGCAGAACAGATGCGGTGTCAACAATCCCCACAACCGACGCCAGCGCCGCACCGCTCCATTAGCTCGAACTAAGCCACTTCCAAGCTGGGCGAGGCTCTGATTTCCCCCCTCTTATTCACATGAGGTCGTGTCAGCGATGGACAGGCCGTCGAATTACCCCTTTCGCGTCGAGGAGGATTTTAGCTCCTTTGCGTTGTCGTCGCTCGCTTAGGACATTCTGGTCGTGCTCGGCCCAGCGTTTGAATGGCGTGTTTGGATCATCGGACCAGGCTGGGACGGGGATGCGCGAACGTCGGAGTGCTAGGAACCAATTTTCCTCTTCGCTCTCCGCTTCGGAGAGGCTATTTTCGTCCGAAGGCACAGCTGTTCTTGAGACGAATGTCTCATCGCCTAGCTCGACGCTTGCCGTTTCGTGACGGGAGTCATCGTCAGTGTCAACTTCTCCGTCAGATGCTTCTCTAGCGTCTTCCATGATGATATCGTTTGTATCTTGCGTTTGCGTGTTGGCGATATACGAGCCCAATGCTAGGTCTGGCGTGGAATCTGACTCCTGCTTTACGACAACAGGGTCATAACTGCTCAACGGCAGTGGCTGTGTGCCCAAAAATTCCGAGGGGTCTTCCGAATGCTCTCTTTTGATATCCACTGACGATTCGCGCGAGTTTTCGGTGGACTCGATATAGACCGGAGGAAGTCCATTCAGTGTAGGGAAATTGGATGGTACCACATCGGCTTCGATATCTACCAAAGGGAGTCCGCTTGGTGAAGTGTTGTGAGAAGAGTGCGCATGGAAGTTCGAGAACTGATTGACCAGGCTTGCTGTGAATGATACCTCCGAATTTCCGTAGTGAGTGGCCGGTGGAGCTGGGGGATCAGCAGCTATTTCGGTTAGATGGGCTTGCGACGCAGCCGCGTCGATGGCAGGGAGTGTCAAGCAGCGCTTCCTGTGCACAGGGCTGGAATGGTTCAAGGCGAAGTATTCCTCGTAGCTTAATGGGGTTGTCTCTTGGAGCGAGTGCTGTCCAACGTGACTTGGGTACTGGGTCAGATGCATGATGATAAAATCATCCCACAGGAATGACCGTTGCAGATTTCCCTCGGCTCTGATGGCTTGTAACTTCGAACAAAGCTCTACAAAATGAGCAAAGTCTCCGGTATAGTGTGCATATTCGCCGCAGAATCTTTCGTAGACCCCTTGCGCCTCAAGATATTGCCGCGGTTTATTAATATAGCCCAGACGAGAATTAATCAGATCGGCATTTTGGGTGAAGAGAGCATCCTGGCTGGAATTAGGGGTCCCATGTGATGATATTCCGGGTGTCTTGGATGGTGACTGGTCTTCGTTTGCGGCAGGCATGAACCGTGCAAGTGGAGAGACATGTGAACCCACGGATTGATCGAGAGAGGATAGACCTGCTAGAGAATCATGAGTGGGCTGGTTGTGCAGTGATTCCTCTGGCGGATGAGTGCAAGCACTTTGGTGGGAGGACGACTGAGTTGCCGATTTTGATACCAGATGGGAGGTATTCTGGTGGCGTTGAGCCGGCTCGGATGAATCGAGCACAACTTCTGGCTGTGTTTGATTTTGAGTGAGCGCTTGCGACGACCGTCCCTGGTTGAGGGGTTGCAATTGAGTTCCCTGGACCTGGACAGACCCCTTGGATGGAGCAGAAGAATGAGACTCCTCGTTTGAAGACTGGGTCTGCTCGTGGCTTTCGTGAAAGGGATAGGTGTTGAGGATGCGAGATTGTGAGGAAGTTCCTTTGGTCTGTGAGGAAAATAATGGCCAACCTGGGAGGCCGGGTTGGCCAGGCTCGTTTGCCTCGTGACGGTCACGAGGCAAACGACTGCTACCCACTGCAGGAGTTTCGAAAACTTGGACATACCCTTCGTTTACTGCGGGAAGTGAGGGTCCCGAGCTTGTCAGTTCTGGGTCATTCTGGGTACTCTGTGAAGGCTCCGGCAAGCTCCCACCAAGTGCTATAGGGAGTGATGTATCCATCATGGACTCGTCGCTCTCGTCGCCTGAATCAGATGCATCTGGTTCGACAGGGGCTACTGGATGATTGGAAAGCGGAGGAGATGTTTCCTTGCACGCAGGAGGAGATTGGGTCGAGTTTTGCGCCTCAGATATCACCGGCGGGCCTTGCTCATTCCTTTCTCCTGGCTCAGTTCGTGCATCTTGCGCCGAGGAATTGACCGTTGCCATATCTGTATCTTCGTTTCCTCCTTCATTAGAGCTGACCGATGCTGGTCTCTCATAGGTGGTTTGAGAAGCACCAATTTCAAAGACCTCGGGGTTGAGGGTGTGATTTACTTCATTCGAGCTCACGTTAATCTCGGTTTCCTTGGGTTGCTTTTCTGGCTCCTCTGAAGGCAGCCGTCGCTTTTCCGGGGTCCTTCCCTTCAAAGGACTGCTATCCGCCGGTATGAGTCGACGTGCTCGATCGGTTTCACGCGCTGGACTTGGGCTCCAGGGTAATGTCGAGTCCTGCGACGATTTTGATCCTGATTCCGAACCGGGGGACGAGGGACGTTCATGAGTAGAAACCACAGGCCGTTCTGGGCTTGCCTTTCCCTCTTGGGCTAATTGATGCCTTCGCTTGGCGATTTGATTCCAACTATTCAGAAGGAGGGGCGGTACGTGTCCTTGGGGAGCAGGCGCGCCGATTTTAGATGGAATCCAGCGTACTCTGTCTCGGCCTTCATCGAGCATCTCGTTCTGGTCCTGTGGAATGTGGACCTCACGTAGCGGAATACCACCTATCCACTTCCATGGATTGGTTCGGCCCGGTTTGGCGCTAGCGAGAGTATCTAAACGAGAATTCGGACCCTCATTCCCCTGATCAGTAGATGCGGTGGCGCCAGTTTTTGAGGGTTCAGTTTGAGGTAGTTCATCAGGACCATCCTGTGCAGTGTTCGTCTTTTGCTTCTTCTTGGATGGATGGCTATCGCTTGATTGCTCGCCCATTTGTTCGCTGGGGTCTGGAACTGGTGCTTCGCCATGACTTCCGCGCCGACGCTTTCGTGAGGGAGATCTACTTTCTGTGCCATCGTTCATTTCCACGCTGTCATTGTTTTCAGGTACGGGTTCTTGGGCCTTCTCAATTGCCTGAGAAGACAGATCTTTTTGGTTCTTGTTGGGAGAAGCGTCCAAATCTTTAGATGTCACATGATCAGGTTGAGTATTGAGAAGCTCTTCGGTCGTATCGTTCCCGGTCTGAGATTGAATTGACGCTTCACGTTCGGCGCGCGCCTTTGAGTTCGTATGATTGAAAGTCTGATGTAATGTTTTCCCATTTATGGCCAACGTCTTTGGATCAGCTGGAGGTTGACTTGGAGAAGCAATGTCACTGGCTGAAGTGGTTGAAAAGGGATACAGATGTTGGAGCAGGGCGACGCCGGTTTTAAAAAAAGAGCCCCCGGGCTTCGGTTTGTTTTCCAACGGGCCATTCTGGCTGGCTGGCACCTGTGAGAAGAGCTGTGTCCCATTGTCCTGCAATGGGCTGCTTTGGAGGATCTCTGCCCCATCTTCAGGGCGAACGGATTTGGCAGATGAAGTACTGGTTCTGGCGGATTGATGTGCTTGTCGGGAGCCGTTAACCCTTTGAAGTACCTTATCCAGCAAAACTTTGATACTGTTGTTCTTTTTCAGCTTCTTTTTTGGTACAAATTTGTGCTCCTTCCCTTCCCAGTCGATGCGAAAGCGATTAACGTGCAAGCGGACGTCAGGGGATGGCTCTGAGTATGCGACGGCCAGTGTGAAGTCTAGGAGTTCGATTCGGTGTTTTTGGGGGGATTTCGAGGCTGACGATACAAGGGTGGATGCTGCCAGTGCATCTTTCGATATTACTCCTTCAATTTGGTTATTCGCATCTATCAACAAAATGCCGTTAGATGAAGCTCCTAAGCCCCACTAGTAGATTCCAGGTTGTTAGCATGCAAAGGTCAGGGCTGGTAGAGAGTAACTTACCTGTGAAACGAGAGCGAGGCATGTAGGTTGGCTGACACAAAATATCAGACAAGTCCCATCATCCTCCACTTTGACGCCACTGTCTGAAGTCTGGCCGATGTAGAAAGCTAGACAACGCTCGACGAAGCTTGCGATCCAAGGAGGTACAGGATTGTTGGACGCCATTGTGCGCTCCCGATTCCGAATTAAACCAGACAGAGCATGAGCATGCCCGAGGTCATATTTGACCAGAGCGCATTAGGGCATTGGCGACGGTGGTTGTGTGATTCCAAAGTCGACAACCTCAACTTCGGCCATGGCAGTGAAGGTCACGGGCAAAATCCACCGATAGCCGATAAGACGCGACGCGCCGATGCTGACTCAGCCCAGCCAACGTCATTGTGCTGCGGGCACTGTGGAGGAGCAAGGGAAGCTTCACTTTGGACTTACCCCAGGTAACTCCGAGACATCACCCCCAGGACTGGATAACTTGCTCCAGTCCAAGGCCAGGCCTCGGGATTTGACCTCCTGAAAGACCGATCACTACCCCGCACGCCGACCTTCGACGATCCCTCGAAACCATGATCTACGATATTGCAGCTTGACCGCAACAGCGCATCCATGGAGCATAAGTCGCCTCGTTCACCAAGCCCCTCCACGTCGTCCGGGCTTCTGCAACTTGGACGACGTGGGTCTAAAGGCTCTTTGGCCACCACACAAACGGAACGAGAGAACAAACATGCAGCTCTGGACCAGATTCACAACGCGGCGTATCAGTCCGACACTCTGACGCATTTCAACGACTTCACCAGCCCCCCGACGCCTGTATCAGCACAAGATGACAAACGTCTCTCAGAGGAGCTACAGGGAGGCCTTAGTGGGCTTTACAGTCGCTTCAGAACCTCTGTCGGTGGCATGAGAGATATCGTTAGTGGCGGGACAAGGCCACCGGATAAAAATGCGGCGGAGAGCCCTGGCATCAAGAGCCCACCGCCAGAGCGCTCCATGACCAAGTCGGTTTCTGATTTGGCAGCCAACTCTGGAGAGTTCGGGCCATCACATTCTGCCTCATCCCAAGGCTCCAGACTTCATTCGCCGGTCGTGGCTAATTTCCAGAGTGTCCACGAGGCTGCCCCGCCGGCTATCAACGGCAAAAGCTCCAAGATCTCTTCCAAGAGTGCCAGCGTATCTTCAAAGGCCTCGATTTCCCCATCTCCGGGCATTAAAGGCAATATTGCGCCGCTAACTAAGTCCAGCGGTAGCTCCACCACGGCAGATCCCGCCATCACACAGCTCCATGTAAATGTTGTTGGGTCGGATCACCGCTCACGAAGTAGCTCTGTCAACGTTCCTTCGCATGGACCCAAAAATATAGAGTCATCGAGCGTTGGAAGCAGAGATGGTCCTGTCGATTTGTCCCTGAGCCAGTCGTCTTCTGTGTTAGGCCAACACCCCCCACACTCACCGATGTTATCGACAAAGACGCATGAAAGCTTTCATGAAGATCAGGAACCAGTGGAAGCAGGCGTACCCTCCGTGTCAGCAAGTCAAATTTCAGGTGGCCGACCTAGAAAGTCATCGGCTTCTGCAGATCACTCAGGACTTGCAGATAGCATGTCTCAGTCTGCTCTGTCACGCAGTTCAAAGCAATCCGACCCGATCAAAGAATCGGCTTCTCAGGCCCAAGAAGCCAGATCAAGTTCTCGAATGTCTTTCGGTCATGACGACTCAGCAACTACCCCGACCACGCTCTCGAACACCCACGCTAAATCCACTACCCAAGATGGCGGATCGTTCCGTTCAGATCCAGCTTTTGAGAGCATCGGCCATGCACCCCATGAGGACTTGGGGAAGAATGCGCCCAAGGCTTCTGCTCCTGCCGACAAAGTCGATCCAACCGTAGTCAACACCAAGAATAGGCTGCCTGGGTATGTGATGTCCCGAGCTTCCACAACTGAGTCGGCAAATACTGTTTCTTCCTTGCCGCCTCTCAATACGGCTGTCTCACGAGGGCCAGCCCTGTCGGACAACCGGCCTCCAGCACCAGGCTCCGATGGTGTCATACCACAGCTACGAAATAAACTTCTCAGTAGAGATTTTTGGATGCGTGACGAGAATGCCAAGGATTGTTTTCATTGCGGAGAACCGTTCACAACATTTCGGAGAAAGCATCATTGTCGCACTTGCGGCCAAATTTTCGATTCGAAGTGCACACATCTTATTCCCGGAAAACAATTCGGACAGCCTGGCTCTATCCGGGTTTGCAAGCCGTGTGAACATATGATCAGCGCGCACGATGATGATTCTTCTGATTTTTCGGATAGCGAACAGAGCCCTGTTCATCTGAATCCTAGGATTTCTGAACTCAGCTGGGGTAGTGCCCGCCCATCCGTGGACGATGATGATTCTTCATCCGTGATATCGCAATCGATTGATCATGTGCTCAGAACCCCAACAATGGCTATTCCAGCCACACGGCGCGCTGGCGAGGGTCACAACCGCCGATCAGCAGTACTCGAAATCAACCCCGAGCGTTCTTTGGCGCGGCCGACATCTTCGCGATCCCTTAGATCCTCCCTGGGGACTAGACCGCACTCGATCAGCCACAAGCGCCATCATTCTCGCCAACAATACATTCGGAGCTTCAAGCCTTATCATGAAGATCGAGCGCCGTTTCAGCGTCGCCATGCCGATGACCTGAGCATAGAGTCTCAGCTTCCCGCTTTCCACAAAGATAATATCATTGACCCGGATCTTGCTCAGTACCTTTCAGATGATGCTTCAAGTGGCGATGAGCAACCTAGTCTTTTGTCCGCGGTGACGGATGTCGGACTGTCCAAAGGTAGCGGCGACAGCGAAAGAGCTACTTTTGGTGGACTCCTCGCCGCTATGAAGAAGGGCCGATCAGCTTTCGGTGAACGCGGAGCTCCCAGCATCGCTCAATCTGGCCGGGATGCAGATGAGGCTAGCATAAGCAGCTCAAGGGCAGTAAACCTGCCTCGTTCCTCCCGTCGTCGAAATCTGAGCGTTGCTAGCAGCATCCACCAACGTCAGTCTCCTAGAGCCTCCAAGGATAGCATCTTCCCTCAAGACGTATCAGTCCCACCTGTCCCTTTCCCTATCAAATTAAGGGAGGCCGGCTTCAAAATTACTCGAAGTTCCTCGATGAAGGGAATTGGTGCCCCACCAGTGGAACTTAGCAAAGCTAGCTTGGAACACGTTCGCAAACTCCTACGCCAACTTCTGGTTGCGGCTTCTGTTCCAAGCGAGGACAATTGGGAGAATGCTCTGATGCCGGTTTTACTGAAAACTGCGGATGAAGTGGACCCAGATGTGCAGCGTGGAGATGACATGGATATTCGCCATTACATCAAATTAAAGAAGATACCAGGTGGACGGCCTGGTGACACATCCTACGTTTCGGGTTTGGTTTTCACCAAAAACCTGGCACTGAAGAGCATGCCACGGAGTATACCATGTCCCAATATCTTGATTCTCACCTTTCCCCTGGAGTATGCTCGCCAGCAGCAGCACTTTATGAGTCTTGAGCCTGTCATTCGACAGGAACGTGAGTTCTTGGAAAATCTTGTCAGTCGGATCACAGAACTGAGACCAAACCTACTACTCGTTGAGAACAACGTCTCCGGTCTAGCCCTTGATCTTCTTGAGAGAGCACGCATAGCAACTGCTTACAACGTCAAGCCCTCCGTCCTAGAAGCCGTGTCACGATGCACTCAGACCAGAATTGTGACTTCTATGGACAAACTTTTGACAACTGAGCTGCATAGTGATTGCAGCAGTTTTGATGTCAAAACCTACGTTCATTCTGGTAGGAGGAAGACATACATGTACATCTCCGGCTGCCCGAAAGAACTAGGGTGCACGATTGTCCTCCGAGGGGCTGAGGAGGATGTCCTGGCCAAGGTCAAGCAGATAACTGAGTTCATGATCTATGTTGTGTACAACTTGCGTCTTGAGACATGTCTGATGCGCGATGAATTTGCTAAGCTACTGGCATCACCGACTGAGGACATGAAGAGCTTCACAGCTGGCACAGAGAAGAGGGGCAATAACAGTGGAGGAATCAAAGACAACAGCATGATCTCGATGGAACTGGAGAATTCACAGGCAAGTACGACTGAGAAACCAGGCGAAGAGCCAGAGAGCAAGCCGTTGGTTGCTGCAGATACAATCGAAGTACCGGACGACGTTCCAATGCCAACATACTATGACAACATGGTCCAAGATCACCAGACCAAGATCCTATCTGCCTCTCCTTTCGTCAAGTTTGAACCTCCTTATCTGTTGATGCGGACTAGAGAAATGGAACGAAGATTGGCCTATCTGAAACGTCTCCGCGACCATGATGGGTATTCAGCAGATAACACAGATGAGAAAGCAAAGCCACAAAAGTTCATGCTCATCACACCTGAAATGGTCCACCAGTCACCGCGTGATGCTCCACCGAAGGTCAAAGAAGTTTTACGCGCCGCGCACGATGCTGAATATGACCGAGTCTTCTACCACTACCAAACCCAGAAAAGGCAATGGGAAGCCTATGTGGCGGGCAATTCAAACATGTTCGACCCTTATTCTCATCAGAATATTGTTGTTCTCTACAGCCTTGTGTGCACGGAAACATCGGTTCCCTGTGCTGGGCCCGATGTCTTCGCTTTGGAGTTTTACAATGAGCACGGGGACGATGTCATATATGAAGAGGATTGCACACTTGGTCACTTTGTACAAGCACTTTGCGAATCCACGAACCACACTTGTGGGACAAATGGCTGCGAAAAGCTCATGTTCGAGCATCATCGCCAATACGTTCATGGTGATGCTCAATTGAGCGTGATGGTCCAGCCTTATCCCTCTAAGCTCCGAGGGCTACAAGATACTATCTTGATGTGGAGCGTTTGCAAAATATGTGGCAATGAGACTCAGCCCACTTTGATGTCTACAAGCACTTTCAAGTATTCCTTCGGCAAGTACCTTGAGCTTTCCTTCTGGGGAAGAAACCTGCACGCACGTGCCGGTGTTTGTCCGCACGATCTTCAGAGAGATCATCTCCGCTACTTTGGCTTCAAAGATGTTGCCGTACGCATCCAATACGATAAGATTCATCTTCTTGAGATCATCGTTCCACGGCCTCGAGTTACCTGGAAAGTGGACAATGATTTGAAGTTGCGAAATGAAGTCTACACGCGCACAGAGCAACGATTGAACAAGTTCATGCTGTCGGTCGTCGCGCGTCTAAAGGGAATCAACGTCGAAAGTATTGTCCCTGAGTTGTTAGATGCCAGCAAACAGGAGATTGATGACCTAATCAAGAAGGCCCATGAAGATCATGCTGTTTTGGTACGACAATTACAAGACAAATACAATGGGTCGCGCTATTGGGAGGTCATACCGTTGAATGAGGTACTTCGTGCAATTCAGGAGAAGGTTGTTGAATGGGACACAATTTTTGCGGACTTTGAACGGAATTTCTTCCCGTCAGAAAAGGACATCAAACGGCTGGCAACTCTGCAACTCAAGAAGATCTTCCTCGACAAGGATGCAACATCAGAGGTCACCGATGACTCCCTCCATACACCAACTGACGTGGAGGATGACAGTACCCCGGTGGCCGAAAAGCCACGATTTATGCGACGCATGACTCTTTCTCCTGAAAAGGCTCAGAATGTTTTGGTTTCTGTCGTCGAGGAGCACGCTGGTAAAAAGCATCGGGATGTGTCACAGGCGGTTGATGTGCCCCCATTGCTCACTCCAAACGAGGATTCGGCCTCGGCCATTGAAGTTGTTAGCGGTAAACAGGCTTCCCCTCAAGACGAAGCTGTTTCACAGGAGGAAGTCCGTCATCTCGATCTGGCTGTTACAACTGGTCATTCTGAAAGGTCGCCTCCAGATACAACGTCGCCTTTGAATCTGCAACTTCCCAACTCGGATCCATCCGCGGATCTCGCTATGATCGAATCCGGTAATGGATTCATCGAGTCATCAGTGCCACAGGCAGTTGATTCTTCTGCTCCATCGAGCGACAAAGAGAAGGAAGAGAGCTTACCTGATCCACCAACCACTCCACCTAGTAGACCTTCGGCAATTCCAAGACTCACTGAAGGGGCTTTTCGACGGTCTGGTAAAGCGCGCTCCCCTCCTTTACTGCGCACCCAATCGCAACCGGCCCATCTTGTTCGAGATAAGTCTTTCGGAGCAAAGCTTGACCCAACAAGCTCGAATGAAGCGGACAATTCACGAGGCGAGTCTCCCAAGGCATCTGACAAAAAGCTTACGGAGCGTCTGGGCTTTTCTGCGCTCAAAAATGCACGTTTCGCTTCAGGACACTCTCTGATTCCTCGGTCTACTCCCAAGCGTGGCAATACCCATGTATCAAACCTTGCCAGACATTTCGAGCAACTGAGTCGTGAATTCGAGAGAGAACGACAGCGTGAGAGACGGCAGCGGGCTCGTGGTACTCAATCGCGTGCCTTCCCGTTGGCATCATCGAAGCCCATCGTGGAAGTTTATCGCAACGTTCGAGAAGCCGTGGAAGAGCGGGAGCCCCCGGTTGATGGAGAAGATCCCACGTCATCGGCACCGCGACTCCCACTAGATGACTCTGGTCGGAGGAGCGACGAGTTCCCGGATCAGAGAGGTCATCCGCCAACAGCAAAGCCTTCACCTGAAGATTCTCCGACCGACCAATTTGAACCGGGGGGCATTGTACGATCTGACTCCCAGCTTATGTCGGAAGGCGAGCTTGAAGACAATGCTAGTGATGACGATCGAAACACAAGGGATGGACTTCACCCCGTGGATTCTCATGAAGAGGTCAAACTACCCGATGACGACTCAATCGATTTCAAAGATCTTCCAAGGCACGAGCGCACAACGCTCCTGAAGATGTTGACAAATTTCTGGTCTGAGCGATCTGCCAGTGGTTGGACAACTCTTGAATATCCTCTCACCGTGATGGACCATGTCTTTGCAGACTGTGATATCATCGTACGAGAAGATGAGCCCAGTTCTTTGATTTCATTTGCTTTGGACTCCTTTGATTATAAGGAGAAGCTCCTGAGTATTCAACAGCGTTATGACGAGATGGAGGAAGACCAAGCAGATCTCAGCAGTGGGCCGGAAGCTCTGGAGGAATCTCGAGTGGAACACGCTCTCTTGCGAGCAACGGGCACCCACCTCAAGTACCAGTTCCAAGAAGGCCAGGCTAAGATGTTGTGCAAAGTGTTCTATGCCGAACAGTTCGATGCACTGCGGAAGAAGTGCGGCGTAGCTGATCGAATCGTCGAATCCCTGTCTCGATGCGCGAAGTGGGATTCGAAGGGCGGCAAAACTAAGTCGTTGTTCCTCAAGACATTAGACGATCGATTTATCCTCAAGTCGCTCTCCCCCATTGAGACTCAGGCTTTCCTCAAGTTCGCCCCTGCCTACTTCCAAATCATGTCAGAAGCGTTGTTCCACGAGTTGCCATCCGCAATAGCCAAGATGTTTGGTTTCTACCAGGTTATCATTAAGAACCCATCCACAGGAACAGAGTTCAATTGGTTCCTTTTGTTGATGGAGAACCTGTTCTATGACCGGGTGCCTAACAGGATCTTCGATTTGAAGGGTTCGATGCGCAACCGCAAGGTGCAAAGCACGGGTGAGCGCGACGAGGTCTTGCTCGACGAGAACATGGTCGATTTCATCTACGAAACGCCGTTGTTTGTACGAGAGCATGCGAAGAAGCTGCTTGGCCAGAGTGTGTGGAACGACACTCTTTTCCTGGGCCGGCAAAATGTCATGGATTACTCGCTCATGATTGCCATTGACGACAAGCGCAGCGAACTGGTGATAGGCATTGTTGACTGTATCCGCACGTATACCTGGGACAAGAAGCTGGAGTCCTGGATCAAAGATCGCGGGTTTGCTGGTAGCAGTCGTAATCGTCCTACTGTGACCAGTCCCAAGGAATACAAGAGTCGGTTCCGAGAGGCGATGGCCAGATATGTGCTTCAAGCACCAAGGTATGTTCTCAGAATTATTCATTAGATTTCTGGACTTACGCTAATGGAAGCAGCTGCTGGCACCAATTTCAACCTAGTGCAATGTATCGGCAACCCCATGGTGATACCCACGCAACCAACCATACAGAGGTCGAAGCATTTGATGGAAGTGGAGAAGCCGGTCCTCTTCAGTGATAAAAAACCATCCGCAATATGCATTTCCAATTGTTTAACGAATAATGAGGTGATGACCAAGACTTGATGTTGTTGCAACTGCCCCAGGGCGACGGTGGGATAGATCCTGCACATACAGTATGAACCGGAGTCATCCCTGGGTGTCGTTGCTGTGATTATGCGACGTGAGCGAACTATTGAAATACATGAATAGCGCGTTATAATCTCTCTCTTTCTGCGAACTTTCTCATTTACATAGCTTGCAAGCATAAATTCATCAAGTTTGTTATGTGTGTCATGAGGGTGTGAAAGCACTTGTTGTGGATCTTTCTCTTTGGGTTTGGAAGATTGTCACAGATCTGTGTTTTCGACTGGGGGCGCGTAAGTTTATAGCACCTTGTCTAGGAGATATTCTCCATCCTCGCAAACGCCTCAGAGAGTACTATAATAGTCCAAAATCAAAGATAAATAAATATTAGAATTGTCACTTAAGACGAAATTCCTACGTATCTAGACCGGTCGATTCACTGCTGGAAGCTTTCGTCGTCAAAGATTCACTCATTCACTGAATCGCCAAACGATCAAAACCTTGATGTTCGCATCCACGAATCAAACCACTTTATCCGCCGTCCATACCAACCAAATTTCCAATTTCTATGTCTCCAATCATGAGCTTTCTCCAAGCCAGTTACGATGCCCTTGTTATTGGCGGCGGTCCAGCCGGCCTTGCAGCCACCACATCGTTAGCAAGAGCCTGCCGGCGCGTGGCAGTGTTCGACTCACACGAGTACCGCGATGAGGGAAGGGACCAAATACATAATGTTCTGATCCACGATGGACAACACCCAGACCGGTTCCGTGCACTAGGCCGACAAGAGATCCTGAACTCGTTCGACAGTGTCACTTTCATTGACACAAACATCACCGCCGCCACAATCGTTCCTGTTAGGGATGGGTTACACGAGTTCGAGCTCTGCGATATCAGAGGCATTCAGTTTAGGGGCAAGAAGCTGGTTCTCGCGACTGGATCGGTGGATATTCTTCCTGGTATTCCGGGATTCCAGGATCTCTGGAGTGATGCCGTGTACGTTGGTTCTGGGCGAAGTTGTTGTTTCTACCTTGGAACATTCTGTGGAAGTGCAAACAAACTGATTCATCTATATCTAGTGTTCACTGTCTCTTCAGCGACGGATTCGAGAAGAGAGGCAAAACTGGCGGACTGCTCGGCCTGAACTCGCTGAACGATATCGCCCCTGCGTTGATGGGCTACTATGTTTCGCAGAACGACTTGACTATTTACACAAATGGAGAGGATCCTACCAAGTACAGATTCCAAGATAATCTCGAGATGGCAGGCTAGATGCTCGGAAGATTCTATCTCTCTCGCGAATGTCCGATGATACGGTGGTGGTCCATTTCGAACATGGCGATATCAATCACCTGGGGTTTCTCATGCATAGTCCGCCTACGAGGAACCGGGCGGAATATCTTATTTCTCAGCTGGGGATCGAGACAGCTGGTGCGGGAGGGTATGCTATGGTAAAAGGAGCATTTGGAGAGACGAATGTGAGAGGGTGCTTTGTGGGCGGGGATACGTCAAGTCTGACAAAGACCATTACTGCTGCTTTGAACTCTGGTATGGATAAAATCCGAACCATACAAGGAAAGGATTGCAAGGCTAATATGATTCAGGCATGGTGGCTGGTATTGGAGCAGCGAGACAGTTGGCTGTTGATGAAGGGTGGGAGGCAATTCATCCCAAGTACACGATGAGCGAATGAGGTGGACCCTCGCCGGGTTTGGACGCATTCAACATGAAGTAGCAAGGAGTCCTCGCCTAGCAAACATCTCCAGCACTCCAATGTCCTCGAGTCTATAGATCTTCGCAGCCTGAAGGATCAGGCTGCACACGCACCCGATGCCTCGGCGAAAACCGGAAGCCTTCGTGGGGTCGCCGTCGGGAATTGCTTTTAGCCAGACGAGATCGAATCTCTTTTCTAATCTTTTTCATTCTCTTCTTTCTGTGTATCCACATCTGTGCCCATGCTGAGAAGCATCTGTTCTATCACGTCATGTGCATGTGCATGGGCAATGGCAACGGCAGAGTTGATACCGCTGCGGCAGCCGGACACATGCCTCGGCCTCGGAGTCGGAAGCTCGTTTTCGTCCCCCGCAACTGACGGCAGGTCTCTCCGGCTGTTTTCTTCTCCTCTTCGTCTTTTTTCTTTTCTCTCTTCTGTGCCTCATGTGCGTCGTGAGGATCACACCCTAAGCGATGTGCTCTGCGCATGCCGCTCTGAACAGACAACAGCACCAGCCGGCGCATGGCGTGCGGAAAGACTTCACTTACACGCAGAATGTTGCGAACAGAACTAATCTTCTCATGGATACAGCGAATTTCCAGGTCTATGCATTTTTTGAAGGGATGTCTAGGCTAACTACCGACGCACTGGACCTGAAGGCATTAAATTTCGTCTCATTTACATCAATGCATTAACCTCCTCCCAAAGCGATGGTCCAGACCATGGCGCAGAAACCATATTTGGCTTCGAAGGAACAAGAAAACTGGAAAAGAAAGGTATTTATCCCACCCGCGCACCAGCGATAAACAGAATTGAAAAAAGCGACAAATAATATCGGGGCTGAGATCGGTTCGGCTGACTTTTTAATCTTCGACGCAGATTTACTCCATGGCGAGACCAAGGTTCTCCTCGGCGGGGACCACACGAACGGTGTTAGTGTGGCCCATACCGCCACGCCATCCCTGAACGCAGACGATGGGGTCGCCCTTGTTGATAATGCCGAGCTTGAGACCGTGGTTGATGGCCCACTTGAGACGGCGGTCGACATCCTCCTGCCAGATCTTAACGTTAAAGTCGGGCTTCTTCTCGCTGAAGTAGAACGGCCAGACACCGCGGTACAGGTGGGAGTACTAAGAAGCGCTTGGGTTAGCGTGGAACAGACTGAATATCTAGGAAACTGTGAACTTACCCGGGAAGCAGTGGCATTACGAGTGACCATGAGGACGGGGCAGACAGGGCGGTACTTGGACAGAAGGCGGGCGGTTTTACCACTGCATATTTGATCAGTACTCGCACACGAAAGTTACGAAAACGCATTCACGACATACCTGGTGGTCAGGACGACAATGGCACCGGCGTTCAGCTCCAGACTGGCGCTAACAGCAGCCATGGCAATGGACTCGGAAGTCTCAGTGGGGCGAGGAGCCAAGTTGCGCAGCTCATCGAAGATCTGGTAGTGGGGGATGGTGACCTCAGCCAGCAGGCAGGTCTCGTGCATCATCTTGACGGCCTCGCAAGGGTAGTTACCCTTGGCAGTCTCACCCGACAGCATGACACAGTCGGCACCGTCGAGGACGGCGTTGGCAACATCCGAAACCTCGGCACGGGTAGGGCGGGGGTTGTATGTCATGGACTCCAGCATCTGGGTGGCACAAATAACGGGCTTGCCCTTGATGTTGCACTTGGCGATCATCATCTTCTGAGCGATGAAGACCTTGGGGGCGGGGATCTCGATACCCAGGTCACCACGGGCAACCATGACACCGTCGGTCGCCTCGAGGATTTCGTCGAAGTTGTTGACACCCTGCTGGTTCTCAACCTTGGCAATGATCTGGATCTCCTTGCCCTCCTCGCCGAGGACGTCACGGATTGATTGGATGTCGCTACCGCGGCGGATAAATGAGGCGAAGACCATGTCAACATTGTTCTTGACACCGAACTTCAGGTCGGAGATATCCTTCTCGGAGAGAGCGGGCAGGTCTACGTCGGTACCGGGCAGGTTAACACCCTTGCGGGAGGAGATGTTACCGTTGTTCAAGCACTTGACGCGCAGGGTCTGGTCATCCACCACCTTGATCACCTCGAACGACAGAATACCGTCGTCGACATAGATGAGCTTTCCGGCGGAGATCACCTTGGTGATGTTCTTATAGTCGAGGTACCTGTCATTGAACGCCTTGTCAGACAATTCTTCCTCGTTGCTACCATGGTGGTCGGACGGCTCCCGACCACCCTCGGACGCGGAAATGGGAACTCACATGTTCTTATCGTCACTGGCGGTGGCATAGGCCTCGTCGGTGGTGATGTTGAGCTCGGTGCCCATCTTGATGGGGATGTCCGCATCGCCGATGGTGTTACCAGTACGGATCTCGGGGCCCTTGGTGTCCAGGGCGATGGCCAGAGGACGGCCAGTCTGGATGCGAGCAGCCTCACGGGCGTTGTCGATCACAGATTGGTGGTACTGGTGGCAAGGTCAATCGCTATTCTTCCATGAAGACATGGATGTCAGGGTACTCACCTCATATGAGCCGTGGGAGAAGTTCATGCGAACGACGTTGAGACCCACTACAATACAGTCAGTCACCAGTTCCGTTTACCATACGGGCAATATCTATTGAGCAGCTTATGTGTCGTACCTGTGCGGAGAGCGTTGATCTTCTCGACGGAGTTGGTCTTGGGACCTGCGGAGCGAATCTGGTCAGCAAAAAGAATTTTTCCCGTAATCTTGCCTCTGGGCGGTCGATGCGTTGCTCTCCAGAGGGTATCATTGGAGCCGACGACGAGCTGGAGGCATTGGAAAGATACATACCAATGGTACCGATAATGGAGGTGCGGCGGAAGTTCTTGGCCGGCACCATCTCGGTGTTAAGCTTGGAGTGCCATTCCAGCTTCATGCGGTTGCTCAGGTGGTCGAGGGAGGTAGTGGCCGCCATTTTGAACTGCTAGACAACGGAATAGGTTGGGGTAGCAGAAGAGGATTGGAATCAATTGAAGAGGAGGGATGGAAGGGAAGCGAGGCGAAGTGAGGAGGGGGGAGAAAATGGAGTTGGGTGAGGGGCGGAAGGGAAAATGTTGGCGGCCGATGCTATCTCCGCCCTCGTTTTGACTTCCGTTGCCGCCCCAGCTTTACGGTGTACAGTCTTGGCCTTGGCTGGTTTTACTCGAGGGATTTACCTCATTTGATTATTTTTTACATTATTTATTTTACATTATTTTATTTTGTTATCTAGTATTCAGGATTGAACTAGATTGCTCACCTATGTACATATGTAGGTATGCACACCGAACTCATCGGAACCGGCGGCAGCCCTGCAGGCAGTCAGAAAAAGGAAAGAAAAAAGAAAAAAACAATAAGATCCTCCGGAAGTGGAGATAGAGCGTGCTGGTCTGCCCAGCGTACATTGGATCCCCTTTATCGAGTTGTGACAAATAGCGACACCCAATTTGCCCGGCCCCTCCTCGACAGAAACGGCATTTCGGTGGGTGGGCTACTTTTAGTACTCACTCACCTTAGGTACGTACCTTAGCCTAAGTGCAGTAAGGACACCGGAGCTCAACAAGCCTATAAGGCGGTCGCCAGTGGCAGAAAAGAGAACGCAGACAGCAGAAAGTCACATGGTGTGACTACCCCAGCCACTGTTATTATGTAATGTCACCAGCCACCCTCGTAGCGTCATGTGAAAGTGACCCACGTGAGTCTTGCCCCGGCTGCCTCACCTGCTTCAATCTCGCTACGTCTTCCTCGCAATCTACGATTCTCCATGCTTCTCGGCCTTGCATTATACCCATTCCTCAGCATGGTACGTGTGATGTTCTCTCTCTTTCGCGAATAGAAATACGAGTATCCCAATAGCCAGGACTGACATCGACCTTCCAAACAGTTCGGCCGTCTCACCCATTACGCATTTGATGCGGTTCTCTGTAAGTCCGGCGCACCCATTTCGTACAAATCGCGTCAATAATAACCATGATATGCACAGTCTCCGCCTTCCTGGCTGGTGTCAAGCGCTCCACAGGCCTCACGTAAATACACCCCCCGCCTCCAATCCTTCCATACCTCGGTTCCCCTTCTCTTAACATCCTCCTCGTTTGAGTGGAAATGTGAACGATTGTTGCAAGAAAACGAGCAGACTGGCTAACTCGATTAACTCCGCCGCACCTCCCTTTGCAAGGGTTGTGCGTGCGGGGACTTTCACAGCCCCAGTGTCGACTCTGATAAGATCTCCGACAACAAAGACGTCAAGAAATGGATCGATAGCTACCTTGGTGTTGGCGAGTGGGTCATGGATCAATCTGTGGCTGTGATGGGGTCCTCCGGCTGGTTCGAGCGGAGACGGTGATTTGAGAGGCGATGATGATTGTCTTCGATTCTTCTCGACTTGACACCCGGCCGGTCATGGTGATTGGCAAGTTTCTTTGAGAATCGCTCTTACAGGGAATTAGGCAAACGAGCATTCGCTAGCACTGCTCTTGCCAGTTGGCACGGGCGCTTGCTGTGCGGTTCTTGAAAGCTTCGATGTATTCTGTTTTTGTTCTCTCTTGGTGGCTTGTACGGCGCCATGGCTGGATTGACGTGTGACGACCAACTCTTTTCCACGCTATATCCTCCGCTTTTCGACATCATGATCAGAGTTACGGCGTCTTTGGCTTCCTTCGTTCTATTCGATACCTTTTGTGCCTGTACCTATTCCATCTCCGCCATGTGAAATCCACTCTGCATCTTAATCCCACAATCAAACAGGATTGAATCCGATTAGTAGTCCGGTTCTACCTATTTTCAATGTTTGTCTTGTCTATGCTAGATGTTAGTTCTGTAAGAAGGTTGCTTGGGGCTCCAGCATTTGTTGAGGCTATATTTAAGGCGCACGGATCGGAGACTGCGATGGGTCAGGGCTAGATGGTACGCGATGGTTAGGTTTTTTCAAATCTGTAACTTTCCCAACGGAATCCCAAGCGTTACTTCTAAAAGCCGGTTCTGCTTAAGTGGACGTCGTGTTGTTCGAGCAAGTAGGACAGGGGTTGAAGAAAATCCGACAGTCGCATCAGACTTAACCATGACTAGAAGTGAACAGAGGGGGGTATGTAAGAGAGGAGACCTTAGAGACATGATGACATGATATCCACAAAGAAAACGCCATTTATGTTTGCAGGAGGGTATCGATATTCACGCGACGATAGTAAGATATATGCCCCATCTCTTGCCAGTAGTGGGCGATGTACTCTGTAGAGACCAGAATGAGCTGGGAAGATATGTAGGTGTCTGTGATAACAGTTAGGCGTTTTGAGATATAGACTAGTCGGGGTGAGAACTCATTACCGTCACGGAAACCAAGGCCGGCGACATGTCCCTGAGAACGTACGATACGAGACCCCTTGAAAGGTTTCTCGGTTTCTACTTTGATTAGGCCTTTTGGTCCGATGTCGCCAGATTTAAATGTAACTTCCCCTCGAGGAACATTGGGATCGCCCGTCAGCTTGATGGCATGCAGACTTCCTCTCTGGATGACACCCGGAGCATCTTCAATCTCCTCATCATCGGCTGGGTCGCCTTGAATGATAAGGAGAAATTCGCATCCATGAGCGGAATAATCGCCGACCCAAATCCCTTGGTACGGCTTTTCTCTTGTTGGTGTGTACAAAGTCGGATCGAGTGTAGAATAGGTGATCATAGCCGAATTGTAGCCCGGTGTGATCATCAATCGAAAATTTGTCCACCGACGGATGCGGAACGCCTCTTGGGACGCCTCAGACCAGTGCTTGGGGTCGGAAAAGTCCGCTTCTTCAATAGATCTGACAATGCGATTGTTGCTGGGAATATTTGGGGGCGGCCAGAGTTTCGTTTTGTCGGTTTCATCGGTGTCCTGGTTGGAACAGAGCAGAAGCGAGTTAAAAAGATGGTTGACCTCCGCGGGCATGTGCATTTTACGTTCAGCCATCCACGTCTGGCATTCAGATGTCGGTTCTGATGGCTCCATATCCTTGAGGAGTAGAACAGGGTCATCTAACCACAGGCTAACAGTGGGGTGGAATGACTGGATCATCACATCTGGGTGTGCTTCCCAAACTTGAAATTCTGGGGACCCCCGATCCGCAATCAAACGGTATGCTTCTATCACACCTCGCCGGTTGTCGTAGCGGGCCAGGATGAGATTGCCAGTATGTTCATTGTCTGCGAACCAGATTTTGTTCTGAGGGATGAACCAATAGGGCAGGTGAGCGAGGTATAGTCGGCGGAACGATTCAAAAGGGCCTGCATCCTGGATGGGGAATGGGAGATGGGAGTTGACCAGTCGAGCCCACAAAAGGTCGTTGGATGCATGCTCGGCGAGAGCGCGGCACGTAACGGACACACGAGCAAGATCATGCGGGGCAAGGAAGGAAAGAATCTGATGGAGGGTCTCGGCGGGCAGTTTGTCGATGATCGATGATGCGTGGGTGGTTTGGGTCCACTGTTGGTCGTGAAGAATATCTTCTATGTACTGTTGATGTTTATGAAGCCCAGAAGAAGAAGCCTATACTAAGAAGTTAGTCCATCGGGCCCAGGTACCACTCCCCCGCCAACAGACGACCTCGCATATCCCATGGGATATGCTCGGTTAGCTTGGGTGAGACGTACCTCATTTGAAGAGACCACGTCCGTCATCGTACCTGTCGTTCCCCCGGAGTTGAAAAGAGGAGAAGGCGAATGTGGGTATTGATAGCTCGACCCCCTTCGGCAACGCAGATGACATCACCTGAGAGCAAGCGGGTGAAAGCGCATTTGGTGGTGGGGGTCGCAACGAAGAATAAACCAAGGAGAAAGCTCCGACCCGGTCAGGTTCCAGCGAGGCAGGCTCTAATGCCGGGGCAAAGTGCGTGCGTTGGAGACGAGGGGAGAAGCAGCTCGATGAGTGGTGGGTCGTGTTGATAAGATAGTCGGACCCAGTTGAGAATGGAGCCCATTCCGCAAATGACGATGGGCGTACGTAAGGTAGAGTTGAACCAAAAAAAAACAGATGGGCCTTTGCTGGGTCGGATGATTTCAAGGACGATCTTCGGGGCAAAAGCTGGGGGAGGTTTGTTTCCCGGACATGTTGATCGGCCCGGTCACGGTTAACCTTATCCATACGATGTTGAGCCACGTGATATTGGAGTTTGGCATTATCGTAGCAGATGTTTTCCTACAATGTACACTGAAATGAATAGAGACAAATCATGAAACTAGGTAGTGGTGATTCTTTATCTAAGGATGTCTTTGCATCATCCAAAATACACCTACTAGTGGGTATTCTGTCACTCAAGTGAGATCGTGACTGGTCAGATATATATCTGACTTATTTGTAAACCTACAGGTTTCACAACTTCTTGAACGAGCTAAGGAAACGAGACAACGAAGTTAGCACTGCGTACTAGTATTATCTCAAATCACACTCACCACCACAAATGAATAGCCATGTCTTGTCTTGTACGCTGAGAGTACCACGGGCACAAGAGAACAATGAAAGATGGTGACACGTGACCTTTAGTCCCGAAACAGCAACTTGTTTACCGTCCCAAATAGGCAAGCATATTAGCGCAGGCACGCGCAGGCGCGACTTGCTGCCTGGATGGCCCCACCGCGTGTTTGTTTATGTTGTGATGTATACATCTCGTCTTTATAAGCGCCAGTCGCGAGTTGCCCATTCATGTTCTCTTTGATTTGTTGTTGCATATTGTTCCATTTCTATTCGGCCCAACTCTTTGAACTTCCCAACAACTGCTTTGTTCCCTTTCTCTATATTTAAGAGCTTTGGCTTCTATATCGCTACTCTCTTCAATCAACGCAATGGAGACACGACTGTCATGCAGAAAGCGCAGGAATAGTGCTATCTCGAGCTCAAACGAGCCTCTATCCCATCGGACGAGTCAAGCTGCAGCTGCAGCTGCAGAATCGACAACAACAACAACAACAACAACAACAACAACAGAACATGACGGGTCCAAGCAACAAATCAGTACTCCTCGAAAATCTAGGAAGCGAGTACGTTTCTCTGACCCCGGCCCTTTGCTGCATGGCACTACTGCAAGCTCCACCGGCCTGACTCCGGCCATGAAACGCACCTCTTTTGAGCATTCTGCCACGGGACTACGTCGTGGAAGCCAGACTCCTAGTCGAAAATCACGTCGGAGGTCAGCACCCACCCCTCGTTTCCAGCGGTCATTTGACCCGGTAGAGGAGTTTGACGAGTTCTCTTCGGAGCGAGTGCATCATTTCACTCCTCTACGTCAGATTCTGGATAGTCGTACTCAAAGGAGGATCCGCCGAATCGGTCTCAGCGATGAGATCAATCAAATTGAGCGTGAGAAGCGTGATAATCGAAACTATGAGAAGACATTATCTACCCTATGCCAGGAGCGAGACGATTTGCAACGTGAGCTGGATGCCTTGAAGCAAAGACAGGATATCTCGGATGATCGTCTACCTTGGATGTCGCCTCAGCTTTGCGCTCAACAGCCAGAACTCGGGACACCAATTTCTCATCTCGAATTTTCTGTGACTTCCGGCAGAACTCAGGATGTGCCCTCCCAATATGCCAGTTATGAGGACACCTTCACGCTCAACGATAGTGCCATAATGGTTTCAAACTCGCCAGACTTCCGTGCTATGCGCGACTACAACACGCCAGAACCTAACAGTTTGATGTACGATGTAACTCTTACCAACGTCTCGACCCAGACATCATTCGTTGATAATACGGAGCGTTCCGACATGCACAATTTAACCCTTGACTTGGAGGCGGCTCGGTCAGAGAAGGAGAAATTGTTCAATGCGTGTCGCACACAAATAAACGCTTTTGAGGATTCCGGTATGGGCGATGTACTTCGCTTACCTACGCCTCCTCAAGACTTCTTCGATAATATTGTCGACACCCTGACAACTGCTCTCGTGCGTGCCTCTGATGCCACTGAAACCCTTGAAGGGATCAACCAGGCACTTTTCAGCCTAGGCTTTTCGGGCTCCAGTGCAGACGAAGTAGTCTCTGACATAAAGAGCCATTTTCGGTCAGCACGTCTTGAGCTCGAGCGGGCCCTCCCTGGTGAGACTGCTGATGTCGGTCTCGAGAATGGGAAGGCAACACTGGGTGCTCTTGTCCAACGAGTCTGCTCATTGGCGAATGACGCACAGACGGAACGCAACCATTATCATGGCTCGCTTGACCGAGAGAAGGCACTCCGAAGACAATTCGACAACCTATTACACCGGTATGAAGCAGCAAAGAACAAAATCGGCAACCTCGAAGATTCCATCGCATCTTCTGCGAGCGATATGCTCCACACCAGAATGCGACTTCAGGAACTTGAAAACGAAGACCAGGAAAAGACGATCGGGATTGACAGATTAAGCACCGCCCTGGATAAATATCACGAAGATATGAAGTCTCTCGAAAGCCTAGTGAGCAGGCTGGAGGATGAGAACCTTGCTGCAAAGGATCATTACAGGCAGCAGATTGCGAAACTTAAGCAACAAGTTGCCAATGAGCGACAACGGCGCTCTGACATCGAAACATCTGCTTCGGAATATGAGTCGCGTATCCGTCTTCTCGAAGAGACTGTCGAGCACAATAGAATCAAAGCCTGTGACCTAACGGCGCATGCGGAGTCTCTCCAAAAGGAGCAGCAACAACACGAACAAGAGACGGGGACTCTCAACGTCCGTATCTCCGAACTCAACACATCACTCGAAGAAGCCAAGTCAGAAGCAAACCGTCTACGCCAGGTCAATGCTGGTCTAGAAGAGCAATTGCAGATCGAAATTGGAGCTCGTGATGAATTGCTTGAAAAATGGGCCGCAGACCAAGCACAGTCATTTGCATTCATGAAGGAGAGTGTCAGTTCTGAACGACGACGAGCAAAGGTTCGCGCTGCTAATTGGGAACTCAAATCTGATGACCTCATGTCTGACGGTTCTACTATCACGGGCAGTGAGCCCATTACACCAGTGAGCATGACTCGCTTCGTTGATGTTGAGTATGGACGAGGCAAGAACCGCAAGCGCCTGGACAGCGGTGTTGGGATTTTGACAGAGGAGGACCTTCTGGGTGACGATGTTTCTGAATTGCGACCTGCACTGGACTCAGATATTGATCTCCCTGCTTTGGATTTGATCGATTGATAGATCGCATTTTTACTTTCTCTCATTTTTACTATTTCTTTTGTTGTGGGTTGGCATATATCAGTCGGTCGATATTTCTTGTCTACGGTTTCTTTTCAATAGCTCATGTCGGTACATAATTAGAGCAAACCGGCCAAAGGTCAATTATATTCTATGCTCTTGCTTTGATCCGCTTGACGTGTTCTCAATACCTGACTACCTAGCAGCAACCAGGATATCAATACTTCGTATGAGAATGTGAGACAGAGTGTCGAAAGCACGAGAGGTGATCCCAGGCTTTATCTTGTCGCCAATTCCCACTTTGAATGCGGGGTCGGGGATTTCGTCGGCTTCGCCCGCCCACAGGATACGAGATGCGCGACGCGAGAGAGCGCAAAGTGGGGACCTAAGCCCGTATCGGAGCGCAGATCGAAGAGAGAATGCAACATGAATACTCCCTTGAATCGCATTCAATGCACTTCTTCATGTTCTAAAGAGCTCTACGAACTCATCCTCTATCACCAGAGTGGTCATTCTCAATCTGCTCTGCCGCGGCTTCAAATCTCTCATGATGGGACTCAAATCCGCGATCACCATCACCCTGATCACCTCATTTTTCTCATTATCTGAAGCCACAGACCGCGTTTTGAGACATGGCTTGCCAGAGTCAGTCGGTCTTCTGCCTGAACCGCTTCTACAGATGCAAATGAATTTGAGCCAGTACACCCGCCCAGCGAATTATGGATCTCACTCATATGATGATGTACACCCCATTTTACCGGGCGCCTCTGTTATGGTCGGCCACGAGGCAACGATAGTAAGCTCATTCGCTTTCGGTAATGCCAGCTTGTATGCCAACGCGAATGGCACGCTTCTTCCCTCTAAAGAATGGATCTCGGCAAAGATGGATACTATCTATGACATGGCTAGTTTGACAAAGATATTCACGGCTATCACAGCATTGCGAATCATTGATGATGGGAAGTTAGAACTACACAAGCCAGTCGCGTCTTATCTTCCAGAGTTCGCAACCAACGGGAAAAGCAATGTCACGGTTCTGATGCTGCTCACCCACACCAGTGGGTTCCCTCCTGACCCCGAGCCGGGGTTGGCAGATCCAAGCTATGAAAACATGCAGCAACGTGTCGAGGCCATCATTCAACATAAGCTGGTCAATCCTCCTGGGTCAACCTATACGTACTCGGACCTAAATTTCATGAATCTGCGGTTTATGTTGGAGAAAATCACCGAAACACCCTTTGAGGATCTGGTGCAAACATGGACTCAAAGCTTGGGAATGACCAGTACCTTTTTCAATAAAGGGAATATTGGTGCCGATTCACTGCCATATTATTCACGTATGGCGCCTACCGAGTACCAAATTGAAGTCCTTGGTTCCTCGGAACCCAAGCGTCCCCAGCCAGTGCGAGGAACGGTGCACGACGAGAATGCTTGGGCTTTGAATGGAGTCAGTGGACATGCAGGTCTCTTTTCTTCTGTCGAAAATGTGGCCATATTGTGTCAAATGGTCTTGAATAATGGGACCTATAAGGGCAAGACAATATTGAGTTCCAAAAGTGTCGACTTGATGTTCACCAACTTCAATCAGAAATTCCCTGATGATGAGCATGGAATTGGCTTTGAATTAAACCAATTTTATTTCTCCGGCCCTATGGCCAATATGTTAGCTGGTGGTCATACCGGGTTCACTGGGACATCGCTTGTGGTTGATAGGTCATCGGATACATTTATGGTTCTTCTGGCCCATGCAGTACACCCGAATCGGACCTGGTCTAGTAATAATATCGTTCGTGAGGCGCTGGGCTACTGGGTGGCCTGTTCGCTTGGCCGGGATGCTGCTTTTCCACCCTGATCTAGATTCAAGTAACTTGAGAGCAGTCTACGCCGTTATTATTTACTTCTAAATCCATTTACCCTTTTTTTGTTATTCGTGGCAGGATCTCTCGGCTAGATGGGCGTTACTAATTCTCGATTTGACTTCGTCTGCTAAGACGCTCAGATAGGAGGAGTATTGGGGGTTACACAACATGAACCTTACGCTCCCCACCCCCTTTGGTACACACAAAGAAACATTGACCTATTTGCACACGTCATAATGAGCTTATCAGGATACAGTCATCTAGGCCTTTTAGGAAGGCAGTTTCCAGGAAAAGTGTCCGGCGAAGCCGCTAAGCCCAAATTTCCCAAAGAAGGTTTGTTTTGTCAAGTTTGACTCAAGGCTTGTGAATTTTATATCAATATAATTCTAAGCGATGGAGTGTTGCACAGCACGGCACCCTTTTCCCAGCGTATCAGATATCTACTAAATTAATATGAACAAGAATGACTTCAACAGATCATGATTCAAGAAGTTCTCTATACATCTAATTGTATTCTATGACTATTGAAACATATATTTATTGGACGGAACCAAGTACCGAGCTTGATATTGAAACTTTGAAAATTAATCATGCCACGCAATATACCTAAAGGGGAAGCCAATTGCGTAGTTTTATTATAGAGAAACGATATGAGATCACTCTTAGTCTGCTATGGCTTGAATAGTATGATAAAAAAAAACCTGAGACTATTTAAAATAGGTCGTGGTTCAGGTCTACGATCTTGCAGTCCAGCTTTTAGTGAATCTTTATCACTTTGCTTGAATATATCTACATCATACTTTTCTGTCCTTGTGCCAAGTATAGCACTGGAGCCTACGGCCTTTGAGAAATTCGCACAGCCAAGATGAATAACCTATTTACCAAGATTGCCAGCCAGTACCCAAGCTTCTTAGCTATTGAAGATGGTTCACGATCCCTCACCTACAATGATCTCTTGGAGAAAGCAGATACCTTCGGCCGTGTTATTAAAGAACACCCATTGGAACCGGAAGAGGCGATTGCAATTATCTCTGGTCCAAGCATCGACATGGTCATTGCACAGGTTGCGCTTCTTCGTCTAAACTTGACAAGTGTACCCTTGGACTCTGGGTTGCCCAAGCTTCGCATCCAGGAAATGTTGGGTGACATCAAAGTTCGCTATGCTATTGCACCACCCCATTTCGAGGATTTAAATCTGTCTATCATCCCAATGCCGACCGAAGCTTGCAAAATTCACCGAGAAGGCTCATCCTCTGTTCAGGCCTCACGCAAAGAGACAAGTCGTAGCCATATTCTTTATACCTCCGGCTCAACTGGTAAACCAAAGGCGGTTCAAATCACCTCTAATAGTCTGATTCGCCTTGCCCAGTCAACGATGGTTACTCCACTCAAAATGACCGATCGAGTTGCTTTGATCAACAATTCGGGATTTGACATATCTCTTTTCGAAGTATGGGCTGCTCTGCTTTCTGGTGCAACTATAATCGTTGTACCAAGACAGACTGCCATTGACCCTTTTGCTTTCCGGGACTTCATTGGAGAGAAGAATTTGAGTGTCGTTTTTCTAACAACATCTCTGTTCAACGCTACAGCCCTCGCTTGCCCTCGGGCCTTTAACAAGGTACGCGATGTCTTCACTGCCGGCGAAGTCGCTAGCCCGCTGGCCATGCGCACAGTTTTAGAATCAGGGGGACCGCCTGAGCGTTTGTGGAATACTTATGGCCCAACTGAGACGACCACATTTTCAACGATCCAGCTTGTGACTCTGAAAGAGGCTCAAGGAGAGAGAATCCCGATTGGCCAGCCGACTGGCGATACGGTCTTTCTGCTCGATGAAAATTTGATACCCATCACCACCGACGAAACACTTGGGGAAATTTTTATCGGCGGACCAGGGATTTCTCCTGGCTATTTCAGAAGGCCAATGGAGACCGCTGCCAATTTTCTGAATATACCGGGGGAGAATCTCGGTCTGGATACTCAGGAAATAGTGCGCCTTTACAAAACAGGCGATATGGCACAATGGCGAGACTACTCTTCTAAAACTTTGGATTTCATTGGACGAGTAGACCGACAAGTCAAGCAGGACGGATTTCGCGTCG
Source organism: Penicillium sp. G339 (assembly GCA_027569595.1). Classification (NCBI taxonomy): domain Eukaryota; kingdom Fungi; phylum Ascomycota; class Eurotiomycetes; order Eurotiales; family Aspergillaceae; genus Penicillium; species Penicillium sp. G339. Next base: position 490,664 of record JAPDFJ010000011.1, read on the forward strand.
AGTTGGAGGAAGTGGAAAAGACCTTGCTATCTAGTGATTGGTTCACTACAGTTGTGATACAACAATTGCAGATGAATGAACAGGTCGAGCCATTCCTTGTCGCATTTATCCAGAGCAGAGTAACTGGAATTCCCAAGCGCCGGATTTTCAAATGGGCATCGGATCGAATGCCACCCCATATGGTTCCACAGGACATAATGTTCTGCTCCAGTTTCCCTCTAACGCCAAATAATAAAGTGGATGTCAAAGCACTTGAAAGGAAATATTGGGAGGGCTACATAGATGCCCAAAAGAAGGCCGGGGATGACACTCGGGATTCAGAATTCGTTGCCATGGTTCGAGATCTTTGGTCTTCACTGCTTGGTATACCGGTGATCAACGACGAAGACGACTTTTTTGTCCTTGGGGGCTCATCAATTAAGTCGGCGACACTTATCAGCAAATTACGGATGACAATGGGCAAAACTATCTCTATGAGGGCCCTTCACCAGAATTCTCGGTTCGTCGAATTTGTCGCCTATTTGAAGGAGTTTGCCGAAGGTACCGTGGCAACGCATCAGTCCGAGCAATGGAAAAAGGATTCGTATATGGCAGATGACCTTAACATTATACCTGGGGAGACGCCGGAGTGGCTTTCAGAAAATGAAGGCCGTGTATTCGTGACTGGAGCTACTGGATTCGTTGGTGTCAATTTCCTAACTAGACTTCTCCGCCATCCTCTCGTGAAAGAAGTTGTTTGTCTGGTGCGGGAAAAGAATAACACGACTCCTCGCACTCGCGTTGAACAAGTTATGAAAAAGTACAACCTCTGGGAGGGCAATGCTTTGACCTTTTCAAAACTCAAAACTATTGATGGGGACATCACCAAGGAAAGGCTTGGTCTCTCACAAGACCATTTCAGCTGGCTTGCCAAGTGGGCTAGTGTTGTATTTCACTTGGGAGCAAAAGTCAATTTCTGCGAGCCGTACGAAGCTCATTTTGAAGCCAATGTTTTGGGCACGAAGCATGCGCTTCAGCTTGCCACGAGTGGCCGACGAAAGTCGTTCCATTTCACCTCCAGCATCGACGCCTGGGGTCCCAATGGACTGATCCTTGGGACACGAAGATGCTTGGAGGACGAAACCCTTGAGCCGAATTTGAAAGGTCTTCCATACGATATCGGATATGCCGCAAGCAAATGGGCCTCTGAGCAAATGGTGCGTCGGGCTCGTGACCGCGGCCTTCCAGCAGCAATTTATCGTCCCGGCTTCGTCACGGGAGATTCAAAGACTGGTGCTGGAAACCCTGATGATTTTTTCGCTCGTCTTATGGTCGGGTCAATCCAGATTGGAGCATTTCCCCATTTGCCTAGCCAACGAATGGAATATGTGACCGCGGACTATGTCTGCGATGCGATGCTACACATTGCCTCTCACAATTCCAATCTAGGCCAATCATATAGTCTTGTTGCTCCTAATCCGGCCGACTCGGTCAACTTGGAGAAGACGGTCAATGTTATCAATGATGCTGGATACCCAGTAGCGAGTATTCCATACTGGGATTGGGTGAAGCGGCTTCACGACCCCAAGAATGCTAGCAATCCACTTATGCCACTCATGCCTCTTCTTCAAGAAAAGGTTTGGGGTGATTTGACGCGGTTCCAGACGAGCAAGGATACACCCCATTATGATTCTACTAATACGGTAGCGGCCCTTGCAGATACTCCAGATATTGGATATATTCCATTCAATTCTGAACAGTTAAACTTGTTCTTGAACTTTTGGAGGGACAAGGGCTTCTATCATGTTTGAAATTTAATAATGTCCTAAGCTTGGTCTCGATTAGCTTTGTCTCAGAGTGAATTTCAAGTATAAGAATGCGGTTTTCATATGACAATCCACGATTACTACCACCATGATTCTCCCCAAAAAAGTTTGTCTATTGCATTTAAGAAACATTCGACCACAAAGTATCCACTCGGATGTTATATCGCACCCCAAGATCGCTGCGTATCTACTTTGTTTTTGGGTAGGAAACATTGAAGAAGACCCTTGTCACATACGAGAAGTCCTACCCAGTGACAAGCTTAATTAAACCCTTAAGTGAAGCAATATGAGATCTTGACATTATTCTGTGTTTATCCTATAAAAGGTGAACGGCCTTCTCGGCTATGGTATGGTATCTCTAAAAACAAACGCAAACACGCAAGCACTATGTAGCCAAAAATCAGACAGCGGAATGACGTTGCCTCAGCTGGGTCTCAGCAGTAGGCAGTTCAGCAGACTGGGTCTCCGCTGGCCCACTTTCAGTGGAAGTCCGGGAGGAAGAGAAGGGAGCAGTCTTGGGGGCCTTGCTGCGAACCTTAGGCTCATGGCCCGGACGAGCAAAAAGAGCTCCAGCAAGATTAAGAAGATTACCTGTCCGTAGAGACATTTGATAGGCCAAAGTCAGACTAGTCACAATAATCTCTTCTTGTAACTCCTGGCTGTGGGCCATTGCCCCCATGAATTCGATCCGGCCGAGTTTTTTCAGCCCCCAAATGTTCATTGTGAGCTTGGCCACGGGCAATTGCTGCTCATCGCAGCAGATGAAGTCCCACTTGGTGAAATCGCTATCACTGTACCAGTTCAAAGTGACCGGATTGTCGGTCGTGGATGCGGCGGTAGAGCGGTGCGCATAGGAAGTTTTCAGCCGGCTTTGCGCAACAATTTGGTCTTTGCGTCCGTGGACTTCGTAGTCGGCATCGATGCTGACCACACTCAGATCTCCAACGCCGAATAGCTCTTCTGTGCCGTAGCGTTTGAACTGGAGACGTTTCTTGGCGAGTTTATACTCGAGGATGTAAAGGGGCTTTGCATCTGGTGTGTTCTCATCGCTGAGGAGCGATTTGAACTTTCGCCAGCCAAAGTCGACGCTGAGTCGAGGGGGCAGCGTTGATCTCTCTGGAGCTTGAGAATTGCTTGGTTGCGAGAGTTCAATAGAAGGTTCCATTATGAAGCAAACGGATGTATGTTCCCCTTGGGTGTTGTTGACAAGCGCAGCTCCTTCATCCCTTAAAAATGGTCGGTCGGGGGACTTTATACGAGCCGCACTGCCGCGCGCTGATCGACTCGTCCCACTGTTTTCCCCCTTCACACTATTTCAACTAATCCATCTGCGCCAAACTCCAGCATTCCGCCCCGGGGGCGCAGTTAAGCTGGGCGCGAGTGCCTCAGCCAATGGAGGTGGTGGGAGGTGATGGTCGGGCAGTCTCGGCGGGCGCAGCAGTGATGTCATACGCTCCCAATTGGCCCAAAACTGGCCCCAGTTGCGATGGGTCGAAATGGGTCGAAATGGGCACGTTAATATCGCGAGGTTTCGGCTTTAAGGGTTCTTCAATTTTTTAAACTATTTGTTTAGCCTGCGGGCTTGGACCGTGGCGTGATCCGAGTGGTCTGAGAGAAGTTCTATCAGGGTTCCACGCGTTACTGGCGTATAGAGAATAATTGAGAAGATTAGATCGATAAAATAGAGGCCGCCATGATGCCGGGACGACGTCAAGATAGAGAGGTCCCAATGCTTTCCAGGTTTTTGACCTTGACACCCTCTTAATATCCCACATCCACCCCGCGTTGATCATCGACGCATCTACACAATTGAATACCATCTACTTCGAGAACCATGGCCAAGCTCAATTACCGCCTCAAAGTGACAGCGGGCCCGGACTACGACCGAGCCACGCACCAACAGGTTGCGGTCAACAACAAGACGCTGCACTTTGAAAGTGACCGAGCAGCCGTCGATCTGAACGTTCATGTTCAGAACTTTTCTGGTATCGTCCTCTGGCAATGCCATCTAGACATCAAAGACGGAGTCACCACTAACACGAGAGCAAGGATACCCTGATGATTCGCCCACGACCAGCCCATATTTCTCACACCCGCAGCACACCCAGGACCAATACTCAATATCTTGCTCCTTCACCCCCAAGAAGAATGTCAGTGGAAATGATCTATTTTTTGGCAATGATTTCGATCACCCCATTCGTGATCGCCTGCCCATGGGCTTCAACGCCGCATTGAAGACCGTCAAGTGGGCAATTGACCCATCCATCGATGGTGACGCCTATGCCGACAAGCCATATCTTTACAGCCCCGCTCTGGCAACGTGGAATCAATTCCGCATAGGCGGGAAAAATGATACATCTGCTCCAAAATTAACAAAGGAGTATATTGTCGAGGAGGGCGCCGATGGCGATGGCGTGGCGAGTCGCGATTCGATTCAGATCTCCGGCGACACGGCAAAAGCCCGTCAACGCCACTTTCAGAATGAAGAGCATCGCAAAGCATTTAATTTTGAAGCTGGTAGGCGATATATGGCTGATTTTGGCAATGGGTACATTTCTTTCAGCGGTAAGGCAATTGATGTTTTCTTTGGCAGTATTGCCTGATACTTGGCTAATCGAATTTCCCAGATATGTCTATTCATTTACCCGGCTTCACCATCCCAGTGATCGGTATGGTCGATGACAAGCTTCACGAACTGCGATATGTTCTCAAAAATGTGAGAACTGGTGAGGTCTACCTGGTGGTACTTTTCACTCTTGTATGGGATCAAGGGGAGCGAAGCGACGAGCAGACTGGAGAGCAAGACGTGGACTAGACTCTCAATACCCTCAAGAATACAAGACTCCCAGAGATCATTGAATGGCTTTTATTTCAAACATTTATTTTGTCCACGGAACACCAGCGCGTCCCAAATCCATATATAATCTCATTTCTTACAGGCGCTTCAGAACATCGTTCAGAACCTCGTTGGTAGAGGCTTTGCCACCCATATCGGGGGAGAGGAACTTAGCCTCGTCCAGGTTGGCATCGACAGCGCTGTAGATCTTAGCAGCAGCGTTCTCCTCGCCGAGGAACTCAAGCATCAGAGCAACGCTGCGCAGGGTAGCGATGGGGTTGGCAATGCCCTTGCCCTCAATGTCAGGGGCGCTACCGTGGCAGGGCTCACCAATAGCGAAGCCATCACCTACGTTGGCGCTAGGAACCAGACCCAGAGAGCCGACTAGAGCCGCAGCGCCGTCAGACAGAATGTCACCGTACAGGTTGGGAGCGACAATGACATCGTAGTACTCGGGCTGGCGGAAGAGCTTGTAGACCATGGAGTCGACGATCTGCTCCTCGACCAGAACGGAGGAGAACTTTTCGGCGGCAAGGGCCTTGCGGGCAGTCTCGCGGAAAAGACCGTCGGTCTGCGAGAGCACGTTCGACTTGTGGGTGATGGTGACCATGGGCTGGTCACGGAGCGAGACCGGGGAGGCGGAGCGGATCTTTTGACGACGCAGAGCGATCTCACCGGCAATGGTGGAGATGCGCGAGGAGGCACGCTCGGAGATGCGCTTGATGGCCTCAGCGACCTTTCCGTTGGGGCCCTCGAAGGTCTTCTCCTCCTTAACGTACAGATCCTCGGTGTTCTCGCGGACGATGACCAGGTCGATTGGGTTGCCATTGCTGCTGCCGAGGGTGGTCTTGACGGGGCGCACGTTGGCGTATAGGTCGAGCTTCTTGCGCAGAGCAACGATGGGGGAGGAGTAGCCGGCCACCTTGGTAGAGGGGGAGCTGGAGGGGGATTTGTCTTAGCTACATGCTGCTGGGGTTCGACTAGGTGACAGCTTACCTGACAGCACCGAACAGAGCACCATCGCATTCCTTCTTCAGGGTGTCGACAGTCTGGTCCGGCAGGGCGGTACCGGTCTTCTTGAAGGTGTCGTAACCGGCTTCCAGGTCGACGAAGCTGAACTTGAGGTTCAGAGACGAAGGGAGGGATTCAAGGACCCGACGGCCGGCCTATATTTCATCAATTGATTGCTCAGGCAATTCGTGGACTTGGATTGTCTTGTTCGGGGGAGCTACGTACCGGGATAACCTCCCGTCCGATACCGTCACCGGGGATGAGACCTGTAAAGAAGTGATGAGCATGGATTCGTTGGCAATTGAGTGCAGAGAAAGCAAGGCCACCTACCAATGCGAAGAGTCCGAGCAGCAGCAGCCATGGTGAATTGTTATGGGGATGTTTCCTGCCTTCGAAGACTCGCCGTCATCGGAGCTTTTTCTTTTTGTAACCGGGGCGGGTGATCATTGATCCGGCTACACTCCGCAGTCCGGAGTAAACCGACCAACGCAGAGGAAGTCGCCAAAAGCTAGAGAATGAACATGAGCAGCCGAGGGGGCACATGGAGTCTCTTCAGTGGGATGTTGGAAAATCTCAAGGTTTTACCTGCACTGGAAGCACCAAAGCATTCCTCTCCACTTACTTCCTTCAGCCGCAGCACCAAACTAGCAAGTATTGCCTAATGGGGACAGTTCTCGCGAGCCTCCAAGCTAACCCTACTAGTAGGTGCCGAAGGTAGGAAATCAATCGAATGGCTGCCTGAGGTGGTCCACCCTCTTTCCTCTTTCCAGCGAGTCTGGGTCGTGGTTTCCATCTTTATTTCCATGCTTTTCTCTCGCTCTTTCCACCTGTGCAATTTAGAGTTCGATGAATGGAAACGCTAAACCCAAAGTGGTCAGTAACCGCGATGTGCTCACCATGCAGAGATCTATACTGCCAGTGCCAGTGTACTAGAAATGCGGAAAATATTTGAAGAGGAGGAAATCCAAGACGACTCTCTCAATTTAAGATTCTTCATTTTGTTCATGTTGTTCAACCTTGAGCCGTCCTTCTATCCAGCCTATTGTCTATATATTATTGTACAAACCATCATGCCCACCCATCCCATCCCTCGAGCGGCAGATTCATCCATCTCGACCGCAAGGGGAAATATTGCGATTGCTGAACTTGTTATTTTCTCTTCGATTCACTTGTTTCAGATCCCAATCCGCTTTACACAAGAATGGCGCTACTGGCACCATCGGAAGAACAAGCACGCTGCACGCTGCTTCTTTTACTCTTGGTTCAGTATGGTTGGAATTTTGTCACAGCGTGAGTCGAAGGATCTCCAGATAAAGATCTCCAGATATCATCCAACGCTGACATGGCTTTACAATAGTCCGTATCGCTAGTTCTGCGATGATAATCTCTACAAATCATCCAGACAAATCGATGCTCATTGCCGAGTCTTGCTTGCAAAGCGTGGGCCTCTCGCCTCTTTTGTTCGAAGTTAGCTTGATACTTTTGAGATGGTGCGTATATTGTCCTCTAGTTCGTTACTATAATGAGCTCTAGGGTTCAAAAAGCTAACAAGTCTCGTATTACAGTGGACAAGCTGGAGAGTACGGGCGAGGAAACTCGAAATGGTCCATGCCCATCCGATTCACACTGCACGGTTTCCGGTTCCCAATATTCATCGCCATTGTTCTTGCTGTTGTCGGTGGGATTATTGACATCCGCCCTTATGGAGAAGCTGGGTCGGTGGTTTTGTTCGTCACGTTTGTTTTCGTGTGTGGCCTAGTGGGATGGCTAGCGGTCAAGTCCCGGTCGATTCTTCCCGTCGCGGGTCACCGGGGAACCTTGTTAACCATGCTATCTCTTCCATTCCTGTTGGTCCGAGTCATTTATTTCCTTCTGCAGGAATATGGGCCCTCGACATTTAGCCCAGCTTCGGGAAATGTGGGCGTCCTGGTTGGCATGGGCTTGCTGATGGAGATCATCGTCATTGGAATATTCTTGCTGGCGCGCGTGGTGATAGAGCCGATTTCGGGACCAGCCGAGAACAAGAGACATATCGAAACCAACCATGCAGAACGGCCTGGAAATTGATCAAGAAGGAAGTCATTGCCTGGATGATTGAGGCATATAACAGCATAATCTTTAAATTGTCGTAATGATTAAATGAATCTTGGAGTGTTCATATTGTGTTCTGGCTTTGCCGCGGCGTAGATCTTTGAAAACTCCTCTAGACGAGCTATAAGCCACGTCTTTGTTGGAGGATCAGCCACTTCCATAGATACCCGTAGAGCAAAGCCCATTCTAGAAGGGCCAAGTAGTCCAGAACTGCAATACTCGACTGATTTGCAGATTTGATCTCGGAAGTAGATCACCATGGCCCCGTGGGGACCGGGATAGGAGAAAGTTCTCAGAACTTCATGAATGATCACCATGCACGAGTAATACCCGCAGTAGATAGTGGCGTAGAACATGTCAGAGTAGATGAGGACAACAGGGAACATCGCATCATTTCTCGAAGAGAGAGCCTCAGTGGGAGGGGGAGCATATTTTGCAAATTGCTCGTACCAGGCACCAATTCTTCCTTGTAGTCTGAGGGCTTGCTCAAGAGCATCGGAGATGAGTTGCTGAGCTTCCGCGGTAGAAATGTCCATTTCTTTCAAACGATAGAGCTTGTGAACAAGACTGGGGGTATATGTGAAGAATGCAAAAAATTCCTCAATAATCTCGTGTAGATCCCTGGGCATATTTGCCGTGTATTGTTGCCTCATCATTTGATGCCATTCTTCGGAGGCCAGGAAGCAATCTTCCCCGGAGAACATGGAGTGTATGACCTGCAGCATGGTTAAAACTGAGGTTAGACGTGGGGGTATTGGAGAAAGGTCTTCTGGGGGAGAACATACAACTAGCCCCCGAGAGGCTTTCAGTAAATTGATGTCAAGGTCGTTTCGATAACATTCAGGGCCCCTGACCTTGATCAGTTGACCGAGCCCTTTGGCATGTTTCATCCAGGAATCTGGGGTTTCGGTATCGGTAAAAAGCTAATATCTGTCAGTTGTTTCATATGAACAACAGGACGACGGCAAGTCTTACTTCATACGTGCACAGTAGTATCACTGCACAAAGAATATGCGAGGAAAGACATTCGGCAGGGTTCGTCAGGGATTTGCGTAGTCTAGACAACGCCTCCCCGTAGCAAGACCGAGCATAGACAATCATTTGCTCGTTCTGGAGAACCTTGCCGAAATGATGTGCCACAAAGGATTTTATGGTGGCATCTAATGTTTTACTACGTCCATATATGGACGGTAGGAAACCAAACCAATGCGAAACAACATTATTCTGAGTCGCCGGGGCCGGTTTGGTAAAATCGTCAATGAGAGCATTGAGACTTTGCAAGACATTCAGATCTGCAGATACCAGAATGGATGGCTCCTCTCGTGGAAGTACCACTAGCCTAGAACCCGGGGAAATGTTCCCGATGTTGGGGAATACCGAACTGGACTGCAGGGCTGGCTGTTTCCGTTTACTCCGATAGGGTTTTCCGGTTATAAACCTGAATCCTTTGTCATATCCGGGGCAAGGCTGGCCATATGTCTCACACTTAGCACAGCTAGGCGATCTTTCATCGCACTATCAGCGGTGTTAGTTGGAACGAAGTATTCCAAACCGTGTCCCACTCGGTGCATACTTTGACCCTGCGCTTTACGCATCGATGGCAGCCACTGCTGCGAGGCACCCCGACCATTTTCGAGTATCTCGGATGATGAATTAGGGTGAAGACGTGAAGATGCTGGGGGGGGGCTCGTGTTCTATGGACCACTGAAGGCTGACTAACCGACAGCGGGGATTCGTTCAGCCGTTCCGATTGTTATTGTTATTGTTTGCATTTCAAACATCGCGTTGCAAATTACCCAGTGTCTACTTCGTTGGCATTGCTATTCTTCCAGAAGATGCCTCGCGTAGTGGCAGGAAGATGGCAGAGGGCGTTTATATTGCGAAATCGGCGATCAGTGCATCGGATGCATGTATCCTAGTTATTTATGCACGGCGACTTACCCGGAGCTCGGACCAACCCTACGCAATAAAACCTGGGGGTTTGAGAAGTGTATGAAGTGCACTGGGGTAATCTGCATGGCATTTCGATCGGCATTGGACCATGGATTCCTGCGATCGGAGTTGAATGCAGATCGACTTGGCTTTGACGTAGTCTACCATACTGGTTGCACAAGGCAGAAACGGCCAGCCATTAAGATGAGATGAGCAGGACGGGTTTCAGGGGTCTCATGAATACTGTAACCATATTATATATACATCCATCCATAGGGTAAATAACCCACTGTAACCCGAGCCCTTATAAATGAACACCCCCCTTCCGTATGTAGCAAGGGCTCGTCACTGTATTATTTAGTCCGTATGTGAATTCTACCGTTTTCACTAGTATTTAAATAGCTTTGCTATTGGAAATCGAAACAATACTTAGAATGGTCAGGTTAGTTACCTAAGGCACCAGAGTACCCACCTGGTAAGAAGTATCCGAAGACTTTCCAGCTTGTATACAGCATGAGACAAAACTTATAACTAGGTATCTTGTAATATGTATAACATGCTATGCTTTATTAGGCAGCAGGGTGTCCATTTATTGAAATTGGGTGATTACTTTGTAACTGTCGCAGACAGATGGAACGCCCCCTGAAGCCGCGCTAATCGTCACTAGTGCCTTAGTTTCCTGATCGGCCCTTCTTCACCCCCCTTCGTCCGCTTCTCAAGAAACACCGTGTTCACTCTCACCATCACAAGGAAGAGTATCTCTGTCTTTTAAGTGTACTGTCTTGTCCTACCACCATCGCGCCCCGGTGCGCCCACGCGTTCTCTCCTCACCCTTCTCAATTGCGCCGACTAGCGGCCCCTGATTGCTTCAACACCACAATGTCCGACAACAACGCCCACCCCGGGGTCCGCAGCCTGCTCGCCAAATTCGAAAATGGCGAGAGCCCCATCACCTCACCACCTTCGCGTGGAAGAACCCCTGTGCCTGCCGATACCCCAGGATCCTCTACGACGCGTCCACTGTCCCGAGTCCGTGCCAGCTTTGTGACCGTCGAGGGAGCCATCCAGTCGAACCCGGGCTCACCATTGCGAAAGACAAGTGGACGTAGTGACAGCCCTGGGATATTCGGGCCCAAGATCAACCAGGAGGAGGTGGAGGCACGTCGACAAAATGTGATCTCCCCAACACCTGGTGGCCACAATGACAATGGCCAGACTAGTATCATGGACCAGTCTGTCAATGGAATCCAGCAAGGAACCGCGGCTCTGAATCTAGAGGAGCAGAGCAATGTCAAGGAACAACCTGCATCTCGGGTTGTTAGCACATCGTCAGTGGAGTCTTCACCTGCGAAGAAAGAGGAGCCCACCACATCTGCGCCAGGGCCAGGGCCAGTGCCTGCAACTGCTTCAACCCCCGCAGAACCCTCGGAGAAGCCAGCGTCAAAGACAGTGACCAAGAGGCCGTCGAACATCCACGCCACCAAAACCAATTCATCAAACAAGCCAGCCTCGGTTGCAACCTCAACTACCTCGAAATCTCCAACCAGTACAACCGCAAAGCCTACATCGGCGCGCGAACTAGCCAAGGAACGATCTAATACGATTGCCCACAAGTCGAGCCGTGCCTCCCTCAACCCGGCTGCCAAGACAACTGCTCGCACCACTCGTGGCACGACACCCGCTCAAGATGGCCCCAAGACGTCGTCTACCAGCGTCCCAAGCAGCAAGCCCCGATCGAAGTCACCTACTAGACCCGTTCGCCTACCATCCTCTGCAACTGCAACAACCGCGTCTTCATCTGCTAGATTGGGCGGCACTGGTCCCTCAAACGGACGCACCACCACCTCATCCTCATCCTCAACCCTCACGCGGAAGCCGTCTTCCCTCAAGAGCGCGGCCAATGCAAGCGCGACGCGGGGATCCACTGCCACGAGCGTTCGGAAGCAGCCGTCTCGGCCCTCTCTCGCTGCACAGCCCGCGCAAGAGCGCCCAGGCTCTCGGGTTAGTGACCACGGCTCTAAGCCTGTCAACGAGGGATTCCTTGCAAGGATGATGCGCCCGACCGCCAGCTCGGCCAGCAAGTCTCATGAAAAGCCCGAGACCAAGACCTCTCCAAAGAGCAACCCTGCTCCGGCCAAAGCCACCACCACCCGACGGGTCTCAGATCGTGGCACGGTCCAGGCGAGGGCCAAGCCTGCAGCTCTTCGACCCCAAAGTGAGAAGTCTCAGGCTTCCACCAAGGAGACACCTACCTCCCAAAAGGAGGAGACAAAGCTGGCCCCTAAGGTGCAGGAGAGCGAGAAGGAGAATGTGAAGTCCGTTTCACCGAAGGCAGAAGATCCGACTGTTGAGGCACAAGATACGATCGTCGAGCAGCCCGAGCTTGAAACCCCGGTGGCTGAACCTACAAAGGAGACCCAGCCCGTCGAATCGAAGGAAACCGAAGTGACTGCCGAGGCGGCCCCCGAGCCTGCTGTTGAGACAATCGCAGAGTCGATCGAGGCGTCTACTACTAATGACGGTGGAAAGGCACCAGTCGAGGCTCCCATCGAGGAGTCGAAGAAGGGTGTACCTGAGGCCCCTTTCCAGCCTGCTGATGCACTGGATACCACCATTGATGCTCCCGTTGAGAGCAAGGATACAGAAGCCAGCGTGGAGACCCTAGCAGAGCCCGAGGTGACGGCCACCGAAGAAGTCCCAGCTGAAGCTGAGTCGAAGGCCACCGATGTCGAAGAGACTTCTCAGGCACATGTCGAGCCGGATATCGAGGATGTCGCCAAGTCCACTGCTCAGTCTGCTGCCGACTGTGAACCCAACACAACTGATCCGGAATCGGCGAAGCCTGAGGTCGAGATCTCTGAAGTCCTTGAGCCTATCGAGCCACCTGTTCAGGCCAAAGATGTCGCTCCCGAGCTCACAGACTCTATTGTTCTTGAGCCCTCCGTTCCCGAGCCCTCATCCAAGCCTACCGACGAGGTCCCCATCAAGGAATCTGCGGCAATCGTTGAGCCTACTTCCGCCGAGGAGCCTGCTCCCCAGCCCAAACCGGATACCGTTGATATCGACTTTGCCAATCAGCTGAGCTAGATCACACCTTCTATCTCCACTTGTATCATTGCATTCTCAAATTCCTTGGCCCCCTTTTTCTAATATTTCTGTGTTATACCCTTGACTTCTCCGATCACCACTTGGTTTCTTCTTTTGTTCCCTCAGCAGCTGTTGGGCATTTTCATCTTTGTCTGGGGGTTCATTTTGTCTTGTCTTCTTCCGACCCAGTCGACACCCGGGTTATCTTTTGATATTATGGGTGTTAGACAGGTTTGCATTTTACTCCATTTCGTGAGCATTTTGACTTGTCTTGAGCGTTTCAGAGCATTCTTCGGGTTGAGCATACTGTTAAATTCTTGTTATTTACTACTAAGAAGCATGCTTTGTATTGTAGCACAATGCTAGTGTATTGGGATTATACTTATTGTTCGTTTGGTAATAGAGTGAGTCCTTCGTGGTTTGCATACTAGCTTTATGATCGAGGAAAAGCTCCCCTCTCGCACGATGCACATATCTCTCATTTCTATCTTGGCTATAGCCGTCCTGCGGCTATTCAGACCACAAGCTCGAGCTTACATCTCTGGTCTCGACTATCCAAAGCGTAACATGAACATTCAGGTAGAACGATTTAATGCAAATGAACGCTTACAGAAACCTCGACAGTGAAAAAAACCTTCGAGATATTTCTATCCAGGTAGCAGATCCAGATCCAGATCCAAATTCACCCCGGCCTTGTCTTGACATTGACCCTTTCTCTACTTTAGAGCTTCTTCTCCAGTTTCTTGAAGAAGCGATTCACCCCGCTCTCCAATTTCTCAGCTTTATCTTCGAATTTGCGAGGCCGAGGCCCGGTATTCTTCATGGACTTTTGCGCATGTTTGTATACATGCGAGTTGGCCTCCGTTTCGGTTGGTCTGTACAGTTGGTTATGGACATCATACTCTGACGAGCCAGGTTGAGGCTGTTGCTGCGGCTGTTGTGATTTGTCGTATGAGAAGTTCGAGTATCCGGCAATTTGCACGGCTTGGTTTGGCTGGTGAGGTGGGGATTGCGGTGTGCCGTACATTTGCTGCTGAGCCTGGTGCTGAGCCTGTTGCTGTGCGTAGAGATGGGCGTTGGGGTCTTGGGGCGGGGGAGCAAAGGACATTGATCCCGGCGTGCTAGGTGTCCATTGCTGACCTACAGGCTGGAAGGACTGTTGGTACGAAGGGACTCCTGGACTTTGAATTGAGGAGCGGCTTGAGAGCGTTGCTGGGTTGGTGAGGCCTGCGCTTGGTGGGGGCGAAGCATAACCTGCTGTTGCGGCTGCCGGTGCCCCTGTATATGATATGCCCTGGGTGCCTGGAGGAGATGCGAATGCGGCCATTCCCACAGGCGCGCCTACTTGCGATGGCGGAGTATATGGGACGCCATGATCCGCTGCGACTACTGCTGCGAGACCGGTGCCTTCAGTTCCGTCTTCTGGAGGTGGGGTCTTCTCGCGATGCTTGATCGGTTCTGGGGCTGGTGGTGCGGCTGGGTTATAGGGAAGAGGCGCGAAGCTCTCTGGCGTTCTTTGCTCTTCTGCCGGGAGTTGCTGGATCGGGTTGGCTTGCTGTTGGTCGGCAGCTGGGCCGCTTGGAGGCGGTGGTGGAAAACTAGGTACTTGTTGCAGCTCTTGCACAGCTGGCGCGGCGATAGAAGGAGCGTGAGACCGTGAGTTGGGGGTCTGGCCATTTTGATAGGCTGGATCTGTCACAGCGACATTCTCGAGCTGTTGCACGACTGAACTCATGGGCTGTTCCGATTGCGCGGGGCGATCTGTTTCTATCTGGCGTGCGGCCAGTACACGACCAACTGTATCCAGGAACTGATTGACATCATCCAGAGTCCAGAAGTAGATATCTAGAGTGTGCAGACGAAGGAGACTGTGACGCTCGTTGCGGGGATCTCCACTTGGAAGCCGCCATTCGTAATGGGCAGGCTGATGTGGTGAACCGAGCCCGTCCACCGTCAAGGTGCAATGAGTAGGGAACTGCATGAGGTGGCGGATATGCACATTTTCCAGGTCTCCGTGGAATGCATCCTGATCAGATGTTCCTGGGTTGTTGGCAATCTCGATGCGTGCCTTGTTGTCGGCGTCATCATGGTAGATGTATAGATAGGAGCCCTTATCAAAGCGGTGATGCAGAGGCTTTGGGGTCGGCGCTGTAAAATAGTAATGAATGTCGGCGAAACTAAAGCAATGCACCATTAGAACCCCTCCCGATCATTGTTTACTTTGTCTGCGGGGAAAGTCAGCCTCGAACTCACACGGTCAATAGACGCTCCTCGCCTGGTAGCGGAGGCATAATTGCGAGTTTGGTCAGGACCAAAAGATTATGGGGAAGGAGGGTTAAATGGAGGAAGAGAACTCACGATAAAGCGGTTGCCTTTATACCGCGCATGGAGGGGCCAATGTTCCTCCTGTGAGAGGCCTGCTGCAGGCGCCGAGTCGCAGTGTGATGGGCGCTAAGCAGTGTGACGAGGTCAAGTACCAATACCTATATTTACAGGTATTCTGTATGGTAAAAGAAGTACCGGGTACTTCCACCACTTATTGTGTCTGGCTGTGTATACGCTGTCGGCCCGGCAATTTATCCGAAAATTTCCATCCCAGCAGCGCGCATCGTCAACTTGGTCAACACATCTCCATTGTTGTCCACCCACACTGAGGTGCTGCTTCGACATTCTTAGCTCATCTTCATTTATCCAGAGCTCGAATTGTCGTCTGATTTGCGTCTATCCCCGTCGGTCGCCGTCCTTCTACCTCCGCAATTTTTCTCTCCCCGAACACCGGCGCCCGAAAGGCCAATTGCGCCTGCAAACAATCATAATGTCTCTTGTCAACCTCGCTGCCGTGTGCTCGCACCTGAACAATGCCACCAAGGCTCGTCTCAGTCTCACCTCCATTCCCAACAGCAACCTCCACCTGAAGCTGTGCCTCGCCCTACAAAACTCCGGCTACCTCTCCTCCGTCGTCCGCGGAGGCCCTACTCCTCCTCCTGCCCACCCGATTCTAGGATACCCCGCCATCAATGATGAGGTCGAGGGCATTGAACCCGTGACATTGGATAACGTTGCGTCGCGACGCCTCTGGTTGGGCCTGAAGTACTGGCGCAACGAGTCGGTCCTCGGAAAAGTCAAGATGGTCAGCAAGCCCACACGGCGAGTCACGATCGATGTGGAAGGTCTGCGACGGGTCGTTCGTGGTGAGGATTCCGGCTACGTTGGTGGCCTGCGCTCGCCCGGTGAGACTCTCTTCCTTTCGACAGACCGCGGTATCAAAGAAGCCCGCGAGTGTGTGGAGAAGAAGCTCGGCGGTCTGGTCTTGTGTCGCGTGCTCTAAGCGTCTGCTGTGCTATATGCGACTCGCAATGGTGCAATTAGGTCTATCTGTGTTGGCTGGTAGGACCTTTGAAAGCAACACACCGATCCCGATATTTCTTTTCTTTGCATTTACCCTGGAGTTTTTCGGTTTGTCGCAGCGGGGCCATCTCTTGAGGCCCGATTCTTTTTGATGCGACTGGGATATTTGCCTCGAAGGAGGATCTGTATATTAGATGTTTGCGTTTATCGCATTCCCCGCATGACGCGGGGTGGTCGCCGAGCTCTGAAGCGACGTCATGTATATACTACGACTTGAAACAGGTTCAGATTCGTTCTCTAAGATTAAGCCCGGTCAATATCGGTCTCCAAGTACTCTGCTATCGCTAAAATTTTGTAGATGTGACGGAAGTATGTGACGGCACATACTTCAGTCACGGGCTTGGCCGATCACCTGTTAGCCACCTGGTTGCCAGCTTCCCTCTTCCAAGCCCCAGTTACGCACTCTCGCAACCCATCTCATCTCGCAATGGCTGCAGAAATCTTGAATTCGAAGAAAGTCCTCATATCTGGCGGTACGGGCTTTGTTGGCTCGGCCACGGTACGTGCCCTTGCAGCAAAGCACCCTAGCTGCGCCATCACCGTCATCGATCAAAGTCCGCCCCGGGCGCAGCATGCACTCCCAGAGAATATCGATTGCATGCAGGTTGATGTCACGTCAGCCGAAGAGGTTAGCAAGGCGTTTGAAACTGTTAAGCCCAATTTCATTGTCCATAGCGCGGGCATCGTGCCGACCCTGGCCGACCGTTTCGGCCGAAGGCTGGAACAACAGGTGTGGAAAGTCAATGTCGAGGGCACTCGAAACATGCTCAACGCCGCTATTGAAAACGATGTCAAGGGTTTTATTCATACCAGCAGTTGTTGCGTGGTGACAGACGATATGAGCACGCCCTATTGCAATATCGATGAGGAGTGGCCGACATCTCATACATCGCTCATATATGGCGAATCTAAGGTAGTATATTTACCCCGCCAGGGTTTTTTTTTTTTTTTTTTTTTTTTTATAAAGTCCAGGGATATGATCAATGCTAACAACAGAAGTAAACAGACTTCAGCGGAGGCTCTGGTACTCGAGGCAAACAACAACAAAATGGCCACCTGTTCCCTCCGCCCTTCCGTACTGTGCGGAGAAGGAGACTACCAGCTAGTCCCGGCCATTCACGCGTGCATCGCCAAGTATGAGACACCCTTCATCATTGGAGATGGACAAAACTTATGGGACATCACCCATGTGGACAATATTGCGGATGCCCATGTCCTGGCTGTCGAGAACCTTGCGACCTCCTGTACGGCTGCTGGCGAGGCATTCTTCATCCAAAATAACGAGCCCATCACTTTTCGTGATTTCTGCCTTGCTATCTGGGCACACTTCGGGCATACTCCGCCGTTCGAAATTCGAATCCCGGAAGGACTGGCTTACATTGCGGGGTGGGTGTGTGAGATGGTCACCTGGGGGATGGGCACCACCACAACTTTAAGTCGGGGAAGCGTACGAGATGCGTGCGCCATTCGATATGCCAATGGAGCGAAGGCCAATGCGTTATTAGGATACGAGGCTCGCATCGGCATGGAAGACGCAATCCGTTTGAGCTGCGAGGTAAGCAGAACAGAAAAAGAAAGACCCGATATCTAGCAGTAGCCGAAGTAGCCGGAGTAAACAGCTCACAATCCACATATAGGAATATGCCCGGCGTATCGGAGAGCAACTTCCAGCCCGTCGTCGATGATTGCAGAGTGTCAGTTGCCGGACCGTTGGTTAATCAAGCGCATGACGAACATCCAGATAAACTTTCTCGCCCTCAGCGATGGCTGAGGAATGATACCCTGCAATTAAAACAAAATGCCTATGGGTAGCCAGCCCCATTGACTTAAGAGGCGCCCACTAGCCCTCTTTGTTCAACTCTTGCCACTTGGCCCCCCGTCGCTCTATGTCTAAAAACCGGCCGGAGGAGAATGTAAGACATTGGGCCGTCTATTGGGCTGCAAACCAATCCCGAACCAGAAACCCCCCAGGCGGCTCTCCGCCGATGTAATATGGGGAGAGGTCGATCGCGGTCGAGATATCTACATGGTCCATGCGTTGATTGGGCGACAATGCCATTGCCTGCCCGATCGCGACCTGGGCGATCGACTTGGCCGAAGCGTTGAGTACAGTACAGTATCGGATGCCTATTGTAGGTGTCTGTGTCTGTCTGAAAATGTACTCTAAGCACCTTCGGCGTCACGGAATTGACGTATGTCCTTCGCCTCCACGTTCAGGCCGACTTCCTCTGTTCTTCTCTGCAGATCCCTCACGCCGCAGTCAGGTCATGATGAGCGAACGAGAACTGACGCCCGACCCCAATCTATGCCCTAATACCCAACTGCTGCCCAAGCCCATCTTCCTGCTAAGATTGTCACACCCAGGTGAGGGTGGCGCTGGGTACTGTTGGTCTCTGCGACCCCTGGCCGATGAAGATCAACGCCGTGAAGAGTGATACATCCCCATCCGATCACAGGTGGGTAATCAACGGTGGATACAGCCCCCCTCAACGTCCTAGAGCCGCCCTGGGATACCCTAGCCACGTCGAATCAATGTGCATTACAGACCGGACTCGAATCTCGATCGACCCAGCTCTACTCTGTTGAACGGATGCATTTTATGGCTCAAGGAAGACCCGGGGATGGCTTCTGTTCGGAATTATGCAATCGGTGTCTTCCAAAGAGCAACGCCCAGGCCACCGACGTACGATTTGCTAAATTTGCTATCTCCACTCTGGGTCTGAAAGCTTCCAACGCGGCTCTCCATCCACTTACGGAACTGGATTTGCCCTGCCAGTCCAGAAACAGGCGTCAGGCACACCTACCAGAAATGCTCGCCCGGGTTCTCCTGTCCATATATTATTCCGGACTCGACCACCCTGCGCTTCTCCATGTCTGCGGATTCGTCCAACTGCACCCTACTTAGTTGCTTCTTCTGCCCATATCTTTCCATTTGTTCTCACACTCTCCCTATTTCTTATTATTGAGAGCCACGGCTGCCCAACGTTTACGGATTCAACCCTCATGGTGCCTGCCCTCCCACCCCCTTTGACGGCTGTACCAGCAGGCTTCCAGCCATTGTCCGCGGCTCCAGCAAATTTCGGTCCTCTAGTTGGTTCAGTCGGCGGTAAACTGGACATTCTATCTCGCCCTAGGTCAGCACCAAACAACTATCGTTCCCGTCTTCACTCGCTCTCTGCCTATATGTGATTCATTATTGGTGAAAACAACCCGCTCATACATTCCAACAGCACTATGGCTCAGCATTCCATGTACGCAGCACCGGGAAACCCTCCCGTCATTCATCGGCAAAGGTACTTCTATACCATACATATTGGTCCTTTTCCTCCCCGGCTCTAATGGCGCAATGTGATCCCTCATTATTCTTGCTAAGTGATACAAGGGCACCTTCGGCACCTCGAGCGTACGGCCTTGATCACAACCGGCAACTTTTACTCGGATCCATAGATTTCGATCCTCGACCCCCATACCCTGGAACCCCTTTGGACAGCCACGGCCATGTTATGAACCAGCCCTTAGGACGTTTATCCTACCCTCCTACCGGACATGCTCTTGCACCAGTCCCGGTGTATCCGGAATGGAATCACCCCTCGCAAATGCCTCGTGAGGTCCTTCGCCATGATGTTAGGCCAATCAATCCACCGGAGAGCCCGGAATATACAGTGGAAAGAACCAGCCGGCGAGCTACTGATATGACCCGAGGAAGCCCGCAATACCATTCCCAGAGACGGACCTCCAACCGAGATGAATTTGATGGCCCGCATCAGATTCTGGACCTCCCTTCTGCACGGAACCTCCCTTCCCGGGAGGAGGAGCTGCCCCAGCTTCCTACTAACATTGACGCCGCAGATCAGGACAGAATCCTGCACGAAGTCAATGATCGCCTGTCTCAGTGTGCCTTTGATTTCTTCGGACGATACCAATTCCCTATTCCCCTGGAACAAGATAAGAGGCGAGTCCAAGTTCCTTCGGACCGCGAATGGAATGAGTGGGTGCATCTCTTGCGGAGATTGGCTACCCGGCGGCGCATCCCCCGCCATGCCCTCCACAACGGTCAAATCAAACAGTTGATCACTGTTCTTGAGAACTCTTTAGAAATGCGCCATGCTGCCAAGCACAGTTCCCGACCCATTAAGGATGACCGTAACGTGCTGCAGCTCATCTCTGCCGGTACACAGGTGGCTAAGATTCTCAAAGACTCTAATGCCATGCAGTTCTTCGATGATCTTTATGTTGACACGGAGAAACTAATCCACGAGCGCCGGCGTCGCGTGAGATTTGCAAACCCTTGAATCCACTGAAGGAATGGCCACTTTAACCCATGTTATTCAGGCCGATGGATATTCGTTTTTTGTTTACCGGTGGATATTATTACCTGGACCAACCCTTTTGCTGTTACCCCTATATCACCTACATGGAACCCATGGAGAGCCCCGCCGTTGAAGTGGCTCATGGAAACACCTCGCTGGAATGGCTGCTCTTTGTTTCGCACCCCGCCGATGGACTTTTTGCCCTGGTTATCGTCGGTAACGTTCTTCACTTTCTTCTTAGTGGTAGATTTGGTGCCTCGTCCTACCGGGCCCGGCCTTTGGGTAGATGGACTGCCGTTCTGGAAGAACGACAAACACACACCGCTATGAGCAAGCCTGCCCCAAGTCTTGCATTCCCTCGCATTGATGAGCTGCGCTGAAATCCACGCTCCCCCTACGGAGTGTTGCATCCCTTCAAGCAGCATGGATACGATAGGATTATGAAAATACGTATGGAACTACGACTTAATGTGTGTTCGGTTTTCAATGTCACTCTGGCTTTTTTTTTGATTATTTTTTGGAATTGTGGAGTTTGTTTTGCTTCGAGTCATGTTTCGTTACTGGTTTGGCTGTCTCGAATATATTTTGTTGGGACTTTTGACTGTTTACCACGTTGAGAACAGTTGTGCGAAATTTTTGGACTTCTATCTACTATGTATTGAACCCTTTGGCTTCTATTTACTCCTGTCCACTAATCTATTAAAAGGGGTTGGGTCGCAAAATTGTTCAACTTGAAGACTCTGGGCCCATCGTTCAGGTCATGGATCAAAAGCCATGCCCAGCTGCGACCCGACCATAGCTCTCCCATGCTTGTTGATTTTGCGTCTTCGCTTGGTACACTGTGACGCTGTGATTTGAAGCTCTATTACCTACCTGCCGGCCCCGTTGATTTGATTATCTCAAATCCATGCTATTCACTAAACGTTTCACTCTCAATATGGAGAATGACATTTCCGCCGCTACATAATGCAGCATGGTGATCTTTGTAAGAAAATTGAACCCTTATAATCAGAAGACTAATCAAAGGGAAATAACTTGGGTATTCCTGATATTGGCTCGGAGAAATGCAGTGTGCATTCCCACGTGGACATGAAATTCAAAACATTTTCCTCTTCACGCAAAACTTGTAAGTAGCTTCATTGGCATAAATACGCAAATAAGCAGTGGCAAAATAAACTCTCTTTGCGTCAGTGAAGGTATCAAATGAATTTGTGTGGGGGGGGGGTTTATTGGCTCTATGGGTTCGTTGAGTGCTTCAGGCCTCGGTGAGATTTTCCAAGATCGCTCGGTGGTGGGCCATGCCCTAGGTCACAATACCAGATCTCGAATAATACACTTTACCACACATTTGAGACCTTAGAAACGGTATCGCATTTTCGGTCTTCCGGAAGGGGAAATACAAAAAAGGTAGCATGTCCTGATTTATCTAAGGTCCTCCAAGGTCATGAGTTTCTATTGAACAAGTTTATGAAGCGGCTAAAAGTTTACGGCACTCTGCTTATCACTTTACGTGCCTATTGAAGCATATTTTATTTTTACTACAGGTAAGAATTACATCTAGTTAGTACCATCGGACACCAGAAGACAAGGTAGTGATGCCCAACCTCAATAATCAAAACCCAGCGTCAGAAATCTTTGTTTTGGAAGGTGACATAGTTCCAGATATCAAGCAATGAATTTAATCTCTGTAATCAAGAAAAGTTATTATTGTTGTTCTGATTGGTGTACAATGTTGCTTCTAGTCAGAGTAAAGCTTCTCGCTTTAAACGCCTACCCCTTTTGCAGCTCATATTTCCTAACCCACAAAAAAAAAAAAAAAAAAAAAAAAAACCAATATGATCTAATTACCCTAGTTAGTAAGAAGCTGCTGCCTCTAGTCATACTTCAGCAAAGTCCAGATCCCGCCGATCAATATATTTCGCTTGAAATGTGACGTTAGGTAGTAAAGAGACGAGGATTCGCTCTGCTTCCTGAGAAAGGCTAGAATGTGCATTGTTTGGCGTGCGAGATATTACCCACTAGCCAATAATGGACTGTGCTTTGCCAATAATTAGCTCGAAGCCTGCAGAGGCGAGCTGCATCCTGCACAATATCCTGCGCATGCGTGCCGTCCCGGGACCGATCGGATCAAGTTTTGAGACGCTGTCGTTTAAATTAATCTCGCTCCTCATAGGTCCTCATAGGAAACTTGCAGCTTACTACTGCCCTAAGCAAAACTGTGATGGTCCAGGGTGTATGCTATGGTATTTTTAACCGACTGCCAACCCCGCTTTCGATCCTTTGTTCCTAAAATCTTTTTGATCCTTCTGGAGTAGTAGCTGGTTGTCACATTCAAAAAGTTACGTCTCTTGAAATGATTTTCCTATTCTTCATCGTCTTGGCTATTGTTGGCTTACTATATGCCCTTCTCAATTTGGGGAAAAGAGGCAAGAGCCTGCCTCCAGGTTAGAGCCAACATTGACGAAATAATCGAATTCCATCGATGACCTCGTCTTCTAGGACCGCCAACTCTCCCCATCCTCGGCAATCTCCATCAGATGCCTAAAAAAGGCGCGTTTCTCAAGTATAATTACCTATAGCCCAATTATCTCCGAGAATCATGAACTGATTGAGAATAACTCAAACCAAAAGATTCACAGAATGGTCTCAAAAATACGGTAAAATATATTCCTTAAAAATAGGTCCCGGCACTGTGATAGTCCTCACCTCACGTCGCCTCATCCGCGAACTCCTCGACAAGAGAAGCGCAAAATATAGCCACCGCCCACCATCCTATGTCTCATATGATCTAATCAGCCAGGGCGAGCATTTTCTGGTCATGCAGTATGGTCCTTTGTGGCGCACTTTCCGGAAAATAGCACACCAGCATTTTATGGAATCGGTCGTTGAGAAGAACTACGTTCCTGTCCAAAATGCGGAAGCGGTGCAAATGTTGCGAGATTTCTGTCAAAGGCCCGACTTGCATATGCTGCATGCCCAAAGATTTAGTAATAGCGTGATTATGAGCTTGGGTAAGGGTATCATGTTATTTCCGATATTTATACTATGCTAAGTGGGAATATCATAGTTTTTGGCATTCGTACACCAACAGTCGAGACGGACCATATGCGTCGTCTTTATCATATAATGGTTAGTAATACCTTCAAGATATCTGGATTGTTTCTACTTATCCTGACGCAATATCCAGGAAAACTGGGTCCAAATCATGGAGCCAGGCGCCACTCCGCCAGTCGACATTTACCCTCTGCTTCACTGGCTTCCTCAAAGTCTTTACCGGAACTGGATAACAACCGCAAAAGGCATCGGAGCAGATATGAACAGCCTTTACAGTGACTTACTAACAAGAGTACGGAAACGCCGTGAAAGTAAAAGCACCCAGAAAGCAAGTGTAATGGACATGGTACTGGATCAGAACGAAAAGCTCGGTCTATCTGAACACCAGCTTTACTTCCTTGGTGGAGTCTTGGTAGAAGGTGGTTCCGAAACTACTTCGTCGGTTATTCAGTCCTTTATACATGCAATGACTAAATGGCCCGGTATTCTGCAAAAGGCGCAAGCTGAGATTGATGCAGTTGTTGGGGAAGAGAGGACACCTATATGGGAAGACTATGACAAGTTGCCATATGTGGCTGCTACTGTTAAAGAGGCTATGCGTTGGAGACCTGCTGTGCCTCTTGCTTTCCCCCATGCTACTGTAGAAGGTGAGTTGAAGTTCACGCGCACAAACTACAATCGATGCATAGGGCTGATAATGGGTTTAAGACGACTGGATTGATGGCTACTTCGTTCCAAAAGGCTCATCAATTATTCTCAATACTTGGGGGTTACACCGAGACCCAGAGCAATTTTCTGACCCCGACATCTTCGATCCGGATCATTTTAAGGGGAAGACAGCCCTGGCACCAGAGCTAGCTACATCTGTTGATGTGAATAACCGTGATCACTATGGTTACGGTGCAGGGCGTCGAATCTGTCCTGGGATGCATCTTGCGGAGCGGAATCTATTTCTGGTTATTTCCAAGATAATCTGGGCTTTTCATATCTTGCCTGGGGTAGATGAGGAGGGGAGTGAAATTGAACCTGATATTGACCCCAGCTCCGGCTATAAAGAAGGATTGGCTTTGAGTGTGTTGCCATTTTCTTGTCGTGCTATGGTCAGGTCAGAGGAGAGAAGAGGAACGATTGAGAATGAATTTGAGCAGGCTACTAGGGATGTTTTTTCCGGATTTGAGAGCTAAAATATGTGATGGCTATTATTTTCAATCCATCCAAGACTACTTCGTACATCAGAGCAATCGCATAAACTTAGCCTTATCTCTTCCAGCATTTCTTCCTGAATGTTGTTATTTTTTTTATTCAGCAATAATGCGAAATTATATGTCATCACTTCCGGGACATCAGTATCGCGATAGCGAGGCTTAACGTCTGACACAGCTGGAGCAAGACGCAAGAAAAAGGCCTTGCTAACTTGTGTTTTGAAAAGCGAAAAGTACTTTGTTTCTTCAAAGTTTGTCTCGTCTAAATTGCGATATCGCCCGTCCATATCAATGCCTGTCAATGGTGCGGTGAGGCCCCCACATGTACAGCAGGACTTCAGGGAGCTTCCCTCCGATCTCACACTTTCTCTCCATGCCACTATATTCTTTCGTCTCTCCCTTACACGCCCATATGCCTGTCATCCACGTGTCAACCACATTTTAATACAAGTTCCCCCATACTCATGGTTATATTCACACTCCCAAGCCGAAACGCGCTTGCTCTTGACCTCGCGATTATTGGTTGCGTCTACATCTCCATCTTCTACGGCCCGCGAAACGACCAGCCCGTGCCATTGAGACCGGCCTTGAGCAACAGGCAGATATTACTAAATCTAGTCTAGACACGATATAGCGTATCGGGAGCAATCCATACCGGAATACTAGTGTATATACCTCTGCCTAATTCAAATTAAAACTATAATGTCTGGTGACTGGCTCGATCTAAATACGCCACCCGATGCACCTCCGGGTAATAAGACACATGTTGATGAGCACACTTGGGTGTTCGTGCTGACGAGCTCATTAAATAGCTACAGTGTGAATGATGGAATGACGGAGGCTTCTGCTGCTGGCCGGCCAGAATCTAGAATGAGTCAAAACGTGATCTGGAAGGTTCCCTTCTCATGTCAGATTGGCGGCATTCATACAACAGATATGCCCGGCTTTTCGATGTTCACCGTGTCTTTGCGCTTATTATGGAACTAGGTATTTTAGAGCGGTCCTTCATGACAAACGGGTCACATTTTGTGGGTGCATAACTTGGTGGGGGCATGGATGATTCCATTTGTCCTGACCTCCTGCCAAATCGATGTCAGACTATCACAACTATATGTTGGAACGCAGGGCTTGATTCTATAATACACGGTAGATGTCGAGAGTAGGGATTGTAGATGCAAGGAAAGAGGTGCTTCCATTCTTTGCGTGACTACCCCGAAATCGAAGTGGGTCCCTTGAGGCATAAATGCCCAATCGGTTACTGCATTTTTTCCGTCCGATGCATCTACTCCAAAATGCCGCTAAGGTGATGAGTCAAGTTGTTTCGGTTAGTTAACTAACTCATGAGAATAAGAAGGGTGTAATCAGTCTTCACATACACTTCTTCCAGCCTCCTTCTCCTAAGAGATCAACGCCAGCCTTGCACATCCCCTTTCCAATCCTAATTAAACATTCATTGGTTGATTATGGTTTATTCTCTTTACGACGGTACCATTGTGATGGCTAGTAGCGCCCTCACCTCTCTAGCCCACATCTTGCGCCAAGCTGAGCAACATCCTAATGCCATCGACCTACCTGCCGCATGTTTATGCGAGGACATGAAGCCCTTGACCTCTCAAGTCCACATTGCCACCCAGGTATCCGAGAAAATGCTTGCCAGGCTGACCGGTCGGGAGCCCGTGATCTTCGAGGAGAATATTAGTTCGTTTGCGGGCATGCACGAACGCATTGAGAACGCGCTGAAAACACTCAAAGATGCCGATAAGGATGTCGTCAATCATCTTGGCGAAGAAGTGAAACCTACACCATTAGGCCCGGACAAGATCGTGTCGATCAACGGGGCCGCGTTCGCCAACGGCACAGCAATGCCTAACATATTTTTCCACCTCAACATCGCGTACGCAATCTTGCGAAAAGAAGGCGTGCCTCTGGGAAAGCGGGACTACATCATGAGTTTCGTCGCTCCACACATTTCCGGAACTCAATAATGAAAAGGAAACCCTGGTCTACTCTCAGAACATTCGACGATGTCGTCATGTCTATATCATTGTTTTTGCCAGTCAGACCACCTTGATACATAGCACTTATTCTGTACGGTGCTCTATGGGCTTGGTATCTTGCTTGCAATGACCTCCCTACCGAGAAACTACCGGATTTGATAACGGTTAATGTGAACTAAACGGATATGAGAGGACCATTATACCATAGACTGAATCATAAGGCTATTTTCAGCAGCACCGTCAAACCAAAAAGTCAGCCGCCGTGTCCATATCATTTAGAAACCCCTCCCAATCGAAGCTTTCCAAGAAACTTTGTTGGTCACAATCGACCCCGGAATTTGTGGTGGTATTGGCTGTCCGAACTGCTGGTAACAACGCGCAATTTGAATCCATGGGTGTTTCATGAGCCATTCCGCTTGCCGCAACTTTCATCCTCACGTAAAGAGAGCACGATTGGGAAACATGACGGATGAAGCTGACTTTGATGGCTTGGCCGTCGGGCCGAAAGCGAACTGGCTCTTGTTCACAAGTTTCGTGCCATTGCAGAAGAGCGCTGACCCCACGAGACAAATTTAACCATACTTTCCGATCTTCACTGTTTTTATATTTATCGACAAGCGCATCGAACCTGCTTTTGACAGCACTTCCAAGTTCCTCAAAGCGGGCTTCGACCTTCACGAGAGCACTGTCCCAGACTTCGGAGGAAGGTAAAAAAATCAGACACGAGAGGAGAACAAAGCTCTGCCATGGTAAAAGTAAGGTCGGAAAGGTGAAATGTGGATATTCAGAGAGAGGTATTCCAATGAAATACTCTAGAAAGCTCTTGGTGTTGTTCAAAAGGTTGCAAAGTTCAGGGATATCTTGATCGGTCGGTTGTCCGCGAGCACTCGTATCAAGAGCTAATGCGTGACACATTATTCTGGCAAATTTTTGCTGCAGAGCCAGCTCTTCTAAGCGATTATTAGCTTCCATAAATGCCAAGCGGAAGAAGAGGAACCAACGAATGTCACTAAAGCTGTCATGAAAACAGGCAATATGATCCGCGTCAGTCTGGAATGATTGACCCAGCATACAAGATGCCAATGTACGTGAGGACGCATTCCCAATTGTTGTTTCGGAATCCAAGCTAGTCCTAATGCGATGATTGAGAGAACAGATATCGACGAGGAATTTTAAGTTCATATCTGTCAGATGTTCGCTTTCCTGTGCAAGCAGTGAACTGCAATAATGAACCCAAGCAAGATTGAACGGTGATGATCTATTTTCCAACATCATCAATGAACAATTCAGATAGAAATAGCCTAAATAGGCGCGGCACCCTGCTCTTGTAATCGGATCAACTTGGCCAATTGCTTTGTCTTCATTGAAGCCAAAACAGCCAGAGTTCTGCACTGGAAAGTCATGCACTCCTAACTCCTTGGCAATGACATCTGCCAACTGGAGAAAAAAGTGAACCTGCTTAATGTCGGAAGATGTGTCGCGATGCAGCCAAGCAATGTAGATGATGAGACCCTGTAGAAAGTCCAAAGTGAAATCCCTGCTCATGACAGCTCGTTGACTGATTGCTTCCTTCACCGCTACTCTGAGGCGCTTCTGAATGTCTGGCTGATCGTCAATTGTGACCGCCATGATCGAAAGAAAGACAAAAGGTTGCTCTTTTTCAAGGAAACTGGCTCTAGCGAAGGGAGGGATTATCACGAATGGAAATTGCAGCATTTTCTTGTCTTTGTAAACCTGCAATAACTCCTCGGCAATATGATCGGGGATGATGCCACTCCCGGTCACCCCTGAGGATGATGACGATGGTGTCCAGTCTGGTGGTTGTTGCACGGATGACTGATGCAGGTTGTCTCTCGGGTGATGAGAGTTGACGATCGCGAGAATTCTGTCTACTTCTTGCTCGACCTTTTCAATGCGACTATTTTCCAGAGTCAGGTTGTCTTGAAAACCACTTGAACGTTCAGTATGACGCACGACAATCCTCTTGATTTCGATTTTCGAAGAGGCCTCCAAGTGCAGTCCTTTCTCATTTTGGAGCAGCGATCGCAATATTGCTGATCAGGGACGACGATACATTTGGTCTTTGCTGAGGCACATTGCTGACATGCCTTCAGCGTCGGAAGAGGCGAGTGTGGAGGCATGTCCGCTTAAGTAGAGAACCCTTCGAGCATTGGGGGGAAAAGAACGAACATTAGCAATTTCAATGGTCAAATCCAAGCAGTCCTCGGTAGCGAAGCACGCACTTCAAGCCACCCAGCGGTAAAGACATAGAAAGGAGGCGTCCAACCCTTAAAGTGTCCCAAGATTGAGTTCTAGTCAAAGCAAACCTCGTGAAGGTAGCAAGGGGGTGTGCCAGGCTCTGTTGCTGATTAATCGAAGAAACTTTTGTTCGTTACAACTAATGTTGGAAAAACTTTACCCCGGGAGATCACCTTTGAGGACCCCGCAGCGCGAAGGATGTAATTTTTACAGTCGTTCTCGTTATTACTACGTGATCGTTCACTCTTATTACTCGTCAATCTTACATAGTACTCCTTCTCGCATGGTTTACAACTCCGATACAAGCCTTACAAAAGAACTTATTTCAATTGTGCAATTTTCACCACAACCCCATTCCCATGTACATACTTTTCCATGCTCTGATCAATGTAGGCTTTCCAAAGGGCGAGGTTTGATTGAGAGTTTCGTTCATTTTCATCCGAGTATTCGAGGTTGAGCTTAGCATATCGTGAGCGCACCTTTTGGTTCTCCACGATTGTAATTGATGCTAGCCCAGATAACCCGCTGATTGTCTCGTAGAATTCGGCGTACTGTGGAAACGATAAAGTCCTTTCCAAGAAATCCGTTGATAGAGCGATGTGAGATATGCGATACGCCGACCAATCAATGTGCGGAATAGCCAGGTCCCAGATCGGCTCCGCTTCAATCTTGAGCCCTATCAGCAGGGTGTCGATCTCCAAATTGGCGAAGGAAGGCCTCCGTTTGTCTTCATGCGTTTGAATAATGCAATAGAAACGCAGCCCTTCTTTTCGTGCCTCTTTACATGTGTGTAAAATTGCTGGTGCGGGAAAAGAGAATTGTCCTCGATAGAGAGGAATGATCCGCGGTGTTATCGACAGCTGCCAGATTCTCAGACGTATTTCTGCGGGAAGGTGTAGGAATAAAGCAAAATCACAGGTCGAGCTGCTCTGCGAATTATTAAATGAAAATAGATTCCAAAGTCGAGGGCAATCTTACGCTTCCTGCATCATAAATCGCTACACGAGTGCTCGGATTGGATGATTTGTTGCTGCATTGGCGTACTGCAAATGCAATCCCTCGGACTTGACTTACAGGAGTTATATTGGTATGTACCGCGTCCGCCACTATCAATCCTCTTTCTGAGGATCAGATGTTTAAATGTGAACGGATTACTCATAGCTGGAGAGACCGGACGGATGACTCGGTACGGAGGAAAGCGACTTTCCGATTCACTAGAGGGCAAAGACTGCCCGTGCTCCATCGCCTGCCTATTAACCAGCATGGCTCTTGAAGCACGAAAAAAGACCTAGTCCCACTTTCGTCGGAGATCGGAAATTTTGGGGCCCGCTCCCTCCAGCTCGGAAGCGGAATTGTGCTTGCCCGCTTTAGGCCCCACCGTGATCGACGCCTAAGCCATGGATAAATAGTCACTATCAAGACCGCTATTCATCGTATCCTAGATGCAGTAGGTTTGTTTTATTCAATCACATTAGTTGAACCAGTGCCATGGCATCTAGGCCAATAAACCAGGGAGCCCAGCGGGAGAATTCGAATCAAGTTCCCATGCAGGGGAAAGGACTTTACAATTCGAATTCCGCATTGCAATGGTCGGCGATGAAGGATGGCTTGAAACTTCTTGATTCATTGAAAAACAATGATTTTACGAAACAAGATGAAGGCAGTTTGGGAGTCGCGGAATATGGGTGCGCACAAGGCATCAATTCGTAAGTTGAATGACCCTCAGCGAACAACCACGCCTTAGCCGTAATTCCAGCTATTGACGCATTCATATACCCAGAATCGTTCCATTCAAAATGATCATCGATCGATTTTCAATCTCCGGTAATCCCCATCACAAAGGGCAAAATTTTCAGCTTTTCTTCACCGACCGGCCTGAAAATGACTTCAATTCTCTTTCCCGGTTGATCAGTGGGGTCCAATGGGTTGATATGGGGGATAATGTCTCCATTTGGCCGATGATGATTGGCGGCAACTTTTTCCGTCAGCTTGTGCCTCCAGGTTCAATCGATGCTGGCTTCTCGTTCGCCGCACTTCACCATCTCAGCCATTTCATACCAAATCCAGCAACAGGCAATCCAGAAGAATGGCAACAATGTATCCGTGGTCAAGCACGACAGGACTTGGACAACTTTCTTGAATCACGTGCACGAGAATTCAAGCCAAGAGGCCAGCTGGTCGTCTCTTTTGCTAGTGCTCCACCAGGGCGCGCGAGCGTTGATCCTGCCCTCATGACCGCATTCAGATTGGCTATGGGAAATATGCGGGAAGAGAGGCTAATTCCAGAGAAATTAAAGCGGGAATTCCAGGTTGCCACCTATCAGAGGTCTTTGGACGAGGTCCAATCGACTTTGAAACAATTTGAAGGCATATGGAAGCTCCAAAATATCTCCGAAAAAGAAATATTACATCCAGCCTATGAAAAGTTGCAGGATCGGCTCGACAGCGTTAGTGATGAAGCAAGAGGGCAGTATGCACACACGGTCATTGCCTGGGGAATGGCTGTCCTGTCTGGGTATTTTAGCAGAGCACTACATCGTTCGATTGGGGAGCCGATTAGTTCGGACGATGAAGAGAATTTGAAATCAGAGTGGGCAGAGCGAGCTAAAGCTATCTTTTTGCATCAAGATCAATGTCCCAAAGTTTCTTCGTGGTTTATTTTTATGAAATTGACTCGATGCTGAAAACCATATGTTCACTCAGTCTGCATACAACGTGGATGTTAGGCTATTTTCAAGACCTTGGCATAATTCCAGATAGCTCAATTAACGGGGTGATATGCTCTTTTGCCCGAGATGCGAGCCCTAGGGAACATCCAACTTACCCCTCGAATTGGCCGACTGCTTTAATAATTACGTCGCCGATGGAGTCAAAAGGTGGAAGTCAATCATAGCATCGCCAATCACGATGGCGCAAAAGCTGCGGTGTCTTCGGATCTTAGGCACCGTACAGTATCATATGCACTTATCCTGACTTCACACCTCTCCCACATGTTCTTTTTTTTTTTTTTGCCTCCCCAGCAGCCAGCCTGTCAGCTCAATACAACTATATCCTCGCTGCTTCCTGCCAGAAGTGCCTCTATTCTGCAGGCTTTGAGCGTCTAAAATGCCTGCTTTTTGCCGTTGCCGCCTTCGAAGCCCATTCTCATGTAAGACTTCTACTGTATTCGATATATGATACGCCGTTTTAGGACGCGTCTTGTCCCATCTCGGATTGGTTGCATTTGCAGGCATGTTAAAAAGGACCAATACAATTCCACGGCGAGGGAGAGAAAGAAGGACCTTGCCAGTTCACGAGGTTCCTGGGGGAAATATTCCTCGACGGTAAGTCCTGAGTGCCGGAAGTGGCCCTGCGCGCTTTCACGCCTTGCTCCTACCATGTCGTCACACCAGTCAAGGAAGCTATCGAATCCGGGTTGTCTTCATGATTGCCAATGCCATCGAATGAAGGCTTTTATTGCAGCAAAATACTCCTTAATGGGATTCAGGTCTGGAGAATATGGAGGCAGATACACCAGCTTCAAGCCTGCCTCTGAGCATATTCGCTCTATTCGGTGAGAGTGATGAAAAAATGCGTGGTCCATGACTAAAACGAGACCTCGGCTGGGGCCATTTCGCACAATGCTGGAGAAGCTGCTCAATGAAATCCTCAAAAATGGACCTATCAGTTGAGCCTTGGAACACGAGAAAAAAAGAACACCAACTTGAGCATATGCAGGCAGTATCTGATACAGTTGATCTCGATGAAATTTGCACACTTGAATAGGTGCCGTTCCTAATGGGGACCAACCCGTTCGTCTGAAGCCCATCCTTTATCACAACCAGTCTCATCCATATAGACAAGGTGATGCGAGTGGAAATCTGGGATAAGATGAAAGTATGCATCACGCAGGTCTAGATTTCGCTCACTGGCGTTAACTTATGCAGACTTTTTTCACCAGCCTTTGGACACAAGAGTGCGGGATGCTAGATTTCGTTGCTTGGACGTCGAACTCATCGTTGAGAAAATATCCACCTCGTCATGATACAGGCTGGGCTTTTCGAGCAGGTGATCGCAAAGAGCTTTTAGCACAATTGGAGTTATGCTTCGTGGTCGACCACCTCCATCAGATGATGCTTTGATGCTGCCAAATTCCCGTATATTGGAAGAGATCTCAGGATGGTACGCTTGCTGCAGCCAGCAGCCTATGTCATCTGCGATACAGATAGCTCTCGACTGCGGTTTATGCCATAGATGAACTCATGCTTGGAAGGGGCTAGGTTTGGTGCCATCTTGGTGTGACCAGTCGTGATGAAAGACTTGCGCGTAGCAAGGGACGGTTTTCGAAGTGGGCTGGCTATTGAGGTGTCTGTTGTATCGAAATTACAGGTGAATACACCCCGTCGTATATTCTAGTTACTTGTCAGGTGAAGCTATATTGATATGGTTTAGTATGGATGCATGACGAATGAGATCAAGCGAAATCAAAAAAGGATGAATTGGTTGATTGATTGAAGAGAGAAATGAGGGGATATCCGTTGAGGGAGTCCCTATAGCCTGTGCACGGGGTGTGTTCACCCGTACTGGCGATACTCGGCGGTTACAATGCCTGAGTCCCTTAGTAATCCTGAATAACATAAAAAAAAACATAAGAAATGTGGTGTCCAATGGGACCCATCCCTTCCTAGTGGTAAGTTACCACTCTGTGCGTTGACATTACTCTACGTAAAAAGAAAACAGTCCCCACTGACAGGGAGACGGCGGAAAAACTCCTAATATAGACTTGGCAACTAGGGTTCGAGAGACAATCAAAGAGTGTAGGTGGTGACACTAGTTACGGGACATACTATATTCATGAGACGTATGGATTCCGCGCGTTTTGTTAGTAGGAGACCAGACTCACCTTATGACTTTGGACTTTACTGGAAATGACGATGAAAGATATATATTTTACACTACTTCAGCGAAACCTTAGTTCCCTATGTGTTGTCTAATGGGAACTTTGCTATGTCATAAATTGTTACTATCTCAATTCTATCTATCTCATTCGGAATTTGCTAGCAAAACGAAACAAAGTACGAGAATGTAACCCGCACTCACGCGGTGATGAAAAAAAGAATTAATGACCAGACCCGGGCTCGATCCGAGGACCTTGTCGGTGTTAACGACACGTGATAACCAACTACACCATCCGGCCTATTTGTTGTGTCCAGTCTAAATAAATTACATTCATAATAATAGCCCTTTTAATGTACCAAGTCTTTCATATTCCTCGCACTACTCCGTACATAGTATTCTCGACCTATCCATTCCCACTTTTCTATTCGTTAGGTAGAATACTCCAAAGCGATCGTCGGTGGACCTGACAAGGGATGGCTGGCATTCCAGCCTACTACGACAAACAGCTCGCCAAGACAAATGGTCATTTCCTAGGCTAGATCACATTCTTCAAGGCTCTGTTTAACATCTACCAACAATGAATGTCAAACCAAGGAGCAATGCATCGTTAACACGATGAAGTATTATATAGTTGAAGTACACGCTAGTCCAGACAAGGAAATATCCCCGACCGGAGCTCTTCCGGCCATTCCTCCGCCTGCCGGCCGAGATTTGTTAACATTGATTGGCGACGCGTGGGGAAGACAAGCTTGATTTCCCCACAAATTCGTGTTTTAAACCGATAAGCCATGATTCCTGTGGGAGCGGCGGACTGGGCTTTCCGCCCCAGACCATGACAAGTCTTCACATTAGGAGCCCAGCGAAAAGGGGTCTCTCTCTACATTCTCTATCGCCATCGGGGGTTGACCGCCATCAATGCCTCCAAAGTCTAGCAATACCGATGTTGCCGAAAATGGCCAAGAGCCACATGATGCATGCAAGCCACACGAGGATGTTCCCGCCTGTCAGTCTTGTCGAAAGAAGAAGGCCCGCTGCAGTCGGGAACAGCCTTGCTCGGAATGTATCCGCTTCAACGTCGACTGTGTTTACGATGAGCGGCGCATGAAGCCCGGTCTCCGCGCAGGCGCGGTCGACCAGTTATACCGCCGGATCGATACGCTGGAGAATATGTTCCTCGGCCAGGAGATTCTTTGGCAAACGATGTACAAAACATTGTACCCCAATGTTGCCCTCCCGGAACTCAGCGAACGACCGACGGACATAGTAAACTTGGCCCAGCGAAGAGAAGAGCTTAAATCTACTTTGCTCCATGCGTCGTCGAGCCTAGGGCAGAGAAACGAGCATCGGGGTGGGCGATGCAGAGGAGGTCTCGCGTCCAGCAAAACGACAACGCTGCGGCACTAGTACCTTGCCCGTCTTTGTCGATGTAGAGAGCGACATAGATGATATTCTATCAAGCGATGTCATGACAGAGTTGGTGGAATTTTACTTCGTGAACATCCATCCTTGGATCCCGGTTCTTCATGTGGCCAATTTTCGGGAGCGCGTGAAATCCCCAGAGGATCGCCCACGTATGCCTGCATTCTTCACGCCATTATTGCTGTCTGCGCCCGCTTTTCGCAAAGTGCATCCCTACGCAATGATGATAGGAAGACAAAAATTGCCGAAAAAAGCCGGCAAAAGGTCATATTGGACAGCACTGAGTCCTTCTCCGTTGAGAACCTGCAGGCCTTGGTGATCATTGCATTTGAGGCCGTAAGTACGCCTTCCTTTTTTCTGATTGTAGCTAATCCTTCTTGTAGATTGGGCGAGGCCGCGGACCTTCATCATGGTCTATCGTCGGAAGCATGGTCGGCACGGTTGAACAACTGCAACTTGGTGTCGAGGAAGACGTCCTACGCCGTGCCCAAGAATCAGGCGAGACTCTGATTCGGCGCATGGTCTTCTTGTCTCCATCCAGGTCGTGGAGTGAAGCTGAAGAGCGGCGGCGAGTATTCTGGACGGTGTTCTTGATGGATCGGTTCTGCAGCGTCTCCACAGGCTGGAAGATAAGTCTGACCAGCGGTGATGTAAAGCGATGTCTTCCTTGTGAAGGAGCGATCTGGGAGAAAGAAAAGGAGGTTCGGACACCGTATTTCGGTATCTCAAACTCGGAGGATACAAATTCGACGAGCTCGCTTCAGGCTGGCAGTCGCGCCTCGATGGACATTGACAATAAAGACTCGATTGGCGGATTTGCGTACAATATTGAGGCCACTGAGTCACTAGCTCTAGTCACAAATTTCTTTCTTCATCATGCGTTCAATGTTGAGGATGCCGACAAGGTTCGTATGTGGTTAATGAAGTTCAAAGAACTGGATCTGCGGCTTATTCAGTGAGTATCTCAAGTTTTATGGTCCATCATGTGGCTTTCTGCTGACCGTTTGGCCCCAGATGGAAGTTGTATCTGCCTCCGAAATGGAGAGAGGCCTCAGTGCTCAATGCCGACGGTGTAATGGACCCGAACTTGACGTTGGCGCATATCACACATAATACCGCCGTGATTCTATTGCACCAGGGAATTGCATACCCACCTCCGCACTGGCAGAATTGCCCAATCAAGTTACCATCCACGACCTCTGCTGAGACATGCTTGGAGGCAGCCTCTGAGATCGCTACAATCGGCCAACAGTTCCTATTATTCTCTCCGATCTTTACAAATCCACAATTTTCTTTTTGCCTGTTCATCGCTGGAAGAATGCTTCTGGCTCATGGCAGGTATAATCAAGTCCTGTCCCGTCAGCTCTGAATACTTTGATCGCCAGCCTCCTTGAAATTTCCCAGCGATGGACTGGATGCAGCGAGAATGTAGCCCCTCAAGGCGAAAACCTGGCATCAAGCTTTGCCAGGCGTCTTATAGAGGCCCAGAGTAACTCGAATGCTGCTCCTCGTCCGAGTTTGGATATTAGACAGACTGCATACTCCGACGAGTCAAGGGAGCGACACCTACCAGCGACTGCTAGCGGAATGTCGCCATGTGATCCTAGCCTTCTTCCATCGATTGCTCATAACACACTACCTCATGCCGTGTACATGAACCGAGACTCACAGGAAGAGACATATAATTTGGATCCGTTTAGTCTAGCATTCCCACCACTACTTTCAGCAGGATTTTTCTGCCCTCTCTTCATCACACCCACTCCCAACATATGTAACGACCGCCTATCAGGTGCCATCGCCTTTGGGGATACATCCATACAATCAGTAATTTTATATTTGGCAAGTCCCAGATGCGCCTTTCGGGAATAGCGCTGTCAGTTCGCAAGAGGATCTCTCGTAAATTTTCAACACGACTCCCAGCCCCGGCCAAAGTATTAGTCGCTACAGTGGTGCGCAACTTGGGAGTCACAGCCTGAACACCGTACCAAGCAATCTAATCGATGGCAGATAATAATAACAGTTCAGGACCTTGTGAATTATCGGTGAAAAGTCTACCTAGTCGCATATATGACTCTATGTTGTCTACCTGACTTTCTCTGCATAAACACACCCAAATCGACTCGCAATTGCGACCAGTTCTTTCTATGGTCCTAACTGCGTCCTGATGGAGAAGACAACCCCATACGAAGGAGCATGTTTCCGAACAGCAAGAAGTAATAGTCGGCATACACCAGTCCATGGTTGGACCACCTCCTCGGTGCGAACTCGTAGTTGTTGATGGTGGCCCCATCCAGAATCGTCTCGCAGTCCTTCACTTTCGAGTTTGTATCTTGCGACACACCTAACAGGTCGAAACCATCACCAGCACAATTGTCGATACAACCTTCTGGATATACCGTAACCCGTGTCGGGGGCTGGATAGCTTCAAACCGAAGTATTTGTCGGCTCATGTACGTGTGTACAACAGCATCAACAAGCTTGAACGCCTGCTGGAGGTAGTAATTCGCCTCTATGTTCCCTTTCACTGCTTTGTAAAGAAGCAACATACCACATGCGGCAATCATAGCTGCAGAAGTATCCCGAGGACTCGTTTCCGTCACTGGCGCAGTGAAATCCCAATATGGCACGCCATCAGCCGGCAAATGCGCAATGAAATATTTCGCGAGACCTTCGGCCGTGTCCAAGAAAACCGATTCTTGCGTCCACTCGTATGTTTGCATAAATCCCAGAATGCCCCACGCCTGTCCCCGAGCCCAGCAGCTGTCATCACTGAACCCCTGATTCGTGAACTGGGATTTAACATCCCCGGTCTCTTGATCAAAGTTCACGACGTGGAATGTACTGTTATCCTCTCGGATATGGTGCTTGCGTGTCGTATGCGCATGCGCCCGTGCCATGTCATACAGAGCTCCATTTGAAGTTTCTTTCGCAGCCCAAAAAAGAAGATCCAGGTTGAGCATGTTGTCGATAATGACCAGGAAATCGTGCGATGGGTCTATGAATTTGTATTTCTGAGTGATACAGATGTCCCAGCTTCGAAGACACTGCGTTCTCTCATTGAACCGGCTGGCGAGGGAGTGTGCTGCCATGATGAGCGTGTTGAATGCCACGGGATCCCGGTGTAGCTCCCAGGACTGCCTTGCCCATGGTGCAATCATGAAGCCCAGATCATGTGTGTCGCGCTTCAGGGCATTTTGATGTAGGGAGGCGGTCCACCAGCGGCAGAGGTGTTCGAGTTGGAGGTCATGAGGTCTTATTTGGCACTGGCCACTGGGTAATAGGGATACGTACTCAGGATATTTTATTGATCGTTCCAGCAGGAGATATAGTGACCCAGGAAAGAAGCCTGATGTCCAGAAGTCGAAGGTTCGGTAAACATAGTTGCCGCTTCTGTCGGTATACTCGGGGTAGAGTAATGGTGGACCGAGCTGAATTCATTAGTTACCATTTTCATCCCTGGTGGTCCTCTTACCGTTCCAAGTGCACGAGTTGCGACAGTCCAGACCTTAGCCTCCACAGACGCAGAGAACAAAGCCGCTGTCACTCGTTCCGACGCAGTCTCGGGTGATTCTTTGAAACCATTCATGCCATTCATATCTTTTTTCTCGATTTTTGCCCGCTTGCGCCTAGGCTCCTGATTACTATGTTAGCAAGACGTTTCACCGCAGCTTGATAATTTGTTGAACATGCTGTGATGGGTACTTTTTCGGGGGACATTTTGGATATTTCACTGATTACTGATGAAACGGTACGACGAATTGGCTTTTATGAACATTGTCGGATTTTGGTGCAAGGACTGCACACCGGGTGAAGCCCCGGCACTTCGTCCGCCATGTATGCATTGAGTAGATGGAGGCTCAAAGGGAGGATGGAGTTTCCAGGAATGTATCTCTCATCCCCTTAAGCCTGCCACTGACCTCTTTGGTCTAACAACCGGGGCGAATATTCTTACGTGGGTCCCGGGGCAATACCCGGCACTTCCTCCGCTGCGCCGCCCTAGTGGGTCAACCCCTCAACCTACAATTCTTTCTAAGTTGAACTCTGGGCTGATCTAAACGTCAGGTGAGATGTGATATGAAAAGCAAGATTGCTACAAATACTGACTGAAACGCCCCGTACGGTTGGTGTTTCTCACCTTACTGTCCTCCTTGCGCCATGTCCTCCAAAGAAAGCGAGATGGCAGCGACCGTTCACCAAGAAGAAATGAATTCAAATTTGGACATGACAGACAAACATGGGTTGAAAGAGAAGACCGACCTCTATGCAACTGATCCCCATATTGTGATTGACGCGGCTACCGACCGACGATTGTTCTGGAAGATCACCCGCCGCGTGCTGGTTATCCAAGTCATCACTTACTTTTGTCAGTCTCTTGATAAAGGCATTTTGAACTATGCTTCTATTATGGGAATTAAGGATGATACCCACCTAGTGGGTCAGCAGGTAAGGTTTCCATGCGTGGGCCACTCTTCATAGACCGCTGATTCGTATATATTTCAGTATTCGTGGCTGGGAACAATTCTCTACATTGGTATTCTTGTTGGCGAATATCCGCAGAACCTGCTCTTGCAAAAGCTTCCTGTTGCAAAGACACTATCTGTCAATGTCTTTCTCTGGGGGGCCGTTGTAGCGTGTTCAGCAGCTTCTACCAAGTTTGCGTCCCTTATGGTGGTCCGATTTTTGCTCGGATTCTTTGAAAGCTGTGTTCAGCCTGCCATGATGCTAACGTAAGCTATTATCCACAACTTCCTACAGTAATTATGAGCTGACATTTTCAAAGGACTGCAATGTGGTATAAAAGAGAAGAACAATCCGTCTTGAATTCGATTTGGTATTGCATGACTGGTGTGCAGTTGATTGTGAGCAATGATAGGATCCCTCGCTCTATTTGCTTTGAGTGCTAAAAAGATCAGATCGGAGGTCTTCTCGCCTTTGGTGTTTCCCACTTCACAAATGGGCCTATTAAGAGCTGGCAGCTTCTATTTTTGGTCCTGGGTCTTTTCACATGCTGTTGGGCCTTCTTCATCGGTTTTTTTCTTCCCGATAGCCCTATATCGGCAAAGTGCTTTACAGAGGACGAGAAACGCTTGATGATCGAGCGAGTGCGCCACAACGAGACCGGGATTGAGAACAAAGAGTATAAAAAGTATCAAATTGTCGAGGCCATTACGGATCCTCTAGTTTGGTGTTGTGTCATGCTTATTCTCGTTGCTAACTTGGTAATCGGTGGCTTGGGAGTGTTCTCCAATCTCATCATTCAAGAGTTTGGATTTTCGCTACTTCAAACACAGCTTCTTAACATTGCTCAAGGCGCTTGGACTATTATTGTCATGGTTGGGTCCGCATGGGCATCCCAACGCTTCCAGCAGACATGTCTCGTCATGATTGTAAGTTTATCTTGGATGGTACTTTGCATCTTTTGCAAATTTAGTGGCTGATCAGACATAGATATGCGCAGCTCCAGCAATTTCCGGCACAATTGTTATCATGATAGTCACCCCGAATGCATCAAATGCAGGTGGAATGCTAATTGCGTTCTACTGCACGCAATTCTTTCTTGCTCAAGGCAACATGATAATTTCACTCATCACCAGGAACGTTGCAGGGCAAACCAAAAAGGGGTTCACTATGACTATGCTTTTTATTGGTTGGGCTGTCGGGAATCTGATTGCGCCTCAGATCTTCCAAAACAAGGATGCCCCTCGTTATCTGCATGGATTTTTGGCGCACATTGTTATTTATGCGGTTTATGTTGCACTCGTTGTTGTAACTAGGGTGATAATTATGGCTAGAAACCGGTCGAAGAAGCAGGTGACGAGTGAAGTTGTTCATGACTTGGCTTTCGAGGATCTCACTGATCGAGAGAATCCAAACTTTCGCTATGTCTACTAGAAATTAGGAACTCAGGAAGGCCTAGTGAATCATATCTTTGGTTACGTCCAATGCCACAAAGGATAGGAAGAGGTTATTACCACCGTATTATGTCCGTGTAATTCGAATATTCCGGTTTCGGTTAACTTTGGGGGAATATTCCAGCATCCCTATTAAGTCCACCTTCCGCTGTACAACACTATCTGTTAAGAAATTGGCCTTCTTCTAGAACTGAGGACTCCTGCAAAACGCCACCATGATAGGATGCATGTGGATACTACACTGGAGGACGAGTTCCCCATTATTTTTGTATCCGAGGTAGTAGAGTAAGTGAGGGACATAAAGTATTTTTCCATTTAGAGGATATTCCAAACTCTTGTCTTCATCATTTCTTTATAGAGACGCCCTAGGAGACGTGTTTCCTTCACCTTCGATAGTTACAAAAAAAAAGTTCTAGGGGTATGGATCAACCACCTTGTACCCATTGGTCGCGCTATCATCGCCCTCATTCCAGCTGACACTGTCAAAATAGAGTGTTCTGGTCGAATTGGTATAGTTCGCGATATCTGGAGAAGAGTCCGGAAATTATCACCACTTGTCATAGTCGGGAATGTTTTCCTCAAAGTATTTCTCCGTCACCCTGGAAAATCCCACTTCTGGGGCATGCGGCGGCCAAGGGTTCCCCGTTCCAGTCGCGAAAAGAGCAAAGCTGGCGCCCTCAAAAACGAACCAATTGGTAGGTGCAAATGCCAACCAGGACGATGGCAGTTCTTTCAGCCAGTATTTTGTACCGTTCTTCCCCAAGCTATATCCGAGGGTGTAAGAAAGCGGTTGGGCGCGGATGTGAAGCGTCAGATCACACGGAATGGTTGACGAGTTCAGTTTCACTTGGTCGTACTAAATTATGGTCGGCAATTATTAGCACAGAAGGGTACAAAGAGGGATTGAGTAATTACCTCGACTGTGCCGTTCATCATCAATCTAGTCATTATGCACATTCCCGTGCTGTTGATACAGCCAGAGACTGCAATGTCATGATGTTGAAGTTCGCTCAAGTAACCGCTGATACCGACTGTCTCTCCGTATCCGAAGCCCGACTTGGTTGGAAGGAGCTGCGCACTGAAAGTCATATTCAATGATTTCTGCTTCCGCAAAATAGCCGCCGGGGTATCTCTGTCACTCAGGCCGAACACGTTTGGCTTGAAAGAGATTCCATTGGCGCCATTCTTTTTGATCTCGAAGTTCTGCGTGTAAGGGGTTCGAAGCTGATACCATGAAGGATCAAGATTTGCACGATCAAAGTTATCCGTGAAAGGCTTTGGTGGTGAGACCTGGTCCGCCGTGTTGCCGAACGATTGGCTGAGTCGAATTGGCTCCCCTCCATTGACAATAGGCCATCCATCCTTCCATTGGACAGGAGCAAGGAAGCTTTCTCGTCCAAGTGGGGACGTGCCATTGATCTTTCTCCGGGCCAAAAATACTGCATAGCTTTCTCCCTCTGGAGTATCAAAAAGTGTGGCATGGCCAGTCGATTGTACTGTAAGGTTGTCATATCCGTATGCACCGTTGAACAGAATCGGGTTGTTTGGCGCCGCTTCCCAGGGACCTTCAGGAGAAGCGGAACGTGCGATAGTAGCTCGATGAAGGTCATCCGTACCCCCTATACAAGTTAGACGGAATGAAACATAAATCCTTCTTGTTATGGACTGTACCTTACCCTCAGCGATAAGGAGATAATACCATTGGTCGCGTTTGAACATCTTTGGGCCCTCAGGTCTGGCACTTGAAGTATGCGGCAGCGTCCCATTCCATAAAGAACGGTATTCGCCTACGCATCGACCACTGTCCACGTCAACTTCGCATTGATAGATTCCCCAAATCTTATCCACGTTATTGCTTGGAGCCATGAGGTTCAAATAAACCTTCTGCGTAGCTTGGTCCTGAAACAAGGAAGGGTCGATTCCCCATGCATCACCCCAAACAGGATTAGACCATGCCTTCAGATCGCGGGAAGACACCCACATAACGCGGGGCCATACCCGTCCAACTGGATCATAGGTCCACCTTGTCACGGATGCCATATAGTATTTGCCATTAACAAGTGACAATGTGGGAGCCCATGTACCTGCCAGTCTGTTTATAAGATACCCTCGGTCGCAGGGTCTGGGTAAACTCACCAGCACCTGTCGGTACGCCATATAGTTGAACCTGACTAGGTTTTGTGAAAGCATGCGAGTAAAGCTCCCAGTTGACAAGATCCTTTGACTTGTAAATTGGAGTACTAGGCCAGTACTCGAAGGATGAAGTCGCGATGAAGTATTCATCACCGACACGAATGACAGAGGGATCAGGATTCCATCCTGTAATAATAGGGTTTTTGATCGCAAGGGCTGCCAACACCCAAAGTTGTATGACAATTACTCGGTCGCGGAGCCACCTCATGATGAGCCAAATTGCAAACATAAACCGCCGATAGATCTAGCGCTGTAGGTGCACGAGACTTATTTGTACTGAATGAAGTCCCCCGCCCCCCAAACCACCACCTGGTCCTGAGTTCAACTCATCAACCTAGCCGACCCGAAACCACGGACGAGGATAGTCCATTAACCTGAATGTATCCACTAAGCCGGTGACAAATGGTCTTACTCCGTCGAATCATAGCTTCCAACTTGGCGGCCGTTCTCCGGCACATATCCCCAAATGGAATTTCAGGGCCGGGACGCATTCCGTGAATTATCCCGGCAGTTTCCCCGTGATGTAGGTACAACGGGGAATTTTGAAAAATCAAACTATCAAAGGAAGACCGCTATTGCCCAGTGGAGAACAACATGTGGAATTAACTTCAATGCTCCAGTCCTCTCGAGCCAATTTGTCTGGATGCATGCAGTATATCTATGAGCAGCCCCCCAGTGTAAGTTGTACAGCAGATACAATCATCTTTTGTGACATGCGGCTTTTCAAGTTTCTCGTTGTGGCTGCAACAGCTGTCAACGCCCTAATCAGTGATGTTCCATCATTGAATGG
The DNA here is from genome assembly GCA_027569595.1 of Penicillium sp. G339. Classification (NCBI taxonomy): domain Eukaryota; kingdom Fungi; phylum Ascomycota; class Eurotiomycetes; order Eurotiales; family Aspergillaceae; genus Penicillium; species Penicillium sp. G339. Next base: position 534,848 of record JAPDFJ010000011.1, read on the forward strand.
TAAATCACTTGTTTCCAAGAACTACTTGAGATAAAATATTGATGGCAACTTCAAGGCCCTGTTCCGGTGGTGCCTGCAACCGAAGGTTCCAAAAAGAGAACTAGTGAATTCCAGCATCCAGGTCTTTGGCATAGCCATGCCGATCTCGAAACAATGCGAAGAAATACTCTTGGAGGAGTTGAGCCCTGGGCGTCGGCTTATTCGCGATTCTCGAACGATTCATACTCCCAAGAGACCTACAAAATCCAAGGCCCTCATCCTGTTATCAGTCGTGGAGCTGTCAGCAACTACACCAGCTTCGCTAATGATGCACGCGCCGCGTATCAGAATGCCATCATGTGTAAGAACTCTTGTTACTCGGTAAAATATGCTAAAAAGCTCTGATAAATCCGCATATAGGGTATATTACAAAGGATCAGGCTCATTGGAATCGGTCGACTACAATTCTCGACGCCTGGGGGACTAATCTGACCAATATCATTGGTACGGATCGATCGCTGCTTATCGGCATTAATGGTGCCGTCTTCGCCAACGCTGCAGAGATTATGCGCTGGGAGGGTGGATGGGTCGAACAGACTGCATCCTGGAAAGGTAGCGCTGGTTTCAGCATCCAGCTGTACTGGCTATTTGCCCGACAGAGCATCATCATAGGGCAGGCCAACTACGGTGTCGCCAGCATTATGGGCCTACTCCATTTTGCTGTCTACTTAGACGATGTCGCTCTGTACAATTATGCTCTCTATTCATACAAGAATGACCTTTGTGCTGGTTTATCTGCAAACGTCCTTGATGGTACGGGTCAATCTGCCGAGGCAGGCCGGGATCAGACACATGTCCAGGATGGGCTCCGGTGGCTGTCGGTGGCTTCCAAAGTGGTGAAGAATCAGGGATACGACCTCTTCTCGCTGGATGATAACCTGCTGTTCAAGGGATCCGAATATGCGGCCAAGTACAACTTGAATGGAACCGTACCCTACGATCCGTCGTTTTACAGATGTGAAGCGGTCTTGGTCAACGGGCCGTGGGCAAATATCTCTGCAGAGAATCGGTATATCGGGTATCAGAATGGAAAGACTAATCCGGCATGCTGGGGTCTCACCTACTACGAGGGTATTTCTCGCGGTTTAGACCTTCCGTTCACAAAACGCGCAAAGGCCCTTCACGATGCATCAGTCGCGGGTCAGAGTTCCCCAGTCGATCTCCTTGCCTGGGCTGATCTGCTATTTACAACCAAGGCAAACTCGGCGTAACCCAACAAATAAATTTACTGGATCGTGGGCCAGATGACCATATTCGTCTTCAGGTAGAGGGAAGGGTGGAAGGTGGGGGATCGCCTGAAGGAAAGGGAGAGTTTCTCTGCATCAACCGCTAGATGTATTTTCTCTCTCTCTATTTTATCTCCTATTTTATTGCAATGCACTTTCGGAAAAATTGAGAAGATATTCTATTGATAAAATTGAATAGTTCAGACGATTAGGCGAAAACGATACTATGTCCTGGCGCTGATTCCGTAACCGTTCCATCCAAGCGCCAGTGAAAGCTCCTTAGGTAGCCACCTAACTTCAAGCAGCTAATGACACATATTCACCGGTAAAATGCCTATCTATCCTCACTAATCTCAATCAAAGAAGACCGACTCACAATATGACCAGCCAACTGAAACACTGAGTCACAAGCCAAGATCTCCAGAATCGACACAACACTATCCATCGTCTTATTAATCCAATTCCGCAACTCAACCGCCACATGCGAATCAACCCCAAACTCTGACAACGGACTAGCAGGATCAATTCTTTCCGCCGAAATACCCAACTGCTCGGCAATCCTCCCACTCAAAGCCTCGAATACAACAGAAACAGCATCATCCTGCGACTTCACCACCCTTAACGCATCCCGCAATATCTGGGCCTCATCATCAGGAACGCTAATGACCCCATCAGAGTGAAACCGCCTCCGGAAATGCGCGAATAAGGGCGCATCGAAGTTTCCCAGTGACAGACCCTCCTTCCACTCCCCGAGTCCTGTTATAATCTGAGACCGTCCAGAGCCAGCACTCACCGGCTGCTGAATGGCTATCTGAACAAGAGAAAGCAGCGTCTGCGTATCCATACCCTGGAAGCCCTGATTCGTCATGCTGTTCGCCAGATCCTTATTCGTGGTCAAGTACCCGACATCTGTCACCTTGCCTAGGTCCAACGATGTAGCCGGGAGACCCATTGTATTCCGATACAAGGCAAATGAGTCCATGAATGCCGAGCCTGCGGCATAGGCTGCTTGTGTGGCGTTTCCGATCACGCCGCTGATGGACGAGAGCATGACGAAGAATTCTAGATCTGAGGGTGCATGACGGTGTAGATTCCAGGTCCCGTTATAGCGCGGCCGTAGAACATCAAGATACCCATCTGCTGTCATTCTTTCAATGTGTATATCCTAAGGGTTTGTTAGAAGATATATGATCACGGGCCCTTGTAAATTTTACCTTTAGAACCATAGCCCCTTGGATAATTCCGCGGATGGGTGGTGCACCCCAAAATATATCGAGGAACATTTGTTGCACTTCGGACTCATTGGTTATATCGCAAGCGTGAATATCAACGTGTACGCCCTTTTCGCTGAGTTTTTGGATGAGTGACTGTGCAGAACTATTTGCTAGGCCACTTCTACTAAGAAGAATCAGGTTTTTCGCGCCTTTGTCGGCCATCCATAGAGCGATAGCGCGTCCGATCCCTCCCAGTCCGCCGACTAGGAGGTATGATACGTCTGGTCGGAATATCTCTTGCGATGGTTTGGGTCGAGTCATCTGGGTGTAATTTTAGTTTCGCTCATTTTTTGGAGGTGTGAGGAAGCTCGTTTTCTTGCCTTTATGTTTTCATTGTGCCTTGTAGTCACCACCACATGCTGCTCGGTAGGGATAGCATCCAAGGCCGAAGTTAGGTCTGAAATCCTGTAGTCGGATAGTGACAAAGGGCCATGAAGCTTCCCTTCGTTGAAAAGTTGAATAACCTTTGACCATATACGTCGTGCTAGGTCTGCCCTATCCTTATGCAAGTCGACTATGTTGAATGAGGAAAACGAAATACTCCTTGTCGAGCTACAAATGTAGCTTTCATCCTTTCGCTCGTCCCCGTGACCCAAAATTCGAACCAAGTGTCCGAATGATGCGACACATTTCACTAGATCCCGATACCTCAGATGAACACTCTTCTCAGTCGTAATGACAATCCGAGCCTTTTTGCCGCCAGTGAGTTCCAGAACACTCCTACCAATATTATCTACCCCCTCAACAAAAACCCGTTCGGGCGGAATGGCAAACCTGCTCAACAAAAGCTCTTTCTGTGCCAGATCATTGACCGTGGCCAAAACTTTGGCTTCACAAATACAGCAAATTTCAAGAATCGCCTGACCAAGTAAACTCGTCGCATCCTGAATAAGAACCAATTCTTCCGGTCTTATCCGCGTCAGGTAATGGATGATGAAGTATGCAGTGGTATACGTGACAGGTAAAGCTGCTCCCATCTCAAAAGTCATGGAATCCGCGATCTTCTGAAAAGCGGATTCCCTGTCTTGATAGTAACTCCTCGCAGTACCAGCTCCCAGACAAGTAACACGATCTCCCACCGAAAGAGTGCGAATGCCTGGACCAATCGCCAGGACTCGGCCACTACACTCTAAGCCAATTGTAGCCTGTGTTTTGAATGCCTCTGCATTGTCCTGCATGTCCCAATAACCTAGTCCAAATGCCATAACTTCGATCCTCACACATCCGGTAGGTGGTGGTGTAGACATTCCAAAGTCTGCGACAAGATGCGGTTGTATGTTGCTACCATTTGACCAGGAAAGCCGAATTGGCTGGTCGATTTCTCGGAAGCGCTGTTCACATGTAATATCGGCCTCGCTGATGTTAACCATGTCTTCATTCACATCTTTTCTTTCAATTGCCCGTGGTATCAAAAGTATTCCATTCCTTTCCGCATAATCTGTGTCAACATCTGCAGAGCTAAGTTGTAAGAAACATCTTTGAATCACTCTTGTTATTATCTGAGCGGACTTTTGATTTGTTAACGGATTTTGAGCATCCAAATCAAGTGTGAGAATTAGTTTCACAGCAGACTCGGCTCTGGCTGTTTTGGCGAATCCAATACCAAGCCCATATTCGGGGGCCACTGGATCAATGGCACCTCCATGACTGATCCAAAGTACTCCACTGCTGTGTAAAAATACCTCCTTGAGTCGATCAAGAGACTCAGGGCTGGGACTTGAAAGTAGGTTGTTGTGGACGTCATTGATAACAATGCAGAATTTTGCCCTTGCTTCTGCGGCGGCGAGGTGTGATACTTCCACCTTCGATGAAATATCTAAGAGATACTCTTTCAAACATTCAATCACTGATATATTATTTTCGTCTCCTTGGATTATCAAGAATTGTTTATCCATGAGTTTAACCTCAGGCTGTGGTTGACAGATGATCAAATTTTCCACGGAATTTGCCATGTGGTTGCCAGTCATACTTCGGTTTGATGAAAATCCAGATCTATGGATAATATCATCCAAATCAACTTCGTCTGACAAGCCGTTTGGAGGCTCGAAATTTCCAACGGGCCATAGATATAAAGTGGTGGCAAGGAAATTATCGAGAATGCTTTCCTTGGGACGGAGAGGATCGACGATAATCAGATATCCAGATGGCTTGAGTAATGTGCGGCAGATTGGAAGCGCGTCATGGATCGAATGAAAAGAGTATAGGCCGAGTGGCGCGATAATAACATCATATGAAAGGTTGTTGACTTCAAGTTCTGGCATCGCGGCGGTACTGCGCTCGTCGAGTTTCACGAAATCGATCCATCTTGTCCATTTTTCCAAATTCTGTCTCGCCCGTTGGTAGTCTTCATCATCTGTATATGCAAATGTGTATTTTGAGAACGGAGGAAGCCATTTCTCTCCATTTTGGATATCGGCCAACATGGATTCGAGGAAGAAGGCCAAAGGTTGCCCTGCTCCACCACTCAGCTGCAGAATTGATATATCTGGCTTCTTGAAGCTAATTAATCTGAGATATTGTGAGGCTGATATGTACGTGTTATCCGCAGAAAGAACCTCGTAATATGCGTTGAATAGCTCGTCATGTATCCGGGTGAAAGATTCCTCTTCGATTTGAGATAGCGAAGAAAGATAAGCATCAATCACGCTGATCAATCTTCCCATTGTGCTTAGAGGACTTGTTTTGACAAAAGTTCTCCGGTCCAATGGTTTATTTTCGTCATTTGCTTGAAATCGGACCATTTCTGCCAAGGACGATCTGTATTTGTCGTAGATCAAGTCAGACTGTTGACTATGCTCCTCTTTAAATTCTTCAATCGCATTTTGTATCAGTAACATCACGCAGTGATTATTCTCGTTTGGTGAAGCCACCCTCTTTTCAGCAGTATTTGGCTGCTGCTGGAAGAGGAATAGATCATCGCTAGACATGAACCCAGGGTCCGGTTTCCACTCAATACCGTACGCAACTGGAACATCTCTTGACCTTTCGGGAATATTGGAGTCAACCTCGAGTCGGATCCCTCTTAACCCGCTAATCGAAATCTTCGGGCTTGGACTGTGGAGATTAGAATCATCTTCTGCGACGACTATGGATGCCACGACCTGTCCTCCCGAACCGGATCGAACCTCCGTGCAAACACTCAATTTGTCCCCTGGAGAGGAGGTCATCTGGCAAGATAAACGCATATAGTCAAGGGATACTGGAATGATAGGGCCCCTTTCCACTGGCATTTCATCTGGTAGTGCGGCAAATATCGTGTGAAAAATGGCATCCAAGGTACAGGGGTGAAGGAGAAGAGGATATTCAAAGTTCATCGGCATCGATGATGCTGTATCTGGTATCCTGACATCCGCAAAACATTCTCCGTTTTTCGTGGCGTGAGCGGATGCTAGGTTCGCAAAGCAAGGCCCGTACTCAAGTCCCACGTCCTGCAGTCGCTCGTAGAGTCGGTCGACATCTACCTCTTGAATACCTTGGGCCTTTGTGCCGATGGTGAAAGGGTAAGAATTATCGAGATAACGAATCATCACATCTTCGGCGTGGTTGAGCTGAGATTCGAGGGTGATATCTCCTGAACAGTGCTCTGTCCACCGATTATCTTTCGACACCGAGTAGATATGAAATTTGAAGCATTCGTCGGAGTCATGTGTCAGGTCTTCTCCAATTGTTCGAAGTGAAGTCATAACCTCGACTGCCGTCGCTTCGGTAACGATCAAGGGTGAATGAATGGTAACATCCCTGATGGTAAAACTGACAACTTTTCTCAAGTCCCTGGCGGTCTGTGTTGCAGCCTCAACCGCCATACTCAAATACCCTGCAGCGGGAAAAACAATATCTGATTGAACCTTGTGGTCTACAATCCAAGGGATCTCTGAGACTCTGATGAAATTTCTCCACCGAGGCTCGAAAGGACAAGCGATGTTGTCTAGTGACCCGAGTAAATCCGTTCGTGGTTGACTCTTATTCCGATAGGTCCTGCTTAAGCGTGGCTCAGCCCAGTAGGATCGAGTATGGTTCCAGCAATATGGTGGCATGTCCACAAGAAGTCTTGGACGTTGTCGTTTCGTTGTTCCCTTTGCAAAATTGATCGCCTCGAAATTTAGGGGGTAATTCATGGAGGCCAGAGTCGCGGCCACATTCAGTGCAGTTTTAACCGCGTCTTTCTTTCGTTTGAGGATACTGAGGTATAAAATATCGCCAGTGTTGAGCTTGATATTTCCTTGCAGGATCTGTTTAATGGGCCCGGAAAGCGCTGAGTGGGGACCTATCTCGAGAAGGCAATCCACACTTGCTTTTTGAGCCGATCCAATTCTTTTGGTCTTTCGTTTTGTCGATGATCCAGTGCGCTGATGCCAGGTATTTGTTTCGAAACATAAAGTCTTAACTGAGTCGGAGAAGTTGACTTGGCAAAGCAAATTGGAGACCCAATATTTAGGGCCTAATTCCTCCAGTTGTATGTTCTTGCCGGTCACAGAAGAAAAGAAAGACACCGAATTAGCCTGACAATGCTCTTCTGATATAAGATGCTGGCTCCGAGGAGCTATCGTTGCAATTGCGTTCAAATACTCATCAGCGACGAGATTCATATGATGTGAATGATATGCAACGTCCACAGCGAGGCGCCGGTAGAAAATGGACTTTTCCGTCAATTTATCGGCCAGCTCATCAATTGCATCTGCATCACCCGACACCGTCGCACTTAACGGGCTATTGATACAAGCCACATCAGCTTTTCCTGATGAAAGGCTCGATATATAGGGCTTGATTGCCTCGGCAGACATCCCAACAGCTATCATAGCACCTTTGACCTCATTGTAGGCCAAAACCTTGCTAGCACATAATCCTCTATAGTATGCCACTTTTATCGCGTCTTTCATGCTTAGCGCACCGGTCGCATAAGCAGCAGCGATCTCTCCACTCGAATGACCAGTAACAGAGTCTGGGTATATATTCCATGACGCCAACAGATCAACAAGAGATATTTGTAGAGCCGAACACACTGTTTGGCTCAGAAGTGGGTGATTTAATTGAGACTCTTCGGGGCATTTGGAGATTTCATCTAGACATCTCTTCTGTTAGCACTGGTCGTTTCACAGCGTGCAGCTCCATTCACATACCAAAAACGTTGAATGTTGCGCCCACCTCCGCCAAATAACGATCTATCCGAGAGATGGAATCGTAAAAGGTTGGGTAAGTCCCTAAGAGGTCTTTCCCCATCCCAGCCCACTGCGCGCCTTGTCCTGTGAATATGAAAGCGAGAGTCGGTCTTTTTAAAGAAATTCGTGGTTTGGTTTCGCCTGAAAGGGATTGAGCCAGATCTTGAACTGAGCTTCCGGCGACCGTAGTCTTCCACATAAATCGGGATCGACCCTCGCTCAGGGTAAAAGCGACGTCGTCTAGAAATGTATTGTTGCTGACACTTTCGTTCCTCAATAGGTAGTCATAGAGGCACCTCGCTTGTGCCTTGCAAGAATTCTCATCGAAGCCAGATACCAATAAAATCCGTTGCCTCGGAGTCGAAGGGACTGCAGATGTGTCATTGTCCATTTCTCTTTTCCAACTAGCTTTTGAATGCTGCCTGTGCCATTTATCCAGACGACGAGTAGATAGATAGCTGGAAGCTTCTTCGATAATAGCGTGTGCATTGCTTCCACCGTACCCGAAGCTGTTTACCGAGACGCGGTGTGGTCCAGGCTTGTTCCAGGACTCCGGATAGAGGGGAACCTGTTGATATTAGCTGGAGACGTTTCATATTGTCACACGAATTTACCTTCAGCTTCCATTCTTCTAGAGGAATGCGTGGGTTTAGCGTGTCGAAATTCCGACTGGGAAGGATCGTTTGATTCTCCAGCATCAGTACTGCCTTGATAACCCCAGCCACTCCACTTGTCCCCTCTAAATGTCCAACATTCGTCTTGATGGATCCGATATGTACAGGGTGATTTGTGGAATGACCGGGCCCAAACACTCGGGATATAGCGCCGGTTTCCAAGGGGTCGCCTGCCTGCGTGCCTGTGCCGTGGACCTCCACCACGTCGGTCTCACTTGGGCACAATCCAGATCTACAGTAAACATCTCGGATCAATACTTCTTGAGCGGTGCCACTGGGTAGAGTGATTCCTGGTGTTCGACCATCCTGGTTTGATCCAGTCCCTCGGATGATCGCTCTGATGATATTGCCATCTCGCAACGCATGGTCCAGGGGCTTCAGAATAACACACCCGATCGCTTCACCCCGCGCGTAGCCATTTGCTTTCTCATCAAATGTATGACAACGTCCATCAGGTGACAGGAATCTGTGAGCAAGTCAGGCCATGTACGCTAAGATTTCCCGAGATATTCTCAATACCTCATCATACTCATCGTAGACATAAATTCGTGACTCAGAATAATATTGACCCCCGCGGCAATGGCCATTGTTGCATCTCCAGTTTGAAGGCTTTGACATGCAAGATGCAAGGCAACTAAGCTCCCAGAGCAGGCAGTGTCAACCGTGACACTGGGCCCCTTCAAATCGTAGAAGTAAGATATCCGATTTGCCGTCATTGCACGAGACTGGCCGGCATTCGTACACTGATACATCGGCACCGTCATTGAATCGCGAAGGAGTAAATCGGTATAGTCGGCAGAAAACGATCCAACAAAGCACGAGGTCTTACTTCCTGCGACTTGATGCAACGAAAGTCCGGCTAAAAGGTTTAGTGGTATGCCGTTGTCTCAATGGATTAAATCCTACCATTTTCCAAGCCCTCATACGTAACCTCCAGCAAGAGCCGTTGCTGCGGATCCATCGCTGCCGCTTCATCGCTAGACATGTTGAAAAATGGTGCATCGAATAGAGATATATCTTCTTCTAGAAAGTGCCCTCCCTCTACGTTGATCTGCAAGCAGATGTCAGTATAGGTATAGAATATGATCGACTTGAATTGCTCAGGATCCTTACCGTACCATGCCGCGCATGGTTTGGATGGTAGAATGCATCAATATTCCACCGCTTTGCTGGGATGGGTGACCATTCTTCACGCTGCTCCAGCAGCATTTGCCATAGTCTATCCACATTGGTTGCATCTCCGGGGCCTCTGAACCCCATTCCTACAATCGCTATCGGCATTGAGGCATCGTTCGCCAGGATCGTCAGATCGGCATTCAGATCTGGGGTGGTCTCTTCAGAATTTTGCGTCTCATCTATGGTGGTGCATTCTACCAACAATTCGGAGTTGGATTCCTCAAGGGTAATCGGAATTCCCTTCATGGTGGGCCCCGGTTCCGGTGTATCTGCGATGGAGATGATCGATAGGTGGAAAAGGGGGAAAAAATGGCATTAATTGCCAAATTATTGAACTGCCAGCCTGACTATAGCTGCAGGAGCTTGCACTCCGCATTTTCTTCGGGTCATTTGTGGAGGATTACCAACCCAAAAAATTTGCAACGCTAACATTCAGCGCGGATAATACAGAAATCACCGAGTTATGCACAGAAGAAACTTCTCATCTCTCGCACTCTGCTCCGCTGCTGGGGTCCGGCTGAATATTTTTACGAATCCTTAGATCCCTGATATCTGGAACGACAATTTGCGGATTGCGGACGCCATGATGCTTACATTTTTGCGGTCCGTAGGAACATCATGGCCTTTTCCATGAACCACGAATGTCGAAGAGCGTGAATCGCAAATTCGATGTAAGGCAAGAGAACAATCGAAGAGTGGATCCTGTGCACCCGCAATACTTACACAGGGGATGTTAATGTAGCCATCCAGACCCGGATCTACAACGGGATACTGCCCAGGGTTCATGTGAAACGGGGGCAAAGAATTGACAAAGATCGCACAGTGGAACATGGGGGGCTCTTGCGGCAAGATTCTGTCTCGTTGCTGTTTCGCATGATGAATCATGAAGCCAGCAGCCAATGTGCCACCGTGAGAAAATCCCAACACACCATCGAAGGGGCCATGAAAGGAGATTGTCTCGTAAAGCAGCTCGTAAGCCTCCAGGATGTCCGTTTCATCGATATCCTCGGAGGAAAAGGTCCGTGGGAAACGATAATAACTATAGTAGGGCCCGTCGTAGTAGCCAGCGATGCCTGGCCCGGGGTCGGAGTCGACCTCGCCCTCTAAGAAATGAAAGGTTGCTATATTGTCTTTCTGCAGGTCACTGATAAGTCCACCTATCGATCGGTTATCAATCAGGATGTGAATTCCTCGGCGCATTCGGACCGGGGGGTTCCATACTCAACTGCGAGCGCAGGATCTACTTCAGTCAGCCGCCATCCCATCCACCCTCTGCCTCGGGACAAACAAAGAACTCACCTTTTCACTTGTGCCCCAGCCATGGAGGCACAACAGACGCAACGGCATCTCGTTAAGTGTGAATCAAATACAGGCACGAAAATAAAGTCACCGATGCTCGGACAAGCTTCCTGCGCTCCTAGTCGCCCCGTCTGCATCGTCTTATATCGTCCCTGAAACTTTCTAACCGGTCACTTAGCAGTCAGCCCGTTTGCCAGTGACAGACATGAGCAAAGGTAGAAGCAGAAGAAAAGTCCCCGCCGATAAAAGACCACTTTGGTCGGGCAGAAGTCACACAGCGACGACCAGGGGTGCTCTAGAATTTACATGAGCCAGCAGGCATCAACAATCAGACCTTGGACTACAACCTTGTCCAGATTGAGCTCTGAAGCCAAGCACGACTTATGTAAAGTTCATTTTCGGCCATCCATCTAATTCCATCCATCGCCTAAGCGACGTGGCTCTCTCCACGCATGCATCGGCAAAGGCAGGGTTGGTGACGTAGTGGTGATTCTCACCGTCAGATCGCGATCGGCCGGCATCGCGCGCGTTTTAAAAGTCGATCATCCTGGGCTCTCCGCAAGACACCAGTCTGCAGACCGAGAAAATCCCTAATTTCCAGTAATCATGCCGTGGTCATTTACTCTCCCGCAGGGGGTGTTTACATCGCCGCTGTTGTCGGTCGCCACGCCCATTGTCGGCGGTACGACCGTCGCACTCCTCGTCAACCGTGAGTGATTTCCCCTTGGCCAACTTAAGGCAATGCAATACAAACCGAGTCCACTCACATTGCATATACAGGGAACAACACGCAAAGGACCTACCTCGACCTCCGTCAACCGCCGCTCAACCCGCCGGCCTGGCTGTTCGCCCCTGTCTGGACCGTTCTTTACGGCATGATGGGGTATGCCGCGCACCATGCAAGCAAGATGGCGGCCGAGTCAATGTCACTAACAGTCCGTGACGCCAATGAGACGGCCCAGACGCTGTACACGACCCAGCTTGCGCTCAACTTCCTCTGGATGCCGCTCTTCTTCGGGGTGGGTCGGCCGGCCGCGGCCTTGGGCGATATGGCCCTGTTAGTTGGCAACGTGACGCTGCTGCTAGCCAACTGGTGGACCTTCGACCGCACGGCCTTTTGGTTGATGACTCCTTACTACGCGTGGTTGGGATATGCTTCATATCTCAATGCGGGTGTGGGATACTTGAATGGCTGGGCGTTGCCCGATAAGAAGCGCTCGGAGTAATGGAGCAGGGTCGTCATGTTTCATGCATCGCATTGCATCGCATCGGATCGTATTTGGTACATGCACATGCGCCATGACGGGTGCAAATGCTCGACAATGTGAAATGTGAAATCCGAAATGTGCGGCAAGGCGAGTGGGGAGGGAGTCTGAATCTTGGAAAGGAGTTCTGGACTCGACCGTCACATCATATCACAGGCGTAAGGAAATGGAATCCATTGGCAGAGGCCCACTTCCTACAAGTGGCGCGCACTGAGCATCTGTCTCTCCTTGTCATGTCTAGGCAATTCGTAATGTTGAACCGAGTGTTTTGTCCTTTTTTCTCGGCGAGTGGGCCTGTTTCTATGTATAACCGGGGCGCTTGGATCAAAGCTCCCTGTCCATCGCAGGCGATCTGCACTTGTCATTCGTAGTGATGGACGGATGATTCCATTTTGGTGGACCATGGCGCTGTCACAACCTCCTTGCGAAAGAGTCCACATCAGCTCCTGAGCTTAGGAAGTGGCTATTTGAATTCTCCGGCGTGGAGCCGCGATCGTCATGATGCTGCGCAGGAAATGCAGATTCTGCCCAACTGTGGATGCGAATGATAGCAGAAACCCCCTTAGGCTCGGGCAATTCCAGGGTTTTTGGTGTTCAACAAGCGATAAAGCTAGTCGGGGCCGGCGCAAGGCTAGATCGTATTAGGCTTCGCACGACGCTAGAAAGGAGTGATAGAAGCTGGAACGAACCCTCGGAAGACTCGGTCCAAGCTCGCCACCCTTGACCCACAGCCAAGGTGATGTACAGGTGGTACGTGTGCGCCTCTAGGCGCCATCATTGGCAGGGGCAGTCAATTTCTGTCAATTGCTGTCAGGGACAACGCCATCGGGAGGCTGATTGGGGTCGAGGGGCAAATAGAAGCGTCGAGAAGGCGAGGCCGAGTTGTGAGGTTGTTAGTTGGAAGAGGAGGGAAGAGGAGGAAGAGGAGAGGATATACTTCGAAATCTCTGCCAGCCAACCATTCCACCAGCTGTGCGCTTATCTTGATGGTTTCATGCGGATCCAAAGAGGATCTCCGGAAGATCCTGTTCTAGACCTTCTTCCTCTTTTCTATTTTTTATTTTCTCTCTGAACTGCCGGAAAAGCTGAGGTCTCCACGACCCGCGTGATAGCCCTCCTACTCCACTGCTTCCTACTGCTTCCCACTGCTAGCTACTAAATATTTTCCGTTCGCAGTGTTGTTTGCATTTTTCTATTTCTACTTATCTCTTGTTTTTCCAGTTCAATTCAATTCCCTCGTTGTATCCTTTACATTTATTGTTCCTATTGCCCTCCTCTACCGCCGGGGGGTCCTCCTCGACTCGCTGTGATGTCCTCTCCCATCACCAATCCTCACCCCAGCCCGACCGAAGAGTTCGACGAGATCTCGCTTCCTCCCCTGCCTCCGCCTACAAGTCCTGCTTTGAATCCGACTGATCGACACAGTCTCGAGCGTGACGCCACTGCAGATGTGCACCAATACGATGCGGGACTGCACGACACCACGCAGAGGCATCCCTCCCCGCCAATTCGATCGCCGCGAGTGCGCTTTCGCTCCATCAGTCGTTCAGTGAGCGAGAAATTCCATCACGGTGATTCGCATTCGCATCGTATCTTCTCCGACCAAACGGACGCCTCACAGCACCCTTTGTTGCCGCCGCCGGAGCTGCATGAAATCCCCTCCGGAAACGTCACCCCGCCAGCCCCCACGCATTCTTTCTCGCGCGACCTCACAGGTGGCCGAACGCCTGACGCATTCCCTACCGAACCTACGGAGGACGAAAAGCAGAGTCTCGTCGAGAGAACCGCCTCCGCCCGAGAGCGCTTTCGAGCTGCTGGTCAGCTTCTGCGCCAGAAGACTGTCCGCCTCACAGAACGTCTCGGTCGTCCACCAGATGAGGGCGAGGCCCTGAACGCGTCCTATTTCCCTGACGATTTCGACAATGGCATTCCTCTGGAGGAGCTGCAGGCACGACGCGCTCGTCAAGATGCAGACCGGCTGCGATCGTTGGAGAGCGGCGTCCAGCCCATCGAGGCCGCGCCGACCGCCGAGGCCCATCGCCTAGTGCGCAGCATGACCCAGGCCCAAGAGATGCGCAAGCGCAAGCCGCGCGGCGCATACCAACGGTCAGGCCAGACCACTCCCGAGGGCGTCCTGCGTGGCTTCGCACGCCGACGATCGAGCGGGTTGGCTGGCGGCAGTGGGATTCTCTCCCAGCTGCTGAAACTCCAGGCCGTCTCGACAAACGGCTCGTCGCGCCCGGAGAGTGTCATTACCGATGACTCGGACAGTGACACCCAGTTCTCGTCCGGTGCGACGACCCCGAAAAAGGGTTCTCTCTCCCCGTCCGTCCCGCCATCTGCTCTGGCCTCGGGTTCTGCCACTCCTCGCAAGGAGAAGATCAAGTGGTACAAGAAGTCTGCTCACCGGTCTACGTCGTCGCTGGTCGACGCTTCCATGAACCTCAGCAGCACTACTTTGCCCGGTGTCGCGCCCATGCAGCCTGCCGCTGGCAAGAAACACAGGAAGAATAAGCGCAAGACTCGCTTGGAAGATGAGATCCGTGTCACTGTTCACATTGCTGAGATTCTGGCTCGCCAGCGCTACATTATGCAGCTGTGCCGGGCGCTTATGCGCTACGGTGCGCCAACTCATCGTCTCGAGGAGTACATGCAAATGACCGCCAGAGTACTCGAAGTTTCTGGCCAGTTCTTGTATCTTCCGGGTTGTATGATGATGTCCTTCGACGATCCAGTAACACGCACCGCGGAAGTCAAACTGGTGCGTATGGTCCAGGGTGTTGACCTTGGTCGTCTTGCCGACACGCACAACGTCTATAAAAACGTCGTGCATGATCTTATCGGCGTCGAGGAAGCCACGCAGGAGCTGGATGAGATTATGCAGCGCAAGCCGCGATTCAATAAGTGGATCATCGTCTTGATGTATGGCCTGGCTAGTGCAGCTGTTGGTCCCTTCGCTTTTTCAGCGCGTCCGATCGACATGCCGATCATCTTCTTCCTAGGCTGCCTGGTTGGCCTAATGCAACACGTCCTCGCCCCTCGTTCTGTCCTCTATTCCAACGTCTTCGAAGTCACCGCCGCGGTGCTCACCTCTTTTCTCGCTCGAGCGTTCGGGAGCATCAAAGTTACCCGTAATGGGGTTTCCGAAGAGCTCTTCTGTTTCTCTGCCCTGGCGCAGTCATCTATCGCCCTTATCCTTCCTGGATTCATGGTTCTCTGTAGCAGTCTGGAACTGCAGTCACATCAGATGATCGCGGGGTCTATTCGCATGGTCTACGCCATCATTTATTCTCTTTTTCTGGGCTACGGTATTACCGTGGGGACCACGATATATGGTCTCATGGATGACGGTGCCACATCTTCATCTACATGCTCCAATCTCAGTATCTACGGATCTGAATACGCACGACAGTTTCCTTTCGTCGCCATCTACGCAATCTTTCTCGCAATCGTCAATCACGGCAAGTGGAAGCAAATGCCGGTTATGGTCGTCATTGCCGTCTCAGGATACATCAGCAACTACTTTAGCACCACCCAACTTGGCTCCAACTCCGAGGTCGCCAATACCGTCGGTGCATTCACCATCGGTGTTCTCGGCAATCTGTACAGCCGCTTATGGCACGGACACGCTGCAACTGCCATTCTCCCTGGCATTTTTGTTCTCGTGCCATCCGGTCTCGCCTCAAGCGGCTCTCTCATCGCTGGTATCAAGTATGCGGATGAAGTACGCCACAACCTTAAAACCTCCGGCAACAGCTCCTCTAGTAGCAGCCTGTCCGCATCGTCTGTCGCCAGTCTTGGCTTCGGTATGATCCAGGTCGCTATCGGCATTACCGTTGGCTTATTCATTGCTGCCCTCATCGTCTATCCTTACGGCAAGAAACGCACTGGTCTGTTCAGTTTCTAGTCTTTCACACTTGCTACAGTTTCGTCTGTTCTATTTTCTCTCTCTATCTCCCCCCGACCATATTCGCATTTCTACACGGCTATCTAATGATCTCATTTCCGGTTCTTTTTGAAGCGACTTATTGAGCGATTTCTACCAGCGTTTCTGGAAAACCTTGTTTTTATTAGCGATTTGTCTTTGCACCATACATTTAGAGTGGATTCCTGTCATTTAGAAACTTCGATCATTTACATTTATACATAGACCATATGATCTTTTGACTGTCTACACAGGCTCCGCCACTACTTCTCCTTCTCGCGTTGGCTCATCTTAAATTCTAAGAATCATCAATAAATGTAACATGTAGTTCATTCCCCTGCTTCACATCCGATAGAATTAGACGAGATCCGTTCGCCGCGGTCGGAACCTGCCGATCGCAATAATCACACAACGGGAATAGCGCCCCGCGTCAGAAGGACAAAATATTATAGTGTAGCATTTCAAAAGATGAAAGCAACTCCCTTCTCTCAAACTATTAAACACTGGCCCTAATCATGCGAACTCCCCTATCAACAGACTTCGTGGTCACAGACCGGGGCGGCGTTGTGGAAAACCGCCACGCAGTACACGCCGCTATCGTCGATAGCACAGGCAAGCTTCTATACAGCGTCGGCGACCCAACAAGAATCACCCTCGCCCGATCAGCAGCGAAGCCAGCACAAGCCCTATCAATCGTTGAAACGGGCGCACTGGAAAAATTCAACCTTGACGATGCCGATCTAGCGCTTATGTGCGCCTCTCACAGCAGCGAGGACCATCACATCTCGCGCGCGCGAAGAATTCTCTCCAAAATCTCCGCTTCTGAAGATGATCTTCAGTGTGGAGGACACATTCCCGTCTCATCGGTGGTACATCGAGCCTGGATCAGAGCAGATTTCACCCCTAGCCCAGTCTGCAGTAATTGTTCTGGCAAACATGCCGGTATGATTGCCGCAGCGAAGGCTCTGGATGCCGACGTGGGGAGTTATCATTTACCTGAGCATCCACTACAACAACGAATTATGGCCACCGTGGACGAGATCTGTGCGTTGGATGCAGGAAAATCGAAATGGGGACTTGATGGATGTAATCTTCCTGCGCCGGCTTTTCCACTTCATTGTCTTGCGCGCATGTATGCGGCCTTTGCTGCTGCTGCAAGTGCGAGTCAAAATGCGGCATCAAATGAAACGGACGATGTCACAAGGTCGGCATCTATGAGTCGAGTCTTTAATGCCATGACCCGGTATCCCGAGAACGTGGCGGGTGATGATCGGTTCTGCACTATTCTCATGAATGCGTTTCAATGGGAAGTTATCGGTAAACTTGGTGCGGACGGGTGTTATGGGATTGGCGTGAAGGAGTCGGTATGGACGAGGCAGCTTGGGGCTGTCGGTGCTATTGGAATTGCTGTTAAGATTGAGGATGGCAATATTCCTGTTCTGTATTCTGCAGTGGTGGAGATTCTGGAGCAGTTGGGTATTGGGGAGCCAGATATGCGCCGGAAGTTGGCTGATTTCCATTTACTTGAAGTTAAGAATACTGTTGGTGTCATTACTGGGAGGACTTTGCCTCAATTCAAAGTGCGTCCGGAATGATGATATACCACCGCTTGTTGAATGCTTTTATTCAAATTTATAGACAGTAAACTCTGTCGTTCGACATACGCATGAACATGGGAAAAAGTCAATCATCCGTGCATCGACATGTAAAGCTTTCCAAATGGCGTT
The DNA here is from genome assembly GCA_027569595.1 of Penicillium sp. G339. Classification (NCBI taxonomy): domain Eukaryota; kingdom Fungi; phylum Ascomycota; class Eurotiomycetes; order Eurotiales; family Aspergillaceae; genus Penicillium; species Penicillium sp. G339. The sequence continues at coordinate 552,609 of JAPDFJ010000011.1, forward strand.
GGAGTCGAGTCCGGGTGTGATCACCCATGCGCCGATGGAAGCAACCATGAGCGAGGAATTGGTCTGAATCACGAAGGAGCAAAATGTGGTTTCAATTCCCTTCCCATGGTTTAGTGTCGAGGTACTAGAGTTGTTTGATTTTGTCAACATAAGGTTTCATGGGTCTCGACTTCAAGTTTTTCAAGCTGTCAAATATGAGCCGCATGATATATTATCAACTTTAGCATCTAGTACCACTAGTAGATACGAAATATTATAGGTATGAAATCAGAATTTAAATGTAGTACTAAGCTTCAAATACTCTTGCTGCGATCTTAATATGCAATCTCTGATATATATTACCACTTCGTAACCCCTTGCCCAGACCAAGCGTCTACTGGCGAACCAAGACACCACGGTATCTCATCTTTCCATCACGCAGGGTTTGCATTGCTTCCTCGACGCCATCCTTGTTCAGGGGGAACGTCATCTTAGTAGGCACGATCTTCTTGTCCGCGGCAAATTGAACAAGAGTACGCAGGCTGCGACGGGAGGCAACAAGCGATCCCTGGATACGGATACCCTTGACGTTCATGAACAGCAGGGGGACAGGAGAAGGAGCGAAGTCAACAGTCAACGGGTAGATAGATCCGTGGACGTCCATCAGGGGAATCAGGCTTGGTAAAAATGTGAGCTGAGTTTCATCCATTTGATGGGGTCGGAAACGAATGTCGACTTACGAAGTGTAATCCACATTGGCACTGCCACAAAGCAGAAGATGGTTGACAGGCTTGAAGTCGGTAAGCTCCTGGCCAGCACGGAAGACGTGGTACTCGGAGGCGCCAAAGCTGAATGCCTCTTCGCGCTTGGCCTCGGAGCTGGAGAATACCACAACGTGGCATCCCATAGCTGAGGCGAGCTTAATAGCCAGGTGGCCCAGGCCTCCAATGCCCATCACGCCGACGCGGTCGGTGGGACGAACGCCATATTCCGACAAGCAAGTCCAGACGGTGGCACCGGCGCACATTAGGGGCGCAGCATCTGCAGAGTCATATCCATCAGGGATGGGAACGACACATCCAGCATCCCAGACGACACCCTCGCCGAAGGAGCCCAGATCATGGTCATGGCTACCATACTCCTTCTTGTTCTCGCAGTACTGATCCCATCCTGTAAAGATGTGTGAGCCTTGGTTATGTTTTCAGTATTTATTTTTGCTTCTCTCTTGGCTTACCTGACAAACACTTGTCACAGGTGCCACAGACATAGTGAGTGTATCCAAATCCAACGCGTTCTCCGACCTTCACGTTCGTGACATCACGTCCAAGCTGGCGAATAACGCCAACACCCTCGTGGCCTAGGGCTTGCCCAGACTTCAAAAAGTGCTCGTCCGTGCCGCACAGGCCGGAGTGTGTTGTTTCGATATAAACCTCGTTAGGTTGCAACTCTCGGGTAGTCTTGTCGGCGACAATTCGGCCCTCTTGAGAACCGCGGAAAACCTCGAATGTGACGCTCATTTTGGTGTATAGAAAAGACGATTTTCGATCTTGGGTATCTCAATTGAACTGATTGATTGCTGCAAGAAACAAGACAACATCCAGCTCTCCATTTCTCCTTTTAAAGCTTTTACGGGCCCCAGTGGCACCATGCTATCCACCTCGATTTTTCATCATTTTGGTTCGGATGTGCCGTGTTTCCAGCGATCGGGGTGGATTAGTCGGTGGAAATTTCGTGTGGAAAAAATTGGAGGTGGAGTCGGGCGACGGTGACGATGTTCCAGAGTATTCTAGGCTATCAGGTTAAGCTTAATATCTATAGGATCAAAAGAGTCTGTAGTGGTGCCACAGCCCGGAGCTGTCCAGATCGAGTAGTGTATGCGCCTTTGATCGCCCTACACCGTTGGGACTGGACCCGCAGACCGAGATTTTCTGCAGGGTCCAACGGCGCAATTCCCTGCCCGAGCCGAGGTTTTCGGCGACTTTTTGGCGACTGCGGAAAAGTCGGCTGGGTGACAAATTCTTCAAAAAGGCTTCTTAAACCCGGATGATAAATCTCTTTGATGATATTCTACGTGGCGAGCGTTTATACTATCTTAAGTCCGATCGATATGTCATTCGGAGAAGATATAAAATCACATATTACGGTGGCGCATTTAGTGTCAACCTTCAAGTTTGACGTCAACGTGGCGGAAGGAAAGCGATTTTAGCCTAATCACTGTAAGGCATCTATCATGATCCCCGAATTATCCCCGATCGCTATCTTTCACATCAGACAACTAGTTACTGAAGCCCCAACTACTTCGTTGATATGAAGTTCGTGGCCACACCTCCACACTGGTGGTTGTGACTAGTATTTGATCTAGGTCTGCAAACTTTCGTCTTCGTGGGCTTCTTTGCAGTCGATAGGTTTTAGGTGCGCAGCTTGAATTTGGTGCTATTACAAGATTACTTCTGCCGTGAAGGTCCAGCGAAGCCTCATTGGGATTATTCAGCTAGTACCTAATGTACTAAAGCTTTTTCAAACACCCTACTCCGACTCGTCAGGGATATATGAACTGCACGTTTATAAAGATATGGCTATATGCATGTCGATCTTTCTTGCCCCGAGAGATTGCCGAGCATCATGCGCGACACATAAAATCTCCGAGATAGGTTGCAAGGCACCCTGTAGCCGCCGTAATTTGCTCATGCGTTATTCCATATCAGATCAATTCTTTTTCTAGATTGAAGTGGACTTACAATATCTTTTCTTAGAAGTATTGCCGAAGGATGCACTGTAGATCAGCGGAGGTCTCCCACAGCAACAATCCGGTGACTCCTCCGGGCTGGATCTGCTGCGTTTCTCTATTAGTGCTCCATTCCAGACCCACGCTCAAACATTTAATTTTCTAGAATATACGCTACTGCATACACAAGTACAGACAAGAGAATTCCTGCTAGGTGCGGGTTTCCTATCTGGGCTATCAATGCGATGGCCAGTAGGGGCGACGCTCGGACACAGACTTGCGGGCACTTTCATAGTGCCAAGCAACCGGATACTGATCGCTTCAATCCACATATGTCATTGGGAAATATGGCTGTAATGCACAGTTTCTATATGGATACCCCCTGGTCTGAGATAGGTGGATTCCTGTGAAGTATTTGTCCGCGGCCTCCTATCAAGGAACTTGATCATGTTTAAGACTAGTGACATGAGGACACGCTATATTTGATCAGGATCGCAGCAGAAGTTGAGACGCAGCTTACCATAGTCAATCCACGCATCGAGTTCCACCTAAGGTTAGTTTATGTAGCGTGGAATCCCACCCGTGAAAAAGGTTGGCTTCCGAATCCGGGATGGCACAGGCCGCACCGCTCTTGGCGCCCACCGAGATATCCACGATGCGCCTTGTGACTCAAACAACCACGCGAAACCCGCTTGGTTCGTGTTGGCAATGCGATTTGGAGGCTCGGCTACTCGCAGCTTCGTGCATCTTCGTGGCGGTGGAATCACCAGGGGGAAAAGCGCCTGGTGACGACGCCCAGCCAGCCGTGGCTCTAGCTTAGGTCCGCCACCCGAGGGTATAATACCACCATCACCCATAGCCACCGACGATAGCCTTGGGATTTGGCGCGCCCCGGGGAGGATGGTTCTCCGGTCGGGTTGAGAGTAAACGGTAGCTCAATAACCGACCCACGGAGCACCTGGCCGGCTTCGGAAATCAATCACGAAACTGTCTTGGCCGCGGTGCCGTGGCCCCCGGGGCGCTTGGACGCATCGAATGGACTTTGTCTACTACCCAGAAGAGCCAGCCGAATTAAAACGGCTACTCCTGGGTGCCCGGGCACACTTGAGTATAGAATGCTGAAATGAAGGGCGGGCTGTTGGGATCCTGAGGGGGAACACTAGCGGCGCCTGGGGTGGAATCCAGCGAACAGATCCACGTTAGTAGCTGTCGCTAGTACTACTGCAGTCGACCTTGGAGCCAATCGCCATGATTTGGCGCGCCCACATGGCCATCAAAGGAACCTCGAACGTCGGGAGATACTTGAGAGAATCAAGCAATTCATCTGGCATTAGCATGGAAAAAGATGCGCCTCTTCTATGTACTTCATTGCCTGATCCAAGCTGCCCTTTGTCTTCCAAGAAATCCCCTCTTGGTTTCAATTGGACCAAGACCTTGGTTATAGCCCGAAAGACCCATTTCCCCGTGGGCAGAATGGATCATTTCCCCGGGTGCCATGGCTAAGCCAAGACGAGGCGCCCTTCGCGTGGCTTATGCCGAGAAACGCCTCCGGTTGCAGCATCTTGGCCTCTCGCGATCGATCGTGTGGTCCACGCGCGGGCACCTTTGTCCCATGTCATAGGCAACCAGCAACATGAATTCATAGGATAACGGCGATGTTAGCTCGTTCTGATTGGTCGTGAGTCAGATATTCCCTTTCAGCTTCCCTCAATCTTCCCGAACAGGTCATTGTCACTGGACTCGTGTTGGTCTGGTTGGGCCCACTATCTATGCTTTCCATTGGTCATGTTGCAACTTCATCCGAGGCAACGACACGGCCGTCCCTTCCACCACTTCGAACTACCTTCTCTTTTGGTCTCTACATTCGTACTGTCGCTCGGCTAAACTGGGATAGGAAAAATAACAGTAAAATTAAAAGGCCAATTCATTGCCAGGTTCCCTTTCAAGGCAAGCCTGCCAAGTCATGCCATGCCGCTGCCAAGCAGTGGCATATCACCGCCAAGTGTTTCGCACATTTACCAACAGGTGAGAGTCTGGGCATTTGGGCCAGTTACAATCTTACGGCCGAGCCGCCCCCAAATGCTATTACCGTGGAATCCCCCGTCCCCGCTGCGCACGATGACTTCCAAGCATCTTGGCCAGCCCCATGCCCTGTAGAACCCCGGTCACCTCGGGTTACTACATTTGTCAATCCGGGGTTATCAATGGACTGTGGGTACGATATATAACCTGCTGGCCGTCAGGTTCCTATTTCCCACTCTCAATGCTTCGTTTGATACTCGCCTGGCGTGCTGTGTTTCAACATGTTTAACTGGCCGAGGTTTTTCGGGTTCAGAGGCCGGTCTCTGAACCTGGCTATCAGTTCCCTTGGCAGTCTTGATTTCCTGTATGGAGCGTCTATCAAAAAAGAACATTATATTCATTTGCTTTGTGACTTAACTAATTCTCAAAAAGGCTCTTTGGTTATGACCAGGGTGTGACTGGTGGTCTTCTCGACCTGCCGTCCTTTATCAAGTACTTTCCCGATATCAATAGCGACGACCCTACTATCCAAGACAACACTGCCCTCGTTTCCCAGCGCGCTACAAACAAAGGAATTGCAGTTGCAGCATATAATCTGGGATGCTTTTTCGGCGCGATTCTAACCATTTTCGTCGGCAATCCGCTTGGTCGACGAAAGACTATCTTCTGTGGCTGCGTCACCATGGCTACCGGAGCACTATTGCAAACAACATCTTATGATCTTCCCCAATTTATTGTTGGCAGAATCGTCACTGGTATTGGAAATGGCATGAACACAAGTACTGTGCCGACATGGCAGTCAGAATCATCGAAGGCCCATGATCGTGGTAAGATGGTTATGATTGAGGGTGCGCTCATCACTGGAGGTATCACGCTCAGTTACTGGATCAACTACGGTAAGTTAGAGTCTTTGATGTGACAGTCTAGCTTAAATTTTAACAATCAGAAACTAGGCATGTCATTTATTGGAGAAAGTGAAGTCGCCTGGCGATTCCCACTTGCCTTCCAAATTCTATTTGCCGTTGTTATCTTCATCTCTATCATGAATCTTCCCGAATCCCCGCGATGGCTTGTGATGCAGGGCCGAGATGACGAGGCTTTGGAAATTCTTGAGGCTCTCAATGAGAAAGACCGGGACGACCCTTTCATCCGAAATGAACTCATTGCTATCAAAGAAACCGTCAAAGAAATGAACAAGGGCTCTTATCGGAGTCTGTTCAAAATGAGCGAATACCGAGAGTTCCATCGCGTCGCCCTCGCCTACGTCAACCAGATGTTCCAGCAGATTTCTGGTATTAATCTTATCACATACTACGTGAGTATTAACCAATTGAACCACATACTTCTCAGTTAGCAAATATACTAACATGTTCTTTCAGGCGCCTGAACTATATAGACAAATCGGACTTGGCGGAGATAAACTTCCGAAACTCCTAGCCGCATGTAACGGCACGGAGTATTTACTAGCTGCATTTATTCCAATCTATATCATTGAAAAGGCAGGACGTCGCCCTCTGATGCTTTTCGGAGTAAGTCTCCCCTATCTCCCATTTCACCCGTGACGGTGGCTAATGCTTCATTCAGGCGGCTGGTATGTCGATTTCAATGGCTGTTCTTGCCGGCTGCAACTACCGCCTGGAGCACCTAGGTGATAAACGAGCGGGTATTGGACAAGCAGTTTTCCTGTTCGTCTTCAACACCTTCTTCGCTATTGGTTGGCTCGGAATGACATGGTTGTATCCTGCCGAGATTGTACCGTTGCGAATCCGTGCGCCGACAAATGCATTGGCTACTAGGTACGTAAATTGCTCCATGATCATTCATAGTGTTTTCGCCGAAGTTTGGTCTAACTCTTACCCTCCAACAGTGCCAACTGGATTTTCAACTTCATGGTCGTGATGATTACCCCAGTTGCATTCGACAGCATTGGATATCAGACCTACGTTATCTTCGCCGTTATGTAAGTGTCTTTATATCCGAACTAGGCTAAGTTGAACAAGAACTTAAACTGACTGTGACAGCAACGCGGCCATGTTCCCATGTGTCTACTTCTTCTTCCCTGAGACCAAATACCGTTCTCTCGAGGAGATGGATGCTATCTTCAAGAAGTCCACGAATGTCTTCAACGCCGTGACCATTTCTATCAAAGAGCCCTACCGCTACGACAAGCATGGAAACCTCAAGCCAGAATATCTCGAGGAGGCCGTCCGCCGCCAAAGCGCTACGGTGCACGTTGCGGGTGAGAAATTCGACAGCGATGACAGTTAATCGCTGGGTTATGGGGATACGAGCTTGTCAATTTCTGTCCGCATTACTGGACGGTAGTAGCAAGGGGAGGTAATGCTCTAGTACAATTTAGATTCTTTCCTGTCTGTCTGAAGTGCACCTCCAGCAGACAAATTCTTAAACCATTTTCCAAATAGCTACCCAGCTGCTTTCTAGATGTAGATAGGTCGGTACGTAGAGATTTGTTTGTAGTCTTTGAATATATGTGGCGTTTTAGTAGAAGACTTATGTTTTCAAAAATCTAGTACTAGTTGTGGTTACACTTGCTGGTGAAATACCTCACGGACAATTGTTATACAAGAATGCTGATCAACTGCAGCAATACATCAACTTGAACAATCAAGTAATGGCCACCCAATCGCGAGAGACGGAGATTATATTCGTTTATGCGCTCGGGACCTTGTTTCTCTGTTGTTACTCGATGCGAATGGGTTCCTCCCGCCAGGCCCGCGGGAAGTGTGCTTTTCCATGGCCGCAGCAGTCCAAAGCGAAAACGAACTCGTCTAAGCCGACGTTTCCATACATACTCTCATCTACCCTCTTCCAGGTGTGGCAAGATCTGGTGTAAGGGCCGATGCCTCACAGAGGTCAAGTGTTGAATGATGGCACGAAATTATAGTTCGTTTGTATTCACCAACCCTGTTGGATACAACCGAACAACGAACGCTGTTCATGATACCGCTAATGAGATTCCTAAGCCACATGAACATGTATTCACCGTCAAAGTCTCACTCGGTAATTTGAAGACTGGGACCTCTGTCGGTCTTGATAGAAGTGGTCGAATTCTTAGTGCTCAATGTATAAACACCCTCAAATGTGCTTTGGCTTCTGCTTTCTCAGTGCTTCTAAAGCTGGAAGTATTGTACCACCAACCAAGTCCGAGAGGTATCCCACGGTGTCCGGAAGGCTGGATATAGTACTTCCACCTGCAGCCAATATGGTGAACCCGACTTCATATTCCGGAGAAATCGCAGCCATGGAAGCATCGAGGACTAGCCATCCAGATCTACTGCTTTCGTGTAAAAAGCAACTGCCCCGAAATTCAGTTGATATGAATAGAAAGTCTACAAGTCACCACACACTGCTACTATAATTGGTCTTTGGTGGGATCTACATACCTAGTGAAGAGGGAGCACACGATGGCTAGTACACCTAAGCAGACGGGTCGAAGAGAGAGATACAAAATCACCACCTAGTCACGTAGGCGTGAGATGTAGAGCGTGTGAAGAAACAAATGAGAGCAAACTGAGGCCTAAAGTAACTGAATCCGATTCGAAGGGTAACAGATGTGTAAAATTGTTCTCCTATCTAGCCTTTTGCACTGCACATAACATTTCATACAATTGAGGCCTCGGGCTCAAATCACCTGATAGTCAACAGATTCCCCACTACACTAGGTAATATTTTGGCTCGCTGTTCTAATTGCGAACTACGGCAAATAACGTGACTATTGAATTCGAAATGAAAGGTGTACTTTCGTACGTGACTCAAGTGGTTGGGTTGGTCCGCGTCTCCCGAATTCACTAGAATTTGAGGATTTGAGGATTTGAGGATTTGAGGATTTTAGATAAGGGCCCTTTAGTTTTCGGAATTCTTGCCGAGGCTTAATGTATTCCCCAACTTGAATGTGCCCATCCTTCCATACAAAAAGAGCCGCCTGGTCTAGGCCCGGTAATACCTGGACGCCTGGATAAATAGAGTTGTCCGAGCCTCCTCAGTTATTGGCGTCTTTGGAAACTCCAAGACTACCTAGGTCCACGGGTACCAGGGACGATCCCGAGCTAGCAGGGCCCCCGATTTTTGTTCAGAACAGGTTTAGAACGGCCGAACAAGAACCAGAGGGGGCGAGCAACTGAGCAGGCTAGCCCATCCCGTCAACAGAGCATGTAGCTCGAAAGCAACTGAATATACAGGGTCCTGACTGGCTTAAATAAATCAAACTTCGGGATGAGTAGTGGCTCGAAAAGAAAAAGAAAAATCGATATTTGGTTGATCATACCCGTGCGCAACAGTTTCCCGACAAAATCACCAAACCAGACAAGCTCAAAAATACGTTCCGACAACCGATGCACCAACAGAAACGTGGCAGGGTGGGACTAGTTACTACCTCAGTTAGATAGCTCAATTTAGCATGGCGATATTCAAGGGGAAGAGACCCACGGGTGCCCACGGGCTCTGTGATCAGACCACCTCTATGCATTGCAGTGCGTCGCTATCCGTATGCATCTCTAACACGTGAAGGTTCAGCGAATAGCCTGCGTGCGAGTCAGGAGGACGGAACAAAATGGGGGCAACATGCCGAATATGATTTACCCCCTGTTGATTTGCCCCGTTTTTCGCGCCACAACACCTCGCTTCTGAATGGGTCCAGCGGGGGCACCCGCGAGTCAGAAAATCCACTTGCCGTTACTGATTTAAGCCAAAACACGGAGGAATCAAGGCCTAAAGGGGAGGAGCGCACGCTGGGAAAGTTAGACTTGCTTTTGTGCCATGCCACGAAGGAATCTGTGCGCCACCGCCGGTCGCCCTCCAGCGTATCACTGCTCTAGTCTTCAGGGCTGGATGGAGGAGGGATCGTCTGCGGGAGCCATCCCCGTCCCAATGAGAAGAATTCCACAGGTGAGTATTGGAGGACATGGAGTTAGTGTGATGGAAAAGGAAATCTGCGCTGGTTCCCGAATAACTGGACGGCCCACACCTCTGGGCCCGTCGCCCTCCTTGCTTTTTAAACACTGAATCGCACCCTGTCTTGGATATTTTTTCCCTTGTTTCGTTTCTGTCGAAATTGCTTGGGGTTTTTGATTACAACGTTTGTCATTGTACGGCCCGCGTTCTAATATCGGTTGCTGCAATCCCGCCCTCAACATGGCCGACGAGAAAATCTCCGTCGTAAGTGCGACCAAAGCAGATCGACCTAGCACACTCGTCTTATTTTCAACGTCGCTCTAGGATCCCGACTATTATGTCCAGATCGATAATGAGTATCCACCTAGCGACTTCCAATCGTATGTGGTTCCGCGATTTTATTCTGGCGATTTGCCTAGGAATACAGAACTAACGAGAGGTTCCTTTTTGACGGCAGAGAGACCACATCTCTCGCCTCCAGCATTTACAAGGGAGTAATGGACAATGGCCGACGGTACGCGATCTAGCAGAGGGTCATAAGGCTGAAACTTCCATACTGAGGATTATACCTAGATACCAAACTCTCCGAGAAGGCAAATATTGGTACTTGGGACACCTCTAAAAGCCAATCACCTAGCACAATCTTCTAACCTCAACACAGGGGTCCCTCCGATGAGAAGCAATTTGAAGCACTTGAGGCAGGGTAGGTACAATGCACCCAGGACCACCGTGTGCGAACTGACACCTTCAAGGCACCTAGTATCAATGGTCTTAGATTCCGAAACAGAGAACCCTCTGTTTCAAGCCCCGATCAAAAACCCTAAGGTATAATCTCGCATAACTACCTTTCAATCGCTTAGTTCCAAAGCTCATGGAATTTAGCGCATTCTCGATGTTGGAACTGGCCGGGGCAGCTGGGCAGTGTGAGTCTCCTTCCGATCACATCTCACGTCGCGGACAAATTTGGCTGACTACATCCAAAATCTAGTGATGTCGCAGATATGTTCCCCGAGAGTAACTATCCCCTAGGCCTGTCTCCTCCATATCTGATATTAATTCTCCACAGCCCAGGTTCGGGGAGTGGATTTATACCCTCCTCCCATCGACTGGATGCCTCCAAATGCGATTCTCGAAGTTGACGACGTGCTGCAAGAGTGGACATGGCGCGAAAAGTTCGATTTAATCCACATGAGTCTCATGTTGGGCTCCTTCAATGCCACTGAGTGGGAAACTGTTTACAAGCAGTGCTACGAGTAAGCTGCGGTGATTCCTAGGCAAAGCTAAGTTAATAACACCCGTTCTTTCTAGTAACTTGGAACCGGGAGGTTGGTTCGAGCAGTTTGAAGGAGGCTGCGACGTCCTTTCCGACGACGGCAGTTTGCCAAAAGACAGTTACTTAGCAAGCTGGGGACCCAACATCATCGGCGCAGCTGCGAGATCTGGACGCCCAGTCGACACACTTGATACTATGCGTGGGGAAATTGAAAAGGCCGGTTTCATCGACCTCCACGAAAAGGTATACAGGTGGCCCATTGGCCCATGGCCCAAGGACCCTATCCTAAAGGAGGCTGGCCGTTTGAATTGGCACATGTGGAAGACTGGTATGGATGGATATGCGACGTATCTCCTTACAAAATTCGGGTTGCCCGAGCCATGGAGTCTAGAGCAAGTGCAAGTTTATGTTGCGAAGGCTAGGGCTGAGATTAACAACCCCAAGTACCATATCTATCATTTCTCGTGAGTACTTGGTCTGTGAAATTGGCATATTTCATGTTTCACGCTAACACAGGACTAGGCGACGAATCTGGGCTCGTAAGCCTACCGAAGAAGAGGCTGCTCGTATTGCTGCCGATAAAGAGAAGAAGATAAAGACGGAGGACGAGAAAGAGAAGGATAAGGATACTAGCAAGAGCAACACTAGCCAGCCGACAACACCGGGACTCACTGGAGCTGGCACCACTCCCTCAGAGAGCGTTTGATCACTGATGGAGTTTCGTAACCTTTGGCTCCGCATGGAAAGTCCCTTCAGAACATTGATTTTCCTATCTAATCGCGTGGAAATGCAACTTCTTAGCAAACCGTATTACTCCAGACCGTTCGCCCTATTTAGCTAGTAAATACTGAGCCACCTATTAGGAAGCAAATGGCAAATTTTCAATGTAGAATGAATACTATGCGCTACTGGCCCTCTGATGTGATGACAAATATCGTTGATATGGTTAGTTATTACACCGAAACATTCGCAGCGGGTCTACTTGGGGTATTGGAAATGATCTTTTTTTGTGGAATTCTCCATTAAACTTTTAATTGAGTAGTGTGATATTAATCTTCTCTTATTCATATGCAAAAGCAGATAAACCGCGCGCCAGATTTGACTCCTTGAAATGCCGTTCTAAATTCAGCGGTCTATTACATATTTTTCAGTTCGATGTCAGATTCAAGATGTAGTAGTGATGATAATCACTCAGCCTTCTTGGAGGCCTTGGTCCGAAGCTTCATCAGCAGGTACACCAGGGCGTACGAGCTGATAGCGAAAATAGCAACAATTCCAACATCCCGCCATCCATAGTAGTAATCCTTCAAGTTGATGGTGTAGAGGTAGTCAGAGCCCCGGGTATACTGGCAAACACGGCAGCTCTCGGTTGCTTCGGGGTTGACAAGGTTCATGCGGACGCCGATGGTGTTCATGTAATTCTGAAGGTAATCGCCACAGCTGCTTCCATTCGGCGGGTTGAAGATAGCGAATTCGCTCTCCTTGCAGTTAACATCTGTGTCCCAGATATCAAAGACTAGCATGCCGCCCATGAGATAATTGAAGGGATTGAGCCAGTAGATCCAGTAGCGCCAGAAGGCTTGAATCTGGGCGTATGGCACCAACACTCCGCAGAATGAAACAAGCGTACCGATGATGAGCGGGTTGACGAGGGCAGCGAAGGTAGCGTTTGGAGCGTAGGCGGCGACGAACTGACCGATGCCGGTATACACGAACTCATAGAGAAGCATGATGAGGAAGGTGGGGCCAGCTTTATCGGACTCGTTGGGGAAGCCGACGGTGTAGTACCAGCAGACGTAGTACAAAACGGCGCAGATGCAAAGGTAGGGGATCTCAGAAACCACCAGAGCAGTAACGAAAGCGACCCAAGAATACATCTTCGACTTTTTCTCGCGCTGTTCATAAATGGAACGACGCTCGATGAACAAAGGTTGCAGTTGGTTAATCACGCCAGGCGCGACGAAGATAAAGTTGAAAATGGTGAAGAGGCGAAGTTGCATGCTACCAACGCTGTCGCCGATCATCCAGAAGGAGAAACCGTTGAACAAGGCGGAGCCAATATGCAGAGCAAATTTGTTGTTGACGTAGTCAGTGTTGCGGAAGAGAGCTTTGCTCATGCGGGTAGTCACCAGCTTGGTCTGCTCCCAGAGGGAAGTAGCAAACTCGCGACCGTCATCAAAGGTACCAGGGGGGCTGGATGCAGCAGTGCTGATGATATTGTCGAGCTCCTTGAGCGACTTGGCATTCTCCGGGGATTCCGTCCAAACTTGGTTCCAATCTCTACCCTGGCTAAGTTCACCAGACACAACATCAATCATATGCTCAGCAGGGTTGGTGTTAGCTGGACACGGGGCTCCATATCGAGTGAAGTAATCCTTGACAGTTTGACCATTATCACCAATGTCACCGAAATACACTGTCTTACCGCCCTTAGCGAGTAGGAGCAGGGTATCGAATTCGGCGAATAGTTGAGCGGAGGGTTGATGAATAGTCACGAGAACGGCCTGGCCAACGTCGGCTAGCTTGCGTAGGAATCGCACAGTGTTATAGGCAGACTGCCCGTCAAGGCCGGAGGTGGGCTCATCGAGGAAAATAAGGATACTAGGCTTAGACACCAGCTCGACACCGATAGTGACACGCTTGCGTTGTTCGACGCTCAATCCAGCACCCACGTAGCCGATCAAAGTGTCCGCAAGGTCGTGCAATTCGAGGAGATCAATGATCGTGTCGACATACTTCAGCTTCTCCTCGCGAGGGACATCACGCGCTTGACGGAGAAGAGCAGAAAATTCTAGGGATTCGCGAACGGTTGCGAACGGCTCTAGAACGTCAAGTTGCTCACAGTATCCGGCAGAGCGCTGGAATGAGATAGGAAGCTCGCGACCATCAACCATAATGGAACCACGGATGGTTCCCTCGGTCTTGCGTTGAGCAAGAACATCGAGTAGCGTCGTTTTTCCAGCACCGGAGGAACCCATCAGAGCACCCAGCATACCCGGCTTGACCCACCCGTAGACATTATCTAGCAGGACGCGGTCGCCAGAAGGGGTCTTGACTGTGTAGGTCAGGTCCTTCCAAGTGAAGACGGACGTGTTGCGAACGAGCTGCTTGTCGATATCCTCGTCAGACTGAGTACCGCTCTCGACGGGTGTCTTGGTCTTCTCCTGCACCTGAGACTCTTCGTCGTGGCCAGAGTTCTGGCGGTGACGATCCAATCGCTCACGGGGAATAACGAGACAACTTCCGCTCTCGGAGGGGGACTGCCAGCGGGAGGTGGCGATGATAGTCACAACGACGAATAAAACCCACCAGGCCCAGTTGATACCGAAGTTACGCCAGAGATGAGCGTGGCTGTACGACAGCGAGCTGAGGTACTGTTCGCCAGTGACCACAGTAGCACCTTTCTGAGCGCCACCGACACCAGCACAAGCGGCGTATGTGGAGTCCTCGTAGCCAGGTCCCATGGGAATAAGGTTGTTGCCGACGCAAGGGATGATCTTCTCGGTGAATTCGTTGGATAGAAGGGCCTCGAAGCCGTAGGCCAGAGGGTCAATCCAGAAAATCCAGCCAAGCCAGGGGTGCATCTGGGGTTTCTGGATCATGTAACCGGTGTACATGATCAGAGCGGAGATTAGGAATCCAGAGACCTTAGAGGCGCCATCGAATGTGGTGAAAAGGGCGCCGATGGCTCGGAAAAGGGCGGTCATACACTGTTGGATCGTTAGCTGAGATCGACACAACGTTGATAATCGGAGGGGATCTTACCATTGTGGTAGCGAAGACCAGGATCCAGTAGGTGAAGAAGGATCCAGCGGACATCGTCAACCCGACCATGAAGTAAACGACTAGCGAAAACATGCTGACCTGGAAAAGGAGGACGGGAATATCGGCGGCTATTTGAGCAATGCAAAAGGCAGCTGGGTGAAACATGGCGAAGCCCTTGTGTTTGATTAGGACAGGACGACCGTGGAACGAGTCTGTTACTTCAGACATGGCAAGCAGACTGTTATACAGCAGAGAGAAGAAGAGGGCACCGGATTTGACGAACAAGCCACCTGAATTGGCAGGCGCGTTGTAGAACAGAGATCCCGCAATCAGGGCTTGCATCAGGGTAGCCACCTGCTTAATGATGAAAGTGGCCTTGTCACCCCAGATGATCTGGTATTGACGGGAGACACAGGCCTTGACCTGCTCGGTGAAACTGACGGTCAGAGGGCTGTTCTTCGGCAGTTGGCTCGAGGTCTCGTAGGCAACACCATCTTTGAAGTCCTGGGTTCGTTGAAGCGCAACGTCGGAAGAAGGATAATCATATTCCGTCCTCATCTTAGAGTGAATAGGAGACTGCTCATATGCTGTGCGAAGAGCTTCCTTGGTGCGAGGGAAGCGGTTTTCATATCCCTCGCGAATACGGCGTTCGGTTGGCACAGTGACACCAGTAAGGAAATCGGCGACATTAGACCCCTCTCTGCAGATAAAACCGGCCTCCTCCATGAACGGACGGGCCTGGGCCCGAGGTCCGTAGTAGACCTGTTCTCCCTCGTCGAGAACAAGAACCTTGTCGAACAGCTCGTAGATACCATTACCTGCCTGGTAGAGGGTAACGATGGTAGAAAGACCCAGTGTATCTGTCATTGCGCGAATAGCCTTGGTCCACTCCAGGGCAGTACTAGCATCCAAGCCGCGGGTACTGTTATCCCAGCAGAAGACGGATCCACGAGTGGCAAGGCATTCAATGATGGAAACACGCTTGCGCTCACCACCGGAAACACCACGCACGTACTCATTACCAACCTTTGTATCCTCAGTGTGCGAGATCTTCATCGCCTCCATCAAAAACTTCTTTGAGTCCTGGGCGTAAGTTGTAGCGGAATCGACGCCGTTGGGAAGCTTAAAGGGGACTTTAAGGCGAGTAGCAAAATCCATAGTCTCACTGACAGTCAGACTCGGGAAGAAGAGTTCCTCCTCGGTGTTCATAACGATCTGACCGCGGTAATTTTTGGCCTCGCTTGCCGATAGGGAGCCGAATCGCACGTCGCCATCGACTGACTTGAATCCA
This sequence comes from Penicillium sp. G339, assembly GCA_027569595.1. NCBI lineage: Eukaryota > Fungi > Ascomycota > Eurotiomycetes > Eurotiales > Aspergillaceae > Penicillium > Penicillium sp. G339. The sequence continues at coordinate 568,575 of JAPDFJ010000011.1, forward strand.
CCACGGCGATTGGCAAGCATTTTGAGTAGGGTCGAACAGCCGGAGCCGGGGCGGCCCAAAACCAGGAGCATCTCACCAGGTTTGACACAGCCATGACTGTCTCGGAGAATGGTACGGAGGGGGGCCTTGTTGCGAGATTCTTTGATGTGTTGCGGGATGTTGAATTGAGAAAGGACATTCTCGTTGACGGCGGCTTCGGCACTGATGACGTCGACGCTGAGGTTCTGCCATGTAACACCCAGTTCCTGACGTTTGAAACCTGAGGCGAGATCGCGTTGGTGTTGTTCCTGAACGCGGGACAGGAGACTCCAGTCGTTGTTCATGCTGGGCGCGGGGCTGCTTTGTTGACTAGTTTTGTATGGGGTCTCTTCGCCGAAGACCGTAGCAGCAGCACTAGCGGTCTCGTCCTTGATATCCATCGATCCGCGGTGGGACGATGGCTGGAGTGAAACCCCCATGGTGTTTGGTTTGGTAGAGGGAAGAATGGGACAAGGTGGCGGCCACCCGGGGAGGGAGAAATGCTTCTTTTATACAAACAGGTAGGCTGCCACACCACTACTTCGGAACCCATTTAATATCCTACGAAAATAATACTCATCAGCCCAATTTTTACAGCGGGTCGAAACCGCCGGCCAGAGGTCCCGCCGAGGGTCCGGGTCCAATGGTAGGCTCCAACGTCCATCTCCTCGGCGCCGCAAATGAACAAGGCCAACGGATATAGACCATCTTGGGTCGGGTATTACCCCTAAACAGATGGAAGATGAGTCTCGACAGCTTACGCCCCACGCGGAAATGGGGTCGAAATTTCTGCGAACCAACCCGCAGTGGAACTCGGGCCGATCTATGAGAAAACCTCCGCTGACACATCGGATCCTGACTGTAAAGAAGTTGTTTCAGCTGCGCAACAGGTTGAAGGGCTGCGGAAGTTCGTCATAGAGTACGATGCGCCAATCATGTAGAGATGCATCGGCCACCGCTAGTTGATTGATAAGAAAAGAAGCGCGCCAATGGGGCAATTGCGCAGGGAAGAACTAAAGAGGAAAGAGGAAAGAAGTAGGAAGGTCGGAGCTCGCAGTGCCAAGCCTCCGGATGCCACGCGGTCGGCGTGGGCGGAAGCCGCTGAGTAAGCGGGGGTGGGCGGAGGTGACAGGAGGAAGTGGGGCCATCCGATCTCCAGCCAATAAGATGGTACCAAGGGGAGGCCCCTGTAAGTCGGAGCATCCATCTGCCCGAAGTACCTCTAAGGTAGTCTAGTCTAACCATATCTATCATCCATTGGTACCATCACCTAGTATCCACAAGTTTATCTACTGGATTATCCACTAGCTTACCTACGGAATTCGCTACTGGCTTGCCTACTCGGTTAGCTGCTGGGTTAACTACTGGATCTTCAACTAAAGCACCTACTTGGGTACTTACTCGGTGGCCTCCTGGTATTCCTGCTAGAGTACCTGCTATTCCTGAGATCATGTGATTAAGCATGTTATGATTTCAGCGCTGTGCTGTATAACTGGTATCTGATTCAAATATATACTTAACCAGAGCAGATAAACCCACAAGATCAAAAAGTAATCATATCAACGTGGCCAGAATATGAACCCGATCAAAAAACAGCAAAACAGAACAAAAATCTCCATAGCTGCGCTCACTCAGCACTCACCTCAATCTCCTCCTCTTCTGCCGCCAAGCAAGTGTTGCAAACCTCATTCTCGTTCCCATCAACATCAAAAAAGGCATCACGTCTCATCTCATGGTCTCCATACACACAAAACTTCTGCTCTCCCTCATAGCAATACACACAAACACCGTCATAATCAAGGCCAATGCTCCGCGCCGTTCCGCAGTGCATACAGACGAAGTAGCTCGGCTCCGATATCTCCGTGTCGGCCTGTTCTGACAAATCGGAAACGCAGCTGACGGAATCGGACTTAGCAGAATCGCCCGTAGATATATCGCCGGTGTTCTCATCCAAATCGGCCAATGGTTGACGGTTCTGAGTGATTAAACCCCCTTTCATAAAACTTTGAACGTCACATAACTCCTTTTGGATGTTTTCGTTTACTGCAAGAAAATTTTGTCCCTGTGTAATTGACGGTGTCGCGTGTTGAATGGTCGATTCGGTCAATTCTGATAAGATATATGGGGAGATAGGCACGTGTTGCTTAGTAAAGAACGGGTTGTAGGTGATTTCTGTATATGTCGTACGTGGTAATATTTCCACGGGAGCGTCCAGGCCTTTATTGGCATTTTCATAAACCATTCGATTTAGGTAAGGGTCGCCTTTAAGCTGAGCGTTGATTGCCGCGAGCTGTCTTCTTCTGGCCCGCCTCAGCTACCATATAAGTATTAGTTTAGTTGATATTATATTTGAAACTCGGCTTACCACGCTTACCACTTGAGTGGAGTCCCGGCAATTAAAGCACGTCTTAAGCTCTTTGTACTCCTTCATGAAGATAGAGATCGGTAGGAGTTGCTTGCACTTATGACAGAATTTGTGAAGCTCGTCGAAGGTCGTAGAAGGAGAGAAATCAAGAGAAAATGTTCCAGTCGCCATTTTCTTAGCTGGAACTCTGAAGATAAAAGATATTTCGGAAGAAAGGAAAACGAGTAGGGTCTCTGAACGCTGAGTTCTCTGGAAGAGGATCGGTGGAGTCAGTTTGGAATATTCGATCAGAGAAATCGAATGTTTTGAGGATTCGGCGAGGGCGTGGAAGCTGGTGTAGAGGTAAGATCGGCGTGTGAAGGTTGATCAGGGTTTCGTCAGAAAAGGAGATTTGTCCGAAGAAAAGAAGTTGGTGGGGGGAAGAATGCGAATGTAGAGAGCAGGATCAGAGATAAGGATCAGGAAGAGAGCAGGATTGAGTAGAGATCAAGATTCGGTAGAAGGCAGAAGCAGGATCTGACAGAGCTCAGGGTCAAGATCATGTAGAGAGCAGGATTGTGAAGAGAGAAGGATCCGGTAGATCTCCGAGGCAGGGTCAAGGTCATATAGAGAGTAGCTTCGAGAGCATGCAGGAAGCAGGATGATGCAGAGGGCAAGTTGGGTAGAGATCAGGTCAGGATTGTGAAAAGAGCAAAATTGTGTAGAAAGCAGAATCCGGTAGATCTCAGAGTCAAGACCATGTAGATAGCAGGACTAGCATCATATAGAAAGAAGGTTCAAACCCAGGTGCACAGGTTCGCGGTCATGTAGCGAATAAGATCGGTCAGAGAGCAGGATAATAGATAGAGCGATGGGTGTTACGCCTTATCCGTCGTTTCTGATGGAAAGAAAGTTAGTTTGGGTGGATGTGGAAGAAGGGTAAAGGGCAGGATTGTGCAGAATGTAGGCTGGGATTAAAACGACGGTGGATGAGAATGCAGGAGAAACGCACATAGATCTCCAGAGTGGTGATGGACAGAGAAGTGAGGTAGCAGAGCAGTTGACCAGGCTCGGATGTGTGGGAGCCGTCTACTACGGGGGCTGTTAGCGTCAGATGAATAAACAGACCCGATCTGCCTCGTTGGTGAAAATCAAAGTCTTGTGAGAGATCACCATAGAATCCGGCAGAGAATCATGTTGAAAAGAGGAGAAAGTGAGGAGTTGGATACCTGACATGTGACTGTCTCAAGCACCCTCTTCATGGGAAAACAAAATATAAGATGGAAGCAATTTCTCGAGAGCTGGTGAATGAGGAGGGAGAAGTAGCAAACAATCACTAAACATGCGAGGGAAGTGAAGCGGGTGGTATCAGCGAGTGAGCGAACCTTCAAAGGGGCTTACTAGTAGTATCAAGAGCTGTGCTGAAGAATAGCTTTTGACAAGCAGTTGGTGAGAGGAAAGAACAACTTGAAACTCAAACTTTGGAAGGCAAAGAACCATTTTGGATGAAGCAGAGCAGAGCTACGAATTTTGACAAGGATAACCTTGGAAGATCCACATTACATTTCTCGAATTTGCTGAAAGCATATATACCTCGCAAGCTCCCCCTTCCGACTCGCCCTGTCCAACTCAAAAACAGCATCCTCGAGCGATCTCATATCCCAAGCTTCCTCATCCGACATATATGGCTCATCAGCACCCGGAAGTAGTGGAAGCATTTGAATCGGCATAGCACTTTGCAACGCGTCAAGTCGATGTAAAAGATCCTCCTGAGCAAGGCGTTGCATTGATGTGCATGCCAGAACGTGTCTGAGATCTGGTTCTGAGGCACGAGCTTCCTTTTGTATTTTTTGTAAGGAAAGCTCACAGACGCGATAGGCGAGTTGGTCGGAGTCTGTGGAGGGGTTCGGTGACGAAACTTGAAGTGGGTGGGTGATGGTGGTGGTGGTGGTGGATAATTGGGCACAAAGTGGAGATGGAGATGGTCTCTTGCGTGGTTTGAGTGTTGGGGAGACGTTTCGGACGAGGAGGCGTGTGCAATGCATTGTGGATTTGTTTTCGAACTGTCTCTTTGGTGGTCTGATAGTGGTAATGTGGTGTACGGTAGCAAGTTGCAGTTGTTGGTATGAATCTGCAACTATTCCCCCCACCCCCCATATATATATCCCACTCTGTTGTTGCTCAATCGTAATTTTGCATCATAGATACAAAAGGCCTGTCGATCATGGGACCATTGAGTCAAACGTGCAGAATCACCCCACGCTGGGAAAAGCCGGGTGTTCTGAGTGAGTTTTTTGGAGAGTTTCGCCACGCATCTGGCATCATGCCACCCGGGCCCCGTCACACCGGCCACTCGATGCGCCCGCACGAAGAGCCATGAAATTCCAAGGATAGCTTTAATGTTGATGGGAAATGTGAAAGGTTTATCTGTTGCATCTCTGGATTATCGATTGGGGCCTTCCCAAGGGATACCAACCCTTCACTAGTTGAAGTGAAGGGTTGTGTCAAATAAATGATGGCCTGATCCGGGTACTTCTGCTCGGGCGTGGAGATGCAGATGGAGGTGCAGACTGTCGACAGGATGATTACACTGATTATCAGCGATACTAAATTCTCATCACTTTCAGTTTACCACAAGGATATTGGTGTGCTAATCTTTCCTCTCCTAGACCATCGCTGCATGACTATCGCTTCGTCTTTGTAAACTGTCCGGGCGATGGACATTCTCAACTTACCCAAGCAATTGCCTGCATTTTCATGGGCGCTTCTACACTATACAGAGAGACATATGCCATTCAACTCAAGTCAAACTTCTAAAGTAGGTTAGTCCGTGCTATTACTCTCAAAAAAGATAAATTATCCACGCCCAGATTTCTGTTCGTTCGTGCCGATTCTACTAACATCTCCCCCACCTGATCCCCAGAGGACAATGGAAGTATATCTCGGTACTGATCAATCCGCAAAGATCGCCCTGCAGAAATCGCATCTTCTTCAGTTCCAGCTCAATCGGCTGCACACATCTACATCTACATCTCCAATCTACGTGGGTCATGGGATCCCCGCCCTCCACGCCCTACAGCTCAAATCTTTCCCGAGTGGAACGGGATCTTCCCCGACGCTCCATAATTCCAGCCAAGGAGCGACCAACGCACGAATCAAACAATTCCCCAACGCACCTTCTATCCAGATGACTCACCCCCATCGGCTCGACTATCCGGGCCTCAAAAAAAGAAAAAGAATCCGACGCGGTGAATAGCGGGGTTTCTTCCTGCCCACAATTGAAACTCTCCATTCCCCCGTTCACCCACAATTCCAGAGAGAGCGACAATTCAAGGACATGGCCCCCGATCAAAAACCTAGCGGGCTAGTTACAGAACAGCCAGCATCTAGCCGGGGCCTGGATCTGGGCCCGGCACACGATACCCCAGGCCCAAGCATTGCGCCGAGTATTACGCCAAGCATCGAGCTCAGTCGCGCGAGCACAGCGCAAAGCGAGAACGGGATTCGCAGCGAAGGCCGCGTGCCGCAATCTGCTTTCTCTATTATCGAGGCGCCGGCGGCATTATCTGCTATAACAACACACACGACACACGTTCGGGATCCAAATGTCGACGATACGTTCCCAGACGGTGGGACGCGGTCCTGGCTCGTTGTTCTCGGCTGTTTCTTTTTGTTGATGAGTAGCTATGGCATGATGAATTCGACTGGTGTTTTGCAGAATTACTTTGCCACACATCAATTATCAAATTACTCCACTAGTGCGGTGGGCTGGATCCCCGGTGTATTCACTTTCTTTGGCCTGGTGCTGAGTGTGCAAATTGGGCCGATGTTTGATCGGTATGGACCAACGGGGATTCTCATTACTGGCACGGCTTGCTATGTTGCTGGATTATTGCTGCTGGCTGAGTGTCGGCTTTATTGGCATTTCATCCTGACGCTTGGTGTGTTGACGGGGACCGGCGCGGCGTTTCTAAGTACAGCTGCTATGGCGGCGGTGCCGCATTGGTTTGATCGGAAGGTTGGCATGGCGATGGGGACTGCGATGGCGGGTGCTGGGTTGGGAGGTGTCACCTTTCCGCTTGTCCTGAGGGCGGCATTCACGCGGTTTGGATATAAGTGGGCCATCCGGTTGGTCGCGTTGATTGTTGGGATTCTCTGCAGTCTTGGAATTATGTTGGTGCGCTCGAGATTGCCGAAGGGCCAGAGTAGGTCGAGTATCAATTTGAGGGCGTTCCAGGATACGAGATTCACTTGGTTGACTCTGGGGACTTTCAGTGAGTGTAATAGTCTTCTTCGTGTTTGGTTTGCGTTGAAAAACATCAGTGCTGACCTTTTAGGCTTGGAGCTGGAAGTCTTCGCTGGACTGGGTTTGTATCCAACCTATGTCGTGATGCAAGGATTTAGCACGTCGACAAGTGTTATTCTTCTCTCGCTTCTGAACGTGTATGTTGTGCCATCGAAGATGCCGGTCTTGAAATAGACCGCTGACTGCCACGATTAACTAGATGCTCCACAATCGGCCGACTGATCGCAGGTGGCTTCGCAGACAAGTATGGCCGTATCAACACCCAGACAGCACTGATCGTTGTCGGAGTCTTCGCTATATTTGTGATCTGGCTTCCCTTCGGACACACGCTTCCGGGGCTATACATGTTTAGCTGTGTCTTTGGACTGGCCTCTGGATCTTTTCTGAGTCTCGCGCCCGCCTGCATCGGACAGATCTCCAAGGCGAGTGAGGTGGGAGGAAGATTCGGAATCTGCTATTCGATTGTTAGTTTGGCGTAAGTGGTGGTCTCCCAATATACCGAATGCCCTCTGCAGTGTGCCCCGCTAATTGTCGTAGAACTCTCATCTGTATCCCGATTGGCGGTGAAATGCTGGAGAAGGTTGGAAAGCAGGCCATGGTCGCGTATCTGGGGAGCGTGTTGATCGTGGGGTTGGGAATGTTCATCATGGCCCGGTGGGCATGTTTGAGCTATCGATGGAGATGGCACGCAAAAATCTAATTTCTTTGAAGAACATGTCTGGTTAAAGGGTACATACAGCATAGCGCGGGAAAGGATAGAACTGTGCAGGCAAAATTGGCATTTTCATTTCTGGTGGTATCGCATACATAAATGGGTTGCTTGCTGGATGGCCTTGACAGATAAACAGCACATATAGTAAGAATGTAATATCAGGCTCGTATTTGTGTGAATCGAAAAGGAATATCAGGGCTCACTGGCCAGCTTGCAGAGTCACATGTGTAAAGTAGAGTAGAGAGTGGAAGACGACGACGGTATTCACAGCTTAGTTCTGCTCGCCACCCTGGCTCTTGATGTAGTCCTCCCTAATAGACATTAGTATCCACACCAAAAAACTGCAACAACCTTGCTATGATCGCGGTACGAATGGAGAAAGCACATACAGATGTTTGTCCAGCTCATCCATGTGATTCCGCTGCTCCTTCAGCTTCTTCCGAAGAGCATCGATCCTGGCTAGCATGTTAACATTTAAGCAAATCCAGCGTCAAGGAATCACCTACTTCTCCTTTTCCTGCTGTTTGATCCACCAACCCTCCTGGGCCGCCTCGCGACGCTGAAACTGGTCCTTTCTGCTGGTTGTTAGTGATGACGTCACGTACTCGGGGGCCGTGAGACTGACTCGGACAAGAAGCCCCGCGGTTTGGGGGCGCCAGTGTCTCCTGCACCCATAATGGACGGCGCTGCGGTGAACGATCGGAGAGTTGCTGGGGCAGTTGCACGAAGGATGGGGCGCGCGAGTGCTGATGCTGACTGCATGGTGGATTGGAGAAGGGAGGTGGAAGTGGAGAGTGGGGAAGGTCGATCACGGTGGAGTTGAACTGTCTTCCTCGATGGGTAGGAGGGTAAAAGGTCGCGATTTATGAAGTCGCAACGGGCGGGATTGATCTGTCAGGGAATGCAAAGATTGGCAGGTATGGGAGATGCGTTTATAAGCGGTCTACCCCGGTCGCTGCTGAATCCGGCTGCGATGGCATGAGCGGAACGAAAGTTGTGTGGTGCCGTACTTTTGTCAGTCTGTGTCCCCGCCTAGTCCGACCCGGCAGAAAATGAGACACACAGTATCACCAGCCTAGTATTGAACAACTTGAAATTCTACTGTGCGAAGTAAGACGATATGGATGACTAGTAAGATAGTGGTAGAACAACTGAGAATTTGAACCACTGGCACCATCAGGATGGATGCTCATCGTGCACAGATGCAAGGGGTATAAAATAAGCCATACCAGGAGTGAGGGCTGAGACCACTAAAGTAATTATTGACATAGTGCGAAGTAACAAAAATAATTCGCAGAATTGATCCAATACATCAACTGCAGCTGATAGCATAATTATGTTCAGAGAAGCGAAGAAGACATGTAGTATTTGACGAAGCAGGATCTCGTAGTGAATGTAGTAAGGGATCGGAGCATCTTGGCTACTAGTGCATCTTTGATTGCAAGTTCCACATATTCAATGCTTGCATGTTGCAGCAGCCCAATAATATTATCAATTCCCATTAATGGCCCACATATTTTGCTGTCGGGGCACGAGATAGCCCTCAAACCGGCGAAAGTTTATATTCTGATGAAGGATTATTGAACTTGGAGTTGCCCCGTGAAGGCGGGCATAGAGTTCTTTGAGTGGAAGGATGAAAGGATGATCAGGGTGCCCATGATGAGGATGATGATGACAGCGACGGAGAGGGTTTCAAGGTGTGCGTTCTAGGTATTGTATCATCTTTCGTCGTCGGTCGTACGTCGTTGTGTTCCAAACTTGAAAGGGTCTAGTTCCCAATCAAGGTTTCACCCAGTACACAAAATCAGTCTCGGAGGACCCGAGCTACTTTCGTTGAGAGAAGGCTATTACAGCATACACTACGGTCTAGACAGGACGGTTGGGCCAGTCCCACTGGCCCATTCCCGGAGGCTTCATTGCGGAAAAGTATAGATATGTGGTTCTTGAAAATTCATTGACATCAATCATATTGACATGGACATACTTTACCTCGGGTATATAGAATAATCCTCTACAACACATAGCGGAAGCCTTTTTGCAACCGCCGCGCCGCTGCGATATCGATGCCCTCGGTATCGGCAGTGAGCTGCAACCGCTGGAGCTCCTTCGGGCCGAGCTGGACATCTTCGTTCTCCAAACGTTCCTGTCGCTTGTTCAGCATACGGAGGTTGAAGTACATGAAGACGCCACAAAGACCACCAATCGCCTGTAGAGCGATGCAGACTCCCAGCGCTGTCTGGTAGTATGGCTTCTGTGTGTCGAGATAGGTATACGGCGTCCAGATACTCGCAGAATTTCCGATCGAGTTGATAAATGCGTAGGCGGCAGCACGCTTCGCAGGCGGACGGGGCAGCGCATTCGCAATCCAAGAGTAGAGGGTGCCGTTCTGCGCGAAGACGAAGATCATCAAGAACATCGAGAAGTAGCGCGGACCAAACTCCTCCTTGGGTACAGTCATGAAGATCACGAAACCAATAATTGTGATCGGGATGGGATAGAAGAAGAACCAGAATCGGACCTCAAGCTTGTCAGAAACCCAGGAGTGGGCCAAACTCCAAATCACCATGAAGATATATGGAGGCGCCACCAGGAGCAGCGAGTAGATTGGATCGTCGGTCAATGTCTCTGTCAGAGTCGGGAAGAAGTTTTGGAAACCAGCCGATCCGGTAATGCACATATAACCGATGGCGAGAACGTAGGTCTTGATGTCGGTCATAGCTAGCTTCAAACCCTTCAACTGGCTCATCCCGCCAGATTCATCCCTATCCGCTTCGGCGGCGTCGATCGCTAGACGTCGCTCGGCAACCTTGCGCATCTCGGGTGACAGAAGTTTCCAGGTTTCAGGGAAGTCGGGAAGGATGACGCAGATCACGATACCAACGAAGACGGTGATAACACCTTCGATGATATAGAGCCATTGCCACGCCGACATCCCCTGCTTCCCAGCAAGACCGTTCAGGATACCCGCCGCGATCAGGTTACCAAAGGCACCACTGAGCAGAGACCCAGAGTAGAAAATACTCATGCGGAAAGCTAGTTCCTTCTTCGTGTACCATTTGGAGAGGTAAAATAGCACGCCGGCGAAAAAGGGAGCCTCTATAAACCAAACGCGTCAGTAGGGAGCTTCCCAAGAAGTTTGCGACCGAGTATTTCTTACCGACGAAACCCAGCAGGAATCGACAGGCCACAATGCCGCCATAGTTCTTTACCTGACTGGTCAGGGCGGAGACAAGTCCCCATGCAATAACGAAGAACCCGAGGTACAGAGACGGCCGTCCCACATAGTTGAGCAGCAAGTTACTCGGCACTTGCATAAGGATGTATGCCACGAACAAGATGGCAAGACCAGTATGATATTGAGTCGGAGTGAGACTCAGATCTGCTTCCAGACCTTGCAACTTGGCCGCGGCATAGTTATTGCTGTTTCGATTTTAGCGCAAACTGTGCGACTGGCTTCTCCAGGATTGGTACCTACCGATCAATATAATTTAAGAGATAGACCAGGACGACCAATGGCATGATCAATGAATCGATGCGCAATCGCAGTTTCTTCTCGATGACTTTCTCCTCCTCAGTCAAGCGAGTTAGGTGCATGACCTCCTCATGGGTGATGTCTGCCTTCTCCCCCATCGCCTCCGAGTCAGTGATAATGTTCTCCGCACCGGCCATGGTGGAAAACAAAGAGCGGCGAGTAATTAAGTAAGAACCGCGGTGGCAAATGTTAAGATAGGAGGGAAAATAGAGCTGGATTCAAATCCAGGCCGGGAAGGGAGAACTCTTTATGGACAGAGCATAAGGGGACGGTGCCCCGGACGAAATAGGCCCATGTCACGGCACGTTTCTGCATGGCCAGTCGCATGGATGCGGGTGTTATCCTCCTTCCAGATTGCGGCGATCACACTCTGATTTTCTGGGGGGAGCCAGAGAGCGTGGGGGGCGACCCCCGTGGCCAATGAAAGACGACGCAGATTCAAGAATGCGGAGAGACACGAGGGTCGATGGCGTCGTGGCTCGAGCATAGCAGTGGTGATAGGCAGAGCTGGCCGTAGCGGGCCCCCACGGTGGAGTCGGCAGTCCAAGAGCTTGCGGAGAGGAGGCCATTGAGATCCGGGGTGAGTGGATCACTCCAAAGGTTGTTCCCCCACGACTCTCCGCTGCAAGCCCCCTTTTGCCGGTCGGAGAAAGTCCGGTGCAAGAGAGGAGAAAGGAGAGATTAGCCGTGGGCCTGCGTCCTTTGAGTTTCACATCCTGATTTGACTTCCTCCCCGCGCCTCGCCTTCTTGGTCTGGTGGCTGATCCGAGAGAAGGAAACCGAGCCCCGGCCCGTGTTGTGTGTCTTGGGCTGTGCTGACCCCTTTGACCGATGATGGGGTTCATGCTGGTGCTGCTGCCGGTAATGAGGTTGATGTTGCATCACACCGAGATTCGACGACGGCGAGACTGAGGGACTAAGTCGGTCACCTGATCCTTCTTTCCTGTTACTCTGCACTCTTTGCTCCAACGAGTGAATATAAATGGACACCCTGGTGCATAATGGGGCATAGTATGGTATATATGTTACAAGATACCCAGTTACAAGCTGGAAAGTCTTCAGATATTTCTTACCAGTTGGATACTCCTGTAGCTAACCCAGTAGCTATCCATCTAGATACTCTAGTGCCCAATCATTCTGAGTATTGTTTAAAATTACCGTAGTAAAGCTATTAGATTGCTAGTGAAGAAGGTAGAATTGTCATACAGACTAGGTACTACAGTGACGAGGCCTTACTATAGGCGGAAAGGGTGTCCATTTAGAAGGACTCGCTCCAACTCCACTTTTTACTTGACATTGGGTGAGGTTGGGAACTTGGGATCAGACCGAGGCTTCCTGTCAAGCTAGCCAAGCCACAGGGGCCTTGGTATTCAACAAACTCACACCCCCAAGCCCCACCCCTCGCAGTTGCTCCGTGTGGAGCTTCCTTCATGCTATCCATCTCGGCCTTTCTCCTCGCCATGGCTTTAGAATTTTGATGCTCTTTCCAACGTGAGATCACATCCTTCGGTAAATTTAGTTCGGATAGTCTTTCAACGCTGTCTTCCCGACTACCCTCGTATTCATTATCTCGGCCGACTGAATGCTGAGATATACGCCGACTTTACATCCTAGCCGTCAGCAAACTTCTCGGTGACCTTCTCGGCAAGTCGGTTTCCAGCCTGGCATCTAGGCAGAAATTCAGATCCTTTTCATTAACATTGGCCTGGGCCAATGTATAAACCCAGGCCGGGTTTCTCAGTGACGAGAAAGCTTTGCCGCATTTGTTCATCGTAAGATATCCATGGATGTAGATTGCTCCCAGATCGTTCAAATATCGAATATGACAATAGGTGCACCAGATGGGAAACTGTAAAATGAAGGAAAGAAAGATGAAACCACCTGATTCCCCTCTATACGTGATAGGTATCGCTAGCGGAGTCGTCATCACTGACCTCTTCCATTTGTGCTGCAAAAAAAGTTTCGATCCAATCTGGCACATAAACACCGTGAAATTCCAGCTCAACTCCAAGGCTTCTTGCGCAGTCGATATGCTACTCTTGAGCTGGCTGTGGTGTGAGAAGGTGATCTTTGTCCCGCCTGTACCAATATCCAGCTAGAAATTCCTACAGTGGAAGACGAAACTCGTTAAATTTCTGGTCCAATTCCGCCAGCAGCTCGCCAAATCTATCAAGTACTGAATTTTGGTCGCAGTGCTCATTTATGCAACCATCGTCGTCTGGCCAATGAGTCCTCCAAAGGATCATGCCCTTTTTGGGACTTCCGAAGCAGGTGTGCGTAAGGCCCAACGCATTGAAGGTCAAAGATCTGATAAAAGTTCGTGGATCTTGTCTGAAGTCTTTATACCATTCGTGAAGGCGATGGAAGATATCTCGATAGCAGTCGTAGCAACCATAATTAGCAACTACTCAGTGCCAAATGAATGAGGTCAACTCTCGAAGAATGACCGATACTCCTGTGCATCAGCCGGGGGAGCAACCGCAGGGTTATCTATCTGAAACACTTGGTCGCAAGATGAAAGCGGTGTCAATTGCGAGCAATTCCTGTAAAGCCTTTTCTATTTTGCTCATATGGTATGAATGGCTGGATTTATCTGACGCCTTTATAACTAAAAGGTCGTGGGTAAAGTTCACAATAAGGACATGGGCGATCGACTGATTGATCCAAGGCAGCTGTCGATGGAGATCTGCACCTTAAGAGATGTGCTAAAGGACGATTTCTGTCGACAGTTGAGATTGACCGACCGGGAAATGTTCTCCCAAAGAGCCAAGTGGTGATGATCCTTTCCAGTCAACCACATCGGTATTACAAAATCAATTTTCCTTAAATGCTTCAGCACATTGGTTTGGATACAAACCATGGTAAACAGTTTCTCCGAACGTCTCTCATACCCCAAGAAGAATTCCTGTGATGGTAATTGAGGCACACTTATCTTGCAGGCAGCCAGCGTGTTGTAGACTTTGAGAGAATCCGGCAATTGATCGACCCCACCCCAATATCCAAGAGGAATTCGATGATCTTGCTGCGGTACTGAAGATCGACTACCCCCCAGGTAAGATATGGAATTTTCCAGAATGCCTGTGTCGCGTCAGCTTTATATATCGGGCAAAAGAGAACGCACATACATCAAGCGGTGATTTGGCCCCGGATTCTTTAGATATGACACATGAAAGATGTAGTTTCTGGTCCGAGAATTGATTTTACAGTCTTAGAAAGGTCTTCTCGCAATTATCAGAGTGTTGGATATCATTCAGGACCTCGAGAATGTAAGTGTGCGCACTGCTTCCCTCGCGAACTGGAATCTGTATCTTCAAAGCCGGTCGGATTGAGAGTCCACCAGCTCCTGTCGTCATATTGAATGAGGTCGCGATTATAAGTCCCAGCCGGCGGCTATATAAAGTATAACTTTTCGCCACAGCTGTGTGTCTGTGTCTAATCACCGCATTTTTTAGCCAATGCATTGCTACTGGTCCTCATATCCGATTGTGTTTTATTCTGCTCGTCACACCAGGATTTGAACAAGCTTGGTGGCGGCATGCGTCTTTTCAATGTCGAATGCTCGGCTGTATCAGTGGATTTCAACCAGACGGAAAGGGTCCATTACCATCTGTTGAAGCTCTTGAGATACACGAATACTGTCATTCCAAGAGTATCTGGGTAATTTCTGGGTCAGGTTCACGTAGCGCGAGTAGGCTCAAGCTCAAGCATATACTGCAAGTGTTGTCTGCAAAATGGTCTGCATGCTATCCAAGTCTGCCCCCATGTCCCGCAAGGCATCTTTGCGGAAATGATACACGACTCTCTTGAGTTGATTTCGCGCCTTGTTAGAAAAGCCCTCTGATGCACTCGTAGATCCATATTGCTTGAGTATGTCTTGCAGTCACGTATTAGAGTCGCGTAAGAGACATGTCGATGCTCATCACTTTATCAGAAAAGTCGGCGGCAGTGTCGGGCTCAGCCATTCGAGTCATTTCGATGATCTCTTTCAGCGCTTTCAAGGGTGCGCATAGGAATTCGGCTGCAGCTTGCTCTGCTTCTCAAAACCTCTAGGCCATGTTTCGAGCTAGTCTACTTCCAGTTTCCAGCAACACTATCCACCGCCGACTTGGGCAACGAACCAGGATTCAAAGTCAGATGGGAACACACACTTTCCCTGCTTTCTAAGAATACAATTCCCGGGTCTGAACTCTTCTACGCATGCGGAGAATGGCTAGAAAGAGACAATGATTCTGAAGATCAATTCTTGTGGGCTTGCTCTGCTAGAACTCGGATGCACAAGCTAGCCGGGCCCGGTGGTACCTGATATGCCATGAAGGGTATTTCTCAACATAGTCTGCCCCGCCAGCTGCAGAGCAGCGCATCAAATGGGATCGAGACAACAGAATAGCGATCGAGGGATTCACGGGCCGACCTGCTCCCGATCTTCAGGTCACTCTCCCAGTCTGCAATCTTATCCCCTGAACTCCCCGGCCATTCGCTCACATATTGTTGGGACTTCTTAAACCATTGATCAATAGGGCATGAGCTTTGATGATAAGAGGAAATGGCAGTTCAAGGTTGGGTTGAAAAGCAAGACTTAACTAGTCAATGTGAATACTAGTAGTACCCATTGGGGATATTCAAATCGGCTCCCAGAGCACGAGGTGGGACCAGATCCACAGGATGAATGACTTCAAGTTGCGTCACCAATCCTGGGCTTGTGGGGGAGCTGTCCCAGGTGAGCCCTCACCGCTCCTTCGAAAAAGTCGAGAAAAAAAACCGATTCTATTCTATCCAGTAGTTATTGCATCAGCTCAATGGCCTCCATTCCACTTTCGCTCTCGTTTATAACGGTGGAGCCGGCAGTGCGCGCTGCATGCACGTTAATGTCAGGGGCCCAGCTGCAGCCTGTGCGGTGCCCTCGGAGAACCTCGGTCTTCTATTTCTAATTCTATTATTGAATTGAATCGAATAATTCCTTTTCCTATACCTCGTTAATTGTTTGCCCGCTGTAGTATGTACTGCTGTGTGCTGTGCTGACCAATCGTGTCACAGGCTCACAATCTGGAAAGGTCTGGAGACTCCTCGACTCCTCTTCCTCCTCGACTCCTCACTTTTGGTCCTTTTGCTCTGTCCGAACGTTCTGGCCCCTCATTACCATTTCGAGCGACTGGCAGAGCTGCATCCTCTCATCCTCGCACGTCACGCCAATCGCATCGCCGTTAAGGTGGCCCGGTCGCAACGGGCGGAGCTGGATCCACGGAGCTACCACCTATCAGCAGCGACAATGGAGCAAGCTACAGAGTTTAAGACGGGGCCGGAGGGGCCAAGATCCACCAGACTCAGCTGGAGATCTCGGACGCCCACATCGGCAATCTGACCTTCGAAATTCCCGCGGCGCCGTTGGTCCGCGATGTTTCCTCCTTTCTCCCCCTCTCCATCTGCCGTGTCCTCATGGTCGGCGAAACGCGACAACTTGCCAACGACTCGCGAGTCAGGAGGGCCTCCAACCGCCAGTCACGCTCGTGCAAAGTCTGCCGACTCCGCAAAGTCAAGGTACCGTGCTCAGATCGCCCCTGGCCGACGGGAGGGACCGTCGCGCCGTTCCCTGAACGTCCCACTGGCATTTTAATGCCTTGTATCTTCCGATCCCGATCTCGCCGGGCCTGAGGCTAACGTCGATCGTGTAGTGTGACCGCGTCAAGCCCTGCCATGCATGCTGCGCGCATGGATATCCCTCCAAATGCGTCTATGAAAGTATCCCGGACGAGGATTCCCGCCCGATCAGCCAGGCCGAGGAGATTCGGAACTTGCGTGATGAGATCAAGGATCTCCGCACCAGAATAAACGACAGACAGGACGGTATGTGTAGATCCTGGCTCCAAGATGGGGCTGGGTGCTTAGCCTCCGATGGCGCCGGTGAAACATCCGCTAACGCATTCCGATGCAGGGTCTCAGGGTCAGCATCTTCAGCGGCTGGACCAACTGGCGAGCTTATTTGAGTCTATTCGTTCTGCCCCGCTTCCGGTCGTCGACGACTTGGTCCGTGAGATTCGCACGACCCATGGCGGGTTGAAGAAGGATTTGACTCCTGTTGGGCCATGGGAGGGCCTTGAAGGTGAGCCTAGGCTTTCTGAAGACCACATCCTTGCAGATGCTAACTTCATATCATTGCAGCGTACGAGACTTACGACCACATACGACAAGGCTCACGTCTATCAGTTATCCCCTTCCGCAAGACATCTCGCAACAGTACCCCCGAACAAAACTTCAATGATCCAATTCATCTTGAAGATGACGAGGGTGACGAGCTCGAGGAGCGCATGTCAATTGACAGTGGCTCGGACTCGTCAGGTACGGTTTCTATCATGAGTGTGCAGCGTCCGGCGGTCGATGTATTTGTTGAGCGTTTCGTCGATGCTTTCAGCCCTGAAGTCGATCTGAAGTCTGGGAGAGCAGGTGCCTTGCGAGCCGCGGCTGGAATCCGAATGTTCTCGCCATTGATCACCGATGCATTCGAGGCGGTGTCTGTGGCCTTTTTCGGCCGCTCCGTTCAGAACAAGCAGATCGAGGCTTCTGGCTTTCGACTGTATCCGCGCGTGCTACGTGGACTGCAAGATGCTCTGAATGATCCTGAGCGATGCAAGGCCGAGGCGACTCTTGTGACTGTGATTCTTCTGCTTGCATTCGAGGTTTGTCCTACCTCCTTGAGATTCTGTCCGCTGCTAACATTTTGCAGAGCGTGGAACGCACTACGCAACGTGGAGTCCCGGCTCATGTTCGAGGTGCAGTGCGCCTGATCGAACACCGAGGTCCGGAGAATCACATGTATGGAGTTGAGCATCTGTTGTTTACGGAACTACGACCTTATTGGGTATGTTGAGCATGAACAATTCCATCCGATTGCGACCTCTAATCAATTTTAGATTGGCGGTGCACTGGCTGCTCGACAACCCTCCTTCCTTGCCCGCGAAGAATGGAAAACCATCCCGTGGTCGGCTGGAACGACCACCAAGGACATTCTCCACCACCTATTGGATCTCGCCGCTGATATCCCCGGCTTCTTAGCCCAATCAGACGCATTCCAGGAAGAAAAGCGGACATCCGTCATGGGCGCACAGGAAATCGCCGTCAAGCAGGCATCCCTTTGGAACGGGATCACCGAGCTAACCGCCCGTTTCGAACAATGGTATCAAGAATGGGCCCTCAACTATCCAGACGGCGCCCCGGAGGAAGTTGAGCAAACAGCTGACCAAGATTTCCCGATCTTCAAACAACGCGACTTACGCACGGGAGCCATCTTCACCCCGACCAAACTCTCGTACCCCAATCTCCTCCTGGCTCAAACAATGGCTGTATATTACGCATTCCGGCTCATTCTTTCCTCGATCGATACGCGCCCCGAGGATCGAGTTACTCCGATCCAGCAGTACGGGTTCGGATGCGGGATCTGTCGGACTCTCGAGTGGTATATTCTCACCGCACCCGGGAACATGATCAATCGGCTCGCGTTCCCCACGCGGGTCGCCTGGGAAGCATTCCCGGACAATGGACCAGAACGGGGATTTATGATCGAGGTGCTACAGCTTGTTGAGCGACGACATTCCCTGGGACTTTGGGGGAGTGGGATGGCGGAGATATCAGTGCGAGAGAACTCGCCTCTAAACACCAACGACTCATGATTCTCGGATATTGATGTTGATATGGGCGCTATTTTCCTGGTTTCTGTATGACGAGCGATACCTCTGGGTGTTTTAGTTTATAGTCCAGCGCTAGTATTCAAAAGTTAGCCATTGCATGTATAGCTTCTCTCTTTTCACCTCCTTCCTTCCTGCGTCGGAATTGTAACTGTGAGCGAGCTGACCGAGCTGACCGAGGTGAGCAAACTGAATTTTGTGACTGATCCATTTCGGCCCACCATGACAGCTGAGCTGCTGAAGAACGAGAGCCACGCGATGCAATTGGGCCGGGCCCCACCAGCCACGATGCTACTAGTATACAACGGGCTTAGGGTATTCTGTATCAACCAATCAGACGGCTGTATTTAGATGAAAATCGATAGTTCCAGGAACAAGTGGGTCCAGATCTGATCGGGGAATGAGGAGAAGAGAAAAGGAGGCATGTGTTTTCTCCGAGCAGCCAGTGGACCATTTAACGCTGCATCCTTCCGGGCTCTGCAGAATCATCCATCTCACCTCCCACCATGCCATCTCTCCGGCAAACCCTCCTCACCACGCTGGCCTGCGCCTCAACCGCCTACGCAACAGGAATCAACGATTTCTCCTGCGAGAGCGATGGAAACCCCATCGTGCTCCTCCACGGTCTCGGAGCAACATACTACGAAGACCTAAACGTGATGCAATACTGGCTCCAAAACCAAGGCTACTGCACCTACGCCAAAACCTACGGAGACTACGATGGGTTCCCCTTCGTTGGCGGCTTAAAACCCGTCATTGAATCCGCCCCCGAAATCGCCGCTTATATCAAAGAGGTCACGGAAAAGACAGGCAAGGAGAAAGTTGATCTGATCGGACACTCCGAGGGCGCATTCCAGAGTCTCTATGTACCCAAGTTCGAAGGAGTGGCGGATAAAATCGATAAAATTGTCGCCATCGCCCCGCCTACCCACTCGACTACTTTTGCCGGTCTTTATAAATTGGCTTACCTATTCGGTAATACCTCTCGCGACGCTGTTGGGGACGTCCTTGATACCGTGGGGTGTGGTGCTTGTAATGATTTTGGACCCGGGGGTCCGGCGGTGATGCGGTTGAATGATGGGCAGCCGATTGTTCAGGAGGGGAATACTGTGACTATTATTGCGTCGAAGTATGATGAGCTGGTGACTCCGCCTTCGACTTCGTTTGTGCATGAGGAGGGGGTGAAGAATATGTGGATTCAGGATACGTGCTCGTTCGATCCGGTCGGGCATATCGGGGAGGCGTACGATTTGAATGTGTGGAATTTGGTGAAGAATGCGCTGGACTCGACGCCGAATCGTAAGTTTGTGTGTTTGATTGGGTCTCCTGGGAAGTGATGGGGGAATAGCCTAGGGTACCTACTCTAGGATACTCGAGGTGTGTTGGTGGTGGATGGGTGGTTATAAGAGGAAGCTCAGATGTGGCATCCGGGGGATTCCGGGAATATTGCATAATTGTATATTAATTGGACCTAATTGGACCTAATTGGACTTAATCGAATAATGCTGCAGTTCAGATATCCAAGACACACCACACTTCATAGGTGGGTGGGTGCACAGTACATAGTCAAAGTACAGAGTAGCACAATTACGACATGACGCCAGCACACGTGTCACTGCATAACTACCTTAGGTACATACCTAGGGTAATTACGAAATCCAGACAATCCTCACATTGGGCCAGCTCGGTACGTACTAGACGATGTACCCAGACTGTTGTCGGCCTATCGCTTGGCTGAAGCAGCCCAGTGGAGCCCCCCGCCTACCCGTTCGAGCTTGGCTGCGAAGCTTGGCCCTCTTTGCACGCACATCAGCCCCATTCGTCCCCCATTATTGTGTAGTTTTGTCCCATTGCATCGCCAATCGCAACTCGAATTACCCAATGATTGTTTCGGATCCACCGCCACATCCCGCCCATTCGGTCTACCCTTGGTTGCGCCACTGATTCAGGATCCAGCGAGTCGCGGGTGTCGGACTCGACAAGTGGCACAGCTAATGGCATTGCATGCTATTGATGGTGCCAGTGTCCACTGCTGATGATTGCCTGTTGTTTCAGAAGGAGGGGGAGGGAGAGGAATGGCTGATGCCTGGGAGGGGTTATAAGTATTGTCCCTCCTCCTTCCTCCTCCCTCCTCCCTCCTCCCCTCTTCTCCTTTCCATCCATCACTCACTCACTCTCCCACAAGTTCCTCATATCACTTTACATCTTCATCATGGGTTGGTTCCACGGTATGTTCAACCTCTTCAATGCATCATTCCCTGCATTGTCTACTGCATGTCCATCCCACCCCTGCATTGATGCTGACAGCTGAACTGCAGACGACTCCGACGAGGCTCGCCACTACGAAAACTACAACGAGTACTCCCAGAACCCCAAGGAGCACCAGGCCAAGTTCTCCCATGAGCTGATCGGTGGTGCTGCTGCCTACGAGGCCATGAAGGCCTACGAGGACCACGAGGCCAGCAACGGTATGCCCTCCTTCCCCAATATACCCTCCATCTATATGCTATACCCTTCCCGATATGTCTGTTTGTGGGACTGACAATCCACAGGCCAGGTCGATAACCACGCTAAGGCCAAGGAGATTGTTGCCGGTCTCGCCGGTGCCTTCGTTGATCGTGAGGTCGAGAGCAAGGGACTCGACTTCGTTGACAGCGAGAGGGCCAAGCACCACGCCAAGCGGAGCTGCTACAACCAGATGGATAACAGCGGCCGCTGGTAAATCTGAAATCTGAAATTGAAATCTAATCAAAGGTTCCAATCATGTGGTTATGCAGCCTTATGCTAGGATGAAGTCAAATGCATTCAATGAACAAACAATCACTGCCTGCCGTAGGATGTACTTGTAATCAACGGCAACAGCCAACCACAAAACTACAAACAATCCCAATCCCTCCCAATCCTAGGCAAAACACAACGCACCACACCACAACACAACACAACACCGCCTACCTCAGGTACATAAGGTCTCCCCCCGCGTGGGTCAGGGAAACTTCTCCTTCATAAGATCGCCGCCAAGCCCTGCCACGCTAAAATCTTAGCGATCAACCACACCGCATCGTTAGGTTCCCCCTGGATCTTCCCGCAAGGGCAAAGTCAAGATCGACCATTGAATTGAATTGAGCACAGCGATAACTCTCATCTCCACTCTGTGCCAGGCGAGCTCCACCATGGCGGAGACTGACATAGACGCCCGTCTGGACGAGCAGATCCGGCAGATGCGCAAGAACATCGCGGAACTGCGCAAGCGACGCGAGCTGCTCGAATTAACTGAGCAATACGAATCTGAGAGCAAACTCTTCGAAGAGGCACAGCGTCGACTCGAGGCTGCCCGTGCTCCAGAGAAATCCCTATACCGCGGGACTCTCACTCAACCGCCCACGCACCAGCGCCGCCCGTCACCACCAACGTCAAAGCCGAAGTCCCTCAATCGGCACCCGGGCCCGCTCAGCCCGGTAGCTACCAATGGCGGGTTCACGATCAAGGGCTCTGCCCAGAGGCATGCAGTTGATCATTTCATGGATTCTCTCCTAGGTGACATGGGGAAACCGGAGAATGAACGAGTTCCTCAAGATGAAGGTGTGGATGTGAATGACCATAGCCCCGACTCCGGTCGGTCCAATTCGCAATCTGGTTCTGTCCCTGAACATCCCCGGACGCCGGGTCATCGGCCTCAGATTCAGATCCAGACGCAGCAGCCGCAGCGGCAGCAACAGCAACAGCAGGTGGCCCGACGCCCGAGTGCGACTTCTATTCCTCTCGCACAACGCGTAGAGGAACCTTTCCGCACGGCTTCCGAGCCATCTGACGAGTCCGATTCGGATGACGCTGTGGACGAGAACAGCTCGCCCCATATTCCATCAAACACGCCCAAGGCACCGGCACAGTGGGGATCGAGAAGACCCCCGTGGGGACCGAACATCAGTTTTTAGTTGGCTGAGAGCTTAGCCGAGTGCAATATTTTTATCCTAGTATTGGCATGGCATTTCTACCAACATCCAACATACTACAATACCGAAGAACGGAAAGGCCAGCAAAGCGAGGCGTACCTCAACGCAAAAGCTTTACCGAGATGGGAGGCTCGACGCCGAGCCTTATCCGGGCCCTCGTGGACGGATTTCGCACTCTTCCTCACCGAACAATTGGCAGTTAACCATGCTGTCGAGGTGGCGCGGCGCAATTACACGCAATGTTTATCATCGCAACGAGACAGTTCTTAGCTTTGCGCTTGTATTTGCAGCAATTTGCGCCGCATTCCATGTCGGCGCATCATGATCACCTGCGGCATCTCTAGGACTGGATTCTTCTTGAGGCTAAGGGGATGGCGGGGAGGAATTAGAGGGATTTCGACGAGTTTCATTTCTATGTAGACTCTTTGTCTGGGGCTGAGAATCTGGCGACTGAGCGCACGACAGCTTCTGGGGATTCTCGCAGACGATCTGTTAGGCTTAAGCGACAGCGGGCGAATAGTTAAGGGGCGAAGAGGCAAGATCATTCGGAGTTACATTCGGAAGGTTAGGATCTCTTTGTTTCATTTCGTTCCGTTTCGTTTCTTTCTACTGGATGGGGACTGACATTGTCTGCGGGTTTGGCATCGGGGTGGCAGAATTATCTCTTTTCTTTTCTACTGTATCAACACTAGCCATATGTAGTCAGAACTTCCAAATACAAGTATCCTTCACAAAGATCGAGAGGGAGAAAGGGAGAGCGTAATTAGGCCGGTCACTTCCAGGGTCGCACTATGTCGGAACTGTCTTCTCCTAGAGAGTCTCCCAGGACAACCATTGCACACCTGCCTGCACTTGCACTTCAGCCAGGATGGTACAACCAGGCCACTCTTAATAAGACACAGTCAGGCTCACGTCAATACTGCACACTGCACGGCCCAATGCCATTGTCGATCGAGTTCGCAGACAATGGGATGTCACACCAGCCACGATGACTCGAGCGGCAAGGAGCAGCCCTGCATCTCACCAGCCCATCAGAGCACGCCGATTGCTCATCGCGAACGTTGACCAACTGGAGCCTGCATGGCCTGCATGGCCAACCCCAATAAAAACCAAGATGGCATCGCGATCAACACCGCCATCAACCAAATCAACCAACCAGCTCGATCGGCTTGGCCCGCACTCCACCGTGAGCCTTTCGATCGGCACAGCCATGGTTCTGTCGCTGTCCACCCGCGCTGCCCGTCTTATCTGATTCGCTTTGTCTTGTCCTCCTCTATCGCCCTCCAGCTGCGCTGTGAAGGGGAGAGAGAGCCGCTGCTGCTGCTGTCACTGACTGGGCTTGACTTTGATTTGGGATGTACTCGAAAGGTCGCTTATCCCCCGACTCTCCGACAACCTTGCGGCTATTTATCAAAGGGTGCCTGCCCCTCTCCCTCACCCTCGTATCAGCATCGCGTGAGCCATGGGCGGTTGGAAATCCCTCGACCCACGCCCTCGCCCGCAGTCTCGCCCGCAGTCCTCGCGGAGACCCTGGGCTGGCGCACTGCTTCTCGCATCAGGATTCCTAGCGTGGAGATCATGGTCCTCAATACCAGAGCCAGAGCCTCTACGTGCGCCGGCATCCAAGCCGCCTTTCAGCTGGGATGAAAGTACCCCCTCGGTAATGCTGGAATACCAGGATTGCGGGGATGGCTTCCAATGTGCACGGTTGGAAGTGCCGATGGATTATAACCGGACTGAAGTGGATGATCGGAGATTTGCTCTAGCGATGGTTCGTATCCCGGCTAAAGTACCTGTTTCGGATCCGCGATATGGAGGGGTTGTTTTGATTAATCCTGGTGAGTCGAGTCGAGTGGAGTTATTCTGCACCATACGATACCTTTGTGATTTGCTGATTATATTAGGTGGTCCTGGTGGTCCGGGAACATTATCAGCTTTGATGTCCGGTCGTAATCTCCAAACAATCGTCGACGCAGAGAATGATCCGTCCACGGGCTCTTTTAATGAAAATGATAAGTATTTCGATATCATCGGTTTCGACCCGCGCGGTGTGGGTGCAACAACACCCACAATAATGTGTTTCCCCGATCCCACCGCCCAAAGAAATTGGGAACTGCAGTTGGAAGCAGAAGGTATGTTGGGAAGTTGTCCAGATGCCCTGAAACGAAATTGGCAGCGCACCCAAGCCTTGAACCAGGGCTGTTCTGTTTTTGAAATGAGTCCTGGCGCTGGCGTAGAGGGTAAGGATTCCATGATGTCTTACGTGAATACCCGACTCGTCGCGCAAGACCTAGTGACAATAATCGAGCGCCATGGCGAATGGCGCGAGAAACAAGGTCTAAAGGCACAAGCCGCACATGACAACTGTCATGGCGTGGATGAATCACGAGCTATCCTTCGACGCACACAATGGCGCGTCGATAAAGAACCTCTCTTATACTGGGGTCGATCCTACGGAACCGTCCTGGGAACGACCTTCGCAGCATTATTCCCGAATCGAGTTTCGAGGGCACTGCTAGATGGAGTCGTGAATATGGATACGTACTACGAAGGCAGAGGACCGAATGCAATCGTTGACGCGGATGCAATCTTCGATCGATTCGGCCACTATTGTGATATCGTTGGTCCGGAAACTTGTCCCATGTATACGGATGGTGGACCAGAGGCTATAAAGAATGCTTATTGGAATCTTGAGAGTCAGATTCTGAATACTTCTATCCCGGTTATGGCGTCGCAGACGCGCGGGCCGGAGGTCGTCACTTGGACTGATCTGAAAGCTATTTTACGCATCGCCGTGTATCAGCCTCTCCTTGCTTTCCGCACTTTTGCGACGCTTATGGGGTCACTTGCGGAGGGGAATCCGAATCCCCTCGCTGAGTTTAAACATCGCAGGCATTTTGAGACGTGTCCTTCGAGTGCGTGTAAGATTGCTGGACCGTGGTCTTCGGAGTGTAGCCAGGGTCAGGATAATTATCTCTACGCAAGTGCGGCGATTCTTTGCTCTGATGCTGAGCACTTGACGAAGCATACTCGTGAGAGCTTCCAAGAGGTGTGGACTAGTTTGAAGTCTGACAGTGCGGCTCTGGGTGACTACTGGGCTCAGTTGCAGATGGCTTGTGTGGGGTGGCAGGCTAAAGCAAAGTATAAGTTTGCAGGTATGTTAACTCGTCTCACATTTTATGTCTAATCTAATGATTTCTCAGGGCCTTGGGGTGGTGTCACGGCGCATCCTATGTTGTTTGTTTCTAATAAACTGGACCCAGTGACGCCCTTGCGCAGGTATGCTCATTAATACTACCCCGACCAGGAGTTCGCTCATATTTTGTCAGTGCACATCACATGTCCAAACAGTTCCCCGGATCCGCCGTCCTCGAGCAGAATTCAGAAGGCGTACGTGTTATCCGCTACTGTTCTATTTAATCTCCTACTCATTCTAAAATAGCACACCACGATCGCCGCGCCTTCGCTTTGCGTCGCAAAGGCGATTCGCAACTACTTCCAAACCGGTGCTCTTCCCGCGACAGGGACCCTTTGTGAGGCTGACTTGAAGCCATTAGTGGGTGCGCCAAAGGACTCGCTAGGTCCGAACCAAATCCTGAGTCCTGGTGACCGCAAGCTTTTGGATGCGCAGTTGGCCGAAGTAATGCGAGGGCATTGGCCTCATATCTCGTGGGCCTAATACCTAATGCGAGGGAAGTTCTTGAGGAGGCTCGATCTAGAGGTCCGCCTCGATTTATATTCTGCAGCGGTTTGGCCAACTCATTTAGCATTTTGCACTACTTGCGCCTATATTTCGGACTATTGTGTTTTCTTTGTCTGCATTTTGCACATCAGCGTCGGGTTATTCTCCATTCTCCCATGCTACTCTCTGCATCCAGCGAATTAAACAAATCTTCTTCTCAATTTCCCCACATACCTAGAATAACCTCGGGCATTCCCCAGACTCTTTGTTTTCAATGGCTGCGACTTGCTGCGGAGAAAAGAAAGAGCAAAGCGGAGACTCCGCCCGACCTCGGCTGGTCGCCACGGCCAATCTGCATGCGTTGATAATCAGCATTCGACCCCGCTTATTGAGCTCATAAGTATTTCCTGGCTTGACTCCAGAACGCAACTTGCGAATCAACCTCCCCCTCTCACACCATCGAGAGTATCATTATGGCTCCCCCAACCGCAACAGAGACTACCAGCTCGATCACCATGCAAGCGCCCCAGTCCTCGCAGACGGCCGGGGCCGAGAAGGCGAAGATTAAAATGCAGATGCCGGCGATGCCCAAGTTCGAGGATAAGATGGAAGAGCGGAAATATTTGAAGGGTCGGTTGGCGGCGGCTTTTCGGATCTTTGGCAAAAATGGATATGATGAGGGTATGTCAACTCATTTCAGTCGTTCATTTTGGATGTTCTCATTCGGATAGAACTGGACGAATCATGTACTCATCTCATACAGGTGTCGCTGGCCACATAACCCTCCGCGATCCTGTGGATCCCACCACGTTCTGGGTAAATCCCTTCGGCACATCATTTTCCCTGATGAAAGCGTCAGACTTAATTCAAGTCGATCATTCAGGCAAAGTCATTGACGGCGGACCAAATCGCATGCTCAACGCCGCAGCCTTTATGATCCACTCTGCCATCCACGCCGCGCGACCGGATGTAGTCTGCGCAGCGCATAGTCACGCTCTTCACGGGCGAGCATTCTGTTCGCTAGGTCGCCCTCTTGATATCATATCGCAGGACTCCTGCGCCTTCTATAATGTAAGTTGAGCCCGGCATCCCCTGACCTCCTTACGAGGGGAGTAAAAACATTGCTAATGCTCTACCAGGACCATGTCGTGTATACGCAATTCAACGGCGTCGTCCTCGCCGAAGAAGAGGGAAAGAATATCGCCGCGGCACTGGGTAACAAGAAAGCAGCACTTTTGCAGAACCACGGGCCCCTGACTGTCGGACAAACAATCGAGGAGACAGTCTTTTGGTTCGTGAGTCTTGATAAATGCTGCTACGCACAACTTCTAGCCGATGCCGCGGCGACAGGCCGTGGAGGACAGACGGTGAAAATTGATGATGCGGATGCGGCATTCACGTACAAAACGGTTGGGACGCCGAAGGCGGGTTGGTTTAGCGCGAAGCCTTTGTTTGATGTTATTCATCAGGAGACGAAGGGGGAGTATTTGGAATAGGCTAAGTTGATTTGGGTATAGTTATGCCGTGTTTAATGTGGGTCGGAATGAAGCTGCAGATGTCTACCTGAATACTTTTAATGGTTTATGGTTCGTGCTTTTGTGTTGTGTTGTGAGCTAGAGCTGAGCTGAGCTTTGTATCCATTCGTGCAAGAAACTAGGATGCTCTGAAACAACCCTGTGAACAGGGTTCCCCACCCAGTCCTGTCATTCGGACATCGATGAATTGATGCCTGTGGCTTGGTCTTCAGCCTTATTCGGTCGGAATTTATCCACTGGACGGGTGTTATTCCGCAATGATTCAAGTTGCCCATGCTTCCTCTGTCTAGTGGGCATTAATGCACCAATCAAGGGTCCAGGGGTTGGCTTTTTGTGAGGAACTGGCCGTTTCACTAGTGGGCGGTTCCAAATCTAGTCCTTTTTTTTGATGTGAGACAAAGTGTCTACTCTAGTGTAGTAGGTAAATTGATTGTTTCCACTACTGACAGGCTAAGGAATCTCTGTTTGGCATTTTATGTACTGTATAGAGGATCTTCTGTATAAATAGGGATGACAGGTTCACTTTTTCAGTAACGATAGACAGCCTTTGAAGATTCATCCTTTCAGACCCTCCAACCCCCATCATCATGCAGTTTCTCCTCTCCGTGATTGCCAGCGCTAGCCTGGCGAGCGCTGGTCTGCTCTCCTCGTCTCAGTTGGCCAAGCGAGACAGCTGGGGTGGAAGTGTGTCGCTGGGTCCAACCAAGTCGACCATTGTCAATGCCGTGACCACCCTTATTCCCGGTGCTGCCCCGGCATCTCAGAATGGAGAGCTCTTCCTATGGCCCGGCATGTCGAATGGCACCGGTGATCTTGTACAGACTACTCTCGAGAGCTGGCCATCTAATGCCTGGTGTGGAGCTACGAGTGGACAGTGGTGCGTACGCGCCAGTGTCTTCGGATCTTTCGGCCAGTTGGATGGTACTGGAAGCGCTGTCAGTGGCACTGACAAGGTTCGCATTGAGTATAACCTGGAGAGTGATGGAGAGACTTGGAAGCAGTATGTTATCGCGAATTCTTGTGCCGAACATCAAGACCAAAGAAGCTAACTTTTTTCCAGGACTGTCACCAACGCCGATACCGGTGCTGCTCTTTCCTCCTACTCGTATGCTTCCGGCCCCTACATGACTGGGTAAGGATTGCAAACACTGTGAAGAAAAGGAACATTGACTAACGTGGATTAGCTACGGCACCGGCACCGAGTGTAATGATGACTGCACTGGCACCATCGAAGCGCAGCAATATCTCGATACAACCATCACTCTGGCTTCCGCAGACAACACATTCGGCGATACCATTGCCTCTGCAGCCGGAGCCACTTACACTGGTCTAAGCTCAAGCCAGAACGGCAAGGTGTGGACCATCAGCAACATCAACATCCCATCAATGTCCTGAAGAGGAACAGGACGAGGCTCAAAATGAGATTCGTGTATAAATGAAATAAGCTTAAGGATTCAAAGCAATTCAGAAACGTCATATATGCAAATTGCAACCAAATGAAAAAATTAAGAATTACTCTTTGTAATCCAAGTCAGCAGCCAACCGCACCGGGCCCGGCGGCGCCGCACCTCCAATACCATCATGATGTTTCTCCGCCTCCGTATAAGCATCAACCACCTTCTTTGCGTCGCGCGTAAGTATAGAGCACCCCGTCCCATCAGCTTGACAAATCCGCATCCCCTGCACTTTCTGCTTGGCGGCTTGCGCCTGGATGGCAGACACGTCCCAACCAGACCAGCCATCATTTTCGATAACGCCGAAGCTAAACTCGCCCCAGGTGGAAGTATATCCGCCGAAGTCATCTGTCGGAAGACCATTATCTCCAGGCGCGGCGCCCCATGCACCAACCGAATCTTCATCGAAAGCGACATATTTCGTTTCACCAGGTGCTAGGACGAACGTGAGAGCTGAGTGACTATACCACCCGTCCATTTTGCCATCTGGTCCGATTTTGTTCCAAATAATCACCGTCCAGGGCTTGCTGTTCGCACCCGTGAACCGGACGACGTATTTGTATTTGTGAGCTTCTTTCTCACTGACAGCAATGATGTTGCTTCCCCAGGGTTTTCCCACGTTGCCGTGATAACTGATGCCTGTTCCAGATGATTCGCTGCGGCCGCCGAAGCCCTTGGTTGAGAAGTCGTTGTCGGCCGGGTGGGCGGTCCATTTGATATCTGATGAGGCGTGGGGTTCATGTGGGTGGAGGACTTGGTCGAGGCCTGGAACTGGGAGGTGCGGGATTATATCTGTTGGATTGTCGGGGAGGATGCTCGGGAG
Source organism: Penicillium sp. G339 (assembly GCA_027569595.1). Lineage (NCBI taxonomy): Eukaryota > Fungi > Ascomycota > Eurotiomycetes > Eurotiales > Aspergillaceae > Penicillium > Penicillium sp. G339. The sequence goes on from JAPDFJ010000011.1 coordinate 598,607, forward strand.
TGATGGGAGTGTTGGGAGGAGCTGAGATTCTTGGGGCGCTGGGTTTGTTTTGGTGGCTTCGGGTATCAGTGGTCGATCCTCGATTGGGGTGTCGGATGGTGGTGGGGTTGCTGCGCTGTTGGCAGTTGAGGCCATTATCTGACTGGAGATGCTGGGTGTTGTTGCCACTGTATCTGTGACGGTCTTCGTCATATGGATGGTGGTGGTCTCTTCATGAGACCATGTTTGGGGCTCAGAAAACCCGAAATAAGCAGGTCGAGGGCGTACAAATTGTGGTAAAGCCTCATATGTAGTTGACGATTCTGGCTGAGGCAGTTCTTGTATTGCAGAACTAGTAGGCTTCGATGCAATGGTATGGATCGTGGCTGTGGCCGGCTCGAGAATATTTTCAACTGGCGCTGGGTCAGGAAAGGCGTACATGGGCAACTCTTGCGAAGCTGGGGCCTTTGAAGTTGTAGTTGGCTTGGAGTTGTCCTCGAAAACGGTCGTAGTGACATGTCTCGTATTAGTTGGAACACAGTCTTTAAAGACAGTGGTTGTCAAAGTGCGAATCTCAACAAGCATATCCGGTGGGATGCGATTGATGTCGTTCAAATTCACGTCTCTAGGTGCCACCTCAACCTGCGGCTTGATGTGTCCATGGTGATGATGTATGCGATGATTGTGAGCGCCCAGCACAAGGTCGGCGCCCGCAGCGACGAGCAATGGCGTAGAGATGCTCCAGTGCATTGTGAAATGAGTGGATAGTAGTGTGGACAACTAGACTAGTTAAGGTAAGAAATAAAGAGAGTAATCGCGAGCTTTTTTGCTCTAGCGGGAAACTTGAGATAAAGAAAGACTTTGGCAGTTTTAAGAGAGGGATTGAAGTTGGTTAGCGATTGTATCCACGTTTACTGCGTGGTCGAAATGGTTGTCGGCTTCATGGTTGTCGTTGAGCACGAAATACGCGACGGGGAACACGCCAGAGCTTTATACTCGGACGCGATGGTCTGGCCCTTGAATATCAGGAATGTTATTTCGCGTCGGATCTTGGAAGGGCGATCTGACATGGACGGTAGCAGCCCTGAATTCCTTCCCACTTGGCCGACATTGCCAACCACTCCCCTTCGAAGGTATTGCTTGTCCTCATCGTCGAATATCAGATTTAGCTCAAATCCGTTTTTGGCTCTTGAAAAACACCAAGGTCAATGGATTGGGCGTTCTGATCCGAAGTGATCAGAAAAGTAATTCGCTTGGGGTCTCGCCCTTGGTAGAGTGACCCCTCGCGTGAGGCATTCCAGCCCTAGATTACAGACACCACCACCACACGTGAAATGAAACGTGGAGTCATGACTCTGGAGCTCAGAATAATAATAATTAACTTTTGCGACGCTGAGCAGATAGAAAAGCAAATACATCCTCTAGATTAACTTAACATCTATATTTACATGTCGAATGTGTACACAGCTGTAGAAGGACATCTGATCAGCCCAGGCGGCGGGCTCCTTTCCCGGTAAAACGAGCTATGCGATTCTTTTGATTTTTCTGGATCTTAGTGAGATTTCATTGAATCCATAACAGTACCAGTTGTACTACTAGTAGTTAGCACTGCATTTAGTCGTTGTAAGATTGCATTTTGCTAAGCTAAAACTCAGAGAGTTATCTAGCACCTTGATTATTGTCAGTGAATAATCCATCATCGTGACATATATAATTCGGAAGGGCAAGTGCATGGGTAATTGGTATCATTGCCGACTCGCAAATGAACTACGTTATTCGAAATTTGTCGGTGTTTTTTTGGTGTTCGAGTTGGGGTTGTAGCCGACAGTGTCAGCGTTGGAGATAGTCGTGAACTTGGTTACTATTCTAACAACGCTGAGATGGTTGTGTGACGCGTCCTGCATGGTTGGCCCCCACCTTAGGGGGCGGCCCCCTGCAATGGCCCACCTGTCAGAGCACCCATTGCAGGTTCAAGATAGGCTGGTTCGACTCGCACCAGACGTCCAGCTCATTACCTTGGCGTGATTTATCGGGGAAGTTCTGTTACTCGAAAGTCACACGCATTGTTATCACGCCGGTCAAATTGCCTACTCCCAGTCCCATCGCAAAAATGGATCCGAGTGCACCATTCAGACTCAGTGTTTTACCACCCGAAATCTTGGAAGAGATTATGGCATATCTGGACTTGGCCACCCTCAAAGCCCTGCGATTAAGTAGCCGTGCACTCTGTAAAGATAGCACAGGCTTTCGCTTCAGGCAATTTCTTAGTCTCCAATCAATAGATCTGGGACAGTCGAGTCTGCAGTCTCTCCAAGATTTACTTGCTCACCCCGCATTAGGCACCGCTGTCAAGGATCTGGAGATTGTGGCAACTGTCTATGATCAAACTCCGCACATAGAAATTGTGAAAGCCTGGGAGAAAAAGCAGAAGACTCGTGATCAACCTCCTCCAGATCCAGCCTTTCAATCTGCAGGAACAGGGTTTCGTCGACCTATTCTCGATCCCAATCAAGAAGAATTTGATCAAGCCGAGGCTGATCTAGCCTGGCTTCGAACCCAACAACTTCTGCAAGACAAATTCTCTTATGATGAAGCTGTGAAGCAGCTCGCCTCCTGTCTGAGTCGAATTCGGAAACTTCGACGTATCGAACTAGACGCCACCGTTATTCAAGGACCCAACGCGGTAGTAACCACCGACACTGGGAAAACCAATTGGTATCCGGTGTGGATGCGCGCTGCCCGCAATTATTGTATTACGATGGAGGCTATCACTCTGAGTAATGTTGAATTAAAGACTCTGAATGTCTATCAACGGACACCCAGGTGCAGTGTTCCATTGTACGACATTGCGACCAACATCGAAATGCTTGACGCAGAGAAGTTGAGCAATATAGGGGAAAATATCGAGGAGCTTTCACTCAGTATTTCGAACAAAGTTGCCACTGGCGCAACTGATCGACCACCCCGAACGCCAATCCCATGTCATGAGGTGGCATGGTATGGAAAGAGACCCGCAAACGCTGCATATGTTAGCTCACTTGGCGGGGTCCCCTCTGGAGAAAATGAGAAGTTTGAGGGGCTTGCCCGGCTTCTTAACTTCACGCCAAACCTGAGTTCTCTTGACATACACTGTTATAACACGATGCTTGATAACTTTGTTGGCTCTCACTCAATTTTTGAAGCCGTTAGTAATGAAATAATGCTGCCTCTGCTCCGCAAGTGCAGCATTGGAGGTATCATAACTAATCAAGATTCCTTGATTAAGTTTCTTTCTAATCACCCAAACATCAATGTTCTCGCCCTGAGTCAAATCCAGCTTCATCCTGGGGAGTCATGGGATCGCGTCTTTGCACATCTCGAACAAAGAATGCCTGCGCTCGAGCACCTTCACCTTTCTACATTGAGAACAGGCGACCGCCAGTCGATTAACTTACATCCCGTGTGGGATGACGATCCAGATGAGCTGAGAGTAAATCGGCTCTCTAGCATCTTCTATGTGCACACCAAGGTTTTCAAAGCAGAGGATATCTCGAAGGGGCTAAAGTTTCGGCAGATGCCATTTGCCCCGTTCCAGGGAGCCCCCGCAGCTGCGAAATGGATAAGATCTGTAAGAACGCATTATGGGGCTCCTTGGGATGGTAAAACGGAGTTTGTTAGTCTTTCTTAGGGAGGAGACCTTGATATCCAGAGCCAATACACTTTCATTCCAATAGCAGTAGTATTTGATTTACTTGACATTATATCCGTAACCAATCAACATCGTTCGTCGGCTACATCAGTCTCATCGGGCCCCTAGACTCTCTCACTTGCATGAGGTTTATGGGCTCATAGGGGTCAATCAACGAACGATCTTGCTAGCTGCTATCCGAATCCTCGGGATTTTGATTTTCAGCTGGTGTCCATTCATCATGACCAGCAAGGCTATCCTCCACCCAAAGCCTATAACCGGCCTTTGGTGGATCACAGTTCTCTGCCCTAGGGTCATATTCGAAGAAGACCTTTCCATCCGTCGAGTAATCCCCAGCATTTGAATTCCGGTTGAAGTAAGGCTGAACGAGTGCGGGAACCCCAACAATTCTAGCGACTTTCTGACTGAGTTGTTCCACTTTGTTATTGTACGCGATGTCGTATGCAGCGTGCCCTGAGCTTGATCGCTTGAATATGAAGACTTTGGGATTATACTGAGCAGAGAGTGGACCGTTGTTGTAGGTGTATCGGGGCAGACTCGGCGCATCAAGTCCACCCTGGTCGATCACATCCAACACATGTTCTTTGAAAAATTCCTGAGTACCAATCTCTGTAAAGTCGCTTGACGGTGAAAAGGCGGGGCTTTCCCAGTGGTGTGTCGAGTAAATGCCCCTCTGAGAGACAACAACCACAGAAACGCAACCGGAAAGCGTTCCAATGGCATTTTTGATATTGTCACCCTCCAGAGCCTCATACATTGTCTTAGACCATACTCCGTCAAAGTCCATGAAATCTGCCACTGGAAGTTTTGATTCGATATAGCTTGCTGGTCCATTGTATGGTGGCCCGAGTGGATTCTCCAAGGCCCGCTTAGTTAGGCTTTTGCTTTCTCTTTTGCTCACGGAATTCGAGCGACGGGCGGCACTGTTCAAAGAACCACCGATCCCGGGGAACGTGCACGCAGTGGCCTGTGGTGTCTCACTTTCAGTCCCATCTTGTGCTCCCACACAATCAAAGGTGATTGAGAATAGAAGACATAGTTTCAAGACCAAGCCCCAGCAGAAAAAAGTTGCTTTCATTTTTATTGGCAGTAAACAACGGCGCTGAAATATAGGTATGAAACAGAAGAGGAGTGCAGAGCTCAGTGGAGAAGAGTAATAGAAAGCTCCTAAAGCAGGACACACGCAGAAGGGTTTCGATTATTTACTCGTGAGATTCGATTTCGTATTATATTTAAAGGGGGGCCAATTACATCCGTAACCAACAACCTCGTTCTTCGGCCTCATCAGTCTCATCGCCCCCCCCCCCCCCCCCCCCTACACTCTCCACTTACATGAGGGGGCCGAATTTATATTATACCGACAGACAGCCAAACATATTCGAACTAGACACGAGGCACTCATTATAGTGCCCATAAGAGGAGATGGAACAGTTTTTACCTTACAAACTAGGCCTAGACATCTACACAAACATATCTATGACACCTTGCGATACCTCCCGACGACTCATGACGCGTAATCAGGGGCCGAAAGACACAGTATGGATAGATCGTCAATTCGCCAAGGTGCTAGATCTATCCAACCTTTCTGGAAGGCACAACGTTCCGGAATGGCCGTGTTTGCAACGAATGACATTTTTATTGTAGATAACAGATTCGCACCTAATGTTAGACATATATATATGGATTTTTTTTAACATTAAATCCAAAATTTGACTTCAATTTCTCAGTGGGATGATCACTAAATATACCCTACCGACAACTCCCGGCACTAGGAGATTCGATCCAGTGTATCAGGTCAACTTCACCATGTGGTCATAGCGTATGTTTGCTAATTCAGCCCCTCGCATCTATCAAAACCGACCAATCACTCTTCAAATGAGTTATACGGCCCCATCGCTTAGAACAACAGGGAAGAGGAGGATAAGGGCGGTTTCGTCCCAAGTACGGGTAGTTCCGCAATGCAGGACGGAAAGCTTGCTTATCATCGCCGGCAGGTACCTGCATCGGTATTTGAGAAGGGAAGACTGGTAATTATAATGATCTTTTATCTAATAATTATGCTGACAATGTGAAGTTTCGTACTTGATGGGCAGTTAATCCGAAGGAATGTGATCTTAGTATTTGTGGTGGGGCGGAAACGGAAGGACCCGAGATACCGGAAGTGTACAAGAACAAAAGAGATGGTGGGAAATATTACAGCATTGCGTAATTCACGATTCATAATTGAATCCTTCGCCCCATGACGGGACATCACGGACCATGGACCAATAGATCTACATGTAAAGATTATTCGCATTTATCTCCCCCTTGATCAGAATACATCAGTTAATATATGGAGTGAGAGTTGGCCCCAGTTGGCCCCAGTTGGCCCCAAATCACTCGCATACATCGATCGGCTAGGCACTGTAGTAGATTCTGCCATGAAACCGACTATCTTTCCGTTTGAAATTCTGACGGTTCACATGGGGGCAAGCCCCAGATCCTGCTAGTAATCAATTTATGGCGATATAATAGCTACACATTCTCTCCCTAGAGACCTGGTTTCCTTACTCTAAGCCGGTTATGGGGCCATTAACATCCAATATGGTCTCGTTTAAGACAGCCTCTTTGATTTTGTTCTCTCTCCTGGAGGGAATTAGTGCATCGAATCCTATTAAAGGTCCGATCACTGGTGATATCACGAAATTCGAAACCACTCTCCCAGGACGGCCAAGCGTAACGGTGGTTTTTGCCGATGTGGTAGCACCGATTGGCTCGAGTGCAGTGATTGACTTCGCTTCAATTACTCAAGAGACCTCATCATCATCTACGAGATTGCCTACCTCTTCGACGTCCTGTCCGTCAAGTTCTTGTCCAGTAACTCTGACGCCGTTCAAATTCCGTCCTACTGTTACCACCTGGATCCAGCACCTCACAACCACATTCACCGTCCCTGCAGGCTTGACCCCTGTTATCCACTTCAGCCCTTTTGTGCCTGGCCAGGATACTTCCCTAGTTCCCACTAGCACAGCAGCCGCGCCCTCAACTGCCGAGACTCCAGCTGTGCCAAATGAACCACCTACCACTATAGCTTATGAGCCCCCCAGCAATACCCCGTCTCTCATTCCTGGTGATCCATCTTATAGCACTCCTTATAAGAGTCCCGGAGGCACTTCTTCCCCAACTCCAGGTGACCAGTCCCAAACGCCAGGAGAGACGGCTTCTACGGAGGTACCTCCAGGTGTCCAAACAACCTCAACGGGCCAAACAAGTCAATCACCGTCTACAGTCCCAGCTGGAGGACCTGGAACACAGAGCACAAGTACTCCTTTCACCCCATCTTCTGCTCCCAGTGACCCATCTGGGTCCACACCGTCTTCTGCTCCCAGCAACCCTTCTTCAACCTCAGGCGTCCAATCCCCAACACCAGGAGAAACGGCTTCCACAGCGGTAACTCCAGGTACCCAAACAACCCCAACGGGCCAAACAAGTCAATCACCGTCTACAGCCCCAAGCGGAGGAGCAGGGACAAAGAGCACAAGTACACCTTTCACCTCATCTTCTGCTCCCGGTGATCCATCTGGGTCCACACCGTCTTCTGGTCTCAGCACCTCTCCTGGATCCAACACATCTCCGAGCTCCTTGCCTTCTGATAGCCCAACTACATCCAATACACCTTCTCAATCTCCAACGGGGAGTAAAACCAGTGGCTCAGTAGCTGGAACAAGTACTCCATTGATTTCATCTTCTGCTCCCAGTGATCCATCTGGGTCCACAACGTCTTCTGGTCTCAGCACCTCTCCTGGATCCAACACATCTCCGAGCTCCTCGCCTTCTGATGATGGCCAAACTACATCTAATACACCTTCTCAAACTCCAACGGGGAGTAAAAGCAGTGACTCAGCAGTTGGAACAAGTACTCCATTGATTTCAACTTCTGCTTCCGCTTCAAGTGGCTCCTCTGGGTCGAACACATCTCCGAGCTCCTCGCCTTCCGATAGCCAAACTACATCCAGCACACCTTCTCAATCGCCAACGGAAAGCAACCCCAGTGATTCAACCTCTGGGGCAAGTCCTACGAGGAGCAGTGGAAGTGGCTCATCAGGGAGCACTCCAACTCCCACTTCATCGCCAAAATCATCGCAAACTGCTGCGGAGTCTAATAACTGGACTTATGCATCCTTCAGCATTGGGAGTGCCCCTGATGACGATCAATTGTCCTCTATGTTGGCAACTCTCACAGGCACCTCATCTGCTGAAATAGCCGCACTACTTTCTTTCAAGCCAACCGACACTGCTACGGTTGCTTGGGATGATCTGGACAGTCAGCTCAGTCAGATCCCAACTGCAACCACCACCGGACAAGCTGTGGCCACCGAGGGTATTCTTCTGGCCGCGTGGATCGGAAAGCTCAATAACAACGTCCAGAAGGCTGACTTGAAAGACACTGAAACATGGAACAAAGTCAAAGATAACTTCGATGAGGCTGAAGAAAGGATTCAAAATCATGTGGAGAACAGAAAAAAGAACGGGAGTGGAGACTCCGGATCATCGGAAAGCTCTGGCTGCAGTTCAGGCAGCGGTTTAACTGCCTTACTGAAGGCTGTTTCATGTGCTGTAAACAAAGCCAAAGATGTGCTTGAGGGTGGAGGTGAAAGTGGAGTGAAGATTGGAAATCTGATCAACGAAGGGTGGGATCTTACGAATCAAGGCCTCACCCAGCTGAAGAATGACTTTCCCGACCCCGAGGATCTCACCGATGAAGAAGAGCAGAATTTCAAGAATGAGCTCGAAGAGCTGACTGAAGAGGCTGACGCACTGGATGAGTTGGAGAAGGAAGAAGAGAAAGAAGAAGAGAACAAATCAACAGAGTCCTCCTCCTCTCAAACCAAAACCGACTCGACTAGATCTGATTCCACCACATGCACATCCAGTACAACGGTCACCGACTGTACCGATAGTACCTTGTTCATTACGACTACAACTACCGGGGCTGATGGTTCTACGAGCGCAAGTGTGAGTACAAGTACAACGTCCGACTGTAAGACGAGCACTGGTTGCGATATCACTGCCACCACAGTGACGACCACAGCAGAAACAGGAGCAGCCTGCACAAAAAGGTCCGCGATACCGTCTTCCATTATGGCGTCAGTTTCCACAACGATCCAGGCGGATGAATCCATTACTCCTTTGACTGGCCCCGTCACCGCCGACGGGACCACCTTACAAGTAGGGTCTGTTACTGGGTCTGAGACTCAGGAAGGTGCCGGCAGCACAACATCGTGCGCAACTCAAACGACATTTACTGAATGTGATACCGTGATCGTGGTTGTTTCAACAGCTTCAATGGCCGCTCGTGGCATAGCTAAGCGTTCCGCATCAACCTCGACAACCTGTAGTCCAGCTACCGCATGTCATTCGACTTCAGGTACTTTGGTCACGACCACTCAAATTTCCTCTTCGACGCCATGTGAAGCCCTGACTTACCCAGTGGCGACCGGATCGGCCACTTTTTGCCATTGTTCGTCAAGCTCAGGAAGTGATGTGACAAGTACTATTACGCCGCCATCCAACGGAAAATGCAGTGACTATAAGACCTTCCCGTCATCTGGGTTCATGAATGTTCCCACGGCGACGGGTGGAAGCAGCCTCTGTCAGTATAACGATGGTTCTGACTCCAAGCCAGGTTACTGTGCATGCCAGACAGTAGTCTCTAGCAGTACCACGTCGCAATGGGTCCCTCTTCCGTATACCATGGGAAAATATACAGTCCTTGACTGCCATGCTATTACCAGCGTCTCATTCACGTCTCCCAGTACGAACACCGCTACGGCACCTAATACATCCGAGGCTCCTTCGCTTGTGACGGACTACGAGTCAACCGACATTGGCAACGGGAATGTATATGAGTTTGCTACTGCGGTTGTAACGACAGACACCAGCAATTACGGTGGTCTTCAGGACTTCACTGGCGTCGTAGAAACCCAGGGCGTTGGTACAGCTACAAGGGAATACGCAGAGGATTACGAATCTATTGATGGTGATACGGCTTTCATCTTCCCGTCAGCAACCGGCGATGGGAGCGGGGATTTAACACCTGTCGGAACGGCCACTTTCGAGCGGGTTTCTGGATACGAAACTGTCGATGGAGAAACAACATTCTTCTACGCCTCAGCAACTGGTGATGGTAGTGGGGACTTAACACCTGTTGGGGAACCGACTGCAACCTCTACCCCTGATCTGTCCTACGATATTCCAGCTTGCGGCACACTCACCAATCCAGCAGATGATAGCGGACATGGGAAAATATGCTGGAGTCGTTGTAATCCATACACAGCTGAACCTGCCGAGGCGGGTATGACCGTATACACGGAAGGAGATCCATGGTGTTGGCTCATGGACGATAGCGGCGGCTCATACTGCTCATCCAGCGACGATTGCCAGTCCTCCGATCTATTGCACTGCCAGCCGTGGGAATCTTTCGGTCATGTGGGATGCAATGCTACAGGCAGCCCCCATCCGATTGATGACCCGATAAATTAATAGCGGGCAGATCAAGCAGGAGCTAAGCAGTGTTGAGACCAGATAGTTGAAGAATGACTGTTCTCATAATCAATTCAACCCGCTTCCTAGAGCTCAATTTTGTAATCCCATGCTAGCGACGAGGCATCAGATTCTATCTAGGGCTTCGCATTGAGAAAGGAATAGCAAGATATCCCTTAATCTTCTTGCCTTAACTCTCTATTATAATACAGTTGTGCCCGACATCACCTTCTACTACGAGGCGCAAAATCGAATTTACCCCTATACTCTTTCGACATCCATTACAATGTTATTCAGTAATATATCACGACAAGTCTGAACCCATTTCTATAGATACCTGGTGCTAAACAGTGAACAAGTGAACAGATGACATCGAATACTAGTACTCTGTAATGCCATGATATTTTCCCCGGCAAAAATAGGTGCCGCAACATGAAGTATATGTAGGGGATTTGGCGTAGTAATTCTCAACCCCTGGAAACAATTTCAGACGTGTTCCCAATGGAGGCGTATGTAGATGATCTATCATTGCAGGAGCAAACCCAAACTAGATTAGCGTGTTTTGAAATTATCCACACGACCAAGTGTGACGAAGTGCATCAACCAGAAGACAAGAACCTAGATGTGGATGAAGAGCCTGCCCAGAATGACCATTTAGCGACGCGCAAGCAACCGCTAAGACACTCGACTACAATGGTTTTCAGTATCAGTTTTCACGCACGGTGCTAATTTGTCGAACAAGTTTTACATAAAACCCAGCACTGCCACTCGAATCACGCCGCTTGGCGCTTGGTCTTGTTCTTGGCACTTGGCGCCAGGGATTTATTTTTGTTTGCCAGCCCACAATTCGCCCTGTTCAGGCAGCAACCTCATTTCCCCAGCCTTGCGGTCCTCATCCTTTGATGAAGCATTAGCGAGGCATCTCCACAATTGACCGGTATTGGTCGTGGACCGTCCAGTTCATAGCGAGCATGTTCATCTAGGCACAAGAACTCTGTCTGTGGTTGGCTCTTCAAAGATATTTGCCAGCAATCCGTAACAAAAACCGGATTTACTGCATCAACAATGTCTCGAATCCGATGGCGCTTAGCGCCCGAGCAGATGGCGCTATACACCGTGGCTTTTCATGCGTGTGGGGGCGAGTCGTCCACCCGAACTCGTGATATTGAACGAGATATCCAGCAGCCAGCAGCCACAATTGAGTCTGGACAAAGCAGAGCGTAGAGCAGTCTCAGGAACAGAGCGAATGAACCAGAATTAGCGGGTCTCTTACTCTCACTGTCTTGGCTGGGGTCGGCCAACGACAGGATGCGACCGGATGGGGGCGGACGGGGTTCAGCTCGGCGCCCAGGACCCTAGACCCTTTTATGAGAGGCCCCTCTGGCTTTAGTGCTTTTTCCGCCTGAAAAGTCGAGTTTGTCTTCTGCATCCCCTGTGATTCATGGGGGCCTCGAATACTTCAAATCAGTGCACTCATGAGGCTTTTTAAAGAGCCGATTGTCCTGGTGGGCGGTCTTTTCGCCCTACAGGGCGCTTTTGCGATCGACATCGATCCCGAAAATGAGGGTCTGTCAATCACCCGACGATCAGAAGGTCCAGCTGCTAACATTGCTCTGCGTGGATAGACTCCCTCAAAAGCGCGGCTAAAACCGTCGCGACCTCCATGGTGGATTTCTATAACGCCCGCGACTCGAAGGACATTCCCGGCAAATTCGACGATACCTGGTGGGAGGGTGGATCGATGTTTATGACCCTCATTCAGTATTGGTATTTGACAGGCGACGATCAATTCAATGATGCGATTCAGGAGGGCATGTACTGGCAGAAGGGCGACGATGATAACTATTTCCCGAGCAACTCCTCTTCATACCTTGGAAACGACGATCAAATGTTCTGGGGTTTGGCAGCAATCACCGCGGCGGAGTTGAATTTCCCAGAACGAAAGGACGAGCCATCATGGGTCACACTGGCTCAAGGTGTCTTTGACGCGCAAGCTGCTCGTTGGGATACAGAGTCGTGCAATGGTGGTCTACGGTGGCAGATTTGGCCATATCAGAATGGATACGGTATTAAAAACGCCATCTCCAATGGTGGCTTGTTCCAGCTCGGAGCCCGCCTGGCCTTGTACACCAAAAACGAAACGTTTGCGACATGGGCCGAAAAGATCTGGGATTGGAGTTTGACCACTCCATTGCTGAAAGAAAAGACTTGGAACATTGCCGATACCACGGGTGTCGATGCGGATTGCAAAGACCACGGCGATTGGCAATGGACCTACAACTATGCTACTTACATCGCGGGCGCTGGGTATATGCATAATTACGTGAGTCGACAAATGTCTCCCATTCATCAAATATAGGATGCTAACGGCGGATCAGACCGACGGTAAAGAGGGCAAATGGGTCAAAGGGATCTCTGGGTTGATTGAAACATCCAACCAGTTCTTCCCAAAGAGTGGCGACCACCAGATTCTATCCGATATCACTTGCGAGCCCTTGGAAAAATGCGATCGAAACCAGAAGACCTTCAAGGCATATTATGCATCCTGGCTTGGGTTTATGTCCCTGATTGTACCGGCAAACGTGACAGAGTCTACGATGGCGAAGTTCAAGACGTCCGCAGTTGCTGCTGGTCAGCAATGCTCGGGCGGAGACGATGGTAAACACTGCGGAGTCAGGTGGACTCAAAGGGCTGAGTGGGATAAAACTCAAGGTTTAGAGCAGGAGATGGCTGTTCTAGGGGTCTTGAACTCTGTCATGGTCCCATTCTCAGCAAAGGGACCCTATAATACCGACAATGGTGGAGAATCACAAGTAGATCCAAACGCGGGCGAGGATGATGATCCCAAGACCAGATCGATCACTGCAGGTGACCGGGCTGGCGCAGGAATCGTGACTGCTATTTTTATTGGTACTTGGGTCGCAGGCCTCAGTTGGGCGATTTGGGGTTGATAGCGTATTGTTTCTTTGGACAATTTCATTTGGTTTGGGTATTATTATTGATTTGCAAATATCTGTATGGTGTCGCTTATGTATATCATTTTACGAAGGAGTCTATTTGTCTGGTAGGATAAAATGGATAGAAGGCAACAATTCCCGCAAAGTCTGAGCGTATTAAAGGTCTAGATATTAGACAGGGCCTGTTCGTCATAGAAGTTTTTCATTCCTTTGATGGCGAAGAACACGTAAGGAATAATCTCGTTCCGGCTACGGCGCCGCCTGTTAGTAGTCTGGCAGTGTTCCCACTGGACCGGCACTGGCAGCACATCGTGTGTACGACTAGTAGTACTACCACGAATATATATTGACCCTAATTGATACTAGTACTTCAAGGAAGTTCAAGTTGAACCCCACCACTCCGACCATTATTGACTGCCTCAACTCGGACCAATCAATGTACATCTCTTCCAACCACATTACTAATATCACTTCTTGAATCAATCAAAATATATGGAACTATCTACAGTGATGTTTTATGGTGGTCCTCGCCCAGGGGAGCCAGTGCGGGGAGGCCACCGATAAGCGCGGCGATAAACTTAACCAACAACCTTTGGAAACCTTACTGCGCACTTTTCGCATTCCCAACCACCACTCCAAAAGTACCACCTCAGTGGGCATTGAACAACCCACCGACATTCATTCGAACCTAACCCAACCCTCAAAATGCCACCCCCAAACCGACCCCCCCTCACTCTAATCGTCGCAACAACCCCACTACGCGTCCCACCCAAGACCGCGTCGACCTCAACCCCCGAAGAAAGCAGCACGAGACTCGGAATCGGCCTGGGAGGAACTCTCCCCTGGCCACGCATAAAAACAGACATGAGCTTCTTCGCGCGCGTAACATCCCGCCCGCCCACAAGCGGCACGACGAATGCTATTATCATGGGTCGGAAGACGTATGATTCGGTCCCTGTTCATCTCCGCCCATTGGCGAAGCGGATTAGTGTGGTTATTACGCGTGATACGAGTGGGAGTGTGCGTGAGGGTGTTTTGAGAGAACTTGAGATTCGGAGGGGGAAGATTGCTGCTGCTGCGAAGGCAAAGGCTGAGGCTCAGACGCAGACACAGACACAAGCTGAGAGTAAGGAGGGTGGGGAGCCTATTACGGATGCAATTGTGACGCCTAGTCTGGATGCCGCGCTGGAACAGCTTGATTCTGAGTATGCGGCGCAAGGAAAACTGGGGAAGGTGTTTGTTATTGGTGGGGCGGAGATTTATGGTTCTTCCCTGCGGTCTGCGTCTGCTGCGTTGAAGAGGCCTGTTCGGATTGTTATGACGAATGTGGTGCGGAAATTGGAGAATGGTGATGTTGGGCCGTTTGAGTGTGATACGTTCTTTCCTGAGGATAAGTTCTCGGCGGAGGATGGGTGGCGCGAGGTTAGTTCGGAGGAGGTTAGTGAGTGGGTTGGTGAGGAGGTTACTGGGGAATGGAAGCGCGAGGGGGATGTGGAGGTTCAGATGGTTGGGTTTGAGCGGTTGAATTGATGTTTATACCCTACATAGATGGTTTACATGTGTATGATGGCTATTTCTGCGTGCATGGATTGTGGAAACGAGTATAAAAATCTGTGGTTCATTCTCTGTATGGCTTGAACGATGATACATATGCAAGGTTATATGTACAGCAAACGGATCTATGCAACTCAGCAACCTCAACGGTTGGGCCGGTAGGCAAAACGTAGCGGGGAATATGCAATGCTATGCAAAACATCAACGAGAAGCAGGAGCAGAAACAGAAACAGAAACAGATAAAGGTTCCCAAGCGAGATCAACGCCAGCCATAATACGGCTCAAGGAGGGAAGAAAATGGTGCGTGATTCGTGACGGTTTGACTCATTCGTTGTCTTTCATGTATTTGACGAAATACTTCTTATGTACCAGACCAACGTATTGTCCATTTTGCAGGACGCAGAGGTAACGAAGTCCGAGCTTGGCAAAGCATTGGTACACTAGGTCGATGGGAGAGTGGACATCCAGGGCGATGGGAGACTACATAGGATTGCGTTAGTATTGGACAGACTCATCAGAGTAGAGGCTATCACTCACTGGGTCAATATAGCGGGTGAAGTCATCCTGCAGGAGATCTTCGTTCTCGCTATCGTATATCGCAATGGAAGAATCCATCGACATCAGACAGATGGTGTGATCTTCATCTTCACCCAGAGTGTCAAGAGCGAATTCCAGGTCCGGTGCTGGGATTAAGCCCGTTAAAACGCCGTTCCGCAGGATGGGAAGACCGCTGTCCAGCTCGCCGGCCATCAGCAAGTCCTCGAGTTTCGAACGGAGTTCTGAAGCTGGAACAAATGGGGAGCCCGAAATATCAATGATGCGGTTCTTTCGTGCTGGACGAACGAGATCTCCCAGCTCGGCGTCGGAGATGGGTTGTAATTTGCTATCCAGGAAGGGATAGGAGTTCATGTCGGTGAGGAAATCCTAGCTCTTGTTAGCTTTTGCATAAGAATAGAGAGTAGAGTTCTTACATAGATACTGTGTGGCTCGATAGCATCAGCAGTCCACTTGGCGCAGAGGATTGCCAGAGAGAAAGGGAGCACATGATCCAGGCTCCCGGTCAGTTCGAAGAGAATGACGGCGAGGGTGACCGACAGGCGCGTCACGCCACACATAGTGGACCCGGCGGCGACCAACGCATAGACACCCGGAGTAACGCATGATTCCATGCCATTGATAGTGCAAGAGTTGAACAGGAACATGGTCGGGTTTTTGGCCGCCCAGTATTGAACCACATGTCCAACGATGCGGCCCATCAAACCTCCAACGACCATGGAGGGGACGTAGATACCGGCCGGCACTTTGATGCCAAACGTGACGACAGTCAGGAAACTCTTAATGACAAAGGCAATAAGAAGGTATTGGATGACTTCAAGGATATTTTCTTCTCGTGGACATAAGCCGGTACGGGACTCCGATTCACTTTTGCAAGGGCTTGTAAGTTCAAAGAGTAGCTCGGTAACTGGTAACTTGGTGTAACGATTCCAGAAGCTAACGGCACCGGTGATAAATGCGACAAGAACTACCTCAAACATAGGCGAGCGCTTGATGAGAGGGATGCGACGGAAAGACCGGGCCCACAGACTGGATGCTTTGATGAACAGCGCGCCAAGCGCGCCTCCCATAATGCCAAGTAGGATGAAGAGGAAGATCTCGAAGAATTCCCAGTCCGACAGATATCGGACTTCAAACAGGACGATCTTCCCGGTGCCGTATGGATTGAGAAACTTCAGGGACAAGGCAGCCACAATGCAGCAGAAGAAAGTTCTGAACAGTGTCTTCGGAGGGAAGTAATAGCTGACCTCTTCTAAGCTGAAAAGAACACCGCCAATCGGCGCGCCGAAAGCGACAGCCACACCACTGGCGGCACTCGCGCTCAAAACCTCTCTTCGTTTGCCGTCATTTTGATTGTACTTTGCGAATAAGCGACAACATATGTTACCCACGCAAGTGGCAATGTGGACATATGGACCCTCTTTGCCTAAACTCAGACCCGACGAAACGCTAAAAATAAGAGCAATTGTCTTGATAATCAAGGTCTTCAGGCCCAAGTAGCCGTGAAGCACGAAACCGCTATTGATGACCTTCACCTCTGCCACACCACTACCAGCAGCCGAGTAGTAAATCATAGCTGGTCGCGCAGGCTGATTGGGGAATGTTCCATGAGGACTGGTCTGTGAAGAAGGGGTACCGCTTCCTGCACTACCTGTGTTGTTTTTGGTACCCCGAGACTCCGCGCCCAGGTTCTCATCGAGGGTGGTCAAATGAATCGAGGACGGGACAACCGTCTTGGTGAGTAAAGTAAGAGCACATGCTATCGCAGAGAGACCCACGCTCCAGACAACAAACATGGTGAAGTCGACGAACTCATTTCCGTGATTGGGAAGTTTGAATATTTGGGACCACGTCCGCCATTGGCCCTGACCACAGCTGTCATGACTGGAAAATAAATGTGTCGAGCAGAACCCCGTCTTCATGCCAAAGATCGCATCCTCGGTGATATCAACAAAGTAGGCGATGGCAGCCGTGATGCATCCAATGACCGCCACCAGGACCCATCCTTGGGCACCGTCAAACCACGCCAGCAGTCGGCCCCGAATATCCTTCCGCTGGCGGAGTTGGCGGAGACGGGCTCCATCAGCGATGCTATCGTGCACCCAATCCGTGGACGTAAATTGATCGTACCAGGTCCGCTCGTCGAGGAAGGAAGAAGCGGTCAAGCCGTCTTTTGTGGATGGGGGCAGACTCGCTGGCCGGGCGGGCCGATCCCCCTCGGTGAGACTCGGTCGTCGGCTGAGTCGTCTATTCTGCGAGTTGGCTCTGCTGTGATTTCGGGTCCGGCGCAGACTGCCCGTTGCAAGCAGATACCGTAGGGATTCCGGACCGGAGATGCCGGAGGTGCTGGTGTATGATCGGCGAGGGATTCTTCGCTGAGCCTCGGGTCCAAGTAAGCTGGTGGTTTCGCTCATATCTAGCTGGGTCTCGAGAGACTGGTATCCGGTATGCGGTTCAGACAAGTAACTTTGTGCTCGACGATAGGCTGTGGGGGAGGGAGGAGCTGTGCGAGTCGCTGGGTGATTTTCTGGGTCGGCGTAGTCCCCTTCCCCACGGGATGAGGACCGAAACTGAGGGACAGAGCGAGGCATGGCGGGGTGGTATAGCCTTCAGTCTTCGGTCGCGGGGGTGGCGGTCCTGGGCATTTAAGTCAGTTCGAGGTGGAGGAGATGAGAGGTCGGGGAGATCCACATTGACAGTCGATGACCGATGACGGTGAGCGGGCAAGGCAGGGGAGGCGAAGAAAAGAGAAAGACCGAGATCAAGAGAAAGAAAAAGAGAAAGAGTTGGATCACGGAGGGATCAGAGTATAATGACAGTCCGGCCGCGCCATGCCGTTCAGTGGAGAGTGGAGGAATGCAAGTGCAAGTGCAGCGTGGAGAGACAAAAGGCGGATGATCGACTGGACGCGTCAGGTGCTTGCTTCCATTCCACACGCAGTGACTATCACCTCCAGCACTCAGTGTTTATCATTCACCTCCCAGGGCTATTCTCGGACTATCATTAATATATCTGCCCCTCTTTGCAAATGCCCTGCAGATGCCCTTTTCAAAGGATGCCCAATTAGTGCAATTAGTGCAGCGCTGATCCCACGGAGATGGCTACCGACCTCCAACGGTACAGCCATCCTCGCTCATTCGTCCGATCACAGTCCAACCCACCTGGAGCAGCAGCCGCTCAGGGCAGATGATTTCGATCTGAGACCCAGCATACACGTCGGGCGAGGGCAGTGCGCCTGACCCTTGCCGGTGCTGACGGCACCTGTGGACATTCCCACGCAACTCGGTTTATGAATGGCTATTCTCACAGGACCACAACTCTGTTCAGGACGGATACTGGCTAGGTCTTCGACATGTCCAAGCGGCTTTGTCCGGAGTCATGACTGGAGTGGCGTTGTTATTGCGGGGGATGTATCGATACATCGTGCTTTGATGGCTGGAGTGCACGATCCATCAGGGTCTCCCTGGTGCTGCCTGGTCCTACCTGGGCTATCGTGAATACCACTGATCCCTGAGCTCAAATCTCTGGCCTATCTGATTTGATCCTCAGGAGTTGCTCGGTGCTACCTAAAGGGAACAGCCGGCCATCGTGCATGAGTCGATCTATCTGATCCACGTCCTGCCTGAGTCCTGCTTGATTGGTCCAAGTGTGATCTAGTCTACACTTTAAGTGTAGCAAGGACTGAACTAAATGTAACACGTTCATCTTGATGCTGTGTAGATGCTGTGTGTATGCAAGGGCTGCTTTATTGGTGGAGAAATACTACACTCTAGTATACATGTCAACTGTAAGCAACTAAGCAACTAAGCAACTGCAAACTCCACTTCCTTTTTGTCCACGGAGCCACCCCACCTTAAAACTCATCGTCCCTCTGCACTTTGCACTTCCAATACACCTTGTTTATTTCTACAATTAATTCCTTGGGGTTTCTTCTGAATCTCCATTCTGCGCCACATGGGTGACATCAATCAGGCCGAGATGGCCTTGGCCAAGCCGTACGACCAGTTCATCCTCTTCGGCGACTCCATCACTCAGATGTCCTACAACCAGGAGATCGGCTTCGGATACGGTGCTCAACTGCAGGAGGGTAAGCCGATCTGATCTCCCCAGCACCAAAGTTGTATCCCTTGCTGATCGCTCTCAGTCTACGCCCGCAAGCTGGATGTCATCAACCGAGGCTTCTCGTAAGTAGCTGGCACCTGGCACCTGGCAGCTAGCAGCAGGCATTTCACTTGTATATTGTGGTCTTCATCTGACTTGCTGCAGAGGATACACAACGGCCCACGCCATCAAAATCTTTCACCGATTCTTT
This sequence comes from Penicillium sp. G339, assembly GCA_027569595.1. Classification (NCBI taxonomy): domain Eukaryota; kingdom Fungi; phylum Ascomycota; class Eurotiomycetes; order Eurotiales; family Aspergillaceae; genus Penicillium; species Penicillium sp. G339. The sequence goes on from JAPDFJ010000011.1 coordinate 618,174, forward strand.
CCATCACCCAATGTCGCCAATGTTCGATTCATGGTAGGCAAATCCGGATTTCCCTCCCCACATGTACAAGGGCAGGTCCATTGACTTCCCAGACCATCTTCTTCGGTGCAAACGATGCATGTGTTCCGGGTCATCAGCAACATGTCCCCCTGGAAGTGTATAAGGAGAACCTGCAGAAGATCATTCAACATCCCGCCACCCAAGCGCAGAACCCACGCATAATCATCATCACTGTCCCGCCAGTTAATGAGTACCAGCTCGAGCAATTCGATAATGATAAAGACACGCCACATCCCAGTCGAACTGCCAGTATTGCCAAGACATACGCGGCGGCAGCCCGTGAAGTCGGAGCATCGCTGAATGTCCCCGTGGCTGATATCTGGTCTGCATTTATGGCGACGACTAGCTGGGAGGAGGGCAAGCCGTTGGTTGGATCTCGGGATCTGCCCAACAGCGAAGAGTTCAGCAGTTTGTTCACAGATGGTACGTTACTGATCCCAGCTGCGCTGATGCATTGCAGTGTGTACTGACTAGATGCTCTAGGTCTGCACCTCACTTCTGCTGGCTACCGTATTGTCTATGATGAAGTCGTGAAGACAATTGGCTCAAATTGGCCCGACCAGACCCCCGAGACTCTGCCAATGATCTTCCCTCCTTGGACTGAAGCACCCAAATAAGCTAGAAAATCTTCGACTAAGTGTAGACCACAACATTCAGATAGCATAGAAGGCAATAACAACAATAACCAATACCCAATAACCAGTAAAATAAATAACTAAACTGTATAGAATGTACCGTTGGTGGAGCCCGGGCGGTCTAGATTTCCCCTCTGCAAGCCGCCCCGGATTGTGCATCACTACCCTCCAAACCCAATTCACATCCACTTCAACTTCAACTGCAACCTCCTCGTGCTTCCTCTTCATCACCCTCGCGTCTCATCTTCGGACTCTTAAATTCTACCACGCCATCTCCTTTCTACCCCAAGACACCCCACCCCCTTTGAGCCTCTCCGGAATCCGTCCCCCAAACAAGGCAGCACTCAACGCTCAACTCTTGCAAGCACTGCCATCGTCGATTATTCTATTGCAAGAACCATCACCACCTTCTACTGTCGCCCTCCTCTCATTAGAAAGCTTCCTCCCACATCTCAACAGCACGCCGCTCTTCACCTCCCACTTCGACCCACTGTCCAAGCTTCCTGACGCCACCAGCGAATGCTTTAAGCCGATAAATAAGACCCTGCAACACTCAACCCGGTGGACGGCCCCGTGGGCCGTCACGCATATCGAAGGAGGGAGGTGAAACCGGTGGAAGAGGTAGAGGTATCTTACGGCTCGCGTTGATGCTAGGTGGTGTAGGCTCATCACGCTTCTGCTTCTGCTTCTGCTTCAATAGTTGAACAGCCGGTTTATCCAGCGTTGCAAACTTGATTCTGCCTCCGACCGCAGCAGCTCTCTGCGATGGACGCGCAGTACCCGTTTGCCTCGCGTGACGATATCTGGCGCGTCTTTGAGGAGCTGAAAGAGCTTCGCGTGGGTCAGTTCGAGCAAAGTGAGCGCCTGGGTCGACTCGAGCGTCGCCGGGACGAGGATGCGAGAATGAGGAACGTCTGGGGATCTGCTCCTCTCTCTCCTTTCCCTGCTGCTGTGGGTGCTTCCCTGTCCACGGGTATGTGCATGCAATCCCCTCCCCCTTTTCTTGATAGTCAGCTCATTGCTTACCGCTCCTCTGCCACAGAAACTGTTTTCAATTCCCCGCCGGACGCCTTCAAGGGCTTCGATCAGGGTCAGCATCAAGGGATGACTAGCTCGTCAATTGGTCTTGATGGGGAGGATGAGCCGCGGCGAGGTGCCTCGCGCGCGAATAGTGTTCGGTTCGATGAGAGTGCTATTCATGGTTACTATGGCCAAGCGGGCCGCTCGAGTGCTGATCTCCCTCTGCGAACGGGCAGTGGGTTGGGAAGTCACCCGCTGACCGAGCGTTCTTTGTCTCATCGATCTGACGGGCGACAGAGCTCTTCTGGACAATCCCATCACTCCGCGCGCACTAACAGCCTGGGTTTGGAGACCAGCCGCGTGATGGGTTCATCCTCTTTTAGCGGGTCTCCTCTCACCAACCCGCCTGCGGGATTATTCCTACTTGGACCTGTACCTTGTATCATTCGGTGCTGGCTGACGACCAATTTCTCGAACGAATCCCTCCTGTACGCAGCGGTTTGCTCGGGATCTTATGTTTCATCCGTGGGTGCATCATTGATTCACAAGCTCGGTCTGCAGGCGGAAGTCACACAAGACGATGGTCAGTCCTATATCAAGCTTCCTTTCTATCTTCCGGAAGCCAGTGTCCATCAGTCCTCTTCGCGTCCATCTAGCCCCGAGCCTCAGCTTCCTTCCTTGACCATCCAGTTCCTGGTGCGCGAGACCAATGCCGCCGAAGACTCCATCCAGATCATCTTGGGAAGTGACGTTCTACGAACCCACAATGCGGATATTCTTTTTTCGCAGGACAAGATGATAATGGTCGATGACGAGCGCAACCGCCTCTCAGTTCCCCTTGTCCGCCCTGAAAAGGACATTATCTTCAAGTCTCTGTGGACCGTCCCCGACTCGTACCACATGGAACCAGCCAGACAAACCAACGGACACGATCCGGTAGGAGTCATCGGGAAACCAACGCACCAGCAATCATCATCGGCACCAGCATCAGCCCGCGTCTCAATCGGCGAGGCCAACAAGCCTTCCCTCCACACCCAAGGAGATTCAGCCTCTGACGCAGGCACTCATTCCACGCCAACGACCGCAAGTGATGTCTCCGCAACGCCAGGAACCAAGCCCGAAACAACCGGAGTATGGACCTCATGGCGTCGTGACTCAAAACCAGACCCTACCAAGCAAGACAAGTCCGAGAAACGCCCGATGAAAGTGCTGCGACCCGCCAAAGCCGCCACCCGCGTGAATTCAACCACCACAACCGAACACGCAGATTCCCTGGCCAGTTCCACTTCCGAGTTCACTCGGAACACGGGACAAGCTGTTCGATCTTCTTCGGATGGCAGTAATAAGCCGCGGGCGTCGAATCCTGTTGGAGGTGCTTCCGCGTTTGGATGGCTTAACCCGGCAACACAGGGTGGAACTCAGACTTTTTCCCACGCGAAGTGAAACCCGCGTGGCGTGGCATTTTTATAGCCTGACTTGCGTGAGTGGGCGGCTTGAACACGCTTCGTGTGTTTGTGTCCTGGTATGACAGAATTATGGGAAATATGTTGCTTTCAGATATGCAGCGGGCGTTGGATGGGGTATTTGCAGGTTTTCTTTTTTTTCCCCCCAGTCGATTCGATTTTCATCCTAAGAATAGGAATGATGAGGTAGGAATGAATATACACTTCTACTCGCTATTTTGCTATACGTAGACTGGGTTTGCTAGACACCCCTTTAACATACTCTACAAGTAGGACGATTTGTTTTACTCTTGTTCTAAATGTGAATGAGCTAACCATCAACTTGAAGACCCACTGAATCAATCCAATCCGAGAGAGATTTGCTCGGCCCGTATAGTTGGTTCTATAGATACGAGTTTACGAGAAAGGATAACTACTTTTGGGCTTCTTCTTATCACGACCGTTCTTCCCCATTAAAGCTAGGTAGGCCTCCCGTAGGTCTTGTATATGTCCACCATCATCGTCTCGGATTGGTCGGCTGGCACAGGATGAATAGTCAGCACGAAATGGCTCAGCCCGCTCACGCTCATCACAGTAAATTTTCAGATCGAACACTTTGTCAGGGAAAAAGCGAGTTGTCCGTCGCTCAGCTTTCACCGGGAATGGAGAGCCCTGTCTACGGAGAAAGAAATTGATGAGCTGGTCAAACTGGGTATCAGGCAGCTGGAAGACTGGTCACCTGGCGCTGGAGTGGAGGTAAAGATTGCCAAACTGTTTTGAATCATTGCATGAACGGATCCCTGGAGTCACTCGAGTCGAGTTCACAATAGGAATCGGTAGTAATAAATCAACCCGTAGCTCAGTCGTATTCAACAACCGCGGAACTTTAAAATAGCTCTACTGGCTATGAGCAAGAAAATTGTATATCTGAAAGCTTATATGAGAATGTGAAAACGAAGATCAAGACCCACCAAGGATAATTCGTCATATACTTGATACTACCTACAGCATGTAAAGAATAATCTAAATCTTCGAAAACACCCCCAAAGCACTCTTAGTCGCTTCACCAGTCTCCTTAACCAGTCCAGTAACAGTCTTGAACTGCTCGTGACCCGCATCACCTAGAATCTCAAAGAGAATACTCTCACTAGTCGTAACAATGGCTCCCGCATCCCTCAGCCTCGCCAACGCAATACCTCTCTCCTCCGGATTGATCGAACTAACACCGTCAACAAGGACGTACACCCGGTGTCCCTTTTCCAGAAGATCAAGCGTAGTCTGCGTGACACAGATATGTGTCTCGATACCAACGATAATCACGTCCAGTCCCGAGGCAGGAAGCTGGCGCTCGATGTCTGGGGTTATCATCGAGAAGAGGGTTTTATCGACGTCCGCGCGGACGTTGGAGCCGGTGAGGTTTTGTGCGAGCTCCGGGACGGTGTTGCCCAGCTTTGCGCGAGATTGCGTGGTGATGTAGATTGGCATTTGGAGGGCGTTGGCAGCGCGGACCATTTTGTCGGTTGTTGAGACTCTGTGTTGTGTTAGTGACTGGTCTAAATATGTGCGTAGAGATCGGAGAGCGCATACAATTTGGGGAACTCGTATATTTTAGTACGGAACTTGTCTTGGATGTCGCATATGCTGGGAGATTGTTAGACTAGGGTAGAGTGGTGGTTGAATTACTACGCACAATAATGCGGGGTTGCCTTGTTGTTGTTAGAGACATTGGTTGACGGACGAACTGGGAAACTTACGAATGCGACTCGCACGAGCTAGAGAGGCCATGGTGATGATTGAGCTGTGTCTTTTGGGAGGAGATGGGAGGTGTTGAAGGAAGAAATCAGAGCGGGCGGGGAACTCGGAGAGTCGGGGAATCGGAGATGCGGGGAAGCGGCCGAGGGGAACCTTCTACAGCAAGACCACCGAACTATCAACGAACATCTAAATGATTTGATTCATAGCAATCTACTTTTTCTCGTACAGCGTATCGCATGTCGCATGTCGCGCTATTTATCTTTATAACTTGATTTCCTGCACCTTGGCCCGGCCAGCAAACCAGCTATCATCGCCTTTGCCCGCAGCGGTGCGGATGCTGTACAGCTCGTCGAGGAAGGCTGGGACAAAGCTGCCAGGTCCACGAACATACTCTTTGCTTGCAGCATTCTCAGCAGCAATCTCGTACATTAAGATACCCGACAGAACTGCCAGGAGTCTGTCGGAGCGGTGGGATGTGAGGAAACAGCCTGAGATAGATCCAATGGCACAGCCGGTCTGCAATATCGGAGTTAGACGAATATACTCCACAGAAAAGAAAAAGAAATGCAAGAGTTAGGAGCTTACGCCTGTCACTTGACCAAGGAAGGGATGGCCATTTTCTACGGCAATGACTCGTTCTCCATCACTGAGATAGTCAACCGCTCCCGTCATCAGAACCACGTTTTCTGGCGAATTTTAGTAGAGGAGCAAAAGTTTATACACGCAAGCACTCACTCTCTCTGCGGGCCAGGTCTCGCGCCAGACGGGCCTTTTGTTGGCCATCAAGTTTACTTGGCCCGCTGTCGACACCACGCTGCTGCACTGTACTGCTGCCCCATACTTGGCGGATTTCACCTTCATTGCCCTTAATGAGATCAAAATACCCCCCGGCCATGAGATCTGAGACGGCGTTCCGCCTGATGCCAGTTGCACCAGCACCGACCGGATCATAAATAACCGGGTTTCCTCGTCCGTTATAGGCCTTGATAGCTTTGAGGTAGTTGGAAACACTCTCGCTGGTCAAGGTGCCCATATTGATGAGAAGAGCCCCGTCAAATTTGCATAGGTCAATAGCCTCATCACCGTAAGGCGACATGATAGGAGATGCACCGCTATTATCCGTAAGATATGGAAATCGAAAAAGGGCCCGGGGAGAGCACTCACATGGAAAGAGCAGCATTGGCAACAAAGTTGGCCACAACGAAGTTGATCATGTTATGAACGAGCGGGTGCACTTCGACCATCTTGCGCACAATACCCGGCACTTCTTGTAGCAAGGCCTCAGCTTCGTTAGTCCGAGGGGTGTGAGCGATCCGTGCAAAAGGAGGAGGGTTCTTGATTAGTTTGACAAGCTCTTCCGCCGCAGCCTTGGGTTCATCCGCGGCCATTATAGCGCTAACAATGGCTACTCCATCCAAGCCCTTCTTCGGGGACTCAGATTGGTAGATCACGCGCTGCACATTCGAGTGATTGATACCACCAATGGCAACGGTGGCCACAGGGGTATTGCTAATAGTGTCCAGGATTGCCTGGGTCCCGGCGGTTCCAAGAACATACCGAGTATTGGTTTTACTACAGACTCGTCAGTCCACCCATTTGCCCGCAGCTGATCGCAAAAACTCACGTTGGGGTAGCAAACATTGTACCGATGCCCAGGTAGTCTGCGCCTTCAGCAATGGCCTTGTGAGCTTCTTCAATCGTCGAAGCGCTGATGCCGATGATGGCATCCCTAGGAAGAATCTTCTTCGCTTCCGCAAATTCTGATATTGGGAGTAAGCAGTTTGCATCGGGAAAGACATATAATTTCCGTGGTAGACGGGCAACGTACTCATATCATCTTGACCCAGGTGCACACCCTCAGCACCGACGGCGAGAGCCACATCAACACGATCATTGATCAGGAGGGGCACTCCATATTTCCGACAGATCTGGTGCAACTTCCGGGCCGTGGCAATCTGATCTCCGGTATCGCTCTTTTTGTCACGGTATTGCACCACAGTAACACCTGGGCAGCATTGATTAGATGTGTGTTCACCACGATATTTTGCCACTCTGCATCAATATTTTTGTGGTTGCATACCTCCCTTCAGCGCTTCCTCCACGATCGTGCACAAGTCGCGTCCCTTGAGGATGGCGGGGGTCGAGTCTGTGACGAGGTAGAGTGACAGGTCAACCGCCATGGTGAATTTGATGTCTGACGCTCAATGACTCGAAGAAAGGAAAGGTGCAAGGTAGAAGAAGATGTTGCACGAAGTAGGATGCTTATCCCGCGCGGGTGGTGGAAATAAAAGCGCCCAAGCGCAGACGATCACGAACCAGCGATTTCGCCGTTGGGGAGTGGTGGGGCCGTGGTTGACCTCATCGCGCAGTGAGGCTGTTGTGGTACATGGCCAGTGCAATGGAGGGGATATATAGATGGAAGAAGTTTGAAACAGTCACAATTACCAATTGACAATTGATAATTGACACGTGAGACCTTAGTTGTCCGACTCCCTCGCTCCTTCCCTATGAATCTCTAAAATCGCGACTTCCTTAAGTCCGACGATCGACCCCAACGCCGGGACCACGTGCCGGATGAGTCAGCCGACGAATTTTATTAGCACCGCCCTTCGTAGCGTGTTTTCTCTCACCATCCACACTCATCCACATCTCCCGGTTTCCCACAAAGAAGCCACACACCCCTGCGTTAACTGTCCTGACAGTTCACGCTGTTCCATCAACCGTTGGTTAGCTTGGTATCGCCATCATCACTTTACTCAGATCTCCAACCCAGGGTCTCCGGCCTTTGACTCGGATTCCCTCCAGAACGGTCGTTCTCGTCTCAAAGAGAAAGCCTCCAAAGAAGTTCGCTGCGAACTCGTCTATGTATTCGTCCTCCGTGCAAAATTTCGAACACCATCTGCCGCCCAAGCTGCAAACGTTTCGTGCGTCGAAACTCTGCAGTTTACAACTGAGATCCTGTGGCTGAACCGCTGCCCGATCCTCCCATCCCTCCTTCGTGAGAAACCCACCTGTGCATCCGTGCAACAGAATACGCCGAAAATTCAAAAATCATAACTCGACACGCATGTCTTGTTCTACCGACAAGATTTCCGTCCAAATACCTTCCCGCTTCCTACTCCGCAAGCCTCCCGTTCCGTTCTCCTGAACAACCATCAATTTAACTCCCCACCGTCACCATGGCCACCGTCAATATTCGCCGGGATGTCTCCGATCCCTTCTATCGTTACAAGATGGAGAAGCTCCAGTCCAAGATCGAGGGCAAGGGCAACGGTATCAAGACTGTTATCGTTAATCTTGACTCCGTCGCCCGCTCCCTGGCCCGTCCTCCTGCCTACCTGATCAAGTACTTCGGTTTCGAACTGGGTGCACAGGCTAACGCAAAGCCCACCGACGAACGCTGGATCATCAACGGCGCTCATGACGCTCCTAAGCTCCAAGACTACCTGGATGGCTTCATCTCCAAGTTCGTGCTCTGTAAGAAATGCAAGAACCCCGAGACCGATGTCATCATCAAAGACGAGAAGATCACCCTTGACTGCAAGGCTTGTGGTCAGCGCTCTGATGTCGACCCTCGCCTGAAGCTGAGCACCTTCATTGTGCGCAACAACCCCAAGGGTGGCAAGAAGGAGAAGAAGGACAAGAAGGCTCGCCGTGAGGCGAAAAAGGAGAAGTCCGCCACCAATGGCGAACAGGACGCCAGCCCCGGTGACAGCAATGGCTCCGAGAACGGTGAAGAGAACGGTGACGTTGAGGTCGAGGCCGGCAGCGATGACGAACTCACTCGCCGCATCAACTCCCAGGCCAAGGAGATTGAGGTTGAGGAGGTCGAGGATGATGACTGGGCTGTTGATGTCTCCGAGGCTGCCGTCAAGGCCCGTGCCAAGGAGCTGCCCGACGACTTGAAGCGCTCCCTGGTGCTCGAAAATGGCGACGACGACGAAGCGGATGGCCCCTCCGCATACGAACAGCTGGGTAGCTGGATTGTTGACACCGCTACCGAGAACGGTGGTGTCACCAAGGTTAGCGACATCGAGATCTACAAGAAGGCCCGTGATTTTGGCATCGAGACCAAGCACAAGACTCTCGCCGTTCTGGCCCAGAGCATCTTCGATGACAAGATCGTCAAGCAGATCGAGGACCGTGCTCCCCTGCTCAAGAAGATGATCACTTCTGAGCGCCATGAGAAGTCCTTCCTCGGTGGTACCGAGCGTTTCGTTGGCCAGGACCGCCCGGCTCTGCTGACTCAGATTCCCGCCATCCTTCTCGGCTACTTCCAGAACGATCTCGTGTCCGAGGAAACTCTCAAGGCATGGGGCTCCAAGACCAGCAAGAAGTATGTCGATATCTCGACCAGCAAGAAGATTCACAAGGCTGCTCAGCCTTTCCTGGAGTGGCTGGAGAACGCCGAGAGTGATGAGGAGAGCGAGGAGGATAGCGAGTAAAAGTCTTAGGGGTCTACTCTCAACATCTTATTGCTGTGACCCTTTGGGTAATTGCTTGTTACCATCCTTTGCCAGTTGATTTTTGGGTTCATTTCTATCCAGGCCTATCCTGTAGAAGCCAAAATATCTAGTATGTAGCTTAGCTGACCAATCGCCATTCTTTCTCGCTGCTTCATTATCTACTGCCATTTCAACTAATACGTAAGAACTACGTAAGCCTGTTCGTCAACCCCGTAATCTCGAAATATAGATTATATATTCTTCAGATACCATCTTCCAGTGCCTCTTCCTTATGGTCATTGCCCCCCGAAACTTGAAAGATAAAAGAAACAGAAAGCAAAAAACATGAAAGAGATTTTATTAAATTAAACCAATAAACCAACTTCGACTCTTTATCATCCTTGAACGAGCAACAATCAGGCTCAATGAAAGGCTCTACCCAATCAAAAACACGGGCAATCTTTTATAGGAAAATCTACAACAGATGCAGAGGAATCCTATCATGATCTAGAGATATCTCTTCCTAGGCGGGCGTAGTTTTCAGGACGTATCTGAAAGCTTCATCCAGGATTTGAAGACCCTCTTCAACCTCCTCGGCCGTAACAGTCAGAGCGGGTGCGAGGCGAAAAACGCCACCCATGCCCGGTAGGTTGACAATGTTACAAGAGAGGCCACAATCCATCGCACGGTCAGAGACAGCTTGACCCAAGTCAGAACCAGGAGCTTTAGTCTCAGGATCCGAGATGATTTCAATACCCTGTAAAAGGCCACGACCACGAACATCACCAATACACCAGTACTTCTCTTGAAGTTTGATAAGACCTTTACGGAGCTGGGCACCACGCTCAGTTGCGCGCTTGCAGATATCATCACGCTCCACGATTTCAAGCACCTTGTTGCCAACAGCTGCCGTAAGAGGGTCATTCAAATGGGTGGTAAGCCATAAGAATCCAGCCTCCTTGCAACCACGTTCAATCTCGACGGTGGTACTGACAGATGCGAGAGGGAGGCCACAACCGAGAGTTTTGGACAATGCGAGAATATCCGGGACGATGTTGTCTTTCTGGAAAGCGAACATTTGACCTGTTCTTCCCACGCCAGTCTGAGCCTCGTCCATAATGATAAGCATACCACGCTTTCTGCATTCAGCAACCATTCGCGGCAAGTATCCCTCGGGGAGATCTAAGATGCCACCCGTCGACAGAATAGGCTCCATGATGAAGGCGGCGAGAGATCCCACACTTTGGCGATCAATCATAGACCAAGCGTAATCAAGCTCGGTTTCCCAGTCGTAAGAGCCATCTGGTTTGCGGAAGGGCGACCGATACGCATATGGCGAAGGGAAAGCGAGCTGGCCAGGTGTAACAGGGCCACCATTCTTTCGACCAGCTGAATAAGTCGCAGAGCCAGAGCCCTGGGTGAGGCCATGGTAGCTAGCGGCAAAGGCTACAATTTCAAATTTGCCAGTGTAGCACTTTGCCATTTTGATAGCGGCCTCGGTCGACTCAGACCCCGTATTTAGAAAGAAGGATTTCTCAAGTGGAGCTGGGAGAAGACGGGCAAGTCGTTCGGCAAGATCAACCACTGGATTCGTGATCATATTGCTGAGAAGATGGTCGAGTTCTGATACGTATTTCTTGACGACTTCCACGATTTCAGGGTGCGAGTGGCCCAGCAGAGAGCTCATCTGGCCAGATGTGAAATCGAGAATTGACCGGCCGCTTGCATCGTAGAGACTGGTGCCCTTGGCTCTGGTTATCACAACTGGGGAGAATGGTACGCCTGTTGTCATGAGGTACTTGTCGGTCTTCGCCCAGAAGGTTGCTTCGGTATTATCGATGGAGCCCATTTTGGAGAGCAGGGGTGGACGGGATAGATTAGATGACTGTGCTGATGAACAGTGATTGATGAAAAGGGAAGTTATCTTAAATAAAGATAGACGCTTGCATAAAAGTCTGGTCTTCAAGTAGTGGAGAGGAGGTTAACTCTGCCCGAGGATGCATCTAAGAGCCCGCGGCGAAGTGACGGGCCCTCACCGCGGTCAATCCATGCAACAACCCCACCTCAGAAAAGACTTCCATCTTTTAATTGGCTAAAGTTATCAAACTTAGCAGTAGATACAGATACTGCAGTCGGAAAATAAGTGAGAGATTCCAATAGATTTGGTCTGAGGTAACAGTCACGTCTGTCCGAGATACTCTCGATAGAAATCCACCCTAGACACATGCCAGTGAGCGAAATTATATCCAGGGATATAGAACAACATGGAAGTCTATATATCGCCCAGTTCCCCGCTCTATCTAAATAAAAGTATTATTTTATTGTTTATTGATGCCATACCTGACTACCTACAGTGCCCGGTCATAAGTTTGTATTCAACCTACGAACTCGAAAGCCAGAGACTTCTTCGGGTATTTCTTACCAGTTAGGTACTCTGATAGATATTCTAGTAAACACTGACTATGATTTTGACTATGATTTTGACTATGAAGTCTTTTGAAAACTAAGAAGATAAGTTATCTCTAATAGACTCTATTCTTCGGCTAGTCCAAATAATCAAAATTCGAGGCGGTCCACAGCTACCATAGAGCACATGTGACCGGAATTCCCCGCGGACATTCCCGAACGAATATACTCATCTTCGCCAATTCTTCCAACCCCTCCAACGCTGCTCCTATTCAAAAACAATGGAAGTTGAAATAAACAGTCAAAACAAAAGCAAAGGCGAAGGAAGACCATATCGGTCTCATTTGCACCCGGCATGTTTCTCCTGCAGAAAACGCAAATCGCGCTGCAAGACCAGAAATTCCTCGGCCATATGCATTATGTGTCAAGCGCACGGGACAGAATGCATATTCCCACGCCCGGAGGAACCATTTCACGGCCATCGAAAATCTTCGCCGCGGAAATTACCAGTCAATGTGCAGCAGGCTCACATTTCCAAAAATCAACAAGGTTCCTCGCGTCCCAGATCATACAACCCACAAGCGTTTTCGCAACATACAGATCCTTGTGGTCCGTTTAACAATGACATGACACGATTGGACCTATCGAGTCCTGCAGCACTTGAAGCTCATCGCCACGTCTCTCCATCAAGAGATGAGGACGGTGCAGACGGCCTTCGTAACCTCGTTGGAATCGTCGCCGAGGATGGAGATGATAGTTCCCATATTATCAGTCCAGCTGTTGCAGATGATAACGATATTTTGGAAAGTTATCTTTCTACTGCACAGACAGAAAAGAGAAGGTGCTTGGCTCGTTCCAGCCCTACATCGAATGGCCCTTTGAGGCCTGTGCGGTTCAATGTTGTACCAAGGAGACCTCTAGGTGTCAGTGCTAAACAGTCTATTGCCGAATCGAAGCTCGAGGTCATTGAAAGATACATGGATCCCCACATTGATGAATATTTGGGACTGTAAGTACCACTCGGAACTCTCGCAAACCACGACACTCGTGAAATGCTAAAAGAAATTTGTTCAGTTTCTTTCGCAAAGCAAATATATGCTTTCCTCTATTCGACGAAGCCTCATTCCGAAAAGCGTACCTCACGCACAAGGAGAAAATATCTCCAGCACTCTTGTGCTGCCTTTACGCAAATTCTCTTGTTTACTGGAAAGGCTCTTCGAAGCTAGTATGCGCTGGTCGCATTCCCGATATTCGCTTCATCTGGAACCAAGCCAACGAAGCACTCAATTCGGAGCTGTTTCTATCACCGGGTATCTCTACGGTGCTTGCTATCTTGATCAATGTGTGTGGAAGGCCTAGTACCTCCATGTTCGGCAATGGTGGTATGGTGGGCACCGCAGTTGCTCTATCGAATGCACTTGGCCTTAACCGTGATCCCTCGAGCTGGGGTATATCTCCACTTGAAAAAAGTCTCCGGATACGAATATGGTGGCTTGTCCTCATACATGATCGTTGGTATGCTGAATTTCGAATGATCCTTTTGGAATCGGCTGACGTTCTTTATAGGTGCAGCTTGGCCTATGGAACACCCTTGCAAGTCCACCGAGCCCAGTACGATGTGCCATTTCCCTCAATCGAAGACTTATACGCTTCGACAGCCACGCCATACCAGAAAGGGGGAGCTTTGGTCTTCATCGCGCTAACCACCTTGACCGACGTACTAGCGCGCTATTTAGAGCATGTTTACAGCGTATCCAAGGATTTCCCACCTTCAAACGCACCTGATCTAGAACAAATGCTAAGTGACTGGGAAGAAACCTTAAGTGATGACATTCGCCGAATTATCCTGCGAGGCACACATCTTGATATCCCGGGCGCCGCGAATTTTCGGTTGGCATATTTAGCAGTCAAGCTACTGCTACGTCGGATTCAGCTCGACCTCAATAAGAGTTCTCAGCTTGCAACTGAAGACGACACAAAGGCTCCATTTTACAAGCATGCACAACGGGCCGCTGAAGATATTGCGCACCTAATTCAGGAGCTAGATGCAACGCAACTCAACGGCTTCTGGATCCCGGTGCATTCTTTCTCCATAACATCGGCCACGATGCTCCTGCTGCGCAGTGGGCTGCGGGTGAAGGATCAAAGTCGAAATATGCCTTTAAAGATTGCTCGAGATATGACCAATGTGCTTCATGCACACCGTCAGCATTTCGATTGGGATCTCGCGGATAATTGTCTGGCATATTGTGGTGAGCTGGTAGAGAGGATTGGTCCGGCGGAGACTGATTTTAATTTGAGTGCGCCTGGCTTTCCGGACTTTTCAGAAAATCTGGATATCGATCCGTCCATATTAGAGGAGCTATTTTTTGGAATATCTGGGTTTCCACAGGACTTTGAGGTTTGACAATACTAGATATTGTAGTGGGGGATATGTGAACTGTCAAATAGCGGTGCGAGATAAAATAGGGCATACGCGATGTCTTTAGTGCTTGCCTTCGCAGAGAAAGCGATTCAGACATCTCTTTCTCTTCAAAATAACCTCTAGGTGTTCTCTCTCTATTGCCGACTACCCCCAGTGGCCGTTCCTGGTTCGCAGACAGGACTGGTCGGGGCTGTCAGCCCAGCCCCTTTTCAATATCTAGAAGGGTCCAGCTTGCCTTCCCTTCGCCATATGCGTATCGCTCGCCCGGTTATGGGTGGCGTTTTTCGTCTCGCACCTCAGGCTTCGGTATATCAACGAAATACCATTCTACGTCGTTAATACTAGAAAATTAAAGTCGCTCATGTCCGTGTTCATTACTTAAGGTTACTGACTACTGTGACCCATATAGCTAGAAGACAACCGCTGCGAACTGCATCTTTCCACCCTGGAAATCTGCAACCATGCTGGCCTCCTCGCTCGTTCTATTCGCAGGTGTCGAGTTACCTCGTATTCCATTGAGCTGGCGAACAAAGACGAACCAGGTAAGGTCCGCATTCCAAGTCTCCATCGCCCGAATCGCATTCTCGACAGAGTCAAGATTATTCTTCTCGGCGGAATCTTCCGCATGGGCAGCATTTTGCCGTGATGGGAGGAAATAGTATTCGGGTCCAACAAACAATGTTATCCAAGAACCGAGCATTTCACAGATTCGATCACCCACTTCTGGTTCTAACCGCACATGCGAAAGCACTGTTAGGAAAAGGGATATCAATGACCGCCAAAGAGCATGATGAGGCGTAAATGTCCTTGACCCAGACGCAGTCGACGAGAGGGCAAGTGATGATGCGATGGCAAGGCTGGTCCTAGATGCTTCCTCGGGATCTTCGGACTTGCCTTTTCGCTGCCTGCTGCGCCGCTCATTCGCATGTTCGGCATCCTGTCGGACCTTTGACCAAACATGGTTGTATAGGCGCTCCCAACGAGGGAATTCAGTCTGGATACGTGAGGCCATGAAGTCACCAGCCCCCTTGCACATTGCTTCTATAGCCTGGCAAGCTGTGGTGATAACAAAGGTTTCTTCTTGGAATGCGTGGATATCGGGCTGGTTTGTCGATCGATCGGGATCTGTGGATGATCGCGCTATGAGCGCACCTGAAGATGACTCTCTTCCTAATGAGGATGGGAAAACGACCCTGGATGCTACCGTGTTCCAAAGATCATTGATCAAAGGGAGAAAGCTGTTTTCGTTTTGCGAAAGAGTTGGAAGCACGTCGATGAGGATAGAGAGTAGGGAGCGTCGGAGATAGGGTGATGGGGTAGAAAGATGTGATGGTATAGATTTAACGATGTGTAGAAGAAGAGAGTGCGTTTTGCTCAACGGCTTTTCGTTATCTTCCGGCTCTTTAGGTGGCGGAAGGGGCTCATCGGAGTCGGCCTTGTTCAGAAGCTCTTCGACAGACTCTGGCTGAGGTTGCGGCTTGTCGTATGTCTCTGACCACGGCTTCTTCGGGTGTGAAATATTATCATCGGCTTCCATATCACCAGTCACGGCATTTGAAAGTTTTGCCCGTCGCTTCGTAAGGTCCGCAGCAAGGGTGGCAAGTGAGAAATGCTGGTACTCGACCTTGCGAGAGTCAAATGGCCCACCCTCGCGGCCGTTGTCGATGGTGAGAAGAGATGCCTTCTTGGAGCCCTCTTGAACTATGGCGGCCAGTGTCTTGAACATCATTTCCACAAGCTTTGGATAGCCATGGTACATATCAAGAATCCCGAAAATGGAATCAACCAGATCATCCAAGTACGGGACGAGTGGCGAACCACACAATTTGACCATCATGAAAAGGACCTGTGGTGGGTATGGCGATACATCAAAAGTGTTCAGCTTTAAGGATACTGAGTTTACCAAATAGTCCACATTCTCAATAATCATAGACCCAGTATCTTGGTAGTTGCAGCTGGTTGTCAAGATATTCAAACACGTCATGGCATGGCGTTGCAGGCTTGGGTTATTCGATGCCAGAAGCTGGAGTGTTGGATAAAGCGCGTCTATAAGTTCCGGTCGGAAGCCCTTCCCGAGTTGCTGCGCCTGGAGAGCCACTGCTTCCAATGCAAGTGCCGAGGTTCGCCAGTCACCGGAGCCATCGGCGGGTATGTCATTGAGAATCGACAGAGCAACAAAGTAAAGCTCCTCAATCATACCGGCACGACTGGGACCCGTTAGAGAAGTGTCCAACTGATCGTGGGAGATGAAGTCATCAAATGAACTAGTGTGTTGTTGCTGGGCCCGAAGAGAGGTAAGAGCAAGCCAGAATGGAGCAATGATGGTTCTTTCGGATCCAGAATGCAGGCGGTTGACGATAGAACGCGTAATGTCGTTCCCTGATTCAGAAAGGTTCAATCTTGTCATCAAAGTTCGCAGGTCTGTTAGAGTCGCTTGTTGACTTCGGTGTTCCAAAAGCACGGGTGGGAATATCATTGAGTCCGCGTCAGAACCGAGTACCTCCGAATTCACATCTCCGATACTAGATGATGACAAAGGCTGCGGGATATTAGTGCTCTGTTTAACGACAGCGCTGACGCTGTCACAGAGCCCTGTTGCCAGACTCGCCGTCAGAATATCTGACTGGGATTGAACTTGTGACAGAACTTGGAAGACTGTTGAGATTTGCCGGATACCCCATTGTTTCGCCGACTCGTCATTGCTCTGCATGATCCGCGGAAAAGACGTAAGCCATGTGTGCAGCGAATCCTTCAAAGAATCTAGGACCACTGGATAAGAAGTCGCCAGATGGTAAACCGTATTATATGCGTGGTTAGATCCCTCCTCTTCTTTATCCGCAAGAACCACAGCCGTTTCTACCATTATTTGGATAGAGTCTTTCAAAGTGATAGGACATTCTTCAATAATCATCACACAGAGATCCAGCATCGCCGTTTGAACTTCAATCCGTTGGTGACGCCGTATCTGGATGATATTTGCTAATGCCAGCTTGATCTGAGTTGTCGTAGCTTTCAACCAAGAGTCATCTAGAACCAAGCCATCGCCCTTGGCTAGAGAGGGGGGAGGCTTCTCAATGTTGGCAACACGATCGTTGAGGACCTTTTTCAAAAGACAATTCAAAACCTCAAGGGAAATTTGTAGCAGTTTGTATGGCCGCCGAGCTTGTGTTGTTGGTCTCACCACTTTCGCCAACGCGGAGACAGTGCGGGGCATAATGCTTGCAAGAACAACCCGATCTGTGATACGAGTATAGAGGGCTTGCAGCGCCTTCGCAGCAGCTACACACACATCATCGGATCTCTCATCGACCAATCCCTCTAGCAACATATAGACCGTCTGGTCAACGACGGTGGCGGTGCCAATCTCGTGGAAGATGGTCTTTTCAGCGACAGGGCCCTCCAGAACGTCAAATATGGATCGCATGCAGTCAAACCCAGAAATGGCAAGCTCTTCGGATGCCTGAGCCTTGGGCAGTTGTTTCCCTTCGACCTTGTTCGGAGACCCGGCCACGACCAGCGTCAAAAGTATAACCAATTGTTTTCCCAACGCCGGTGACAAGTGTTTTCGATATCCGCTCACGACGAGTATTTGGAGGGAATGTACGGCAATTTCAAGGCATCGAGAAGGAAGCCGTTGGGTCTGATTAAATATGTGGGTGAGTGGGAAGAAGGCGTATTCGGCAAGCTTCTCGTCTAGTGCACCCTTGTCCGCAAGCAGCTCCAATACCTGATTGAGCGGTTCGACGGCTCGAATGACATCTTGAGCCGATGCTTGATTGCCGCGAAAGCTCAGGCCGATCGAACTTAGCTCCACGCACGGTGGGCGGAGCTTGGATGGGTGTTAGTTAGTAAGATCAGCCCGGACTATTTGCAAAAGTTAGAACATACCTGTTTGAAGGCTTCCTGCCGTTGGGTGTCCATTGTGATAGGAGCCAATCATTCAACCTGGCCTACAAAAGGAAGCTCATCCATCAGCTGGAAGCAGAATGTAGAATTGGTCAACAACAGATCCATCGGTGCATGTTGGATGTATCTTGCAGCTTGCCAGTGCGGTCGCCGCAATGTCGAAAACACACACCGCCTTGGGTTCTGCAGGCGGGAGAGAAGGCGGTGACTACTTCCCCACGTCTGCCTAATCGGGGTAGATAGCCAGCACGTGACCGTCGCGTCACGTCGCGTGCAACAGGAGGAAGGTACGGCAGCCTGGCAGGTGCGACTGTGCGACTGCTGCCTCAAACTTTTGCCTGGCGGTTTTCTTCTTTCTTTCTTTTTTCCTGTCCTTGCCTTCCACTGACTATTGCTGCCTCGATGGTTTGAGCCTCTCCCAGACTATTTAGTCGGCCTCCTCCTCCGTGACCGACTAGGTTGTTTGCCTATGCGCGCCTTGCAGATCGCATCCGCGCCATCATCGATCTCGCGCTCCCGACCAAATCTCCGCATCTCGAATGACAGATTGATCTCCAATTGTCCACGAACAAGCTCCCTTCGGATCACCTCATATTCAATCGTCAATCCATATTCCAGCTTGCGCAATACGAAGTTGTCCCCATTCCGTCCACCATACAGCATCATGTCGGACGACAAAAGCAGGAAGCAAGCTACGCTAGGGTATGTGCCCGACTCTCAATTGACCATCGGGTGTGTCAATGCAACGGCATCCTCTCATTGCCAACGAATCTAACGATATCATTTACCTAGACGATTCTTTGGTGGCAATGGCAATGCTCAACAGGCCCCCAAAAAGCAGACGACTTTAGCATTTGGCGAAAAGCGACAAAGAGCCAGCAGCGGTGCCGACCTTGGATCCTCAGAACCAGCGGCTACACATAAACCCGAAAACAATCAATCCACCAATGGGACTGAGGCCAAACCAAGCAAGGACCTGAAGCGTGAAAAGATCGATGGGGCCGAGGAAAGTGATGAATCCGATGTGCAGCCCGTTTCGAAACGCCGGCGAAAGACTGCGAAGAGTGACTCGTCAACGCCAAAGAAAGCCGAATCTTCACCCGAGAAATCGGCCTCTCCCAAGAAGTCACCAGCCAATGCTAAGGATAAATCCCCCTCGCCGCAGGCCGCGGTGAAGAACCCGGTGGATGAAGCATCCGAGGAAGAGAAGAAGTCTGATGGAGAAGAAGAGGCAGAACTGGAAAGCGAAGGCGAGGAAACGGCTAAGCCTGATGCGAAGAAAAAGACCATGGCAAAGGTGCAGGCTACCCTCAAGGCCAGTGGTACTGATCCGTATCCAGACTGGAAAGCCGGGGACCCTGTTCCTTATGCCGCAATGTGTACTACTTTCTCCCTGATTGAGATGACTTCGAAACGCCTTGTGATTATGGCCCATTGTTCTCTGTTCCTACAGCAGGTTTTGCGCCTAACTCCTGATGATCTTCTTCCTACCGTTCAGCTTATGATCAACAAGCTGGCGGCAGACTATGCTGGCATTGAGCTAGGTATTGGAGAATCATTGATCATGAAGGCCATTGGCGAGACCACGGGTCGCAGTCTCGCAGTCATAAAGACCGATCAACATGAGATCGGTGACCTTGGACTGGTGGCTGCGAAGAGCCGAGGCAATCAGCCTACCATGTTCAAGCCGAAGCCTTTGACCGTTCGTGGTGTGCACCAAGGCCTTCTTGGCATCGCCCAGGTCCAGGGACATGGCTCTCAGGACAAGAAGATTTCGGGCATCAAAAAGCTCTTATCTGCTGCAGACTCGGCCACTGCTGGTAAGGGCAGCAAGGGCATTGACATTACTAAGGACAAGGGTGGTCCGAGCGAAGCCAAGTTTATTGTTCGCTTTTTGGAGGGAAAACTGAGACTGGGTCTGGCAGAGAAGACCGTTCTTGTGGCCCTTGCACAGGCGGTTGTAACGCACGAAACCGCAATCAATGGCGAAAAGCCTCCTTCGCCGGAGAAAATGGCGGAGGGTGAGGCTGTCCTCAAATCAGTGTACAGTCAAATGCCTTCCTACGAAGAAATCATCCCCGCAATGCTCAAAGGCGGCATTTTCAACCTTCCAGATGCCTGCAAGCTGTCTCCGGGTATTCCCCTCAAGCCTATGCTAGCCAATCCAACAAAGTCTATTACCGAAGTGCTCGACCGCTTCGAAGGAAAGGAGTTTACTTGCGAATACAAGTATGATGGAGAACGTGCCCAGATTCATTTCGTTGCCCCAGATTCAATCCGCAAATACCCCGCGGCTACGACAACGCTACAAAAAGACAGCAAAGGCCTTAGTGCCATCTTCTCCCGAAATTCAGAAAACCTCTCAAAGAAGTACCCCGATGTACTTGCGAAGCTTGACAGCTGGGTCAAGGAAGGCGTTGACAGTTTTGTTCTCGACTGTGAGACAGTTGCCTGGGATATAGTCAACAAGAAGGTTCTGCCATTCCAGCAGCTCATGACTCGCAAGCGAAAGGATGTGAAGGAAGAAGACATCAAGGTTAAAGTCTGCGTATTTGCATTTGATTTGCTATTCTTTAATGGGGAGGTGAGTTCGACCGGGGTACTGCAGAAACAGCCGTTGCAGATACTAATTTCTTCTTTAGCCTGTTGTTAAGAAATCTCTTCGAGAGCGCCGCCAACTACTCCACGAGTGCTTCCAGCCGGTCGAAGCAGAGTTCCAGTTCGCACAATTTGGCAACACGAATGTTCTCGATGAGATCCAAACCATGTTGGAAGACAGCGTGAAGGCTTCGTGTGAGGGACTGATGGTTAAGATGTTGGATACCGATCAGAGTGGTTACGAACCGAGTAAGCGCAGTCGCAACTGGCTCAAGGTATGAAATTCCCTCTTCCTATTTCCACGAATCACTTACTCACGATACGCAGGTTAAGAAGGATTATCTGGCCGGCGTGGGCGATTCCCTTGACCTGGTAGTCCTCGGTGCATACTATGGACGCGGTAAGCGTACATCTGTGTATGGTGCCTTCCTTCTGGCCGCCTATAACCCCAGTAACGAAAAATATGAAACGATATGCAACATCGGCACAGGCTTTTCCGAGGCAGTGTTGGAGGAGATGCACAAGGCGCTCACCCCCTTAATCATCGACCGACCCAAGCCCTTCTATGCCCATTCCACGGTTCCCAAGGACCAGCCGGACGTGTGGTTTGAGCCCCGGTTGGTTTGGGAGGTCAAGACGGCCGATCTAACACTCAGCCCGCGATACCAAGCTGCTGCCGATGAGTTCGAAGGGACAACGGGTGGTGGCAAAGGTGTATCACTTCGATTCCCTCGCTATATCAAATCGCGTGATGACAAAACTCCCGACCAGGCGACGACCACCCGCGCCGTGGCGGAGATGTATCGCAAACAGGAAGCTGTCACCAAGGAGGCGACCGGAAAACGCGGCGTGGATGATGACTTTGAGTACTGAGCTTTGATTACGGCGTAATGTGGACATTTGGTCCGGGCACTTATTGGATATGTTCTCTGTAGTTACGTTCTAGCATCACACCATTCACGGCTGACGTGCATCATCAAATTAGTTAAGATTATCACCTTATCTGTGTTCTACTTCATTCCAACCGTGACCCATGCTCTCTATTAGTAACAATTGTATTCCCCACGGCTATCTTTCTCATTCACCTCGGCAATTCCATTTCCTTTCCCAATTTATCCTAGTCCACCCCATCCAATCTATATCTTCTTCTCCTTGTATATCCCCCATTAAACCGCGGCTATCAACGGCCCGCCCAGTCCATCTTGGCGCTGCAACCCAAGCCAACAGCGCCGCATTAGACTCTTCTTTGTTTCCATCTCGCCCATTAGTGCCTCTTAGTGTCCCCGGCTTCCCCTCAGCAGAAACGCGCATCATGGTTTCTCATAGCTGCTCCTTCCTGTTTATCACTCTTGGCGTACAGGAATGTAACATTTCCCCTCCTGGGCGATTCCCCGATGGCCCCGCTGTGGAGTGCCTTGATTCCATTAAATTCTCTCAATTCCCTGAGATTTTTACTTCGCGCGCTGATCTGTATCATTGTGTACTGCTGCGTCTGCGTGTATCTTTTTGACACGATGCGCGCTTTTCAATGGATGGCTCTTGGGTCGGTGGTGGGTTCGGTGACTGCCCTTACTCCTGAGTATGTACTTCACCTTCACTCCAGGATTTGTTTTTCTGGGTTTATTTATTGGCTTCGGGCTCATGCTAGGATAGGCAGTTAATTACGGCTCCGCGGCGGGATAATGCCGTGCCGAATCCTTCGGGTGTACGTCTTGCTTTGATGATTGTCTAGATGTCGGTGCTGAGAGTATACTAACTTTCTCCACAGAAAGTCGCACTATTCTCCACTTCGCAGTATTCATTCGACACCCACTCCTCCTCGGCGTGGTGGAGCTTGATTGATCTGAAGAGTGGGGATGTCTCCAAGCTCACAAATGACAGCAATGTCTCCGAGATGATCTGGCTGGGATCGAATGAGTCTGACTTGCTCTATGTCAATGGAACAAATGCAAATGTCCCCGGTGGTGTCGAGCTGTGGATTGCTGATGCTTCCGACTTTGCCAATTCGTATGTGCTTCTAACCTCTCGAAAGACATATTGCTAACTAAGATCCAGTCGGTACAAGGCTGCTTCCCTACCGGCCTCTTTTTCCGGGCTCAAGACTGCCGTGACCAAGTCTGGTGACATCAATTTCGTCGTTTATGGCCAGTCCTATGGCAATGGCACAGCATACAATGAAGAACTTGTTGTTGCTCCTCTGAGCTCTGCCCGCATCTACGACAGCATCTACGTCCGGCACTGGGATTCCTGGCTAACTACTACTTTCAACGCGGTATTCTCAGGAACTCTCAAGAAAAAGGGCGTAAAGTCTGGATCGGGCTCGCGGTATGTCCTTGAGGGTCCTCTGAAGAACCTCGTTGCCGAAATTAAAAACCTCGAATCACCATATCCCCCCTTCGGTGACTCGGGTGATTATGATATCTCGCCAAATGGGAAGTGGGTAGCTTTCAAGAGCAAAGCTCCCGAACTGCCACGTGCAAATCACACGGCGTCGTACATTTACCTCGTTCCCCATGATGGCTCAAAAAAGGCGGAGGCTATCAATGGCCCCGATAGCCCAGGTACACCGAATGGCGTCAAGGGTGATTCCAGCAGCCCTGTTTTCTCTCCTAGCAGCAAACAGCTTGCGTATTTCCAGATGGCGGATATCTCGTATGAGGCAGACCGAAGGACTCTCTACGTTTATACGCTTGGATCCGACAAGACAATCGCTACTCTGGCCAAGGATTGGGATCGTTCTCCCGATGCTGTGAAATGGACTGCTGACGGAGACCGTTTGATTTTGGGCTCTGAGGACCGGGGCCGATCGCGACTATTCGCTCTCCCTGCTGATGCAGGCGATGACTACAAGACTAAGAACTTCACAGATGGTGGTTCGGTGAAAGGATTCTATAACCTGCCAAATGGAGAGCTGCTTGTTACTGGGTCTGCCATTTGGACGAGCTGGACTGTGTACACCGCGAGTCCGAAGAAGGGCGTCATTCGTACGCTCTTCTCCGCAAACGAAGTCGACCCCGACCTGAAGGGTATTGGCCCCGATGATGTCGATGAGTTTTACTATGAAGGAAACTGGACTGATGTGAGTGCTCCTCCTCTTCCTACCACTATGAATTCCCCCATGCTAATCTGATCAGATCCATTCTTGGATCATCTATCCAACCGGCTTCGATAAATCCAAGAGCTACCCGCTACTCTTCTATATCCACGGTGGGCCCCAGAGCTCGTGGGGGGATTCTTGGAGTACTCGATGGAACTACAAGGTTTGGGCTGACCAAGGTTATGTGGTTGTTGCCCCTAACCCAACCGGCAGCACTGGCTACGGTGATAAGTTGACAGACGCTATTCAGAATAACTGGGGTATGTAATGAGACTCTGTGAACGGGCTGTTCTAACGTTCTGCAGGCAGCTATCCCTACGACGATCTCGTCAAAGGATGGGAATATGTGCGCGATAACTTCGACTTTGTAGATACTGACAACGGTGTTGCTGCTGGAGCCAGCTATGGTGGCTTTATGGTCAACTGGATCCAAGGCAACCCTCTGGGTCGAAAGTTCAAAGCACTCGTCAGTCACGACGGTACCTTTGTGGCAGATTCGAAGATCTCCAGTGAAGAGCTGTGGTTCATCGAGCATGATGTATGTTTTTGATACATTCTCTCCTCGTTCCCCTTCTAACCTGATGTGCAGTTCAATGGAACCTTCTGGGCCAACCGGGATAACTATCGTCGCTGGGATCCGTCTGCCCCAGAGCACATCTTGCAATTTGATACGCCGATGCTGCTCATTCACAGCTCGAAGGATTACCGACTTCCTGTATCTGACGGTCTTTCTCTTTTCAACGTCCTCCAAGAACGAGGTGTTCCGAGCCGTTTGTTGAATTTCCCGGATGAGAATCATTGGTCAGTCTTGCTGGGCTCCTTGGACGGTCTAAAATTTGGGCACAGCTAACTAACATCTTGACAGGGTGCTCAATCATGAAAATAGCCTGGTTTGGCATCAGCAAGTTCTTGGGTGGATAAATCGATACTCTGGTGTGGAAGCGAACAATCCTAATGCTGTCAGTTTGGATGATACGACGGTGCCAGTGGTAGACTTCAACCCTTGAACAGATCAGGGTCAGGCCAATTGTGTCAGAGTGTATATAGTTTGAATCTGATACATTCTTTTACCTTTGATTGCTTGCAAGACACCCATGTTGTTTAACACAATTCCGTAGTTGCTTTTTCTGTATCAGAATGTTTGAAACCAGTTCGACTTGACTGCGTGAGGTCTTTATTCTCGTATCGTCAAACTATCTGAGAGTGACTGACTCCAACTCCAATCATCTTCCAAGGAATCTTCCATGGAACCTAACACTTCTACAGCTTCCCTCGCAGTGCTGTTGTTTGCAGCCGCCGCGACTTGGAAAGGCATCATTTCGCAATTGGCTGGTTTCACTCTTCGCCTCCCTCACACCTACCACCCTTCATCACAGATTCTGATTGATCAATCTATTCCTTTATTGGATCATCATGGCCATTCAAACTTCAAAGAAGAAGATTGACCAGGGCCCTCCCAAAGCGGCTTCTTCCAAGGCTTCAACCAACGATGAGGCTAAATTCGACAGTGAGGGCGATCCTGAACCTGAACCTGAACCTGACACAAACACCACAGGTAAATCAACCACTGCACCCATAACCTTTTATCTTCATCTTGCTCACAGTCATTGCAGCATAGACTGCCCAATCTCGCTTTGCCGCCAGAGTTCTAGCGATCGAAGAGACTATGGCAGCCGTCAACCAATTCCTCAACATCGACGTATCCCTCCACCCCGTAACCTTAGGTTGTTTCGGGGACGATTATTGGCACAACTAGTAACATCTGCCAATTGCAGGAGGAACTTTCTTTTCAGAATAAATCCATCAGATTGAAGCTATTCATAAGCACTAGATAGATCCCTGTATGGCCAAGTCCCTATGCACCAGGAAGCCCATGCAGGCCCAGAAATACATGAAATACCATATCTTTCGTATCAGAAAGCAACCTAGTGTGAACGCCCAGAAGAACAGAGAAACCCCTTAAAAAAAGGTATGGCTAGCTTTTTTTTCCCGCCAATGATCACAACTTCCTACAACACCATATTAAATTCCATAAAGTCCCATAGAGCAGGCATACGGAGGGAACTCACTGTTGAGATTCCGCAGACAGTCGCAAGAATTCACTGAAAGCATCGAAAGCACGCTGCTGAGTAGTTTTCATCGGTACATCCTCTGGAACAGCATCAGCCGGAGGAGCAGTAACAATATCATTACCATTGCCCTGGATTTTGGCGATGTGCCGATTAACCTGCTCTTCAAGATCCAGCACGATACTAAAGACGGCTATCAATGGCAGCTTTTCCTCGCGTAGAAGCTGACGGATCTGCTGGAGCTTGCTCTTGTAGGCCCAAAATTCTTGTTCAACTTCGTCCAGTCGTTCTCGCAATTGTTCGATTTCGTTGTAGGCGTGGCTATTCTTCTCTTCCAGAACAATTTTATCGTTTCTGAGAGAATCTAATTTGGCCTGCTGGCCCGCCTCTGCCATCTTCATCTTCAGGAAAGCTACTCGATGTGTATCCGATTCCGATTGAAGCTCAGCGACTTTCTCCTGCTTGAGTGAGAACTCGATGCTGTCCACGGCTTTCTCCAGGTAAGCATTGCTCCAGTTTGGAGGAGTCGTTTCTGGAATGGCATGGGAACTTTCATCTGGTAGGTTCACGGTCAGACTGTTTGGGGTTTGCGTGCCGAGCGGGGTTTCAATGGCAGTGCTTGTTGAAGGACTCTCAAGGAAGGTGTGGTTTCCAGCATCCTGGTTGGCCTCGATCCTCATGATATTCATCTTGGTCAGGTCCAGAGGGACTGGCTTTTGACGAGGGATTGCTTGATCGGTCGTGTCGTCGACAGGTTTAAAATCTGGTCTGCGGAGGTTTTTCAAGTTCGTGTTCTCTCTGATTCTTTTGAATTCCTGCGCAACCCATTCGTCAGTGCCGACACGAGGCTCATCTTCTGCTCTCTCCTGAAAGGTAATATGAGTCTGAGAAGTCGGGGTTTTCGGGTCGGTGGTATGCTGCTCCGCATTGTGAGAACCTTCTTCAGTTATGGGACAGTCTGCAAGCATCGCTGCCCAATGGCTGCTCGATGATGGATTGTGGCCCTGTTCAGGTGTGTGGTTTCCCTGGGGTTTGCAGCCAGAATCGCTGTCCTGCCATTAGCTGACTGTCAAGAGAAAGGAGATCGTAGATACTCACCTCGTCTGCATGAAGGGATTCACACTGTGGAAGGTGTTGGATACTTCACTGGGTGGCACCTCTGCAGCATCAGCAGTGGTACTGTCAGCATGACTGGTAGATAAATCAGGCAGTGGAATACCCAGCCAAACACTGGATCCTGCGTTGGACCCTGGCCTGGAGAGAGGTCTGCCCGTAGACCCGAATGGCCCCATGCTAACTGGGCCCAGGTAGTCAAACAAGGCCTGATCAAACTCGTCGTCAGAGTTAACTTCGTAAACAGGTGCTTCGGACCTCATTCCGTTGGCAAGAGAAGCGGAATATTGTTGTGAGATACAAATTTGATGAAAGAGGGAGCAGATTTTGGGGGATTGGAGGATGCTTGGGGTGGATGACGGAGGTGAGCAGAAGACGTCACTGGGTCAGGACAGAATCAACTTCAACATCAGCATCAACCCCACTAACTTGGGAATGTTCCCGAAGGGCCTTTGAGGAGTAATCTACTGGAATTGAATTTCGAGGGATCATCCAGAGTAATAATAAATGGATACCCCATTTTCACGATATGGACACCCTGCTAGATTCCATAGTCCCTACGCATCCTAAGAGTTTCTAGAACTCAAGTAGTAAAACCATTTAAATACCTGGGGAATGAGGCCATACAGACTAAGTAATATAGTGATGAGCTCTTACTACATACGGAAGGGGGTTTCCATAAGCGATAATGCGGTGTCCATTTATCAGCACTCATCCTACAGCGCAGTCACTACCCATTATAGCCCATTGTATACTAGCATACCGGGTGATGCCTCAACCTACTTTCGTTGCATCACAGATCAGTTACATGGATTGGTAGCTGCATAAGAGAAGAGAACAGCATCCCTAGAATCTCCGACAACTCCCCCACAAAATAACACTACAAGATATGACTATCAACTCCGACTAGCATAGAAATAGCAGCCTCCACGAAGCATCATGGTGTTCAATTCCAATCCAACAACAAAGTCATATCTCCGATCATATTTCATGGTAAATGTCGACAATCTCACGAGTCTCCACGTCCCTTGCAACCTATCTGTGTCATCATAGTGACGATGCCATTGGGATGGCCACTCATCCGCAGCTCAACAAGTAACAACATCTGCATGAATATCCCGAATCATCTCATCTCTCTCCAGGGTTGGTTGGTTTTATCATTCAGAATACAATGCAATACAATGCAAATAGCACGACGCTCAAAGTTTCAGACGTCTCTCCCGTCTTTGCTGCTTAACCTTATGCAACAACATTCCCACCCTATTCAACGAAGAATGAAGGCAAGAAAGCAGCAAATTAATCATACTCCGAAGCTTAGCATTTGAAACACATTGTTTGGGGAGTTCATTCTTCATCTTTCCATAGTCGGTTGTCAGACGATTGACGCTAAACAATCAACAATCCAGTCAGCACTGCACAACACTGACCGTCCGGGCAAGGTCAGGACGTGAGGTTCAAGTTCAAGTTCAAAACGGAAGAGGGAGGGTCTACTGTTGACCGAGAGAGAGAAGGACCTTCGCAGACTCTTTTTTATCTGGCTGGGACTCATTGCCACTAGTCGCGGTGGAGGACTTGCGCGAAGAGATCATGTCAGTCGGTGTCCTGATTTGGCACGCTTGGCTGGGGGCGTCTGCGTCTCTGGGGTCTCGAGACGGAACTCGAAGTCGGATGCGACTGATGGAGAGTGGTATCCCATTTATATGACGAATGCTTCAGGTTTTCAGCTGGAGTTTTGAAGGGTGGAAGTTGAAGTGTGTGTGGTGTGGTTATGGTGGTGGGTAAAGTGTACACAGAAAGAGCAAAACAACAACAGCCGCGACAACAACATCCATAGAGTCCTACGGGTAGGTTACCCTAGGGTACGCCAAACCTCGGTTTTGACTAGGAATTCATTCAAGGTTGGATCAAACTAGGTTATTTTATAGCTTCATACACCTGACGAGTGGGCCAGGAACTTCTTCATATTTTAAAGTATCAACATATCTGGTACACAAGAGGTACCCTACTGTACGTAACAGCAAAATCTAAAGATTCCGAAGGTCTCGGCGTAAATCTACTAGCACAAACTACTAGTATAGTCATAGGCAGACAATAGATAATCGCACCAATATATCCATCCAAATAGAATTGTACAACCAACTTGAACACCTCGAAACGCCCTTCAGACGTGCCAACATCATAGATAGTGCAAAATCAGATACATGGTAAAAAATAGATCATAGCCCTCCTAAATAGAGAACGCTCATGCATACAGACACACAACTCACAACTCATCCCCATGGTTCGTCCCATTCCCATTCCCAATAGGAATCGGACTAACAATAGGACCCCCAGAAACAAACCCACCCTTATGTATACGCATTCCGAAATTAACCAAAACAACAACAACAAGACCAACCGAGACAATAGTCGGTCCCCATTTCTCATAATACACACGTTTGACATCGCGACGTTTCCGGATCTTATCCACCCGCCAAATGTACAGGAACAAACTGTAAATCAGCGCGCCGGCGGCGAGGATGGTAAATGCCCAAGAAGAAGCGAGAGCGATAGAATCCACGCCAAAGTTGAGCAATGTCGCAGCAATTCCACCAAGGATGATTGAGAATTCGAGCCAGGAGAGGAAGGTTCGCTCGGCGGCGAAGTAGACTTTTGGTTCGACGCGGACGGGGACGAATATTCTTTTACCGGGTGGAGCTTGGAAGCGCTGGAGCGTGCGTTGGGTTCCTGTGCCTAGGACGGCGATACCGCGTTGTTCGGGGGGTGGCATTGAAGTGGGCCGTGGGCGGGGGATTATAGTGAGTAGACCCTGAACGAGGAGGTGGCAAGTTTTGTGGAGGTAGTATTTCGACAATTGTTTGGCGTAGTGGGATCCACCGATGCGACGGGCTTCTTCTAGTTCGTCGGAGTGGACTGATTCGTCATCTGAGTCGTAGAGAGGATAGTCATCGTCTCCTGGGATGGGTTGCACGGCGATGCGTTCTTCGATGTCGAGCTCGTTGCCGTTTGTTTCGGTGAAGAGGCGGCTGTCGTCGCCGATTTGGGCAAAGTTGTTTGACTGGCTTGAGGCGATTTGGGGAGATTCGTCGTCATCGGAATCCTCTTCGTCATTGGCTGATATTGAGGTGCTGGCGAGTGGTCGTTGGATACCGTAGTGTCGTGTTACGGGCTTGCGAATATCCACGTCCATTTGTGGGTACCAGAAGGGAAGCAGGTTGATCCGGGTTGGGAATAGTGTCGCAGTGCCGTGGATGAACTTGCTGAACTTGGGCACCGCTTCCACGAGGTGACTAGCGGTTAAGTCGCGAATCCATTGGGGAGGTTCTTGACCAGCCTGTGTCTGTAGCTTCACCTCCAGCACGGCATATGGGAAACGATCGATATCCTCCGGAGGTAATTGCGAGAAGGGGAAGTCCACGCCAATATCCATGCGGCGCCAGTTATTGCCGGCCCGCCGGCGACCATCCAGGTTGTCTTCCCGAATCATAGTGAGCTCGGTATCGAGCGAGATACGGACACGTGCATCTCCGGGAAGCTGGAATGCCGTTCGGTGGTAGAAAGTGCGAGTAACTGGGACGAGACGGCGGGTGATGACACGGTACTGAATCTCACGAGCCAACTGTTCGAGATCGGCGATCTCCTCGGGACTCTTCTTCCCTTCCTTGCGCATCTTGTCAAACACCTGCTCCACGGTCATGCGACCATCAAGGAAGGCATTGACATTCTTCTCCTTCAGGGCAAAGCGGGCCTTGACCGACTTCTCTCCGGTCCAGTCCTCGCGATGAGTCTTGCGCTCCACGAATATCTGGTCACTCTCCATTCCTCCATACCAACGAAGACGAATCGCCTCAGCCCCTTCGGTTTTCTTTAGACGACCTTGGTACAACTCCCAGGTATCCGTGTTGTCGTAGTAGATGGAGGAGATGGCAGAATCCTTCTCCTCAAACTCCTTGCTGGCATTGAAGACCAGCACCGGCAGGTGCTTCAGGATGACCAACTTCAGCTCGGTGATATTATCCCGATGAACCCAGTACTTGGTCGTTTGACGAACAAAGTTTTGCTGGTTTCCACCCGCGGATGCATCACCCTTAACAGGGTTGCCCTTGGTACGAACGAGGTCATAAAGCTTCGATAGCTTGACCACGAAAGCGTCGTAGTTGTCCTTGAAGAAAGGCTTGGCATTGAGGCGAGCCGCAAAGACCGGTTTGAGGTACCATTGGGTTTGTTTCTGTTATCAACAGTTAGTCAATTGGGCTCCTGGGACCAAGCTGGGCTAGAGTCGAGAAGATAGGAATTGAACATACGTCGTGTTTCTTGATAATCTTCTGGAAACCCGTGTAGTTCAGCTGGGTGAATTTGGCTAGATCGTGAACATCGGCAATGATATCGCTAAGCATCATCTCGAGCTGCAAGAAATCCTCATCGTCGGGTGGCGGCATGCGAACGCCGCTCTCCCGGCGATTGCTGGTAGAGCGCTCTAAACGAGAGACAACATCATTGACCTCGTACTCACTGGCCTTGATGCGCTCAACAATCTCCTCACTCTTGCGCTTCTGAAAGGTAAAGACCTTCTCCAGCTCGCTCTCGAGCAGGGTAACGAAGTGCTTCTCGTCGTCCTCGGTCCATTCGCGACGGGCGGGTTTAGGGTTTTCGGGGGTGGGTGGGGTGACGTATTCAGTCTTGAGGCTTTTCTTCAGCTCGTCGTAGGCGATGTAGAAGGGGTGGTACTCCTTGATCATCGACGAATGGAGGTGTTCACCGAACCTGGCGGCGGAAGGGCGTCAGTATGCGGGGAGCATTCCTGGGGGCGACGGGGCCGATGGGGGTGATCCAGAAGGAGGAATAGAAAGAATGGAATGAATGGAAGACTCACCTCATGCTGGGCAGGAGTTGGAGAGAAGTCGGACTCGCCTTGGGGAACAATGGGGCATGTCGGAGGAAGAGACGAAAAGTGCCAGTGCAGGTTGCAGAAGGCGATGCTTTATCGGCCGCCCGAGAACGGTTAGACTGGGGTGGGTCGGATCCGGCGCAACAGAGAAGACTTACTATACCGTAATGCAAATACGTCAATTGTATATATAGAGAGAGTGCCTGCGAGTAGCCCTATAGTACTGTGTACTGTGTACTGTACTAACTAACTACTAGGTACGGAGTAATATGCCGTTTCATCGTGCTATCGCAGACTTCCAGCGACTAGCACTGCCATCCCTGCCGACCTCCGGCTCCTATTGGCTGATATTAAGTGGGTCGCAGCGAGCTTTCTGCTGAGTCATGCAGGCCCCACTGACGTCGATTGCCAGTCATAGCGGCACGTGCTGCCCGGAGTGGGTCAGGAAATATTGGTGATTTAGTATAGTTTAGTAGGGGTATTAGTTCGTATCAGTTAGTGTTAGTATCAGTTATAGTATTGAGTAGTCTAGCAGTCGAGAATTCTAGGATAGTGTAGCCTGTTTCCCGAGGACACACAGATCCGTCGCAAGGGACTTGTGTAACCTCCCAGCTGTGCCTCTACCAGCCATCTGCATCTACTCCATATAGTCTGTCGGGGATCTGCCGCGAGTGGGCCCTCTATCATTCCATCCAATGGATACCTAGGTCACTTGCTTCTTAGTTTTGCTTCTATATCTCATGTATCGCGTATCGCCCTCGACGAGTCAATCAATATACGCAGTACACAGTGTGAAATATCTCTGCCTGGTGCTGCTCCTCTCATTGCCACGTATTGCCACAGTGGTCCTCACTGGTACTCACTAGCCCTGATGAACATCGCTGTACACTACATCAGATACGACAAAGCTTGTACATACGCAAGCCAACTCCCGAGCCGTCTCTCTAGTGCCGCTCCACTCACAGCGGTGCTGGCCAGATAAAGCAGTTTCACTTTTACTTTCACTAACCATTATGTACTGCATCTGCACGAAAAAATACGTGATCGCCATATCTGATTATTCAATGTTTTCACATTATGCAGCCAAATGACGACCTCCCGTCGATCCCTCCCACTCCGGAAGGATCTCACGCGACCACCGCATATCCATACGGACTCATTAGAAACATGCAGCCACTCTTCCCAATAACGCCGAATTACCTGTAAGCCGGGATCAAATCATGCTCGCACACAGAAAAGAAAAAAATGAGAAGAAGAAAATAACACAAAGAATGCAAATAACAAATGCCCGGTCGATCATTTCATCATGGAGATCATCGCCGCATCACTTAGGACAGTCCCATCGCCGCCCGCCGGATGCTGCGTCGCGGTCCCTCGCCCGAAACATGAACCGCACCCTCCTGCTCTAGCGATCGTACCGCATCACCAAACTGGTTATGATCCAGCGGCACATCGCTCTGTTCACCCATATCGCGGAAGAGATCCGTCCAGCGAACAGCCGCACCACCAACGCCCCCCCGATCATCCAGTCGAGCAAGCACAGCCTTCTTGAGATCCTCGCGCAAGCGGCGCTCACTCGCGCTAGTCCCCTCGGTTAGGAGACCCATGTCGATCAGACCAGTGCGCGAATCCGTCGCGGCCTGCTTGATAGCCGAGCGAATCAGGCGAACAGCTTCGTCGACGTCGTTGGCCGTCACTTCGGGAGAGAGACGCATGCGGGCGTGTGCTTCAGAGAGGCGGATCATAGATTCTAGCTGTCGGGTTGTAGCTGTGATACGGCGTTCTGAGGCGCGGATGTCGTCGCCTAGTTTGCGCATTGCGACGTACGCGTCTGCGAGGGCGGTTCCGGCGGCGGGCGTCAGCACCGGGTGGATTTGCGTCTTTGCGTAGGTTATGTAGGCTGTTAGGAACTCGATTGGTAGGATCTCCTCTGAGCTGGCGTTGTCCGGTGTATCTTCTAGGTACATGTTGACTAGGTGCTTTGCCATGCGGCGGTCCTCGGATTCATCCACCCGGTCGAGGACTAGGTAGACTAGGTCAAAACGGGAGAGGAGGGTTGGGGGGAGGTCGATATTTTGAGGCACGGGGAGACGGGGGTTGTAGCGACTGCCGATTGGGTTGGCGGAGGCTAGGATGGAAGTGCGGGCGTTGAGTGTCGTGATGATACCGGCCTTGGCGATAGATACGGTCTGTTGTTCCATTACTTCGTGGAGGACGGAGCGGGTTGCTTCGTTCATCTTGTCGAACTCGTCAATGCAGCAAGTACCGCCATCGGAGAGGACCAGGGCACCGGACTCGAGGACCATTTGCTTGGTCTCCGGGTCGCGAGTTACATAGGCTGTCAGACCGACGGCCGAAGAACCCTTTCCGCTGGTGTATACACCACGCGGGGCGATCTTGTGGACGTAGCGCAGAAGTTGCGATTTGGCGGTCGAAGGGTCACCGCAGAGGAGAATGTTGATGTCTCCACGATAACGTGGGTTACCACCTTTCTGGAAAGTCTTGTTGGTACCTCCGAACATCTGCAGCAAGATACCCTTCTTCACGTCGTCCATCTCGTAGATGCTAGGCGCCAGAGAACGAGACAGCAGCTCATAGATATCCGGGCGCGAGGCAGTACGCTTGATCTTCTCCTCTTCTTCGGCGGAGATCTTGCGGGCCTGGTCGGCCTCAGCCGCCTGCTCGGACATCTCCTGCTCAACGGTGGACACGTCGATACCCATCTTCTTACGGTCGACCTTCTGGACGTGCAGAACGTCAATGTAGGTCTTGAAGAGGGCCTTCTGAGAACGCTGACGAGCGCTCACTCGCATAGGGTTGCACCGGAAGATACCAGTCACCTCGACGCGGTCACCAGCCTTGCAGATGTCGACCAGTTCATCGTAGACGCAGAGAGAAACGGAATGGGGCGTCTGGCCATCGGGCACATTATCGGGCGTTTCTTGCAGTTTAATGACTTGCTTATCGGAGAATGAGCAACGGTTGTGGATAAGCTGCATGGAGTTCTTCTCTTTGCACGAGTCGCGGGGGCAAACAGTAGGTTCAGCAATGCGGCCACGATCAATGTCAACCTGGAAACCGTAGCTGCAAACGTGACAACGGAAGAAGGCTTCCTTCATATCCGGGATGATAGGTGTGGTACGGATGACGAGACCCTTAATGCTGACCAGTTTGTCCATATCTATCAAAACGTTAGAATCTGCGGGAAATATGCACATGTCCGTGTAAACCTACCAGCTGGGTCGAGATCTCGCATATTCACAGACTTGTCTAGACCGAATGGAAGCACTTTGTATGACATAGCTTCGACTTCGCCTACGAGGTCGGGCACATCCGCTGCGGGTACAACACCATCCGACGTAAGGATAGACTGCCCACGACGATCGCGGGATGGGATACCACGCTGATTCTCAGAACGCAGGACATCCATTTCCTTCAGAGCCAAGTCCACCATGACATCCTTAACAGTCTGATCCATCAAGGGGATGATTTCTTGAGGGTACGCGAGCAATTGGTGCCACAACTTCTGAGTCAGGGGGTACGACTTCAGGTTGCGGGCATCCAGGTTGAAAGTTGTCATACCGAGTCGGCGCATATCGTTAAGCATGGTAATGTACTCGCGCTTCTCGGCAGCATCGCCCAGGAATCTGGTTTCGTCCTCCGAAGCTCCATCCGCCCACAAACGGTACTTGGTAGCAAAATTGTACAGGAAGTTCTTGAAAGCAGACATGGAGTCCTGGATCGAAATGTTGGTACCCCAGATAACACGCGAGGAGTTACCAGCCATTGCCTCCGCCTCGGATGTTCCGGGGTTGATGTTGGAGAAAGTGGCATCCGATCGAGCCACATTATCGCCTGAAGGCATGCCATTGGCGTCGACGAAAAGTCTGGCTCTGCGGGCAGGAGTCGATCCGAATCCACCAGAGTGAAGGTCACTGCGCCGGGGTCCTCCGCGGCGACCTTGGCCACTTGGGGAGACGAATAGTCCGCTGCTTATGCTATTGGCATCGGAGCGAATGTCGGAACGGATGTCATTGCGGGCGAAGCCTCTAGTGGGGGAGGAGCTGGGGATGTAATTGATAGGGGAGGAGTCTAGGAAGGGTCAGCTTTAACCATACCAGAAATCATTCATCCCACTCTGGACGATTTTTCTTTTTTTTTTCTTTCGGCATACCTCGAATTCCTGCGTTGTTGGCTCGTGGTGTCCTCTCGCCCTCATCAAAGGT
Organism: Penicillium sp. G339; assembly: GCA_027569595.1. Lineage (NCBI taxonomy): Eukaryota > Fungi > Ascomycota > Eurotiomycetes > Eurotiales > Aspergillaceae > Penicillium > Penicillium sp. G339. Next base: position 654,259 of record JAPDFJ010000011.1, read on the forward strand.
AGAGCTGGCCTCAGCCATGCGGACATCAGGAGTCTCAGCTCCTCTATTCGACCTAGTGGGAGAGGATTGGAAGAACATTGGAGATGATGATGGGGCAGCTCGTTCGGCAGCAAGACGTCGGGCTGCGCGGGGGGTAGCCTGCTGTTGACTGGGGCTGCTGGGAGGCTCGCGGGCAGATGAGGCGGGCGAGGCCGTCGCTTGTTTCGAAGAGCGACCCCTCCGGTTGGCCGGCGAAGACATGATGAGTGTGTATGACTTCGGGTGTAATGGGGGGGGGGTAGGTGGTTGTGATAGTAGTGGTGGAGGTGAAGATTGGGCGAACTTGGAGACACCAAAAAGGGAGGCAGGACTTTTTCCCGGAACGCGCTGCGACGCGTCCACGCGTTAAGTGCTCCCCCTTTGGGTCGGCGTGTCTGTCGTCACGTGAGTCAGCTACGGGTCACCCTTTTACCATTGACAATTGTATATTAAATGGTATTTCAATTTTAGCTTTAGAAAGCGCAGAAAACACCGACATCATGGTCGACATCATGGTTAAGGGATAAGTTTTTGAAACATAAAAATACACTCCTTGGGAGGTTTGCCCTAAATAGGGCCTGAGCCGTCACGATCACTCCCCAAGATCCAGAGATCCAGTTAGTACAAGATCTAGTAGTTATTCCTCTACGGTTAATTCGGCAGCTCGGCCATCATGAATCTTTTCTTGCCACTGGATTCTTCAAGCTGCCTAACTCTTCAAGCATCGCTAATGATTGTCTTACTATGACGTTGACTTGGTGAAATTTTGTAATTCTAATATGGACTGGGTGATACATATACCGCGCTTTGCCTAATGTAGTTAATGAAGTTAGAGTTTTCAAGCAGGGAAATTTGAAGTGTGGTGATAGAATGCCCTCCTATATACGTATTTCCACTCTACAAGTATCCTAACCGGTTTCGGAAAGTAAATTCAGTACTTGGAGCGGTTTGAGAACTGACAACAATCCTGCTGAAAGGCTCCTATTGGTCAACAATAAGTATTTCTGGCATATGAGAGCCTCGCCCCAAGCCAGGGGGCCCCGCCCCAATCCGGGGGCCGCCCCCAGAGGCCGCCCTTTGCAGAACTACACAACTATGACCACTCATCACAGGCTCACTTCTCGGGGGCCCTTCACTTGAGAGGTTAAGTGCCATAATCTGCTCTTTTTATTATTTACGTACTGTGATCAATTTGTCAGGAAATACAGCCAAGCGCCAAATTATACAAATACACATAGAAAATCTATTCACATTGCTCTGGTATAAATCATGAGAATACACAATACACAGCGAGAAGTCATGTAGCAGTTCCATTGCTCGCGCGAAAGTACTGCTCCATTTCCTCCATGGCCTCAGCGACCCGATCATCCAAGAATTTTTCGGAGCTTGGGCGCCACCATTTCATGTGGACACTTTTTAAGCCGTTCTCATAATCACTTTGTCTTGCAAACTTTGAATTCCACCCTGGTCCCAGATCTTTCCAGGGCATCGGACCATCTGTTCTGTGTGCAAAATTGAGTAGATTCTGCTCGGGATAGTTGGAGTCGAATTGGTTTGGTGTATCTAGGAGGGCAACGTAATATTCGTAGAGCAGCATGGAAGGTTGCAAGACGAAGAATCCTGCGTTTAAATAATTATTCGCCTCCCAGAACTCCTTTCCTGGTGGAGGTTGCATGTTCTGTTCCATCCAGAGGTCGTGTGTCCCCGCAATCATATATTTATCAGGCAACTTGCTGGCGACGCTTGTTGAGAGATTTGCCATCACTGTTGAATCCGTCACCGTGCTATTGCATATTTTGGTGGGAGGAATATTGAATATATCGTCGATTGGATGAAACACCACCGAATCTGCATCGAGAAATGCAATCTTGTCGTACTGTTCAAGCGTCCACAGGTTTAATTTGGCGAGGACATTGTTCCATCGACCCCATTTCGGACGAATCCAGTCTCGTTGTAGGCTTTCCACAGGTACGATAGTAGCACCATCGTGTGTGAGTATTTCGCGATGCCTTTGTGGAATTTCGGGTGTGACGAGTACAAGAAAAGGAATTTTTGAATCACTGTTTCGCGTGTGAGGATTGTGTAGGAACTGAAAGGTGAGAAGGCGCGCCGCTCGCAGGTAAGGCTCTTCCACGTCAGGATATTCCGCATCGCCTTCGGCTGTTATTATTGTTGCGTAGGCATATTTTGGAGTTTTCGATCTCTGCCTTTCTTCGAAGTTTGATTTTGAAAGGTACCCTGGCGTCAGGGTCCCCTTAAAAGATAATGTAGTAATCACCCAGAGAAAAACAATTGTGCCGCTCAGGGCCAGCAGGCTCTTGCGAGAGAAATATGGGACCGTAAGGCTCTTCAACATGGCCATTATGAGTGAGGATGTCGATAGGCCGAGCCACCTGCACTCAGTCCTTGTTTATTATGGCAGAAGAAGAAGCAAATCTCAAATATTGGTGTGCCTAGCGACTTGGGCTTACATACTTTAGCTACTAAAAACAGCACACGCACCGGATTTAGCATAGACTTTCTGTAAATGACTCGTACGGTAAAATCACAATCCTTGGGGCCACTAATAATGCTCAAGACTGCGCAGCCATGTCTTAGGCTGCCTAACCTTTACATCAGGAAGGACCCTACCTCCAGTCGGCCTGGCCCGGGGGCCAAGTGGGGTGGGCCGATTGGCTTTACGAGACGCTAGCTCGCTCTAAATGCACAGATTTGCAAATCATATCACACGAGGGTGTCGGCTTACGCGTGGTTATAGACAGGGTCCAATCGGGAGCCGATAGAGCGCATCTACCCGTAATCGTTCCCAGGCTGCTCCGGATCCTGGAGGCGGTGCTGCCACCAAAGCAAACAGAGTCTTCATCACCCAATACCTGAGCATGGTATATTAATAATCAAAACATTCGAAGTGCCAACTCATCGCAGTGCTATGGTAACATTCTAGTTTACTTGGCAACCAGAGGGTTTTTTTCCCCATATTCCCGTGTCTTAATAGGATGGTTCTCTCTCTCGCTTTGTGGACGCTTATTTGCTTTTAGGGCTCAGCCGATACCCTGCAGCATCGTCAGTTATCTCGTTGATGTCTTAGGCCGCCTATAATTTGACGGTTCTATTTCGGAGTAGCCTCATACTCTAGTCCCACGTCCACGAGACTTTCTTTCTAGCAATTGCATAGCCAGGATCCCTAACAGGGAGTAGAAGTGGAAAGTATATGTCTACCCGAAAGCATCCGAGATTTAAAGCGTGAGGTCGGATGGGCAATGCAACGAAGACCTTTTTCCGTCCCATTAAGGATCCCTCTACGTGAGGAAGATCAATCCTAGCGTGGAAATCGCCGGGAAGGCCGGAGCCGTATATTGTTGGGGCCCATCAAAGTTTCTCGGAACATTGTAAACTCGTGGGAGGATGAAATTAATGTAGTTAAGAGACATTCCAAAGATGGAAGTAAATACACAGATATAGACTGTAAGCACGAACATGATTAATGATCTCTGTGTGGTTGAAATAAACGGCGGTGTTAAAGGGGCTTTCGGGCTGGTGGGGAACCGTCCCCCCTTGTAATATCACCCGAACCCGAACTAAAAGCAAATCCCTCTACGTCTCTTTTCAATTATTTCGATTCTCCCGATATATGGTAGTCGCCATTAAAATGCCACAAAGGCTTCCTTTTTGGCAATGATCATACTAGCACAAAGGTTGGAAAAGCAAAATAGAGCAAGGTGTATGCCATATCAGCGGATAGTCCGAGTGAGTTGCAGGATAGCGAAGCAAATAGTGCCCATGCCAGGCGACTACATACAATTAACAAGTCCACTTGCTTATAGATAGGGCCAAGCAGAACTCCTTTGAGGGATTAAATGCCCAATTGGCTTGTTTATGCGGCTTTGGAAGATATTGCTCGCTACATCCAGCTCTAGTATCTTCAATACGGGAGGTTACAGTTGATCTCGAGGCGCCACCAGTAAGGGAATGAGAAACACATATGGCGTGGGCACGTGAGAATTTCAGCACCACTTCAAAGTCCTGATCAAAATACATGGAGCGCATGTTGCTTGAATTTTGTTTCGGAGAGACACCAAACACAGGCTATCTCCAATCCAAGACTATCTAAAAAAAGGACCCTCAGGGAAGACGAAACCTACAGAGGGAAACCCATACATTATTTTTCAAGAAGCAAAAATAGCTTCAAAACTCTCTCAAACTCCATTTTGGTGGATCAGTTCACGATTTTATTTCCGAGTTTTATGCTTCTGCTTCCGCCTTGGGTTGAACAACATTTATTCAACGCTCTGAAACCAACTGCAATGGCGAGGTTCGCATTGAGTTCGAGACAAGGAATGACGGCTGCACCACGGATCCTGTCAAATTTGAAGCTCCAGGATGTGGACATAAACCATCATGAATGCAATTGAGTTCAGTCACTAGAGAAAATCTCATATGGTCATGTCAGTCACTGGTTGCACTGCTCCGAACGCCGATGGCATCTACTTCAATTTTGATGAACTTGTTTCCAAACTTGAAACTTCAATAAGGAACTTGAAGAGCAATGAAATATATCTCGTTGCGACTATGACAGTGCATCCGGTGAAATGGTCATTGTGAAGCTTCGCAAATAGCTCCGTATTCAACTTGAAGTTGTGTCATACATTATTAAACAGTGGAAATTGTCTCGGAACTGCCCCTGGAGGTGACAAGTACTGTAGACAATGTCTCGGTCACGGTTTGGAAATGTGGCGATGCAACCTTCCAAATCGGGACTGCAGTGGCTTGCACTCACTGCTGAATGGTCGACACCGCCACTCGCGATCGCCCAAACAGTCGCGCCTTTCCCCTTTGGGCGTGTTTACCGTTGAGTGCCACAGTTCAGTCCCACCAGGAAGGTGCGACCAACTCCTCGATGATCAGTCAATCATCCAAGTTCCAAGACCTCATCCAGCTCAACTCTTCCACTTTTCAACTCTTCAACTCGTCAACTACGCCGGTGCTCGACCTCAACGATTGGGGGTAAACTGGCAACCTAAAAACTTGCACAAGACGACGCTACTGCAATCTTTTTGAAGCCGCCGGGATCTGCTTGGCTGTTTCACCAGGCGCCTGATGTCATCCCACAGGCGATCGGCGCGTCCACGATTCCTCCAATCACCCCTGCCCTCGCGGTGCTGGCGGGCAGCTGTCAGTTTCTTGGGCGCCAGCTCAAACACCAGCCACTGCAGTCATTGTGTGACGGACAAAGACCGCGCTTCTGGGGCATAGGGCCACTCCACTGCCGATCTACCCCCGATCAACACTGGCGCCTTTCAACTTGCTCTCCATTCACTTTTCAGGTTTCTTTTTTCTACATACTCTCTCTTCCTTTAAATTCCCAGGTCATGCTTGTCGCCCTCGATTCTCCCGAAATCACTCTCTGACCTGAGAGCTACCTGCAAGAGACTGCGCAAATGGCTTTGGGGACCTGACTGTCCCCTTTTCGTGTCTTTGGTAGCGCCTGCATTGTTTTTCTACCCCATCACCACATTCACCGCCGATCATCATGACTTCGGAGCTGGAGAAGGCCCTGGAGCGTACGGGCGGCCATGGCCGAATCGCCTCAGGGGTCTCCATCCAGACATTTCTGGCCTCGCTGGCCACCGCCATGATTGTCTTTGCGGTCGAAGTTTTGCTCTTCATGTTGCTCAAGGGAAAATTGACTCGCATTTAGTAAGTCTTTGATCGCCCAAGCTAATAATAACAATAAAGAAAGTGAAACGTCTGGCTAACCTGATCGTGCGCAGTCAACCCCGTACCTACCTGGTTCCCGATCGAGAACGAACCACACCATCACCGCCGGGCCTCTTTCGCTGGATTGGCCCAGTCTTTCGAACCTCCAGCGCCGAATTCATTCAGAAATGCGGGCTTGACGCCTATTTCTTCCTCCGATATCTACGAATGCTGATAAAAATCTTTTTTCCTCTGGGTGTCTTGATCTTGCCGGTCCTACTCCCTCTCAATCGCGTTGGTGGAAAGGGCACGACGTCCATGAATGGCACTGAGAACGGCAACCACTGGGCTGTGTCTGGCTTGGATCAACTTGCTTGGGGTAATGTCAAACCCGAGCACACTCATCGTTACTGGGCTCATCTGGTCATGGCGGTAATCGTCGTTTTCTACGTCTGCGCTATCTTCTTTGACGAACTTCGCGGATACATCCGCATGCGACAAGCCTATATGACCTCCCCTCAGCATCGACTCCGCGCCTCGGCAACCACCGTTTTGGTAACGGCCATCCCGCCAAGCTGGTTGAATATCGAATCTCTGGACAATCTTTTCGACGTCTTCCCAGGTGGTGTTCGAAACATTTGGATCAACCGCAACTTTGATGACTTGAACGAGAAAGTGAAGGAACGAAATGATATAGCCTTGAAACTCGAATCGACAGAAACAGATCTAATTGTCAAGTGCAAGAAAGCCGCTCTCAAACAAGCCAAGTCTGAGGCAAAACGGGCTGGAAAGAGCAAATCCAAGGTGGAGGACCATGAGAAAGAAACCACTGACCAACGAGCATCACAACTGGCAATGGGCCCTGGTATCAGTTCTGGTAACCCCCACCAGGCGCATACATTGCGTCAAATTCTGCACCGAGAACAACAAGGTCGTTCACGGAGCTCATCTGGAGCTGGAGCTGGAGCTGGAGTCTTTGATCCGGCTCTTGCAGCAGCTGGAGCGGTCGGTCTAGGTGTCGAAAAGCTGGGCAAGTCTGTTATGGGTGGTCTCAAGAAAGTTGAGAATGGTCTGGATAGCACATTGACTAGGACTGGAGGCTATGGAGTTACTCAAGACACGGTGTCAGGCGACAGAAGCTCCCCCCCGGCAAATAACGAAAACTCCCCTACGGACCAGATTATGGCCGAGCCCATGCACTCCATCCAGTTTCCGCGAACCCCTGAAGATCAAACCGGTCAAGCAGTCTTTCCTGAACAGGAAGCGCCACCCAAACGGCCGTCTTGGAAGAGTCGAGTCTCCTCTCATCGATCTAAAAGCTCTGCCCCCAAGCCTGACGAGTATCCACTCACGGCTCCGGATACGCCCGTTGAGGATTCACATCGGCGTGGATCCGCCAACAAGAATGGCACCAAATGCAAGGACAAGCGCAAGAGCCTCAAGGAAGGGGAGAAAGTTGAAGGGGAGCAATATCCGATCGCTTATAACGAGGATTTCGAAAACGAGGACTATGGGGAACCAGTATGGGAAAAATACATTCGAGCAAAGGACAGGGACACCATGCGTCTCCCTATTTTCGGATGGAAGTGGATGCCTTCTCTCTGGCTCCTGGGCAAGAAGGTTGACACCATTGATCACTGTCGGAAGGAATTGGCTCGTCTGAACTTGGAGATCGAAGTTGATCAGCAACACCCGGAGCGATTCCCGTTGATGAACTCGGCATTCATTCAATTCAACCACCAAGTTGCTGCACACATGGCCTGTCAAGCAGTGGCTCACCACACGCCCAAACAGATGGCACCTCGGGTTGTGGAGATCTCTCCTGACGATGTCATCTGGGACAACATGTCTATCAGGTGGTGGGAGCGGTATCTACGTACATTCGGAATCATAGTTCTAGTCTGTGCCATGGTTGTTGGCTGGGCCTTCCCCGTTGCCTTTACCGGTCTTCTCTCACAATTGTCATACCTCGAGGGTGCATTTTCATGGCTGCAATGGCTCAGCAAATTACCGGACTGGCTCATATCTGCCGTCCAAGGTATTCTCCCAGCACTCTTTTTGGCCATTCTCATGGCACTGCTACCCTTGACCCTTCGATTCCTGAGTCGAACCCAGGGTCTTCACACTGGTATGGCTATCGAGTTGACCGTACAGAACTACTTTTTCGCTTTCTTGTTTGTGCAATTGTTCTTGGTCGTCACCATTGCCTCCAGTTTTTCGACAATTCTCGAAAATATCACCGACGTCACCAGCTACCCAGAGCTCTTGGCCCAGAATATCCCCAAGTCTAGCAACTACTTCTTCTCCTACATGATTCTTCAAGCCATGTCAGTGAGTGCCGGTGCGCTTGTACAAATTTTCGGTTTGATCAGCTGGTTCATTCTTGCTCCCATCCTGGACTCCACGGCTAGGAAGAAGTGGGCTCGTACGACGAACTTGAATCAAATGCAATGGGGTACATTCTTTCCAGTTTATACCACTTTGGCATCTATTGGTAAGTCCCACTCCCGTCCCGGGAATAGTACGGCCGACTAACGCTTTTTTCCAGGATTGATTTATTGTGTCATTGCCCCTCTCATCTTGGTGTTCAATATTCTCACGTTCTGCCTCTTCTGGTTTGTCTACCGCTATAACACTTTATACGTTACGAAGTTCCGCTTCGATACCGGTGGCCTTCTTTTCCCTCGTGCCATCAACCAGCTTTTTACTGGACTCTACGTCATGGAAGTATGTTTGATTGGTTTGTTCTTCCTGGTACGAGACGAAAATGGCGAGGTTGCTTGCGAAGGCCAGGCCATTTGTATGATTGTCGTCCTCATCTTGACTGCCGGATACCAGATCCTTCTCAATGAGGCGTTTGGCCCTCTCATTCGATACCTTCCTATAACACTAGAAGAGGCGGCGGTTCGGCGTGATGAAGAATTCAATCGTGCTCAGCATGCCCGGCTTGGCTTGACTGTTGATGACGACGATGAAGAAGATGAAGTGGATGTTGGCAAGCACCTCGAGCGCCGCCTTGAAGAACAGGAACGCGAAGAACGTCATCGGGATCAAAATGAAAAGGACATCGAACTTAAGAGCCTGGAGAACGGCCGAGAAGATCGCAAACATCACAACTCGGGAGGACTCCTATCCACACCAAAGCTCGGCAAAAAACGCCCATCCTGGGCCGACCGTTCTCCAACGTCGGGTCGGCGGTCAAAATACTTTGGTGTCAACTCAGCGACGGCAAGTCCTACTGTCAAGACCCTCCGAGAGAAGATGGCGCAAGATGCCGAGGCTCAAGGGCCAGCAGCCAACAATATGGGACATGCCCTGTTCGCTGGTATTCATGATGAGTTGGAGGATCTCACCCCCGATGAGCGTGATCAATTAGTACAACGAGCTTTCCAACACGAAGCCCTCCGCGCTAAGCGGCCTGTGATCTGGATCCCTCGCGATGACATTGGGGTCAGCAATGACGAGGTATATCGAACACAACGATTCAGCAAACACATCTGGATCAGCAACGAATATCAAGCCCTGGATGGCAAGTGTCGAACAATATTCAGTCGTAGTCCACCGGACTTTTCTGAGGTCGACTTGATCCAGTTGTGATCCATTGCATATCATAAGCGTTGCTCTGGAGGTTTTCTTTTTTTTTTTTTCTTGCATAGCATTTTCCGAGCGTCACATACTTGTCTTATAGAATCAATCATTTCCCTTGTGGGGATCTATACAATGGATCGACTGTCTTTAATCTCTTATTACTCGTAGACTGGACTTCTTCGGGTCTCAATCCATAAACCGACATAGTGGCAGACGATAGTTGTCCACCACCCAATACGCCCGCTTCACACCATCCCACTCGCCATCCAACTTAGGCACGGGGATATCCTCCCAATCAACATCAAACCCAGCCTCAAACAAATCCATCTCAACCACCTTTTGATAAACATCATACGAGATCTGGCGATCGGCCCCCATCCCATTGAAGAATCCCCACTTACCCCCCTCTTGCTCCAACAACCCAATCACATGCTCAGAAAAGAAGTCACGGAAATCCGCATACGACTCCGCAAACGTATCATAGTAGATCGCATCAAAGGTGACGCCCTCACCCACAAGACCGGGCAGAATGTCCTGCCACCGACCTTCGTGGATGGTAACGCCAGGCTTAGAATCCCAACCACGTTTCTTCATCTCCGCAACAACATCCGCATGCGCCTCGATAATATGATGCTCAGCCGGACCTTGTTCCTGGAAAAATCCATCCACGATCCCCATACCGTGTCCGATATTCAAAACCTTCAACCCAGGTCGCGGGAGTAAAGCGATAGCAGATTTCTTCATAATACCGCTTTCCCACTCCATCATCACGCCATTCTGATCAGAGTCCAGAATGCGATCTTTTTGAATATTCAGGTTCGAATTGAGGTATCGCGCATTTTCGACCCCGGGATTCGCCTCTGTATCTTGAGCAGCGGCGGCCTCGGCTTCAGCCGTGGACATGATTGTCGCGGCTTGTTCGGCGGATACCTCGATCAATTCTGGCGCTTCGCCTTCGCCTTCATCTTCATCCTCGCCTTCGGCTTGCGCTCCACTCTCCTTCACATCATCTTCTTCATCCTCCTCCTCGGTTAACTCTTCATACCCATCCAATCGATTAAGGAGCATCTCCGCCCGCACACCTGCGTCAACGATAAGTTCGTATAGCTCCATTGCGCCAATCCGGCGGGCTAAACAGCCGGGTGTCTCATTGTTGTTGTCGAGATCATTCCAAATAGCGCCTTCCTGTAGTAACAGCTTGACAGAGTCCACAGCGCTCTTTAATGTATCCGGGTCGATCTTGGATGGACCATCGCCGTTTGTGTCGGGCTCGCAGGCTGCGATTGCGGAGTGGAGGGGTGTGAAGCCGGTTTCGGGGTCTTTGACGTTGGATGCGTCAGGGAGGGCAGATTGTGTTCGGACTAGACGGCGTAGCTTGCTGAGGTCGTGTTGTGAGGATGCGAGGAGGATTTCTTGTACGTCGAGGTCGACGTCGATTTGCCCGTAGGTTATCTCGGGACCTGGGTTGGTGTCGGTCATTGTGATTTCTGGGGTGGTTAGCTGTTGCTCTTGCGGTGCTAGTGTAGGATCAATGTCCTCTCTTTTACTCACCAAGGTTGTCCTTGACGTGTCACTGCGAACTTAAAGTTCAAGTTGAAGTATCAAAGTGGCGGGCGATAAAAAAAAGTTGGTGGATTCCCACTCGCCGCCTTCGTCCCCGCGCCGAAAATATATATTAGCTGCCATGGGCTTAAACATTCAAGTTCCAGGATATTGGCGAGAATGGTGGTTATTGGGACTAGGTAAATGATGCTACAGGTATTGGAGAGACTGAGAATACTAATGAAGAGAAGAGACCGCATTTGGAGGCTCTGATAAAGCTATTTGTACATGATTTGATCACCCTGGCGCAAAATTATTGTGATTTATTTCTCCTCGTTCAACGAATTGACATTCAGACCAAGACCCTCGTTGTCCAGGTACATCTTGTTCTTGCCACCGTTATCCTGGATGATCTGGGCGATTTGACGTGCGTTCTCGATCTTGCGCAGTTCGATATAACTCTTGCTCTTCTTGATAGCGTCACCGATCAGCTCGGCAGAGCGGGCCTCACCCTGTGCGCGGACAATGAAGGCCTGCTTCTCTTGGCGAGCCTTGTCAACCAGGAAGGCAGCACGCTGGGCATCCTGCTGAGCCACTTGCTTGGCCTCGACGGCGGCGGTGAATTCGGGGGAGAAGGTTAGGTGCTGCGGAGACGAATGTGAGCTAAATTCCATCTCAAATGGGGGTGGCGGTATCTCGTACAGTCAGGGAGACATCGTCCAGGGCAATGTTGAAGCGAGCAGCACGACGGGCCAGGTTCTCGCGGACCAGACGGGCGACGTTCTCACGCTGCGTAATCAGCTGGCTGGCGTTGAACTGAGCAACGACGCTCTTCAACACCTCGTTGACAATCGAAGGAAGCACACGCTCGTCAAAGTCTTGGCCGAGGGTACGGTAGATCTGGGGCAGTGCGTCCACACGGGGCTTGGACAGAACACGGCAGGTGATGTTGACCATCTGCAAATCCTTGGTGCCGGTCAGGGAGGCAATGTTGCGCGGCTTAGCGCGGACATCGTAGACGATGGCAGTCTCGAGCCAGGGAATACGGATATGGGTTCCTGCAATGATTCCACGACGTTAGACCAGCTCAAGCTAGCTGCCGGGGGGCGACGTCTTACCTTCCGAATAGATCTCCTTCCGCACACCACTTAGTCGGGAATACTTGATGGCGCGGTGACCACCGTCCACTAAGAAACTGATTAGAAAGTGAAGGGATCGAGCATATTGTAGGCAACCATACCGTTGAAGAGAGAGTTGCTAGCTGCCCAGGTGCCAACACCGAGGAGGATGAGAGAACCAGCCAGACCCAGGCCGCCACGACCACCACCTCCGGGAAAGCCGCCAAAGCCGGCCTTGCGCTTCTGCAGCATCATCTGCACGCGCTCCCAAGCCTCTCGTTGATTCTGAGACATGATGTGCGATTTATGGAGAGGGGATTGGATGAGTGGATGCGTCCGGGAAGGTTGCGAGCAAAGGTCAGCACTGAGGCGGTCGGCTCAAAGTCCGGCAGAACCGTCTTTGGCGCGCGAATCTCATCCAACTCGTCCATCTTCCTCCATCATTCGCCGTTGCCATCACTCGCAGTCATGGCGCCCGATCGCACGGGAAAAAGCGTGTTCTTGGGGAATATCCCCTATAGTATGTTCTTATGTTCCACTGGGGTAAACCGGGACCCGCGAACCCCATACTGACTCCCTCCCAGACCTTACCGAGGAGCAAGTCAAAGACATCCTCAGCACAGCCGGCACTGTCACCAAGTTTCGCCTCATGATGAACCCGGAGACTGGAAAGCCCAAGGGCTATGGTTTCGCCGACTTCGCCGACGCCGACGCTGCAGCTTCCGCCGTGCGAAACCTCAACGACTACGAGGTCATGGGCCGCAAGATTCGCGTGGATTGGCCGCATAACAATGAGAAGGACTCCGTGCCTACGGACTACCCCCAAGATTCGCAACCCATGACTCAAGACCCGTCGCAACAGATGCAGCAAATCCCCGGAGCTGCACCGCTTCCTCCTCTTCCGCCAGGCGTCGAGGTCCCACCCCATCTTGACTGCCCCAACGCCATCTCCCACACCCTCGCATCTCTCCCGCCAAATCAGCTCCTCGATGTCCTCACCCAGATGAAATCCCTGGCTGTGGCCGATCCTGCTCGCGCAACAGAGCTCCTGCGCCAAGCCCCACAGCTGGCATACGCGATTTTCCAGGCGTTGCTGCTGATGAATCTGGTGGAGTACCAGCTTCTGGGATCCATTGTCGAGCAAGCTGCCCAGCCCGCGCCGCCTCCTCAAACTGCGCCGCAGTATCAGCCGTACGGAGCTGCGCCGGGCCAAATTGGCACCCCTCCCGTTGCCGGTGGACCGTTCGCCCCGCCTCCAGCCCAACAGGCTGCTCCTCAGGTCCCGAACCAGGAAGAGCTCCTTCAGCAGGTGCTTACCTTGCCGCAGTCTGCAATCGATGCTCTCCCAGTGACGGAGAGGAATCAGATCATGATCTTGCGCCAGCAGTTGATGCAAGGTGGCATGCGGTAATCACAACTGATGGCTGCTGTCTGAGAAAAAGATAAAAACACTTCAAAAACACTTCCACAAGCACTGGCACTGGGAGATGCTATCGAAATTTAATCACGAATTACCCTGAAAAGCTTGACACTGCGAAATTCGAAACCCGCTCATACCTGGATCCATGAATATGTCGACCTCTCTGAAGCATCGCACAGACTTGAAAACGGCTGTCAAATCTCGATGGATCCAACACCTTTACTACTAACCTCTCCCTCTCCCAAAATTACCTGTTTGAGAGTTTCGCTTTTATTTCGAATGGGTCCTCAATATCTCTGAACCTTCCATATCTTCGCAACAGCCCCAGCCGGAATGCCTCGTGGGCCTATCTTGATTTTCCCCTCACAGCTTTTTGAACGGCGATCGGCGGCGCAACTGGAGTTGTCTATTTCAATTACAAGTTTCTGCATATCAGCCACTTTCTTGGCTGTATATTCTACCATATGAAATCTACCAATTTAAACTTCTACCATCCTTTCTGGGTTGTGTTTTTTTTCATTCGTCGTTATGCAGTATTCCACATTGCACTGTCTTAAAATCCTGTCGTTTGTTTTAGTAAATCGTGTTTGCGATTCACACTGTAACTTCCCAACCTATCAAACTAACTGGAATACAGCAAGCAGGACGTGTACATCTTGATCCAGAAGACACATATCATTTGCGAGAAAATGGCCATAGTTAACGGGCGAGGAAAAGACACCGGCACTTGAAGAGTTATGCAATATGTTTTCGCAATAACCTCTAGCTGTTGAACCCGTGCCTGGCGAACTATCCATGGCATAGTTTCTAATGTATGATATCGGCGTCGCGTCAGATACGATAATTACGGGCACTCACTCTGAGGGGGTATTCACACGCTGCTGCACCCACTCCCAGCACCTCCTCCTCCACTCTCCTTCTTCCACCACGCTTTCCCTCTTGACTACGCCCTTCACGTGACCGACAGTGCCCTGACAGCCAGCCCCCTCAGGTATGTATAACCCGAGACTAATGAAAGCCAAATGTGATAGAAAAGAAATTCGTATCGAGGGGCTACACTGCCCTTTAGTCTGGAGACTCTTCATCCCGTCTTTGGTGCTGAGGAGCGTGCAGTTTGACTTTCTGGCTGATGTATGATAGACCTTCAAGCGTTGTTGCGAAAACGAAGACAAGTGCTGTGAATTCGATCACAAGCCCCTCATTAGAGTGAAAGATGCCACCGCAAACAGCAGGAATGTCTCCAGAGGAAATGAGAGGGATTCAATGATTTTGGATGGCAAATGGAAAACCAGTCAGCCAATCAGTACTACGCAAAGTTCAATTTCAATCCGTGGAATGGAAAGTAGCAGGAATGGAGGGCAAGATCAAATCCAAGCATACCCCGCTCGGTTGGAATCACCCATCCGCTTTATGTCAATGAAAAACTCTGGAAGAAGCCATATATCGAATCGTCAGACCTCGCAGCGAGGGACATTGATTATGTTTGCGTAGCTACGAACTTCTCCCGGGCTGCGGAACAGCCTCCGATTCTCTTTACAAGAAGAGAAAACCGAGGATACTCCTGCCGTTTTTCTATTCTTCGATCCCCACAGATGCAGCGACATCAAAAATGATTCGTTTGTATTTGCATTCGAGCATAGTCGAATTTGTGGGTATTCCCCTCGCGTGACTATTGCCGACCTAGCGCGAATAATCCCAAACTGAAGGTCCTTATTCTGCACCTCGGAGGCGATGATATGGCTGGGCTGTAAGTGAAGTCTGCCTAGGCAAATCCCCGAGGATAATCAAGACAGACTGAACTAATCTGACTATGTTTTCTAAGAATCTCCAGTGTGCAAACCATGTCATTTTCGTCAATATGCACAAGACTGACAGCAAAGAGCAGTGGAAGCAAAATATGGAGCAGGCTATCGGTCGTGTCCGTCGTCCCGGACAGACGATGATAGTACATGTTCATTACATCATTGCAAAGGAGACCGAAGATGTGACCGTATACGAGGATTGCACAAGCGAATATCTCGTTCGAAGGAGGGAGGTTATGTCGGTGTCAGTTAAGAGAACGTATGACGAATGCTTGGGGACACCAGATGAGGATGAACGGTCTGTCCGCCGAAAAACTAATTGAGAGACGGCTGAGTGTTTATATGTGTGCTCGTGCCATGTGGAAGTGCGTGAGAATGTTAGGATCCGAGATTGATAACAACTGAGTGGATTTTGTGCGTGAGATCGGGTGTGGAGGATTGAATGGGATTGAATGGGATTGAATGGGATTTGAGAGGTTGAAAGAGATTGGATTTGACTGTGTGTAAGGTAACATGGTGCATGCTTTGAGATTGATCAATTTGAAAACCCGGGGGAACTACCTCCCAGTAAGAATACTACGGCCAGATAGTACGACACGGCGATTGATACAACCATTACGAAACGAATCTGACGATGATCAGGAGAAAGAAGGAAAGAGATTGAACTGCATTGATGCCGAGAAAGTCTCGACCAATCAGCTCCCATAAAGCAGGAGCCACATACTGTACATGGTAAAAGAACCAGGCGTCCAGATCAAGGACAGGACCCGATATCTTCTATCCTTTTCGCTCCGCATTGAACGCGCCAGGCCCCACCAAAGTAGGAAGCCCTCATTATAAACCATCCATCAGAAACTAACTTAACCAAAAACAAATGCCGAGCCCGCGACAGCGTCTATTGCTGGGGTTGCTCGTCCAGCGCGTTGTCCTTGCGCATCATCGTCTCTGGGTTCCACACGGGGGGTTCGTGCAGGTTGGTCAGGCCATTGCTGTTCTCGCAAGTGTCACGGCCGCTCAGCGGGCCGGGGGCTGGGACCTTGGTGCCGGTGCCGGTGGCGGAGGCGGAGTCCTTAAGCGCGGTCAGGAGGGTCTTGATTGACTCTGGGGTCAGGTCCTCGTAATAGTCGTCGTTGATTTGGACCATGGGGGCGTTGACGCAGGCACCAAGGCACTCGACCTCGATGTAGGTGAAGAGGCCGTCGTCGGTGGTGTGGCCGGGGGTGATGCCAAGGTGCTCGTTGATAGCCTTGACGATGGCGTCGCTACCGCAACCGCCGAGCTGGCAGGGGGTCTGTACGGAGGCAATTGTTAGTATCTGGTTACCGGAGGTGGCCGTTGTATCAATCGATGGAGTGTCTGGTACTTACGGTAGTGCAGATCTGCAAGAAGTACTTGCCGACGGGATCGCGGTTGTACATGGTGTAGAAGGTAGCGACCTCGTAGACGCGCATGGGAGGCATCTCGAGCATGCGGGCGACCTCGTTCATAACGCTAATGCTGGTGTAGCCGTGTTGACGCTGGCCGAGGTCCAGCAAGGGCATGACGGCGGCCTTCTTGTACTGGGGCGGGTAGCGCTTGAGGATCTCATCGGCAAGCTTGAGGTTCTGGTCGGAAAAGGTGAAGGGGATGGAAGGGTTGTTGGTCGGCTTGTTGCGGTGCTGTTCAATTGGATTGCTGTTAGTCGATTGCACTTGTAGGCATGATCTGCGAGCGATCCTGGGATAGGCCATGGTGGCCAAGTCGGAGGGGTCAAAAGATCAGATCACATACGACTTGCAGGACATCGCTACACCGTTGGGGGGCGGCGGAGAAGGATCTGTAGGAGGAGGGCATCGGGCGCAGCGCACGGCTGGCGCGCGCAACGGAGAAGAGCTTCGACGCCATTCTTGGGGAGGAGTGGAGGGGAGGAGTGAGGAAGTGAAGTGACGATGTTACGAGAAGAAGAAAGGCGAGGCGGAGGTTGGAGTTGCTGGGTTTGCGGCAGCCAATCAGCGTCGACAGATTACCTCACCCTCTCTCGGCATTCTCCTCGACTTCTACACTCACACTTACTCTTACAATTACACTGCACACTCTACACGACCAGATCACTTTGATGACTGTCCATGCTTTGTTCAAGATGATTACTGGGCGAGATTGCCTTGGCATTGGCACTGGAATTGACACTGGCATGATGGCATTGCACCTATTGGTCTCACAGGATTCCACCACCACCAACACCACTGACCACAGCTGACCACTACACATTTTCCATTCGATAAACCTCATA
This sequence comes from Penicillium sp. G339, assembly GCA_027569595.1. Taxonomy (NCBI): domain Eukaryota; kingdom Fungi; phylum Ascomycota; class Eurotiomycetes; order Eurotiales; family Aspergillaceae; genus Penicillium; species Penicillium sp. G339. The sequence goes on from JAPDFJ010000011.1 coordinate 671,713, forward strand.
CGCAACTTCCTCATACGGGTGCGCTTGAACAAGCGCCGCCACCGCATTGAGCATCACCTCACGCCCGAGACACATTACTTCGACCCGAGCCTCCTCGCACCGTTCCACGGCACCAACTGCCCCAACGGCAGGCTTCGCACCCTCGTTCGGAAGAAACTGGCCCGTTCCAATGGTCTGGAAGCAGCATTTGGTATATTTCCCTCCGGGGAATGACCCGGCGCCCGTCGCGAAGATGGCTTCTTTGCAGGTCTCTGCGTTCTCGGTCGGTACGAAGAAGACTAGTTTGTAGCGGTCGGGGGTGGGGGTTGAGGCCATTCTGCGATGGATGGGAGGTGTAGATGGATATAGAGATGGAGACGAAGCTAGAGGAGTTGTTCTTGTAGAGAGGCCTGTTCCGTGTAGATGTGTAGTTGGACGCAGTGCGGTCGAGCGAGTCTGAATGTTGCGCAGTGGATACGCGACGTATTTGGCTGTTTGTTGGCGATGGATCCTGGCGATGGTCCAACTCGAGAGGAGAACTTGGGACATCTCACGATGCTGACTCGTTTGCAAGTTGCTAGCTGCAGGTTGCAGGTTGCGAGTTACAGGGATCGTGGTGAGGAGGTGCTGATGCCAGATTACTAAGGCAACAAAACCAGACCACCTTGTATGTACTTGTATACTTCTATATCATTCAAAATTGGTATAGGTTCAGGAAGTAATAAGCAGAGAACTAGCCTCTCAACGTGTAGGTTGAAAATAAATCGTTTTATATACACAAATGTTGAATCACAGGGTATCAGATATGCCAATCACCATCACCACCATCATCATCATCATCACCACCTCACGACATAGTTACTCCCTGTCATATAGTCATCAAACCACGGCAACCCTACTCTGCCACGAGCATATGCTTTTTCACGTGGCCCTCGATTTTCTCCAACAACTCTGCCTTGCGCGCATTCTCAATCCAACTCTGCTGCACACTGTTCTCTGCAATCATGCGCCACTCCAACACCGATAACTGATGCGCCTCCTGAACGGCGCAGTAATTATCCAAGATATATCCACCAAAGTAAGCCGGATCATCACTATTAATCGAGAATTTGACCCCGGCCTCCAGGAACCGACGAATAGGGACATGTTCCACCGATGGAACGCAGCGCAGCCGAACATTCGACAGCGGGCAAACAGTAAGCAGCGTCCCCTGGCTGGCCACACGCTTCATCAATTCCGGATCCTCAACAAGTCGAATCCCATGATCAATACGGGTAGCACCAAGTTCCAGCGCCGTACTGATATAGCTGGGATCACCCTCCTCACCCGCATGCGCGGTGAGCGGGATATTCCTCTTCGCGGCAGCGGCATACTGTTCCCGGAACATGTCCTTGGGTGGCCCAACCTCAGTAGAAGACCATCCCAAGCCATGGACGACGCCAGCCTCGAAGTGTCCGCTAGAAACGAACTTCTCGTAGACATCCGCCGCAGAGGAAACAGGCAGATGCCGCACAAAGCAGAGAATTAACCGGGAACTAAGACCCAACTCGCGCTCTGCGCGCTTGCATCCCTCGGAGAACCCGTTCACGACGGTCTCGTAGGGAATGCCCCGGTCAATGTGGACCTGGGGATCAAAAAAGACTTCGGCGTGGTGAACACCGTCGGCGTGCGCTTTGCGGAAATACCACCAGGCTAGATCAGCGAAGTCGGCTTCGTTCATGAGAACGGCCATTCCTTGGAAGTAGAAGGATAGGAAATCGTCCAGCGAGCTGAAGTGGTCATATCGGGCTGTTAGAGCTGCGATGGAGGCATAGGCTGGATTTGTTGCTGGGTCTGGTAGGGTGATGTTGTTGCGCGAGGCAAGGGTGAAGATTAACTCGGGTGACATGCACCCTTCAAGGTGAACGTGGTGTTCACATTTGGGGAGGCCGTGGAGGAAATCGTGGAGGGATGATTTGCACATTGTGAGGGATTGGGATGGAGGGGGAATCAGTTTGATTGAACGGGCCACGGTGGGATGTTTTATTTTGGTCTTGCCGGGGCGGGTGGGTTTGCCCTTTTGGTCCGCTGCAGAGGATCTATGCCACTCTAACTAGATGGAACTTGGATATAGGCAATTGGGTCCCCAATCGAGCGGGGCCGTGGCTCTGCTTTCTTATCTCGACTTCTCCACTTGAGGCAACTGATGCTCGCATTAAGCACCCACTTTGATAAGCTTGGCCGTCGCTCGGAGGTCTCCGGCCTCCACAGTTACCTGTCACCCTAGATACTGCATCGAAGCTGTAGTCGTTTACTCCGCAAGACGAAAGCGGAAAGTCCAGGAGATCTCTAGTATGCTTCATTGATTTAGTGTATACAATTGGACGTACATTAAAGGATAATCCCCTTCGAGTGGATATATACCACGACATCTCCTCTTCTACTTTCCATGTAGAGATTAAATAAAAGCCAAGCGCCTAGATATCATAGATATTCCAGGTATTGAATTATCCTGGTACTAGTATACCTTAGGTGAATCAAAAAGGCCTTTCGACGTGAACAGGAGGCTGGGCGAACGGCGATGGAATCTCTCCAATTGGCTGCGCCAGACGGACTACCTGCTTCAGATGGAATGCATGGTTCAGAAGGATTTCCTGTGTCGGATGAATCATGTAAGCTGGACGAATTGACAATGCCGCAGGCATCACGCATACGTGAAGAATTTGCTGCAGACGAAACGCCTACATGGCGGGGACCGCCTACAGCGAAGAGATTGCCCATGTCGAAGACAAACACCGTAGTTGATTTGAATCAATCGGATCATGGTGGTAGTGTTGGTGTTGGTGACAGTACTAGTAGTGCGCAGGTTCTCAGGCCGGATGGTCAACCCAAGAGGAAAAAAGCAGCACCGAGATGCACAAATTGCTGGAACTATGGGCATACAAGAGTTATTTGTAGACCAGATCCTTTCTAGAAAAAAAAAAGACAATACAAGATCAACGAGTTGATGCATGTTAGAGGTGTGAGTAATGAATTTCCATACACTAGATAATCACATAGGGGCCAGACATCTTCCGAGGTTGATTATCCAGTAGGAAAAATCAGTATTCCAGATTCTTAAGGTTGTATTCTACTAGTACAGCCACTAGGGAGGCAGCTTACGGGGTCGTTAAATCATTGTAAGGTCTATAAAATGATAGAACCGCCCCAAAGCTGATGCAGGAACAAGGTCATGCATAGATAGGTGTTGCTTGATCCTAACGCTGAACTGTACATAAATCCCAATATCTTCTATCTGCATACACTCATACGTGAAGCAAAGCAAAGGCCCATTTAAACCTTCATTTCCGTACCAGCTGCCTTACGAAGTCTATTCATGACGGCAGCAGCCAAATCCCCGTCACGATCATTGATGCCCTCGACATAAATAACATCAACATCGAATTCATCCAGAGCCCGCAAGGCCGCAAAAAGTCCATGTGCGATCGATCCCGTATCGGAGCCAAGGTGATAATCATACGCCAGCTTGGTCCGACTGCTTGGACTACCGGTTTGTTGCACGGGGATGGGGAAGCTGGTTAAATGGTCGATGGAGGCATCAACAGATTGAACGGTACTAACCAGGACATCAAGCGGAGCTAATCCGAGACCCTGCTTCCAATTGCGGGTACGCACGATACCGATATTGTGCGCGCCAATGGCGGAGTCGTTCAGGTCTTTCTGCACGTGTTTCGTCACGCCGGACTCCACGGATCCGGGCTCGAAGAGAACCACTCGTGCCTTCGGTGAGTAGTGGCGATATTTCATACCAGGCGCTCGTGGGACGTCTTTGATGTCCAGCGTGCCGTCCTTATACGCTACTGTGGTGTTTTCCCAACCGGCGCATTGTCGGAGTTCCTCGATGCCTATCCCGCCGGGTCGCAGGATGGCGGGCGGAGAGCAGAGTCCGTCGACGACGGTGCTCTCTACGCCGACGCCGGAGGGCCCGCCGTCGAGAATGAGGTTGATGCGCCCCTTTAGGTCATGGTGGACGTGCTGCGCTGTGGTTGGGGAGGGCTTTGTCGAGGCGTTGGCGGATGGAGCGGCGAGTGGGCGGTCCGTTACATGAATGAGGAGACGGGCTAGTGGGGATGAGGGCATGCGCGCGCCAAAGGTCGTCAATTTAGATGTCACTTCCGGAGCCAGGTCCGAGCCTGATGGGTTTGGTAGGATGATTGTTAGTGGGCCCGGCCAGAAGCGGTCGATGAGGGGCTTGTAGATTTCCGGGATGGAAATGCGCGGTGTCTTGGTGTGGCTGGGACTGGTTGAGGCCGGGTTGAGTATGCGATCGAGCATTTCGAGCGAGTCGACGTGGATGATCAGTGGGTTATCAGATGGCCGCTGCTTGGCCTTGTAGATGCCCTGGACGGCGGCGCTGCGGGTGGCATCGGCGCCCAACCCATACACGGTCTCCGTGGGGAATGCGACAGGGATATCGCTGGTTCGAAGGAGGTTGGCCGCCTCTTCGATGGCCTTTGATTCAGGCGTGGAGTTCTTGCGCTCGTCGGCCCACCATTCTGATAGCGAGCGCGAGCCCGGGCCGGAGCCGAGTCGCTGCACGGAGACGACCCTTGTGTCGCAGGCCATTGTGGTGAAGTAGCTGACTAGTCTTCGCTGACTGTTGCCAGCGAGAACTCGGGGAAACAGCAGATTGATATAATGCAATGGGATTGCGATGGGGGCGAGGGGTCAATGACGCAGTTGTGGGAGTCGAGGGGCGAAAAGAGTTCCCTTCTGCCCAAGTCACTGCAGTATCCGGAGTGATGCTTGCTGGCTGTGTTGCTATGCACGCGTAGGTGTCTCCTCTAGAGTATCGGACAGTCGATCAGCCCGCTCACTCCCATATGGTTGTGCCTCGAAGTCTACAATTCTCGTGGACCGCAAAAAAAAATCGCCCGCGCCATGACGTCGGATGACTCAGCACGTTAGGCAGGAACAAGACGATAAAAAGTGGTAGGCAAATGAACAATCGAAATAAATGGATTGAAGAGGATATGGGGGGAAATAGAAGAGGCCAAGAACATATTCAAGGTTTGTTTTAGCTTGCGGGGTTGCGCTTTGTCACGCCTTCGCGAGATTGAGGCTTGCTGCAGGTTCGGTTATTTACCAACTGCGCCAATCAGACTGAGTTGGCATGTATGGATAATATCAAAGAATGATAATTCTTTCCTTCCAACCTAGAAGGTTACCCAGGTATGGTTATGGTTAGTTCTTCTCTCGTGATTCAAACCTTGGAGTCTGAAAACGTTGGTTTTGCTTGAGCTGTCGAGATATTATACTATAGATATATATCGTCGGAGTATGCTCGTTCCCAAACTGAAGAATACAATAGTATAAACCTTTTGAAACTACAGCACTAGCACTACAGGCACTTTCAGATGTAAAGAAAGATGTGAAAGGATCCAACTACTACTACGTATTAGCATTTTTGGAAGAGAAAATAAAATAAAACAGTTTATGCAATTTGAATTTTGGAGGAGACGAAGGCAAAAATGAAGCACCAGCACTAGATGCTCCGGGGTGTGACATATCCACACTGTCGATAACGACATATTGCGTGAATATGTACTATACTATGGCCTAGTCGGAGGAACAAACCGCCTGACTACTCATTTTATACAGTCTATCGTGTCTTGGACCACAATCGTCTTGCTCAGCATTCTTGCGGTTTCGCTTATTTTTTGCCATCATTCACACTGGCACTATTTCCCTTACGATAGTTACAATCCCGGCAAGCCTATTGGAAATCCCCACTGATATTTAAAGACATGAGGCTGAATTAATAAATATGCAGTCTCAGAGAGGAGGCATTTAGATTTCAAGCAGAACAAATCAAGACCGTAGTTGTATAAATGAGCTGTGCGATTACTGGCGCCCCCCCCGCTGGTTTCATATTCATGAGTGCCTACTTAAGTCTAGTATAGCCGAAATATTCTAATGACTAAATGTTCGCAGCAAATTCTTCTGAAGTTTTGTATCTATTTTGGTAAGCGCTAGCAAATTGCTATTTATCTACCTTCCAAACTAGCATCTAAACTGCCAGTTGGCTGCCACGGGGGAATAGGGAAAATATTAGAAACAAAAATAACTATAGAACAGGTGCATACGGCGAAGATATACGGAGACATTCGGAGATGCAGCATTACCAAGTGATCATGACCCGACTATTTCATCTCATCTCATCTTCTACAGAGCTCAATTTGCGCCGGAAGCTTTGTAGCAACAGTAGGGTAGACTATCTCTTTAGTTGATTCCTTGGATAATTCACTTCGGGCCAGAAATATCAGAATTTCTCTTTTAGGGATACACTAAGCTTGCCAACATACAGTTCTATAGTTCACCACCAGATTTCAAATGTACAAAATCGTCCAGATGGACAACATGAACTCTATAGTCTTCGCAACGGGAACAACATGCTCGTTATAATCATTTCTTCTTCCCTCCCTTTCCTCCCTTTGCACCGCCTTTACCACCTCCGCCTCCACCTCCACCTCCACCACCCTTCCCCTTGCCTTTATCACCACCACCGGCACTACCAGGAGTCATAATGCGCACCTTACCGACAACCATAGTGTTTATAATCTCGGACTCCTTCCAACCCTTAATGAGCTCGCCTTCTCGGGCCCGCATCTCCTCTGCCACAGCACGGGGAATTCCCGCATCCTCAGCATGATCCTTCTTAACCTTGCCAATCGTCGTCTCAGTCACCCACCGATGATGAATTTCCTTAACAGCTTTGCCCTTCTTGACCGTACCCGGCTGCAGTTTAACCTTGTACTTATACCGGGTTAAAGCCGCCCACGGCGCACAAACTGGAAGGGCTGCGAGGATCTCATCTTCTGGTGTCGGTGTGCCGATGAGAGCAGGGAGCCAGCTCAAGTCTGCAGCTTCGGCCGCAGCAGTCTCCTCGTTGTAGTCATCTGCGCCCTCTGCAAACTGGGCTTGTCGTTTACGCTCGGCTTCGGCGGCTCGCTCGTGTTGCGCGCGACGACGGGCTTTCTGTTGCTCAGCCTCCCGTTCGCGCTGGGCCTTGGTTTCGGCCTCCTTGGCTGCCTTTGCAACTTTGCCTTTGTTGGATCCGAGAAGTCGCAGAGCAAGTTCGCGCTCTTCAGCGTCTTGGTGGGCGTACTTTGCGGCTGCACGCTTCTCCTTTGCCTTCTTGCCTCGCGTCGGGGCAATTCGTGCAGCACTAGGCTCGGCCGCACCGGGCAGGTCGACAGGCTTGCCCTGACGCAGAGCGCGTCGCTCTCGCGCTGTCAGCTGCTTCCGTGCATCCTGAGGGGATGTTGGTTCTTCAGCGGCAGTTTGTTTGGTCTCATCATCCCCTTCCGGCTCGTCACCGGGCTGCTCAATATCTTGATCTTCTTGGGCAGTGTCCGGTTCTGCTTTTGTGTCTTCCTCTGCCTCAAACTCGGACTCGCTTTCAGGGGATGGCTCGTCCTCATTTGCGAATTTAACTCGCTGCAGAGGGTTACTGGCAGGCTTCGTGTCCTCATCGTCGTCTTCATCGGAGGCATTGCCATCTTGCGGCGTTTCAGTGGTGGGCTCTGTAGCAGTGCCTTCGGCGGATTTCTCTTCTACAGATTCCTCCTGAGTAGGCTCTGCAGGCTCCGAGGTCTCTTGTGTAACAGCAGGTTGCGTGACTGTTTCACTAGTACCGATCTCACCAGGAGTATCCGATTCAAATCGCTGCTTGTGATTCCCAATACTCTCCTGGCTAACCTGGAAGAGGATAGCAAATCCAAGAACCAACTGTGATGGCGCCAAGAAATTCTTCTCGCCCTTGACTTCGAAACTACCCGTAGGCAGAATCCCACCACCCAGTTGCGCGATCTTGGTGACTTGATTGGCGTGCACCCACCAAGCCGACATAACAGCCTTGGAATCCCATGCCGCCGAAGTTGAGACACACATAGTACCGGCTTGAGACAGCGTGCTTGGGGAAATGGGTGCATCGGGGTTACCGGGGCGGTTCTTGACAACAATGGGCAATGCGCCCTCGAGATCGGCATGGATGAAGATATCGCCCCTGTTTAGGTAGCGTCGGTAGAGTTGCTCGCCTTGCATGGCATCGCGAGCACTAAGATATAGTTAATCCAAACTCATCGACGCAGAGCGAAGATTCAATTCACTTACCCCAAGACCAAGTACCCTTCAGAGGAAATGAAAAAAACGAATTTTTCAAACCAGAATGGCACACGAGCCTGTCGCAAAATCTGCTTTTCCTGCTTCAAACCCTTCTTGAGATCGGCCGTGACCTTTTTCTCATGGCTCTTAAGCGCCTTGTTAGAAGACTGCGCAGTTCTCTGCGCCTTCTCCGATGCAAATTTCTTTTGATCGTAATACTGAGAGGCATTAGCCCAAGGTGTGAGACCGAGATCAATATCAATCTTGAGCATGCGAGAAGCAGCATCCGCCCGCCTCTGCACTTCTTGCTCCTCATTTTCAGTGTCTGAATCAGAGCCCGACTCGTCAGTAGACTCGGCATCTTCTTCCTCCTCTTCCTCCTCCTCTCCAAGCATGAGTGTGACAGTATTCTCATACAGTTTGAGAGGCAGCTTGATGATTTGAGCGACACGGTTTCCTCGACCTTGCTCCATCTCAATTAGACGGGCAATCTCACCCCAATCCATGCCCTGCGCCACGAGTCCGTTCACAGCATCCATAGCTTCTTGAACGCGATACACGTTATCTTGAATAGCAGCGGCTTTGCGGATATGGAGATCTTGCGCATCTTTCAATGCGTCAATGCGCTTTTTATGCTCATCCCGGACAGAGTCGAGCTTGCGCTTGGCCGCTTCCTCTCGCTCCGTGAGTCTAGACTCAAGTCGCTGAGACTCCAAGGAAGAGAAATACTCGTCCACCGTAGCATTGAAACGCTCAAATTCTAGAATCGTAATCCCCGGTTTCCCGTCGAACTGGCGTGGTTTGAAAGGATGGAAGTCCTCATACAAAAGACCCGGGGTCTTCGATGTACTCTCACTTTCTTTAGAGGCTCGCTCGTCCTGTTTCGCCACGATATATCCCTTGTGGCTGTCGCCAACATTGAAGCTATCCGAGACCTGCGCAGCTTCTCTGAGGGTCTCCTCTACCTTCTTTAACAGATCTTCATCACCGAGCACCTGGTCGAGCGGCGTAGCAGGGTCGAATGCCTTAACGGCAAAGGCATGATCCAGCAGCAATGGGGGATACTCAGGGAATCCTTGAGACAAGGCCTTCCGCAGGACATCCGTAGCCTTCTTTTTCGACTTTTTCGGCGCACTGCCCTCTTGAGAGAAGAGTGTCTGTGCCTTCTCAATGACCGTCTTCACTCGCTCCGTAGTTATCTCCGGGACCCCATCATAGTTTTGCTTGTTGGTAACAGTATATTTGAGACCGATCTTCATTTCCTCTTCGCCTGCACTAGCAGGGACCTGTCGGAAGAGCGCGATCACGGTATACTCGCGATCGGTGAGGATGATGTTGCCGCCGGCGAAGAACTCGAGGAACATGTGGTAGGCGCCATCACTGAAGGTGATGTCGATGATTCGATCTGTGCCAATCTGCGTAACGCTTGTGACCCGGCGCGACTTGATAAATTTGCGCAGGCGAGTCACGAACGGCGAGGGGGCGGTCGCGGCGGTGCGGGAGTATTGGGTGACATGGGTGCGGAAGCCGGAATCGACGATGAGCTGGCGGCGGTGGTCTGGTTTGGCAAGCTTGAATAGGAAGATTCGCTAAGAGCGGTCGTATATTAGTACGAGACCTGGTCTCGATTCTTGGGGGGCTGAGGCGTACTGATGATAGGTCGTAGATGTTGGACACTCGCAGGTTGACTAGCTCTGAGGCCAGCTCCTGAGTAATGACCTGGCAAACTGGTGAGTAGGGTGTCAATTTGGAGCAGTGAGTTGGGATATACCTTCACGTCTATCGACGAGAATCTCTGCTTCATCGTGGGTCGAAGGGGAGTTGGAGAAGAAAGGAATTTTCGAGCGTGACGTATGCGGGGCAGGCACGAAGCGGGCTCTCTTCTAGGAAGTTCCACTTGCTCCCACTACTGCATTAGTATACATTGGCATACAGAAACACCACGTACAAGGATGATGATAAGGCTGATATCTAGTATTGGAATCGTCTTTTTCATTGTAGTCATCAGCGTTTCAGCCACGGGAATATTAGCGCAAGGCACAAGAGTGTCTTGGTCTTAATCGCCAGACGAACGGACAAGGCTTTTGGCATGCAGAGCAGAGAGAAACACAAAAGATCTATGAAGCCCCCGACATTCGCAAACAGTCAAACTGGAACCAACAAGGAAAGGATTATAAGAAATGAACCGAATCACGCCGGGGCCAGCCAGGAACAGGGGGAAAAAAAACAGCAGGGGAATGCTCAAGATGAAGGCATAAATCACAACGCAGCCCTCCATAGATGAAAAAAGCTGAGGTATCTGTTCTACATCTGTCGCAGACCCTCCGCAAGACGCCGCTTGCCGAACTCCCACGCATTGAGTAGACCCTGCTCCGACAGGTCGATGCTCTTCATATTCGGCGCATCAGCAGCCGGGGCACGGCTAACCCGCGAGGCGATGAGGACGGGGTCGGTCTCGAGAATGATTCCGTCGTCGATAATCTCGTCAAGGGTTAGGGCAACAAGGTCGTAGTTCTCGACAATAGTCCGCTTGTCGGTGGCGCCCCTGTTGAAGGTTCTCCGTCAGCTGTCTGTTTCCTCCAAACCTCACAGCCCTCACAAGCATCCAGTGAAAACTTACTTGAACAAAATTCCAAGGGCATCCCGCAGGGATAGAACCACATTATACAGCAACACCTCGTTCTCTTCGGCGCTGCCCACCACATAGAGCATCACATCGCTCTCCATCTTGAACACGACAATGCGGTTGTCGTAGAGGATGACATCGCTGGTCGACTTGTTGGTCTTCTCGAGGAGACCCTTCTCAAAAGCTCGCTGTTCCTTCACGGTCGGGTAAGGATTGGCTCCGGGGTAATCAGTTGAGTTAGGCGCGGTGCCGGCGGGGGGATGCGGTGCTGAGTAGTATTTCGCAAGGATGCGGGAACCGTCATCCGCAGACATGAAGAGGACCGCATTGACGGAGAAAAGGGATAGAGGACCAGGCATGGTGAATTCGGATCTGTAGGAGCAATTATTGAGAGGAGAGCTTGGTGGTGTTGGTGTTGATTGCAGGACAGTCTGGCCGCAGCCGGAGACGCACTAATGTTGTTCCGCGGATCTACTCCGCTGCCCTCAGCAAGGCACTACAATTATTTACAAGATTTTCCTAGGGTTATTGTAGAAGATATTAAGATATGGTAGAGAATGAGGCATGAAAATGTGATTCGCATAGCAGAAATATGGGGGTATAAATCATCTACAGATCATTTGGGTACAATCACAAACAACTGGGGGAATACATCGAAGGGCCCCAGTTTGATGGCCCCTTTCAGAAGACATCACAATGGGGAAATACCAAAACGGAAAGAAGTCTCGCCAGTAAGAAATATCCATCCCGCTTCGTTACGCATCCAGGGAGGATAGGGCCAACAAAAAAGAAGAAAGAGAAAAGAAAAAGAGGAGATACAATTCAAATTGTGCGGCAGAACACCTTGGTATCCTCGCTCGATTCTGAGCCATACATTCCATCACATGAGTCGCGTTATGTGCATCACAAAGGGGGTATGAAAAAATATGGTAAAGACGGTTCCAATATTACGTCAAATCATCCAATTGGGGAGAACACAGTTAAGACTGTGAGGCTGGGGGAGGCGGCGATTGCTGCTGAGGCTGCTGAGGCTCCTCGGCGTTGGCTGGGCGGTTGAACCATCCAGGAATCCAGCTCGCGCGGTTCGCTTTCTTCCGAGCAGCCTCCTCTTCCTCGAGTTTGGCCGTTTCGCTAACCAGACGCAAGGGACGCAGTTTGTTCTGCGTCATCACTGCCCCAGTGTAGTTGTTCATGCCGCTGCTTGAACGAGGTGGGCTTGATGTAGCCCCGGTGGAGCTCGTATCACCGTGAATATCACTGGTGACGCTGGGGGAGCTGCTGCGGTTGGCACGGTCGGTTTGGCTCGACATGGAGGGAGCCCGGCTCACTCCGGAGATATAGCTAGCCGCTCCGGAGAACATGCTTTGCCGCGAACCTGGGCCCATGGCGGTTGGACTCATTGGCCCGCCTCCCGAGTTACGACCGCGGTACATCGCTCCAACGACGGAGGCAGCATTCGGGTCAACCTGCTCCGAGCGCGTGCGGCGGTGGCTGGCCCGCACAGATTGAGTCCTGAATGGGATGCTGGGTGCGGTGTCTGGGTTCTCGTTGACGACGCTGTGCGGAATTGAAGGCGGTGGCATCATGCTGGTTGGACGAGATCGAGGTTGAGGTTGGGGACGAGCATTTTGGCCGGAGACCACTGACTTGGCTCGCTGCAAGAAGGACTGGGTGGGTGCGTCGTCCTTCTCAGGAGGCGTGGGAGGCAGGTCCTTCTCATTACCACCAGATGATTTGGTTGTAGCGGTGTCACCTTCTTCGTCATTGCGATCCAAAACGTGTTCGAATCCATCGTGCTGAAGCACGCGGCTAATGATACGTTCGATGTAGAGGGTCAAGGCCTTATTTTGATCCCTGAGGCTCTTGAGTTCGCCAGCACTTTCCGGTTGGCGATTCGAGTCCCCTTCGGGTACCTCATCCACTGATTCAAGCTCATCCGCCAATGATCCCAGACCACTGCTGGACTGCTTATCAGGATGGACATGCTGCATAAAGTCACCCTTAGTGAAATCGCCGGTGAGCGTCTTTTCGCTGAGAAGCAGTTGGTAGCTTTCGTTATCCTCCATGAGGCGGGCATTGGCCATGCGAGCCTCGAGTAGGTCCTTCTCCAATTCGCGTTGCCGGCCACCGCCCGCATTTTCTATCTCAACAAGCTTGATTTGGTGCTCGGCCAGCTCCAGACGGAGAGATTCGATCACCTTATCTTTCTGGAGCAGGAGGTTCGAGTTATTGCGGGAGGGGCTGCGCTCAAGGTGCGACGATGGGGCAAACTGACCATCGAGATCTGGCGAGGCTCGGTTGCGGAAGCTGGCTATATCAACAGTTAGCATCATGGTATACCCAGGATTAGATTATATTGGAAGTGATCGTACATGATCGAGAGACCTGATGGCGGTCACCATCGGCAGTGATGCGGTCCTTCTGTGCCACAGATTCCTTCAGACGCTGAATGGTAGCCTGCAGCTCTTCTTCCCGACTTGTCTGCTGCTCCTTCTCCTGCAGCATGGCATTCCGTTCTAATTCATGATTTTGCTCGAGGTCACGAATCTGACGACCCTGGTCACGAATCTCGCCACTGAGCGTCTCAATCCGGTTGTCTCGCTCGTGGGCCTGATCCTCCAACTTTCCTTGCTCGCTGACCGATTCATCGAGGCGCATCTGCAGAACGCCTAGTTGTTTCTGGTATTGTTCGGAGGCGGTTTCGGCCTTCTGGAGTTGCTCCCGCAACTCCTCGATGAGGGCGGCACTCTGGGCCCGCGCCTCCTCCTCGGAGGGGTCGTTTGAGATGCGCGGGACGTTGGACATGCTCAGATTGGATCGGCCAGGTTTTCTTGCAGCAGCGCGCGCGGAGACGGGCGTCGAACCTCGGAGAGAGGGAGAGCGGTTGAGACCGTTCGAAGCAGTGCTGGGCGAACGTGCATGTCCTCGTGTGGTGGACCCATTGGTCGAGGGCGGATCTGCGGGCGATGATTTGCTGGAACTGCCGGCGGTCCCAGGCTTGCGAGGCGTTGCTGACATCGCGCAGGTTCCCAAGGCCCGTGAACTGTTGGGTAGGTAGAGTATATAATAGGAGAGAAATACAACAGTGCAGTCGAATAGCAGCTGGAGTCAAGTTGCCTCGGGGAACAGGAAACGGTGGGAGGAGTGAAATCAGTGGCGGTCAGAAAGCGGAAAACGGTGGACACGGGTGGAGAGCGGGATTGGAATGTATGTAATGAAGGCTGTCAGAGGTTGATTGAGGGCCACATGGCTAATCGAAGCGTGGAACAATCATCGAAGACGGACAGGAGTCGAGTGGAATGGGGGGTTGAGAGGAATGAGGAATGAAAAAGGAGCCGATTGCAGAGGGCGAGCGCCGGGGACGACCGAGTCTTATTTTGGTGAGGAATGCGGCCTCCCTTACTCTAATCTAAAAATAAGAATACCCAATACCGGCGCTGGGCAGTAAGGCTTTGGGGGCTGGAAAGGACACGAGATCACGAAGGCAATGACAATGGCAATCGTAAAAGACCAACCACTGAGAGAGAAGATTGAGTAAAATGATCAAAGCGGACACGAGGCAAATCGGGGCCGTTGAAAGCAGCAACGGGGTCGAGTTCTGCCTAAGGCTGGAATCCCGTTTAGTCAGCTGATTAATGTTATGGCCTTAGGTCCCAGGCTACAAGGCTACAAGGTGTCAAGCGGTAACAGGGTCCACTCCGCTACAGTCGAACCCACCGAGTGGACATCGCTGGACATCGACTGGAGCCGAGCGCATTCCAATCTACCCCACCAGGTTCCAAGTCAACTCGATCTACTGAACAATAGTTGCCCAGAAGGACAAGGATGCTGACAACGTGAGTTTTCTATAGACAAGTTGTGGAATTGTACTAACTGATCCAGATCAATTCCCGGCTCGCCCTGGTGATGAAGTCCGGCAAAGTTACTCTGGGTGCAAAATCGTCAATGAAAAGTCTCCGTTCGGGCGAGGATAAGCTGGTTATCATCGCTGCCAACACTCCCGCTCTGGGCAAATCGGGGCTCGAGTACGACGCCATGCTGGCTAAAACCCCCTGTTCACCACTTCTCGGGCAACAATGTAAGCAATATATGAACATGAGTCATACTCATAATACTCGTACCTCAAGATTACAATACAAACACAATGGCTGAGTAGACAGATCGTGCTTGGGACCGCCCTGCGGTAAGCTCTTCCGGTGTGCCACGATGGCCATTCTCGATGCTGGTGATTCGGATATTCTCGCCAGACAGTGAAAGTGGAGGTGGAGGTAGAGGTGGATGATTGAATGACTTTGCTGACTCTGTTGCGGGACCTCCTGCAGATAACTTAACTATTACATACTTCAAGTATGACGATCCTATCCTGATAAATGGATACCAATGGACCGTTCCACTTTTTGTCTGTAGTAGATGTAATGTGGCCTTGTATTTCAGGTTGCCATCGCTAATGCATGACTCAGCCAGTGGGCTCGCCTCGGAACGTGGTTGGCCCGAAGCTAGGGCTTAGGGCTTTTTGCCACTCAACTGCTTGGAAATCAAACAATCCCGTGACCCGCCGGCCATATTCTTTTCTCCCTCTGATCCCTCGACACCAACCGACATCCAACACCCAGTTCGCAGGAAGTGCCCGTCACCCCATTTCCAGCACTCAAAATGGCCCGCCGTCCCGCACGTTGCTACCGGTACTGCAAGAACAAGGTGCGTTGCGACTGCGACTTTTCGTGCCCAAGGAGGATTTTGTGTGTGGAAAGCTCGGTTGTGGGGGAATGAATACCTGTGCACCACTATCACCAGTGTCGTCGAACGCGCTGTGGTGGCACTGCTGGTCGCCAGATCGATTTCCCTCGCATCGAGTCTTTCGCCAAATACTTCTGTTTCTTTGTATTTTGGGTTTTGGGTTTTTCCATATGGGAATCAGTTCCATGACGAAATGAGGAATCTTGGCATCTAATATCGACATATACTGACATACTTTTGCCCTCAGCCGTACCCCAAGTCCCGGTTCAACCGTGGTGTTCCCGACGCCAAGATTCGCATCTTCGACCTCGGTCGCAAGAAGGCTAGCGTCGATGACTTCCCCATGTGCATTCACCTCGTCTCCAACGAGTACGAGCAGCTGTCCTCCGAGGCTCTTGAGGCCGCCCGTATCTGTGCCAACAAGTATGTCCCGCCCATCACCCGCCTCATCCCCCGCGCCTTTCGCCCAACAACCCAATTCTAACATGACTCGCTTCTAGGTACCTCGTGAAGATCGCTGGTAAGGAAGGTTTCCACCTGCGCGTCCGTGTCCACCCCTTCCACGTCGTCCGTATCAACAAGATGCTGTCGTGCGCTGGTGCCGATCGTCTGCAGACCGGTATGCGTGGTGCCTTCGGTAAGCCCCAGGGTCTTGTCGCCCGTGTGAACATTGGTCAGATCCTTCTGTCCGTCCGCACCCGTGACTCCAACCGTGCCGCCGCCATCGAGGCTCTCCGCCGCTCCATGTACAAGTTCCCCGGCCGCCAAAAGATCATCGTCTCCAAGAACTGGGGTTTCACCCCCGTCCGCCGCGAGGAGTACATCCAGCTCCGCCAGGAGGGCAAGCTCCGCCAGGACGGTGCCTACGTTCAGTTCCTCCGTGGCCACGGTCTGATCACGGAGAACATGAAGCGCTTCCCCGAGGCCTACGAGAACGTCTCTCAGGCTTAGATGGTTATGGGTTGAATCCAGAATACGAATCAAGAACGAAAAAATTACTTGGATGTTCTCTTAAACTGTCTTCTTCCTGTTCCCTAGCTTGATATCTCCTGTGCAATCTTAATGGAGTTCTTCCATGGGTCAACAACTTGAAAGTTCCTATAAACTGTTCTCAGAGTGTATCTTTTGGTGAACTTTGCAGTAGTCGTAATATTGCCAGTGTATGCGGGTATTGTTTCCAATTTGAACTCTGAAGTCCCGAGGTCGCTTCGACCTCTTAAGTGGCGTATGAATGCCAGCACTGGCGGCTCGAAGAGGGCGGAAGTCCAGAACTATTTTAAGTGTACGGTGGTAGTCTGAAGAACGGTATGCTTTGAAGTGCTTCGAGTTTTGAGGTGATACTAGTGCAAGAACCTTTCGAAAATCATTAATAACCCCTTGAGCGCCATTATAAGAACAGCATATTGAATAATAAGCCAAAGCGGCACAATATTTTCATTTCCAAAAAGAATATTACTCCACAAAATATACTGTATACAGAAACCCTATTGAGGCGCGCCAGTTCCGCAACGCTCCACATGTAATTCCCCAGCAACTTTCGAGAATTGTTAGTTATGGCAGAGACAAAATGGGGGGAGGTTGGCAGAGACTACCTTGTGCATCCGACGGAGGGCAAGCCTCCTTCAAACAGACAGTCAATGCGTCTTTGAATGCCGGGCTTGGACAAGTGCATTTGTTGTCATAAGCCGAGATACAACCCGCTACGGTGGCAGCCTCAGATAGGCATTGCATCTAAGACAAGAAATGATGAGCATCACCTTGAACCGGAAACTCTGCCATGCGAAGAATATGAAAATGAACACTCGGGGTCTTGATCTTACCAGGCAGTGGCTGATGTTGTCAGGATCGACAGTAGATCCACTTGATTCAGCAGCCACGAAGGACAGGAACGCTGCCAGAGGAACGAAGATAGAGAGTTTCATTTGGAGGGATATATGGTGCTTCAACTGTGCAGAGGCTTGTAAATGTGTGGAGAGTGCGGAAGGAGGGGCATCAACAAGATCATGTCTAGGTGCTTGGCTAATAAGCCCCTCTCCTGTGCCTACATTCCTTGTTGCCGGCTGTGTTGTGGTAAACAATTCTCCTACTCGAGTGAGTTGTGGTATGAGGATTCTCAGGAATGTGAAACACCACCCGGGGCTTAAGATGTGCCACATGAAATTCGACGGTCGAAATGGCAACAACTGATTGAGGTTAAATTTGTGACCTGGGCAGTTAAATGACCAATCGGTGATTCTTAATATTGTACAATGAATATTTGAAAAAAGTATAGAGCCTTAGCCCTTCGGCCTCATGATCACAACTTTGCTTGGGGCCGATCATCAGAGAACGGTGGCGTTTTTCCGAGAATTTGATCTGGCCTTGTGGTTGTTGGCTGACTCGTTCTACTCCCGGGCTTGCCAGCTTAGTCCTATCTTCAGTTTCACTTCACGGGCGAACTCTGCAAAGTCAATCTTTCAAAACATCCAAAACCCTTCGGGCCCGTGATTTCGATCTTGCTTGGGGCTGATCATTGGAGTGCCAATACAGTCTGCCCGAGAAGTCGATCGGATCTAATGAAGACAATAACGCGACGACGAATGGTTCTTCTTTAGTATAATTTCGTAGAGAAAAACTAAATAAACCGGCCAAGTTGCCGAGCATGCCATGACGCTCCCCTGAGCGTACCAATTTAGTTAGCATTCTTGGAATAGAGGCCTAGGCTATCGGAGGATTTCCGGGCGGTTAGATTGGCTGATGCTGCAGGCATGGTGCTTGATAGCACGTCATGAACAGTCCAATTCGCCAAAAGTAGGCCAAAGCCTCGCGAAAAGGAACGATCGTTCAACATCTTCTTCTATCCATCATGGAGTATCTTATGGCTATAGTTTGCTTTTTGGAAAAAGAGATGTATCCCGAAAGTTGTCACAAAGCGCAAACCTTTCTAGATTATAGACTGACTTCTTGTCAGTAGATCCTGAATCGAATAGTTACAATTCAAAAGTTGGCTACAGAACAATTAATGAAAGCCATTTAAAAAAAGAGTTGAGAATTCTTGATTGATATATCGGCTGACTGGAGTAGATCTATCTCTCTTCCGCACTTGAATCCTCAATTTCGTGCCTTAACTTTTCAAACTTTCGCACCACTTGCAATGTTGCATAATAACTAAACGGTAAGGCCAGGAACCATAAGCCGAAGTTGATACTCGCAGTGGCGATCAATGCAGTGGGAACGGCTTGCACACCAAAACCTACTGCCACACCAGCAGTCTCGATTCCCCGTAACAATGAACTATATCGAATCTGATCACCAGGAGAATCCGACAGATTTCCAATGCACCAGTAGATATAGTTCTCGATAATTCCTAAGCTGATACGCTCAAACAGGAAAAGACCGAATCCACGACCGAATGCGCGTTGATCAGCCCAGTCTAGAACAGGGTTGGTGTGCCTGTATTCGTCCTGAATGATAACTGCCCAGATCCAAGTCGCACTATTGAGTATCGCAATCAAGATGAACGTCGTAATAGCTCGCAATTTGCGGCTTTTGTTCCATGAAAGGTCGACTAGCGAGCCTCCGACCCAGGTTGCGAGTGTACCTACCACGGCATTCATAAAGCTGCCTAGCGAGCGAGATCTCACCGTGAAATAGGTGGCTAGATAGGTCCCAGGGTATGCCTGAATCCACCCAAAGTACCAAAATAATGGAACCAAGAGAAGAATAGACCGACTCCTGACCAAGCGCCACATCACCCTCGCCTCCTCACGCCAATGGATGTCGCGAGGCGCTTCTATTTTAGTATAATCATCTCGTTGAACCTTTTCAGGATTTGAAAGCAGCAGACCAATAAAAGCCCCCAGGCACTGAATCGCGATAAAGGCAAGGTAAGTTTGGTAGCCAACCTGTCCACGTTGATCCACCTTGTGATTGATTCCAAGGGCAACAGCGCCTCCGATAATATTGCCGAAGTTGCGGAATGTAAACCACGTAGCAATATAGCGACCACGCTTATGTTGCTCCGGATAGCCAGTCGCAACGGCCCCTTCGACGCTCCAGAAGAAACCGGCACTGATACCACATGTGACGGAGCCGAGATAGACCAGCCATGTGGCACCGGTCCGATTGTTGAGGTATAGACCGGCGGCGTAGAGCGGATAACCAATTGAGCCCAAAGAGAGAGTCCATCGAAAACCAATTGCGTTCGTGATCCACGGCCCGGCGAAGCAAGTGACAGTCATGAAGGCATAAAGAAGGGCGTTGGCGGCATTCACTAGGTCAGGGCTCTGGGAGCCGCCAACACCGAGACCATTCATGGCGCTCCATATTCCTGGTGCGCAGAAGGCACATAGCCCGACAACTAGAATTTGAAACAGAGTGCTTCGACGAAAGGGCGGACGGGGATTATTCGGTCTCACTATTTCTGGCACCAGCTGGACATCCGTTTCGACTTGGACACCTTCATCTGACTTTGTTGCAGACACCATGATGAGACCTGTCGCGACAAAAGATGGAAGAAATTCAAGACTTTATAGAGGAAGATTGAGATAGAATAATAATCCTTGGAAATGTAATGTCATTATCACCTCGACGCTAGACTGCCCAGACTCATGACCAGTGTCCCCGCGAGCACGTTTGAGCATGGTGAAATGACACAATACAACATTGCCTCGGGTCGAATTCGTACGACAGCCGCCATCAGCATGAAATATTGCAAAATATCGCGTCCGAGTGGCCAGTTATCGCCATCCAATAGTATATCGTCATTTTGGCGTGAATGAGGAGTTTCTCCTCACTTAGGCTCGAACACACATCCCGGCTATTTAATCGGATAGTGCAGGATCAGACACTTATCACCTGCATCTCCCCGACATATGGAAGAGAATCATCATGTCTGAAGTCACAGAGCAGATTGACGTTGAAAAGCTCCCACTGGATCTCATAGGTGGAGATTCCTCTACAGTGTCTTTCGAGTCCTTCGAGCTTCCACCCTCGAACCAACGTGTGCTTGGGCCTCCGCATCCTCCAGATACGGTGATCCCTCTCGCTCTGCGTCTCGCAAATGAAGAGTCTCCACCAAAGCTAGACGATATTTTGGACACCATCAAGTCTCAACAAGAGCGAGAAGGAACCTTCACTAAGAAACTCGCCCGGCACGGCACGATACTCTTCCGAGGCGTTCCCATTCGCAATGCGGAGGACTTTAGCAAGTTCGCTCACGCTTTTGGGTATAGGCCACATGAGATCATTGGGATAGTAGTCGACAGACCTTTATTGGCACCGAATGTTGCACCAGCCAACGAAGCGCCCAAGGAAGTGCTTATATACAACCACAATGAATCGCCGCAAGTGCCTCATGCACCGGAGTACATATTTTTCTACAGTCATCGTGCTCCTAAAAGTGGAGGCGAGTCACCAATTTCCTCATCGCTGGAACTGTTTAATCGTGCCCAGCAAGAAATTCCCGAGTTCATCGCTGAGATTGCGAACAAAGGGGTGCTAAGTAAAGTGACCTACAAGATAGACAAACAATACGAGGGTGGCTCGACTCTACGCCAAGCATTCGGTAAAGAAATCGTGGAAGGCGATGATGAGGATACCAAGAGACAAAAGATAGAAGCTCAGATCGCACGTTACGGGCGGGGCAAGTATACTACATGGGAGTGGACAGGTGACGGTTTGGTGCTCACGCACCGATTGCCGGTGATCCGAACTCAACCTGGCACCAACCTACCTACCCTGTTCACGGGGCTAGCAGCTTATTGGAAGAGACAGCAGGTAGATGCTGATGCTAGAAAAAATGTGACACAGCAGCTGTATGGTGATGGGACGGTGATTCAAGAGAAGTATCTTGCACATCTGGCAAAGATCACAGATGAGATTCGAGTGTTACATCGTTGGCAGGAGGGCGATGTGCTGGTTTATGATAATACTATTGCTCAGCATGGCAGGGAGCCATGGCAAGGGGAACAGAGCGATCGGATTGTTCTGGCGAGCTTGTTTGACGGAGAGAGCGTTCCTGGACCATACGGGTTTGGGGAATGGGCTCGGGTCGTGCAGGCTTTGGATTGAGCTTTGGATTGGGCTTTTTATTCTGTATGGTAGGCTATGATCAAATTGACACTGTGATTAATGGGCTTTCAACAAATCCAGCCTCCGTCCACGTTATAGACTGCTCCTGTCACGAAGGATGCGTCGTCGCTCAGCAAGAAGGCGATTACATTGGCCACTTCGATAGGCTCCGCTCGTCGCTTCTGTGCTGTAACTGCAAGCCCGCGCTTGACATCTTCAGGGTCCTCGCCCTGGGACATTGGTGTGTTCACGGAGCCTAAGAAGCGAAGTTAGTAATTTCGGTTCTCCCGGCTAGAGTAGACTTCTTACCAGGCGACACGCAATTGACGCGGATATCCTTGTTTTCCTTTGCGGCCGTTCGCGATAGCCCAATCACTGCAGCTTTGCTAGCGCAATAAGGGGAGACACCAGCCGAGCCCATCTGGCCAAAAACGCTTGCTGCGGAGACCTGTTCGAAAGTATAGACATTAGCGATGATGATCGAGTGGACCTTTCCAAGGATACTTACAATGCTACCTCCAGCGGTCATGGCTCGTAGCTGTGCCCGAAGACAGAAAAATACACCACGGGTATTAACTGCAAAATTAAAGTCCCATGTCTCATCGCTGACTTCTGTAACTGGCGTTGCTGGGCTAATCACGCCCGCCATATTCACGGCGCCATCTAACTTGCCCAACTTTTGGACAGTAGTTTGGATCCAATTATCGACCGATTTACTATGACGCACATCGACGACTGTATAAATATGCTTGCCGCTTCCTGCTAGCGATTCAATGGCAGATTTAAGGGCGTTTTCGTTGATATCCGCTAAAGACACAATCGCTCCGCGAGCGGCGAGTAGTTTCGCGGTGGCAAGTCCCATGCCGGAGCCTGCACCGGTGATTGCGATCTATCATAGAGCGAAAGCAAGGCTTAGAAAGTTGACCCATTGATTTTGGATGTGGTTGATACTCACCACTTTGTCCTTGAATGAAGCCATTTTCGATCTGGCTGTTAGTTTGAATGTGGTAGATCGTGCAGGATCCAATTCTCTTAAAAATCGAGGATCTAGCTAGAAAATGAGCATCTATCGGGGATTGCCTCGCGGCCATGCGGGGTGATCAACCGGTATCTCCAGTAGCAATACAAGTTATAGCAAGTCTAGTCGGATAGGCAAGTATCCACGCACCAACTCGCCCTTCGGCCCAGCCCAACCAAAAAGGAAGGCTTTCGCTATCGCCCCACTTAGATCTTCATTCCCCGCAAAACCCAACCGCATCGCCAAACCTGATCGGAGGCTGACCGATGTCCTGCGTGTTGGGGAATGCTTCTTTACACCTGAATTGACCATGACGAGTGGTCTTGATCGCCCAGAGCTGAGTCCACACACGCGCTCATTCACAGGATGTGCAACGGTATGGTGGACGCTAGATGAGAATGATTCATTGCTAACCTTGCTCAGTGTCGAACCCGTCATGTCAAATGCGACGAAGGCCGCCCAACATGCTCCATGTGCGCGTATTTCGGACTGGAATGTGCTGGGTACAAGAAAGACCTCTTCTTCGACTCGAAGAATCCGGACAGCCGTATTCGCTTTCGTCGACCGTTGTTGACAGAGGAGGAACGCATACGAATGAGCCAGTGGCTGGTGAAATCTGCGCCACCTAAATCCACGCATCAGCTTCTGTCACAGATTGATGAGCAGAGCGAGAGAGCAGCTAGCTCTGAAGAATTTGAAGTCTCCTATGGACCATTTGGTGTATTTCGAGCGCAACCGCCTCGAAATGTTCGGACTGCCACTCCATCTCCTTGCGATCGGCCGCCACCCGTCGAAGAATCAGAGGGGGCAGTGGACAGCAGCCCCCCACAGGATGTGGTACAGATGATAGACTTGCTTCCAGTTGTACCTGGCATGTCACAATGGTCTCCAGGCTTTATGCAATTCCTCCTGGGACATCCTGACCAAGAGCCGAGCCCAGCGTCCCCAGATCTTCTGGATTTGATAATGGACCAAGCCCCGTTGGATGATACCACTATAGCCCCATCCGACTACCAACCACCCTCAATAATACCAGGTTTATATTGCAACCCTCCCATCTCCCCTCCTTCTCTCAGTCCTGCCCCCGGCGAGACCAGAGCCCTTCCGCAGGATGCGGTATTTCTTCTCAAACACTACTCGTCCACCGTTATTAGTCTGATGACGCCTGTCAGGCATAAGAAGACCCCATGGCATGTTCTATTTATTCCCCATGCGAAGGACTGTCTAGCAGCTCTCGCACTCGGCGAGGAACTTAATCATGCCAGTCTATGTGCGTTTTACGGCACATTAGCGATTAGTGCATTTAGCTTGGGTGGCATTTCTCGATCTCAGTCATGGCTTGAGCAAGGGAGCCTTTATCTGCGCCAAGCGCAGGACCACAGCAAAATGATGCTAGTGACGGCTTATAGCTTCCCGAAGCCGGCCAAATACAAGTCGACTTTAATGGCCATACTCACCATGGTGCAGTTGTCAAATTTCTGCGGGAATCGAAACGAAGCAGAAGGGTATTTCTTGGAAGCCGAGAAATTCATTCGCATGAAGGGGTTGAAGCGCAGGAAATCGCGCAAAGTCCGACTTCTGCACCATTGCTACGTTTTTGAGCGGATGTTCCATGAAAGTATCTTCATCTGCGGGGCGAATTCAAACCAGCGTCATCATGTTCGCCGTGCTATTGAATCTAGTGGATTGGCGCCCGCAAGTGTGGATGGCTTATCCTTTCGTCTATACAAATGGAAAAACCTGCGCCAGGAAATGCTGCGCGTGAGGGACCGGGAAGAGGGAGAAAATGACCTCCATCTCGAGCGACCAGGAATGTTCTCAGCGACTCTATATCCAGAAATATTCGGCATTCCAGAGACCTGGATGATTCTACTGTCTATGATCATTCGACTCGGGACCGAAAAAGATGTCGCAGAGCAACAGAACAACCCGAACGGTCTCAATCTCAAAGATTTTATTAGTCGTGCAAAGGCACTGGAAGACTACATGAATCAACTAGAACGGCCAAGCCAGGCCGCGTTTGGTCTCGGAATGCACCAGTCCTCGGTTGATCAGCATATCTTGGAGAATATGCTTCAGGCTATGCGACAGGCCCTGGCTATCTATTTCTACCGCCGTATCTACGACCTGGATGCATCAATGCTGCAACAGAAGGTGGTCGATGTACGTGATTGCTTGCTTCAATGTGAATATGCAGACTCGAGCGTCGTACATGGTTCGGCAGGTTTCATCTGGCCGGCATTCATTGCAGCCTGCGAAGCAGAAGATCCAAAAGTGCAAGAATCTTTTTCTGCTTGGTTTACCATCTCAGCACAGCGTAGTGGACTATCATCCTTCGCTCAGACACAGTCTTCAATCGAGAAGATTTGGGAAGAGAAACGCGATGGAAATAAGAGTAGCGTGACTTGGGTAGACTTGGTGAAGAGGTCCGCGGCTTTGCAGCAGTGATCGTTATGATTGCACGTCCTTTTACTACATCCATTTTTATTTGTATTTTTTTTGCATTCGGGATTGTATATAAGTGTGACGATTGAATGTTTATAGTTTATAAAGGGTTTTGAATGGTCTTGGACTTTTGTTTGATCGCGACAGTCACTCTTGGGTGGCTCACTTCGTGATTCAAACTTCCCTCCCCCAGCCTTTGACCTGCCATTTTAGTATGATGACTGCCGTTTTAGCGGCGCTTCCCCGCAATCTGTGATCAGTTGCATCTTATACCGTGTCGCCTGCACTTTGCCTCATTTAATGGACCACGATAAAGCATGATAAGAGGTGATAGGCCGGGGATCTGCCGATCATCGGGGGCTGCGAATTTGAGGAAGGCTTCCCCGACAGATCCCACATCGGAGTACAGCAACAATGGAGTATGAGAACTCCCCTCATTTACTTATTATCAGTAACCCCCCAACAATGATGGAAAGAGGAATCACAATCCAATTCTTCTCTCCTCTTTTCATTCCCCTCATCGGTCTCCCTCGACTCTAATAGCTAATAGCCATAATGGACGTCCCGGGCATCGCATTGGTCACAGGTGGTGCATCTGGCATTGGCCGCGCCTGCGCACTCGGATTGATCAGAGACGGTGTTTCTGGCATTGCTCTTCTAGACCTGAATGAAGGAGCATTGCAGCAAGTCAAGTCCGAAATCCAAGTGAAACAACGCGAATTCGGCCACGCTCGACCAGCCCGAATTGAAGTCTTCCCAACAAATGTCGGAGATGAAGCACGTGTGAATGAGGTTGTCGAGACCGTCGCAAGAACCTTCGGACGACTCGACTATGTTGTCAATGCTGCTGGAATTGCCATGAAACACCCCGGCGGCACAGCGTTTGTTGAAACATCCGACTGGGACCGTATCCTGAACATCAACCTGAACGGCACGTTCTTCGTTCTCCGTGCCGCCGCCAAGATAATGCTGCAGCAAGAGCCTATTAAGTCGAGCATTGATGGTAGGGCCCTGTCGAGAGGCTCAATTGTGAACTTCTCCTCTATCCAGGGTGTGGTTGGAATTCCCCTGTCGACAGCATATACAGTGACCAAGCATGCGGTGATCGGTCTGACAAAGACTGCCTCAGAAGACTATGCAAAGGACGGACTGAGAATTAATGCGATCTGCCCGGGTTATACCGAGACTCCCCTGACTACGAAGTCACCCCAGATCCTTCAGGCGATGCAGGAGAGGGTCTCCACAGCGGTGCCGATGGTGCGGATGGGAAAACCAGAAGAGATCGCCGATGGGGTGATTTATTTGTGCGGTGGAAGAAGCTCCTTTGTAACAGGAACTGCTTTGATGGTGGATGGTGGCTATACACAGCGATGAAAGGGTTGCGTTCCTGCTTGTTAGACACGAATGACACATGGACTATACTAAATTGAATATATCAACACCACTTGCATTTTCAGTGGACCCCTTATAACAATTGAAATCATTATTTGGATATCACGCAACTGCGAGGACTTCATTTCCCCTCTTTTTTTTAAAAAAAAAAATAATGTAGTGAGGGATATGTGAACTGTTAAATAGCGATGTGAGATAAGATAGGGCATACGCGATGTATTTAGTGCTGGCCTTCACAGAGAAAGCAATTCAGACACCTCTTTCTCTTCACAGTAACCTCTAGGTGTTCTCTCTCTATTACCTACTACCCCTAGTGGCCGTTCCTGGCTCGCAGACAGGACTGGCCGGGGCTGTCAGCCTAGCCCCTCTTTCATTAATTACAATGTGATATCGCAGTGCTGGCACCGCTTCCGGATGTGTGACGTAATCACCCCTCCGCAGCCGTCATCATCGACTGCGGAACCCTTTTACTATTACTCCTTTTGAACATTTCAATGGTTCCGACCAATAATAAAAACCGATTTAATAATCAATTGCTTACCATTTATTCTTATAAAGTATAAGACGTGGGGTGGTCACGATTGCTTCTCACTTTGACCCGATAACGATGAGCAGAGCGAGACTTCCAACGCCAAGTCGTCTCAGAATCGCACATCAACCACTATTTGTCCTGGGAATTCAAATGAGCCAGACTGGCAGAAGCCCAGCTTCCACACTACTCAAAGCTTTGCAGCGCTCTGCTTCATCTCGAGCCAAAAAACGAACAACCTCCACACCACACCAGTACATTCATCCACAAGCGCTTAAACAACCACCAAACACGAATATGAGCGGCCAGCGAGTACCAATGGAACCGCAAAATATCGATGCACCTCTTACTCAGTCAGCGACATTCCTTGTCGTGACCGTGGCGAAAAAGCCAGATTCGATCTCCACCATTCGTACAACACTCGCCGGTTTAGATAGTTTAGCTAAGAATGTGTCAATTCGGGACCTGGGTGCGCACTTTGCCTGTACGGTGGGAATAGGGAGCAAAATATGGGACGATTTGACGGGTCTTCCCCGTCCATCAGAGCTGCGCCCTTTCCAGGAAGTGAAAGGCGCAAAGCATACCGCTGTTTCGACGCCCGGCGACTTGCTGTTTCATATCCGCTCCGAACGACGGGATATTTGCTTCGAGTTTGAACGTCAGTTGATGGACAAACTCGGAGACGCAGTTTCAGTAGTCGATGAGACAGTCGGCTTCCGATACTTCGACGTGCGCGATCTTTTGGGGTTCGTGGACGGCACGGCAAACCCAGTCGGCCCATCCGTGCCGGCTTCTGTTCTCGTCGCTGAGGAAGACGATCATGCACAGGGCGGCAGCTATATTGTTGTGCAGAAGTATACACATGATTTGCCTGGATGGAAAAACCTTTCCACCGAGCAGCAGGAGAAAATCATCGGTCGGACAAAGATCGATAATGTCGAACTGGACGATGCTGAGTCTGGACAACAATCGCACAAGACATTGAATACCATTGAAGATGAAAACGGAAACGAGCATGATATTCTTCGCGATAACATGCCATTTGGATCACCTGGTTCGGCGGAGTTCGGGACCTACTTCATTGGATATACTCGTCGTCTGTGGGTTATTGAGAAGATGCTGGAACGCATGTTTATTGGAAATCCGCCCGGATTGCATGATCGTATCCTGGACTTTTCAAAACCATTGACGGGGACCACTTTCTTTGCGCCATCGGCGAGTCTACTGGCGAATCTTGATTCGGAGTGAATATCACGATACGGGAGGAATTGTCTCCTGATGGAGATCATGGCAAGGGGACTATGTTTATATTTTATATTGCATCTGATTAATAAACCATAACTACTGTTTATATTCTAGCCAGACCTCCTTCTGGTTGATCGGTCTTGAAGGAGAATCCCTTCCAACCCTTCTCCTTACACTCGGCACATCTCCGGCGGTACTCAACGGCATGGCCAGAGTACCTAGCAACATTGCGAACAGTTTTGCCCTTAATGTTCTTATTGACTCCAGTCATCCAGCTGTCAACTTCATTCGACAAAGATCCTTTGCTGCATTCCACCACGTGGTCTGTCCATTCCTCCACAGCTCTCTCGGTCGGTTCCATGTAGGTGTAGCCGTGATCCTTGCAGTGTTGGAGAAGGTCAGAGACCACCGCAACGGCGTGTTCAATTGTTCGAGGTGCGTTTCCAAACGGCTGATGAGGACCGAGAACCATAAACATATTAGGCATCGAACGAGCCGTCAAACCCAGATAGGTGCGCGGTCGGTGATCCACCCAAACCGCCTGAGAGCCCTGGTCGGTATCGCTGCTACCGAGAAGAGGTCGTCCATCTTTGGCTTGCCAGTCAATGGCACTAAAAGCACCTGTGATGGCATCGAACCCCGTGGCATAGATAAGCACGTCGAGGTCATGATGTTTACCATCGGACGTTTTGATGCCCGTCTCCGTAATTTTTTCAACAGGTGTTTGTTGCAAGTCCACCAGATTGACATTGGGCTTGTTGTAAATATCAAAGTAGCCGCTTTCCAAGGGTACTCGCCGAGTACCGAAGCCATGGTTTTTGGGAATTAAGCTCTCGGCGACGTTTGGGTCGTGCACACGTTGTCGAATCTTGTCTGCCATGAAGTCCGAGTAGAGCTTGTTGGCCCGTCTATCGGTGTATGTGTCGCTGAAAGTACCAAGCCACTTCGCAAATCCTGGTTTAGCGTAGATTTCCTCCCACAGAGCGTAACGATCCTTCTCCGATACGTCCAATGATTTCCGAGGGTCGGCCTGGTGCATGAAGCAACCTGGGGTTTCGGCACATAACTGGAAGATATCATCATAGTTCTCCCAGTGCGTTTTCATTTGGTCTAAACTGATTTCCTCGTTGCGAAGGGGCGCGGACCAGTTCGCTGTTCTTTGGAAGACCGTCACCGATTTCACACTAGGTTCTTTGGCGACAGCAGTGATTGTCTGGATGCCTGTGGCACCCGTTCCGATGACGCCGACTCGCTTGTTGGCAAAATCCCGCGAGAGATTGAAGTTTCTCGGCCACCGAGACGTATGGAAAGATTCGCCCTTGAAATCCTCGATGCCAGGAATCGCCGGTAGCTGAGGCTTCGATAGGAAGCCCATGCAACTGACAAAGAATCGACACTGGTATTTGGCGCCGTTGTCATCGGTAAACAGCCATGTTCGGTTGTAATCCTGCCAGCGGGCTGATTCAATGCGTGTCTGAAATTGGATATGCTTCGCTAGGTCGTGCTTGTCGGCAATGCGTTCGATGTACCGGAGGATTTCTGATTGTGGGGCAAACGACTCTTTCCAGTGCCATTCATCTCTCAGTTCTTTGTCAAAAGAGAAGGCATAAGACAAAGACTCGGAGTCGACTCGGGCGCCAGGGTAGCGATTCCAATACCAAGTTCCACCTACGCTTTCAGCAGCCTCCAGCACGCGAATGCGCCACGAGGGGAAGCGCTTTCGCAGGTGATAAAGACTGCAGACGCCAGAGAGACCGGCGCCGATGATAATGACATCGTAATTCTCGACTTGGACGGATCCCATGGCTGAGAGTTGATGAGTGGATGCTGTATTGGATCGTGACCATATTGAGACTTGATACTTGCGGTCTTTATAGACCGCGACCTAGCGTAAATCAGACATGCTCCTAGACAGGGTGGGGCGAATAGAAAAGTACTTCCCCAGCGTGCAAGAAGGGTTCGGCGAAACCTTCCTATTGACCGACTTATCTCTTCCGAATATTTATGTTTATCTCATACTTCCCCGCACATACGCACGTGATGGCAACACTTGCCTAAACAATTTGAGCAGGAAGAAACAGAATCACGATAACGAACGAGGAAGGTATTCGAGATAAGAAGGCATCCCACTGCCACTGAATATAATCATTGGAATAACAGAGATAAGTGTAATCTTTTGACTAGGGGTTTTGTAATGTCCCTCGACTACTTCTGAGAGGACTTCATTGACTAGAGCCGAATAAATCGGTCAAATACATCACGATGGCAAGTCGTACAATCGGCTTGCCTCTCTCTCTCACGTAATTGATATTTGAATGACATGATGTTAGGCGGTTTCAAAGTCGCCCAACATCATTTTTCAAGATCATGCTTTTTTCAATTTGCTCACCATCCGTATTTAAGATGCTGATCACCAAAGGGGGGATTTAGGCAGCTTCACTCGAATGAAAGAGAATAAAACTTGAGAAGTCGATCAATTTCTGATTTTCTCTTTGACAAAGCTCGCTGCATAATTTTTGCCGAGAAAAAGTAAGCAAGCTTCGATCTCGGACCAGGAACTAGGTTTATTGGACACCGGGAAATTAAACAATCCTAGATTCGGACAAGAAATATGATCCATCCAGAGGCCATGGAAATTTGTGAAAGATTGAGGGAAAGAAGCCATACTTTGCACGGAAGAAATGTGTGGATTGTCATATAGAGAATCCATCGCATGTTAGCCCATTTTTCACCCCAGCCCAAGCCCAGATCCCCTAGTGATGAAAACTTGTTGATTCTAAGGATAAATCGATATTAATTTGCGACCTTTGTCTAACGCCTCGAAAAGTCAAAGAATTTCAGTGCTAAAAGAAAAATTAGATATTTCGGGCCGCTGGTCGCGAGGGCAGACCATAACTTCTATGCTTCGTCCGTCGCCTTTTTACCTACCAACCAACCAAAGAAGTCTACGCCTTCCCGATACAAGCCAATTCGCTCGACTCATTTTAAACCATATCAATTGTCATATTATGATACCTTTTTCCAAACATGTACGGGCCTAGCAAACCCCTCCTCGTCCCTCTCAACTTTCAGTATCCTCTCAAATCCCTGGGCTTTCAACTCATCATCAAACGGTGGCCTGATCTGGATCGTCTTATACATCTCTCTCAATTCTTTATTCTTCTTTGAAGCTCTCGCATAATTGCTTATAGGCTGCGGCTCCACGACGAGATAACCCCCGTCATTCAGTATGCTTTTTATGTGCGCAAATAGCGTCAACATCCCGGAGTCCCCGTTGTTGAGATGTATCCACTTGGTCACAGAGAGCAGTAGGATAACGTCAAACTTGCCCAGCGCGGTGCCCGTGTACGCGGACGTATCCACGAAGTCAAAGTGCTCAAATGTGCAGGGCCCGTCCGGGTACGCCGCCTTCGCCTGCTCGACCAGCCATGGGTCGATATCGACGCCGACTGAGGTGGCTGCGCCGCAGTGTGCTATCACCTCATGGGTCAGTTTGCCCGCATTGCAGCCTAGGTCCAAGACTCGGGCGTTGCGGAGGATATCTGGTGGGAGAATGGAAAGGCGCTCATCCGGAACAGTGGGCGCCCGGAACTTGGCGTAATATTGGTGGTAGTTGCCGTGGCGCGCGGCAAGGTGCGTCGCTTTGAAGCGCTCTGCTCTGGAGAGTTCTGTTGCAGGGGAGGGATGGTCATGGCATGCCTCTGCCATAGTTGGAGATAGTGTGAGCAGATATGCACGTGTTGGTAATTTTATTGATTATGTCGAAAGAAAAAAGTGTAATGATGTGACTAATGTTAAGTTATAGCACACTCGATAGGCCATATATTAGCAGTTGAAGCTCTTGAAATTTTGTGATCTGCCAAGGTTTGTAGGGTTTGTATACTCTCGGTGCCTGAGGCACTAAATACTTAGTTAACTAGCAAGCAACAGGCCTAGCAAGTAGCCGGCTGCTTGCTAGATTAGTGATCATATAGAAGAAGGGTTCGATATTAAGAATTAGTGAGTGCTAACAGCGTAGCGCCTATTAATAGATGCTCCATATAGTTAGCTAGTACCTAGTGCCAGCTAATAGAAGCCATACGATCCTTACATATCCGCAATATGACGTCAGCTTTGCTTACTGTTTTGTCCGCGTCTTCGCTACTGGTGTACCTTAACCCTAACATCCATACCGAGGTCGTACTCAACATGCCATTCAGACAGGCCCTTCAGGGCATTATCGATAAGGCAGACAAGGCTTGGGAGGAAATAAGCCATCATGCCCCTCAGTCGGGACCGTCGTACAACATGCCTCACCCACCGCCTATTCCAACCTCCAGCAAACCAGGTCCACCACTGGCTTATCAGGAACAGTACTTGCAACCCCAGATCTACTGGCGGCCCAATCTACATCCTCAAGTGCCGGTTTCCTTCAACTTTGTCCACGAACAGGGTCAACATGGATGGGGCAACAATGAGTCGCAGAATTATACCGACAGCCCGCAAAACTCATTCCATTCCACCCAGGGCGATGCGGTGATCGTGCGCGCTCTGATCAACCACGGGCATCCCGACCCTGCCCAGAAGTTTACCAGCGCCAGACTGTCGAGTCTCCAGACCCTCAGCCGACCACGGGGTTGTCTGTCGGCCAGAATTACGGCGCCGGTGGCCCGAGGTATCTGGCCTGCCTTTTGGCTGCTGCCTAAAGACCCCTTTAAGTGGCCCGAGGATGGCGAAGTCGACATAATGGAAGCGTGGAACGGCGATGCTATCAACCACACCTGTCTGCATTGGGGCCACTTCAACGGTCAGGACTGGAACAAGCATCGTGTTCTCGAAACCCCCATCCCCAACATTAGCTCGCCGGCGGGACTGAGGTACGATTTTATCTGGGATGAGGACGAAACAACGGGCAGGGGGCGCTTGGTCTGGTTGATTGATGGCACGCCAATCATGAGGGCCGAGAAGCCGCCTGGCACGAGGAAGATGAGTGAGTTCAGGATCCTCATCAACATCGCTGTTGGAGGAAATGTCTGTCAGGGAAATATGCCCAGCGATGGATGCTACGAGACAGTGGTTCGTGAGTTGGCCATGTGGGACGCGCCGCCTGGGGGTTGGCAAGAGTTTGATAGGGCTTGGAGGAATTCCAAAGATGGCAATACCATGTAACGAAAGGAAGGAAATTTACACTGCGAAGTGAATCAACTTCTCCAGAGAAATATTGAGCACGTCGGAGCAGATTCTCTCCAGTTTTATTCTATTTGATTCTCTGCAGCTTTCCCCTTCTTGTTTGCTTCGGAGCATGTACGTCGCTTCAGGCCACCTCTCACACGGCGGCAGTCTGCAAAGTCTGAAGGTTCATGGCGGGTCTTCTCATCTAGAAATACCCAAAATCCGTAACATTGAAAGTACGATGTACAAGGAATCACGCCATTGTTGACATTTGGGGATCTCAGAGGACAGCATAAATGCTTCCTTTCCTGCTATTTCGACGAATGTCAAAAGCTCAATCACTATAGTGATGTAAGTTATGCTATGTCAAATATTGGCAAAGGTGGAATTGAGTGAGTTCTCCCCTCACATAGTAGTACATGTACGGAATATGGCTGATGGAATGTTTGTCAAGAACAGGGTAAAGTTCGCAAAAGGGCTGGGGAAAAGAAGGCTGAAAATAGTAAACTCGTTTTGAGGGTCTCGCGTAGAAAATATTCAATGAATATTCGGTGGCATTACATCCCAGCCTATGACCGATGTTCTAGACCGACGACTATCTCTGCACATTATTCAGAACCTACCCGTTCTCTTTACGCAGAAATCATACTAACGTGGCCATAGACACCACAACAGATTCCGTTATATGGACTAACTCAGAGCTCACTACAACAATTGTCTGTGTGAGCATTCCAGCTCTACACCCACTATACAGTTCGTTCCGTGGAGGAAGCTCGTCCAACGACGCCTCCAACTACAACAACCTACCACCCTACGGGAAAACGAGCCTTGGACGCAGCGGGGACCGAGCTATACCATGGACTCTTTTATCACCACAACAGTACAAGGAAAAGGCAGTGAACCTAGTGGAGAATCAACAGAAGGCACAACCCAACCGAGGAAGAGGACGAAGATACGGATACGAGACGCATTTTACATGATCACCCTGAACGATCTCACATCATTCATCAACTGACAGAAGCCAGCGTTTCCTATGACGAAAGGGGTAGGGGACACACAGTTACCGCGGATGATATGCCTTTGGTTCCGGTGAAAAGCAGGCAACAATTTTAAGTTCACTTTGTGAGTCGCAAATCAGAAACTCTTTGGTAAAATGAGGTTTGTAAGTGATGTTCATTCTAGGCATGGTTTTGATTCAAGAACAATGATTAGCATAAGTAGCTATCTAGGTCATCCGCAAGTAGGCTTGTCACTTTGGCATGCGTCTGAGTCGAGTCATTCTCGTAATCATTCAGAATCACTTGTTGACTCGCCATCTTCTTTGATGAGACTTTGCTCTTTAGTCAACCTCGGGTTTCGAATACAGAGAGCGAAGGCAATTAGCGGTACTGTCAGACAAATTCCAGTTATGCAGAGCAGACGCTGAGTCTTTTGGTACGCCACAATTACGGCATCCCGATCAGGAGTACCGACGGGA
Source organism: Penicillium sp. G339 (assembly GCA_027569595.1). NCBI lineage: Eukaryota > Fungi > Ascomycota > Eurotiomycetes > Eurotiales > Aspergillaceae > Penicillium > Penicillium sp. G339. Next base: position 706,508 of record JAPDFJ010000011.1, read on the forward strand.
TTAGCGACGGCGAAAGGGAATGGCGCTCCGTAAACCTCGCCAGCGAGAGTTTCATTTCCAAGTTGCCTAACCAGCTCCGACGGAAGGACTTGGTTCCAAATGGCACCAGAAATTGTATTTCCAATCGCACTTCCAATATTGTATGAAGCAAGATAAATGCTAGTCACAACAGCGAGATCTATTGATTTGTCAGTTATCAAGTGGCCTAGATCCAATTTGGATACAAAACAACTCACATTCGTGCTTCGACGCTACTTGAATGCTTGCCTGTGCTGGATAAGAAAATAAACCTCCAGCTATCCTGCCATTAGCCAACATTGCCTCTGCTTTAGGCAGAATTTGACCTACCGAGACCTAGGAGTACCTGTCCTCCAATGACGCCTGAATGGCTAGAGCCGCTAGAACCGCCACGATAATAGATCAGAATACCAAATGCAACCATAAATAACACGGTTCCGGATACGATGAAAGGCTTGAGCTGACGGAGTTTCAACACTATGAACCCGAGAATCACACCGGCGATAACAGATGTGAAGCTGTAAAGAGAGGCTATACGAGTGGCACTAAGTACCGATTCATCAAAGCTAACGATGAGAACGGTATAAAGGAAGTCTCCCTGAAGATACCAGGCTAAAATAATTAGATGGTTTCTTGGATTTTTCGAGGAGTACTCACCGGTGTTCAGCATTACTGCAATGCCAAGAGCACCCCAGATGGCGCGATCTTTGAGGTTCTGGGGCAATATTAGATCATGTAAATCATTTCAAATACTACGTTCGCATTTCTTACCTTAAAAGGCAGCATGGGATAGGGGCATGTTTTCTCCCAGTAAACCCACACGGGAACCAGCAAAACTCCAATGACAAGTGGTGCGATCACCTTTGCCGTCTTCCACTGCGCCGCAACGCCGCCCGCAAGTGTGAAGGGAACAAGAATGCAGGCAAGCATGCCAATAACGAGAATAAGCCCGATGACATCGAGGTGCCAAAAGAGTTCTGTGGCCAGCTTCCGGCCGCCAAGGAGCTCCAGCGAGCTTTTGTATGACTCCAGTTGCCCAGATCTCTTTGCACGGCGATGGACAATGAACAGGACGGCTATCAAAGGAAGCGAACAGACTGGGTAAATAATGGCGAACATGCCGATACCCCATTTCCACGAGGTCACTTTGAAGACAGCATCGGTCAAATTGCCGCTGATCCAGGTATTGATCTATTCATCAAACTCGAATTAATGCTTTTCCCGCGCTTAGGTTGTGGCCGTACTCACGATGAACGGAAGGGCAGGGACGAAGGAAAATAGGAGACGAGAGCGGCTTGAGGTCACATCGGCAACCAAGACTTCGAGCATCAGTATGATGCAAGTGTATCCGATCTGTGAAGATATAAGGCGCTGCACGTTCAGCATTCGATATTTTCAAAAGTACCTGGTATATCACAGCTCCCGCAGAAAAGGCCTCCACGCTCTTCGCAAATGTCTCGATGATTGTACCGAGGGTGTAGAAAACAATAGACGCCAGTATAAGCTCGACTCTGCCGAAAACATCGGCAATCTTGGCTGCAGTTGGCTGCGGGGGGTCAAGAAGTCAGCCGGGAAATCACGCGAGAAATCCTGGAAACAATACCTGGGCAGCAGCGGCGATGACAGCGCGAAGAACATTGATCGTTGCGAGTAGACTATGTTTGCCGTAGCTTGCGGTAGCATAGGGCTAGAAGAGGTTGCTTGTGTCAGGCTGCAAATTCTAGGACATGATAGATCTCAAGTTGGGGACTCACCTGGTAGGTATTCCGTACCATGCCATCCAGACCATAAACGTAAGCAACGAGGAAAATGCTAGAGAAAAGAAAAACGCGATCGATAAAGTGAAAATGCGAGGCGACAATCTCAATTCGGCGAACACCAGGACTACCTTCTCCCAGCAAATGAACTTCTCGAGTGAGCGCTGTGGAGGGCTGAATCTCTTTTTCCGAACTTTGGCCGAGTTGGCCGTCACTGGTGCCCTGGGCCAAATTGTCTGTCATGGCGGCGAGTCACACGTTTGATCGAGAGAGGTTCCTTGAGATAATCTCAGGGCAATCCGGCCGGGGTATGGTCTAGTATTTGAATCCCCCCGGGAAAAGACAAAAAAAAAAAAAAAAAAAGAGAAGAGAAAAGAAAAGAGAAAAAAAGGCCAAGGCCAAGGCCGCGGTCGCCGAGGAGAAAATCTCGGAGTGGCCGCGCCACAGAGTGACACCCCACAAAGTCATCTTATCAGATGAGAGTTTCGCGTCTGGATACTTTCCAGGGCCTGGTTAGCGTGTGGCCTGGATCTTTTGCCTAGATACACTAGGCTACTTTCTCCTTGTCTGTGACCACTCAAATAGCTTGCTTTTTCTCCACCTCGTGTTCAGCCGACATTGGACCACTGGTTTCCAACGTGTGATAGCACCCAAGTCGTCGCCTCCCGCGCGGAGACATTTCAAAAAAGGCACAGTCCCATTTTCTCTCTGCCTCCCTGCGAGTGTAATAAATACGATTGGCCCGGAGGATCAGCAAGTGATTAGATGCCCCACACTGTGCACACCTAGATCGTGGCGACTGGAAATGTGTGACCCTTTAAAGCAGTGACAGTTTGTTGTCTCCTCGGTAGAGCATGAGTTTTTATTGTGCACCTGGCCGAGATGCATCTCATAGACTAAAATTTGACTAGCAATTGGGGATTTTAAAATGTTAAATTATCAAAGCTTAGCAATTAGTAGCCAACAACTCGAAGCCTTTCAACCAAGTCATTGCTCGGCACAAAAGAAGGTACTCCACGACAATTTCTCGAAAACAAGAGGCATAGATATATAATTCAAAAAACAACATTGGAATTATTGTTGTAACAAATCGAATCAGGTGGAAACGTCTGGCAATTACCCAGGGGTTATTCGTCGAAATACGCAATATATATATTCCGCAACGAGCTACTACCAGTCCAAAGATACGGAGGCTAGGCTCATCTCTACCCGTCGCGATGATACCATGGTGCGACGAAAATTCAAATAATGCAATGACTGTAGTCCTGTTCGCCTTGTTTCAAGAAAAACGACCGAGCTTGGAAGTGTTGAAGTGTTGACTGAAGTCCCTCAAGGAAACATGCCATTCACGGGGGCACATGGCAGGCACGTGACTGGATAACCATCCCTGCCGGCAGCTCACGTGAGTACCAGGTAGGCGGAAAGGACCAAGTCAGATCTCTAGTTATACAGATCTGCCTCGCTGCCGTGGATATAGATAGGCGATTCACCATCTCGCCCTCATATCGGAGTACAGGGATGATTTCTATGCATCCCTGTCCCTCAGGTTGATCTGTTGGCTGGGGTAATGTACACAGACGCTTCGCCCCAGCACACGACGCGTAGTGACGCGATGGCCGGAAACACCCCGCCCTTCAAGAGACAACGAACAGAGCCGACTGAAGATGCGATTATGAAACTGACTGGCGATGAATTGCTTCTGATCTTTGATATTGTAAGGCCGTCTCACGATCCATGCAATCCCCGTAGGACGATATCGTAAACCGGCCGCTAATGTCACCATCTAGCTACGTGACGAAGACCGCTGGTTTTTATCTGGTCTCTGCTTAGTATCAAAGTCATTCCAGGCTTTGGCAACGCCGCTGCTCTATCGATCGGTGGTTCTTCCACGCCGGCTGGATGATTTGACGAAAAAGCCGGACGGCCTGCTTTGTCGACTCCTGGCTGATTCCCATGTCCAGCTACGGTCGTATGTGCAAGAACTCACAGTTCCACATATCACTGCCAGCTCAAAAGAAGGCCGGCGCGATGATTTCACGGACCATGACTATCTGGCACAGCTTGTGGATCATCTACCCAACCTCCGTCTTATACGGTATGTCAGGTGTTGGGTATTATGATGAGCGGCCTCAGCCGAGCTAACATTGACTACAGGATGATGTGCTCGATGCCATTCGCCAATCGTTATTTTGATAGCTTAGATCGCCATCCGAACAAGCCAGAGGTGCAGATGTTGTCGATTTCAGGATGGGAGTGGCCCCCTCCTTCTCGGCCCCTCAATTCTGTGTCTACGATAAAAGCCTGTATAATCAGAGATATTGATATTGGCAACGGCACTCCTAGTTTGATCCACAACTTTCAACCCCTTTTCTTTGCCTGTCCGAATCTAAAAGCCTGTTCTTTGACCATGTATGGACCTTACCGAGACTCCGAGAGGCTGGGATCGTTTGAGATGACAGGAGAAGAAAAGTTCCCACCACTCGAGAGACTGTCACTAAATGGCTACTACATTCAAGCTAATGAGTGGCCTCACTGGCGAGACCGATTTCGTTGGCCCTTGCTCTCTTCTCTCGAAGTGGGTCCACAACCAGACTTTACAGACAACTTGTTGCACACGCTGAACGGATGCACTACTTCTTTGAAAGACTTCAAGATCGCAGTATGGGCTGGTGAAGATGAAGCTCCTGCACAGGAAAGTCTTGAACTTTTTCTTTACGGATTCGATAGCCTGGAAAGCCTTGAAATTACAAATTATGTTTGCCCAGTCGAAGCAATCGCAAACCATACGAAGCTCGTCCGTCTCAGCGTGCACCTCTCAGAAGAATGGGACTCCGAAGAATCTGTGCCCTGGTGGAATTCTGAAGACCTAGACTACCTCGATGAAAATTGCCCGAATTTGGAAGTCCTTGAGATTGATTTTGAGCGCCAGTCCGGAGCATGGGTGTGTTTCATTTATATCACATGTTGGAATCGATGAACTAACCGCTATAATAGGACCAAGATATTCTGCTATCTCTTGCTAAGGGCTTCGACTGCCTACGCGAATTATCTCTCCATATCCGCGTTGGCAGTGTCAGAGGTGAAGTGTCGCCTTTGACACCGGTGCTCAATTACGAATCTGCTCGAGAGATCGGATCCTTTTTCTTCAAATCTCGCAAATATTCATTCGATTACTTCCGCTCGCGCAAACAGAATAAACCAACCGATAGGCTGGATAAATTATTGTTGAAAACGGGGGCCGAAATGCGTTTGTTCAACCGCTTTGATAGGGACCGAGAAGTCGAAGAACTTAACAAAAAGACATTCGTACTTCGAAGGTCAAAATACCACAATAGCGAACTGGATCTCATTCATCCCGAAAGAGATATAATTGAGGCGCAGAATCAGCAGGGGTTTCCAGGAGCCACGACTGAAAAAATAAGAAATGTGATCCGTGCTGGTGAGGTGGGAGCGCTACATGAGGACTTTTTGGGAAGCATAGATGGCCCCACGGAGAATGTATGATGCGCTTCTGCCGGCCCTTGAACAGGTTTCAATTATGATTCTGGGATATTCTTGGATGTCAGCTGTGCGGGCCCCCAGGTGGTCTACATCCTCATTTCTGACTTGTATCTCCGTGAGGTTTCCAATAGATGAGGTTCTCAGGTAGATGTGAGCCTGAATGTCATTCGATGTTTCCCCTGGCTATGTAGTTGTATTGTCTCCACACTACGTCATGAAGCTTACGATGGCGCAGCTAGTAACCCCTGCGCAACCATTATAGGTGAGATCGGTAAGCATGCCGAGGTTAGCCCCCACGGGCCGTAATGTGCCTTGGTGGCAAAATCAAGCTTTGCTTCGCAGAAGAAACATATTCAAGAAGACGAAAAAACAGGGTTCAGAAGCTCTCGGCTGCATTTTGGTTATCGCTGGGAATTGACACGTACTCTAATGAAAGCGCCCGGTACTAGATGACTCCTTTCTCTGTATGTGAGAGACCCACCATCCCATTGTTCCAACTTTGTGAACAGTGCTCATTGTTTACGCAGGGCGTCATGGATAGCGGGGTGATATGGTAAGCTGTTAAGTAATGTGAACTTGAAACCTGCATAGTTTTCTTGGCAGTACGCAATGTGACAGAGACACAGAGCATTGCCTAGAAGGAATATCATCAAACCCCACACCCCAGGGATGTTCCTGATGCCCCTTTTATTCCATTTGTTGCGCTGGGCCATGCATGTAATATCAAAATGGCCCCCAGTAAGATCGAAGTAGACCCCAAAGTATATGCGAGAGCACGAGTTGACCCACATTCGCTTGTGTTGCTTTTATGGAATCATAATTATATGGCTTTCAGTTATTCTACCTGGAATAAAGATTATAGCTCTAGATGAATGCCGGCCCTGTTACTAGTAGAGGTGACGTTTCGAACCGTTGACATCGATTACATTTCGACTGAGTATACCAGAAGATGAGATGAAACCATCATCTGAATTTTCATCAGCCTCGCTTGGATCCTTGCAATGTTGTATCAACTCAATGAAGATCTATCCCTTCTGGGCCGTCTGACAGGCAATTTGGCACTGAAGGTACTATGGAGCAGAAATTTTACAACGACCAACCGCTAGGGCAATGGACAGAAGCTATATAATCCATCAATTTCCCCAAAATCAAATCATTGATTCCATTATCACATCCTTTCAAAGTATCCAAAGCAAATATTTATTCTGATGTATATGCACACTGCACTTTCCGCTCTTATTTTTGCTGCTACCAGCATACATTCGGTGCGAGCAGACTCCTGCTATGCCGTCGGATTCCTGAATACCAACTCTGAGGGTTGGGGTCTGGGTGGAACCACATACGCCGGATCCCAGGGACTCTCCCTGTACAACTCGGATGATGAGCTGATTGGGACCTACGACCTCTGCGACACCTGCAGTGGTATCTGCTCCGACTTTATTTCGGTCCCTACTAGCAACCTGTCTCAGGTTTTTGAATGGGGCGCTTCGTGTGGTAGTGGAAATTTCCAGTATGATGACATTTTTTTGAAGAAATTGAATTCTTGGGGTGCAGGTTACTAATTTAGATTGCTCACAGTGAATGCCATGGTGCCTATGGCGATCAAACTCACATCGATGGTGAGGAACCGGAGAGTGGTACCGATTTCTACGGTCTTGGAATTGACGCAACTTCTGAATGTCGTGTCAACTTTGACTGTTAGATTACTATCGGATCTATAGGCGGAGCATAGAGACATGTAAACTATATCTTTTGACCCTTCTCTTGACTACTGCGGGTCAAAAACTCATTCTTTTAGTCATTTTGTCTGTGAATAAATCATCTATAACGAATCGCCATTGCTCGAATTACGTAGCGAGGACTTGGGTGATCTTTATTCATTTATTTCAATGCATATATTGTCTCGCAGAATTTGATAGAATGCTATCTCAACAACTTACGGGGCAAGACATATTTTGTGACTGCAAGCGTTGAATCAACCATAAAGAATTCCAGCATAACAGTCGCCGGTTTCTCAAGCTACTTGAACATGGTCAACTATCGAATTTGAAATTAGCATTAGTACTGGAAGAAACCAACACCTCACATAGTCTCTTGAAGGCAAGACTATAGCATAAGATGCACACTGTGAGAATTAGAGTATATAAAATTATCACAAGTTAGATTCTCACGCACAAGGGGAAGGATATGAAAGGGTGAGATTCTGTGACTATTACGCTAGGCAGAAATATAACAATATCGGATAATATTTGTTTGCCTTCAGACCTGGAGCAAGTCTCGCGGATCTGTGCAAGAAAAAAAAGAGAGAAAAAAAAGAAACGAATAGCCAACTACACAAGCATGTCGCCATTGCTTCACTGGCGCCTCAACAGAATAAACTCAATCATTGTATATGATACTAGGACAGTCGACGCATAATATAAAGCTGACTTGGGAGCAGTCAAAGGTCACCTTGGGAATATTCTGGATGCTTTGGAAGCTCATTTCGAAGCAGTGGCATTCGCGCTCTGATAGTTCTTTATAAATCTGATTTTAGTTAAAGCTCACAACAAGACAGTATTCGTAGTCGGAAAGTATGTAAGACCGGGCCAAGACATGGTCTTACAGTAGTGGGTCGAGATGCTCGGATGAATCGGTCGAGCAGCACGAGTAAATATGGAGGCCAAGACTGTGAGGGTATATTTTTTAGCACCGTCGACAGTGTCAAAAAATCCCGAAGGACCCACATTTTCAGTGCATAGCCACGGAAAATCCTCATTTTCAAACCCAGAGAAAGTTGGTTTCTGTTGAACCGTTGAACCTTAGCTTCTAAAAAGGTCCCACGAACTTTTTAGAAGCTGGATGTTCCAAAAAGCCACCGGCCTTTTCCATATTCGCCATTTTGCAAAATGATTAAAAACCAGAACATGCCAAAAGTAGGCCAAAATAGTAAAGGGCTCTTTTCGAGACCCTTGCCTTGAAATCTCGATTTTTGCTAAGGTTTTATCTCAGGAGGCTAGTGCGATCAGATAAATCTTGATTTGCGCATGTGGCGCTTTTCCCGGATGGCAGCCTTCCCGATTGCAATGGTCAACCGTGCTGGACTCACCGGGCCCCGGATTTAATTTGTGTGTGTCTCGGATGGCGGCCCAATCAGCCTTTGAGTTTAATATGATTTTCATCTGATAACCCTTTTTGGAAGTCCCGATGCCGGGAGTGCCCGAAGAGGCCAAAGTGCGGTCGGACACGAGGAACGTTTGGCAAGGTTCGAAAGAGGGGGATGCATGAACAGAAGGCCTTGCTGAGAATCAACGGAGTGACTGCGGTGGGGAGTATGAACTTGGACCCTGCGTCGAGTCTTCTTCTATTCAGATCTTGCTGCTAGACCCGAGATTGGAACGGCTGTCGCAGAAAACGGCTCGATACGCATGCTGATTGGCAGTCAAAAATGGCCCCAGCGACGAATTTCGGGAGGCCTGCTGGTGAAATTATCTGATCCCTCTCCATGTGGTGAATTCAAAGAAGTGGGCCCAGGGCGTGGGAGGCGTCCCCTAAGCCGAGCCAAGCGCGTCTTAGGGGGAAAAATTACTCTGGAGGGTCGGAGTGTCCGTGTGGAATAGAAAAACTTATCGAACCCTCTTTCACTTTTGCTCCGAATTGATTCCCCCGCCTCCTAGTCGACATTGTCAGCATCAATTTTGAGTGCAACCTCCACTGGGGATTTGCGAGCACTGACCGGTGGACTGATTGCAACAAAGTTCCCACCCCGGTCGCTATCATGAGTCAACGCGGCATTCTTCAAAGTCGCAATGCCATGGTTCCCTGGCCCTGGTCTGGCAAGCCAAAGGAAGAGCCTACGCCCAATATAAGCGATGGCGAAGTTCCACCACTGGAGATGCGCGACGAGAAAGAAGCCGTGGAACGCCCCGATGAGGTTAACTTAAACGCGACAGCTGGTCTGCAAAAGGCCGAAGCCGCTGCCCTTATATGGCAGAAAAAGACAGTTATTTGTCTTCTCGCGTGGTGAGTACAACCGAATCTATATGACTTCTTTCGTCGACCTGCGGCATGATCCTGAACTGATATTGTCGAACACTAGGGTTTGGGTCTGTTATATGATACTCGCCCTGCACCAGCTTATCCTGTCGAATGTGACAGTATTTGTGTATTCAAACCTCCAGGCCGCACCGCAAATCACGAATGCCTATATTGTTTCAAACATTATCGGTGGTGTTCTGAAATTGCCGCTTGCGAAAACCCTGAATCTGTGGGGCCGTGCCGAAGGCCTGGTTATGTCGCTGGTGTTGTATCTGATTGGGATGATCGTCTTAGCCGCTTCATCTAATCCCACTGCGTATGCAGCCGGCTACACTATCTATTTTATTGGATACAACTGTCTCTACCTGCTTTTGCAGATATTTGTGGCTGACACTACTGGACTTCGAAATCGAGCCTGGGCTTTTGCTTTTGCACAAACGCCATTCATCTGCACGGCATTCACAGGTCCGTTGGCTGCGCAATCATTTTTGGAGACATCTGGATGGCGTTGGTCCTTTGGTGTTTTTGCTATCGTGGCACCTGTTGTGTTCGGTCCATTGATTTTCGTCTTCAAATATTACGAAAAGAAAGCAGAAAAGCTGGGACTCTACCAGAAGCAGCTCAGTGGCCGCACTTCATTCCAGAGTTTCATTCACTATTTCCATGAATTTGATGGTAAGTCTCAGAACCCCCTCTACCCTGGAACTTGAATCCGGTATTTGTATGTCGTGCTGACATTGGAATAAAAGTGATCGGTGCTATTCTTCTCATGGCCGCTTTTCTACTGTTTCTGATGCCATTCAGTCTCATAACAAACGGCAAGTCAAGTTACAATAGTCCTACCTTTATTGCGATGGTAGTTATAGGATTTTGCCTATTTTTTGTCTTTGCAGCCTGGGAAAAGTGGTTCACGCGAGCCCACTTCATCCCTTGGGAACTCCTGAGCAACCGCTCCGTCCTAGGCGCTTGCTTACTCTCTTCCCTTCTTTTCTTCTCGTTTGATTTATGGGATACATTCTTCCAGCAGTTCCTCTACGTTGTCTATGACCTCAATGTCACTTACGTGGGGTATATTGCGAACATTTACACCGTCGGGTCCTGCTTTTGGTCTGTCCCCGTGGGTATCTATATCTACTTCACAAAGAGATTCAAATATCTCTGCTTGTTCTTCGGCCTTCCTCTTATGATGCTCGGTTCTGGATTGATGATTCACTTCCGCGGCAGTGATCAGGCACTTGGATACATAATCATGTGTCAAATATTTTATGCTTTTGCAGGTGGTACCATGGTCATTGGCGAAGACATGGCGGTCATGGCAGGTGGAGATCGCGAAGGCATTCCGATGACACTGTCGTTGATCATGTTGTTCTCTAGCATCGGAGGGGCAATTGGTGGATCCGTGTGCTCTGCCATATACAACAACACATTCACCAGCGCTCTTGCCAGTGCTTTGCCCGAAGATATGAAATCCCAGGCGGCATTCCTCAATACTCAAGGCTATCTTACACAGATAACATATCCAGTTGGAAGCCCGATTCGGGAAGCTTGCGCTTACGCCTGGGGCTACTCTCAAAGGCAAAATGCCATTGCCTCCACCGCACTCTTAGTGCTGGCCGTCCCATGCATCATGATGTGGAAGAACTTCCATGTGGACAGGAAGCAGAACAAAGGCAATGTCCTATAAAGCTTTCCACGCAAGTTATATGAAACTTTTGAAGAATTCTCTGCGGCCGAGAAAAGAAAGATAAGACCCGAAGAAGAGCTATGTAAATGCTACAGTGTACACTGGCAGTTGTAATCTTACAATATATCATGAAACATCAGAGCGTGGAAGAATTGAATATACTATATTTTCCTGTCAGCATCTCGTTGAGCCTGACTCTTAATTTTAATTTCAGACGAATTTCTTCAGTACTCTGTGTAACCATCATCCCAGATAGGCTTCATGTGTCAAATGTAACTGAGAGAAGCTAGAGCGGAGCGGCTGGGTGAACAAAATTTCATTTGATAGCCCGATTATATAACTGTAATATCAAAAGGCTTGCACTGTTAAAAAAGGATATTTATTTTAAAGTAGCTATTAGGATAGTTAAGGGCACTCAACTGGTATGAAATATCCAAAGGAGATTCAATATTTCACATTTTGGATGTAAACTTATGATCTGGCACTATAGGCCGGACACCTGGAGGTGCTAGTACAATATTGGTATTCGGATAAGAGCGGAGAGCCGGGCTATGTTTGCTTCATTCCTTAATGCATGATGAGGCTTATTGGCTGCTCTCGGCTGCCATATACATTCTCGGTTTCAAAATTAGACATGTTATGATGTGGTCATCAATAGCATTATATTCTTCAATCGAAACATGTTCCCGGCATACTTCTGTAAAGGCAAAGCAGTAATCCTAAGTTTTGCACACTCTAAATTCAACAAAAGCCACCACACGCTCGATTCACTTATGAAATTCATTTTTGCAGGTTATTTACAAATTCTCTTTTTAACGCTCATATAATAAAAGTTTGGCAATGCAGTGTATCATAAAAATTAGCGACAGAGTCTTGATGAGGTGATTGCCCAGATAAATAAGCTTCGGGGGCGTCTGCATCATAAGATTCTTCCCCTGAATCGCGGCAGCAGCGGATCATTAATTTGCGAGATTGAACATGAATCAAACAAAAGGTACCGAGTCGACGTATCAAATTGGCCTTTGTATTCAATTGTGCGCTGGGAATCCCTCATCATGACATGCGATCTCAACATCGGGCCTAAAACTTAATATTTTGAAAGAGGATCCAACTGTTCGTCGATCATCTCACGCGAGGCATTTCTATCACGATGGCTGGCTCATTGCGACCGGCGACGGGGCCTGGCCAGACTATTGGGACCAATTCGTCCGACGGACTGCGCGATGAATGGTCCGCAATGGCCAAACCGATCGTTTCACTGGTTCCCCTTTCTGGAATCACGTCATTTGCCCTAAGCAGTGGTCATGATGCACGGACGTCGCGAATATCGAAGAACATTTTCGGAATGTGTAAAATGAGCTCCAAGTCGCGAACTAATTCTTCTTTCACTGTTTTGCGGACAATCTCTCATATTCGGCCTTGGTGGGCAAAGTTGCCGCCTCTCACCACATCTACACTACACTTGTCCGCGGAGGCCGCCCGCGAAAACCATTGGAATCATGTCGTCGCTATCTCAAGCACAGATAGATACCATCGGCGTCACTGGGCGAGTGACTTCGGTTCTCTCAATTTTGGGCTCAGCTACTATTATAGCTGCTTTTCTCTTGTCACGACACTTTCGCAGTCCTATCCATCGCATCATATTCATCAATGCCTTCTATAATCTATTCGATTCCGTCGCGACAATGATTTCAGTCAGTGGGCCTGATGCGGGGGACAAGTCATCTCTGTGTCAGTTCCAGGGCTTTGCACTTCAAATGTGTGTTTTTCTGTACTAACCATGATAACGCCACCTTGCGCAAGAAACATGATGATGCTGATGATAACCTAGGTTTCCGATCGCCGATGTACTCTGGACATTCGCAATGGCCCTGGACACGTACCTTGTGGTATTTCACCGTTTTGATACCCATTCGCTACAAAAGCTCGAAAGATATTATATCTCTCTAATTACGCTCCTGACTTTCATACCGGCTTTGGTATTTCTATTTATTCGCACGTCCGTGAAAGGTCCTATTTATGGAAGTGAGACGGTAATCGCAGTTTATTTCCTTGAAGACTCGCAATGGTCTAACATGAAACTAATCGATTTTGATAGATATGGTGCTCTATATCTCCAAATTGGATGTTGATTCGGATCGTCCTGTATTATGCACCCGTGTGGTATGTGCAAAGCTCTAGTCAAACAGAATATAAATTAATATATTTATTTTTACCCACAGGCTTGTTATTTTCGTCGTACTAGTGCTTTATTTCTTGATTGGCATTGAGATATCGCGCTTACGAGACGAATTCAAGTTAACAGAAGACGATCACATCCAACTTACCTCGAACGTTTCTTTCCATAATCCAGCTTTCGAAAATCCGAATGGCTCTGTCACTACTACTGTCGAGGCAACTAAGCCTAAATCAGCCCAGACCTCGGACTCCGGGGTGACGAGTGAGACGTCTGTTGAACATACAGTTACACCTCGTCCAGTCTCATCGAGGCAACATCCGACAAATTACAAGATCCCAACGCAAAGACGCATGTCGTTCAAACAGTACATCCTCATGCCATCTCTTTTCTTCCTGGCACTTTTGACTACCTGGGTTGCACCAACGATCAATCGTGTTTCCGCTTTTATCCGTCCCGGGTACGAATCATATTCGCTATTGTTGGCCGTGAGTGCGCTGGGTTCGCTCCGAGGCTTTTGGAATGGTGTCATATTTATTACTATGGGAATGAAAGGCTGGAAAAGAAGAGCAATGGAGCGGACGATAAGACACAAGGTGAATTAATTCCCATGTACGCCTCATCTTCCATCATTCACTAACTCGAACTCAGACCAGGTTTGGCGTTAGATAGATCGTTGTCGAACACTAAAGTAGGAGAAGTTATGGATTAATGAATTTCCAAAGTCGAATTTGAAGAAAGCGCAAACCGCGTACACATAGTCCCCATTGAAGAGTACAATGGTTTGAAAAGTACAATAGTACCTGGTATAGTGGCGCGCGCTTGAGCTAGCTGACCGCGCAGAAATGTCTTAAAACTCCCTCAAGGGTCTTCAGCTGGAACACAATCTTATGACAGCTCGCTAGAATAATTATTCCTGTGTTCGGGACTGGAACAGATGCACTGTCGCAGTAATGCAACACTATTACTGCACCCAATACAAGGTGCGGGAATTTCTTTTTTCTCTCTGTTTTTTTGCGAGAACATTTGATCGTGTTGGGCAGTCAATTGACCACCATCTTTCAGCCAGCTACACTTTCCCCCTTCCATGAGGAGGTGCCACAAGCACCATAAGAGAGATTTCCGTGACCTGTGTTGATGAATTGATTACTGTGTCGGGAATCATCATTATAGAATATGACCTGCATATTCTCTTCTGTCATTGATCTGTGAAACATTTTTCTGGCTCGGAAGATTTGTATGACTTTTCGTAATCCCGGGGAGAAACCCGACGGTTGACTTGGTGGCCAATCCATTCCCGGTCTCCTTGCACAGTCTTACCAATAGCTGTATGGTGATAGGAGCACTCGGAAATATCGTGGTCGTTACAACCCCCAATTTGGGTGCCCGCATGTTCGCAATGTATCTCATTCCGATTGGTGTCTTACCTCCATTCCAAATGATTCTTGCATGGATCACGTCCTCATTCTCACAGCTACTGATCAAGCGTTCGGTCGTGGTGGCTATTTGTGGGATGTTTGGGAACGTATCCTCGATTTATGGTAGCTATCTCTATTCAGAGTCACAGGGACCCAGATATATCCCCGCAGGAAATGCACTTGCATGTGTCTGCGGGGCATGTGGGGGCTTAGCGCTGGTTATTCGATTTGTTTTGCAACGAGAGAATAGAAGGCTTGAGAGAGAATGGCCCAGGGAATGGATTGTGATATATTTGATGATTAGTCTTACAAATGAATTCCTGCTTGGCATATATTCAGAAGCTTTTGGATCTACTTGCATAGTTGTATGTCGGTCTAACTTCGAACTCTGGACTCGGTCTTCTCTCCGGTGGAGCATTTCTCATCTCCAGACACGGATAAGGCGAGCGGAAATCCGACCTGTTAGCACTACCCTATATAAAGAACTTGCCCGTCCGACGGCATCTTGATGAATTGAAGGCGGGTGAGAAGATGACTAAACCTACCGTGCTCCATATTGGCGATGCAATTAAATATAACCATGACTTCTTCGACACTGAATTTTGCTCTCGCTTCAAGGTCATCCGAGCAACAGAAACAAACCGAGAAGACTTCATTGAAGCATTGAAATCCGAGAAGTGAAGCCAATTCTATTGCAATTATAAAAATCCCTGTACTAGCTAACTTGAGGCTAGGTATGGAAAGTTTTCGGCTATCTTTCGCCCCCATTTCCAGACGGGTGGTTTCATGGGCCAGTGGGACGAAGAATTGATTAACCTTCTACCTGAGAACGTGCGCATCTTTGCTTCCGCTGGAGCTGGATTTAACTGGGCCGACGTCGATATTCTTGGCCAACGCAAGATATGGTACGCCAACAGCGCCGGCGCCTCCGACGAGGCCGTTTCTGACACGGCGCTGTATATGATTCTGAGCGTATTCCGCAATTTTACGCGGTCGCAACTTGCCGCACGCACATCTGACCCAGAAATATTCACTGCAACACACAAGCTCATTGCGACGATCTCGCATAATCCCCGAGGCCATGTGCTGGGGATTGTCGGGTTCGGCAACATCAGCAAGAAACTCGCACACAAAGCCCGAGTTGCGCTTGGCATGGACATTCATTATTTTGATATTGTTCGTGCCGACAAAAAAGAGGAAGAGGATCTTAACGCGACTTACCATAAGTCTTTGGATAGCCTGTTAAGGATTGCGGATTGTGTCACACTGCACACGCCGCTCAATCAGCATACTCAAGATCTCATTGATACAAGAGCTTTCTCGCTGATGAAGCCTGGGAGTCGAATTGTCAACACTGCGCGAGGACCAGTTATTAACGAGGACGCATTGGTTGACGCGTTGGAGACCGGTCATCTCTCGGCAGCCGCTCTGGATGTGCATTACCACGAACCGCAGGTTTGCCCTCGATTGGCAAGCATGGAGAACGTGACATTGACTACGCATATCGGCGGCGGCGCATTGGATACAAGAGTCAACTTTGAGCTAATCGCTATGAAAAATATCCTCGCAGTAGTAGGGCCAAATGGAGAGTTCGCTGGGACACCGCTCACACCCGTTAATGCCAAAGCTTTTGAAGTGGCAGCATAATTAAATTTTGAAAGATTTCTAATCTCAATATTTTTTACCGACCAGGGACTTACTCAAATTCTCAAATGTCAATTTTTAAGTTGTTGTATAAAGTAAGCAGAGCTTATTAAGTTTCGGGTATAGACGGGCTTTTTCTTCCCTTTTTTTGCATTCATCTCACACTCTAGTATCAATTGCTATCCGATATGGGTGAGAATTGTGGAGACTGGGGGTGAGAGAGGTGAGAACGGGGTGAGACGGTAGGAACAGGGTAAGAAAGGGTGATAATACCCACCACGATGTGTTGCCTTTACTCCCAATCTACAATTGACTACGACCATAGGGTGTGGAGAACAGCTACTAGTAGTACTGCTCTATCCACTAAGCAAGGAGGGATACTCTAGATAGAAGATTCAGAGCGTCAAGGAGATCCGATCAGCCTTAAGAGTGAAAGTCATTGTCAATACAACACCAATCAAAGCCCCAAGTCGTACAACTCAGGGTAGTCCCGCCAGCGCAAATCTGAGTGCTAGTCGGCAGTGTCTCTCTCCGTGTGATTAGTAGTCAAGACTGGATTATGAACGTGTGTGTAATATCGTCCTAAATATTTCCTACAAGAAATCCCGAGTGCGACAAAGTTTGTATATCATTATCAGCTCTTTGGATGAAGAATAGCGCGGCGAGCCCGCCTAGGGCAGAATCATAGGCGTTAGGTGACCACCAAGATACAATGACTATTTTGTTTCCGCAATGACGTATTCTTGCTTCTCCATTTTTAATACATACTAGTAGGCTCTCAAGCCTATATCACCCCACCTTTCCATACCATTCAGCCCTTCACACAAATACCCTTAAGCCCAGGCCGGTAAGCCAATAACAACAACTATGTATACCGCTTTAATTCGAAGTCTAGTTTATACAACCGTAGGGTGGCGAATAGGGTTTCCCGTCCGCTTAGCAGCACTTAATTCTCGATATGAGCTAAGCTTTAAAATTCCATCGGATTCGATAAGAGTAGGTGAATTAGGTGAGAAGGCTAGAGCCGGGGTGATAGAGTGAGAATAGGTCAGAGCGGGATGATCTATGGCTTTGCCAATTGTGATCTCTTCAAACTCACTATTCTCCCTACATAATACAGGATTTTATGCCAGGTCTCAAAGCCCAATACTTTCCTGCGCAATGAGTCGGATTAAATATATACAAAAGTAAAATATACAAGAAAATAAAATATGAAATAGAAGAACGTGATACAAACTACACGTTTTTCCCTTTATCTCACCTCGCTAAGGTTCTCGGAGAGAAGCAAAAACGGTTAAAAGCCCCAGAGGAACGCCAGCGACCTTCCAAGCCCTTATTGAGCTATGGCTTCGTAGACATTTTGGCCCGCATGGAAGAAATTGCGGGTGGTGGTGGTGGTGGTGGTGATAACCACCAAAGCTTTCTTGAACGTCTCCATTTTGAACCTGGGGGAGATGTTGACAAGAAGAAAACATGAGGCCCTGGAGAATCTACTATACATTGGACATCATCGTCATGACTAGTAGGGCGGGACCTGAGCAGAGCATGCACGACCCGTACAACGGACCAATTTGAAAATTAACATGTAGAATCTGAAGACCTGTGAAATCGATGCCGAAAATGACCGCTTTGGAGGCCAGAAACGGCCGTCGTTCCACCCGTACCTTTGGACGGCGAGGTTCTAGTAATGCCGAAGAGCAAGTTGTGTACTGTACCTTTAAGGCCTGTTGGAAAGAGTCCATTTGTCGGTGATCGGCTCCTGGCGTGTTCAATCAACGTTGCATCTCTGGATCACATATCCAAGCGACGACGGGTATCTTTGACCTAATTCAGTCTGGTGATATCCAAAATAACTCTTGTCAAAAGAGACATTGAAGAACGTGGAATATTATTTGTTTCAGAACACAGAAGAATACCAATTTCATTTGAGTTAATGGCAAGAGAATGAGAGGTATTAAGATTGTGTGCCATATCTGGGAACGACCGACCATGTTTCCCCGGTGAATACCAGGTCACCATTCAATCTTAGTTGCTCGGGATCCATGTATATGCTCATGCCAATCGTTCCATTTTGTATACCAAACACGTGCAGAACCATGTAGACCTCGGAATGATTTTCATTGTCGTGCATTGCTTGCATCTACATTGAATTAGCGCAAACAGGCCTGGGGGTTTCTGATACACATACTCGCATGTATTGATACTTGCTCATGTAGAATGGAGTCCCAAGCGGCCCTGTAGTTGTCTTGACTTCAATAAAATACTTCGGTCGCGCATTGTTCCATCCACTGGGATCAAGATATCCACTTCCCACAAGCAGGGCTGTTAGATCACCCTCAGTATCATCGTAAACGAGATCTGCCGTTTCCCTTCCATTCCAGGGATTCATGTTCACATAGTCGGGATGGACATTGACATATTTTCGAATGGTGCTCTGCCAGTTCTGACGCCCCCAGCCTCTTAAACCCGGGCGAAGTGCGGAAAGAAGTTCAAAGGCCTATTTGGCGCTGGTTAGTTACCTCGGACACAGGCGAAGGGGAAACAGAAGCTCACGTATAGCTCGCCTGCGGCACCAATCTTCTCATCCCGTTCACGCTGACTATCAGACCGAAATGCATTTCGAATATCGATCCCAGCAAACCCAGCAAACCGTATGCCACTATCTGCTCTAAGTAGGGCCTCACTGAGGCCACTCATATCATAAGCTCCTATCGAGGGGAAAGAATCCTCTCTTGCTGCTCCTATTACTTGGCTGAGAAGGCTGCAATAATGCATGTCATCTTCTGAGAAAGCTCCAGATGGTGGAATCCTTCGACGTGAGGGGGTGTTTGGAGCAGAGGTTGAGGGATAGGGCGATTCATGATATATGTCGCTACTCGATCTAGATGGAGTGTACGGAGGTTCTGCAGAAATTCCACTGGTCGATATGTCAGGCGTGACGGGCCGCTGCGCTGACTCGTCGTTGTCGCCGTCATCGCCGTCGTCTATGGGATCTTCATTCGGTAGCTCAATATCAATGATACCGTGGTGATCAAGCACTAGATTCATGACTGAGGGATCACTGCTCAAAAGTGCAGTAACTGCAGCTAGTAAAGCACCGTCGACTTTGTCCTGGATATACGTAATAGGATCTCGCATTAGCCATTCTGTAAAATGCTTAGGCAAAAGGGAACTGAAGCAGAGTTCTTGTTTCTTCTTGTCCACAGGAACGTAGATAGTGATCCTTGTTTGCTGTTCACTGATATGCAAGCTACCGATTGGTTCTTTCACCTCTGTTACATTTCCATCTTGGGAAATGCTCAAGACCGACGTGATCCCGTCAGTCATTTCGATGTTGGCTGTACGAAGCATTTCGTAAAGTCTGGTTGGATCGACTTGGTACCTAGGGCTGTTGAAAGTCGCCGCAACACTACAAAATAAGTTTTCATCAGCACGCGTCTTATAAAAATAATCGACTGAAAGCACTTACCGGAGAAGACCATACGCTACCCGTTTTAAGTCTCGATCACGCCTGGGGATGAGTGGCTCTGTCTCCCCAGAGACGGATGTGAATTCTCTGATCGCAACAGACAAGTAGTGATGGCCAAGTTTAGCCCACTCAAAAAACTTTCTCAGATGCCTAATATCTTTGAGGCTGTAATCGAGCAACTTGATGCGATATTGAAACTTTTTCGTTAGATAGTCTCGATCTCCGATGGCAAACTCTGCACTTGCGGGAACCAAACATTTTGTACCATCGGGGTTGATGACAGGAAGCACACAGGCTTGCTTCAAAGCATCTGGATCGATATAGCTAGATTCCGTTTCGAGAAGCGCGTTGAGGGACCAAATCTTGGCTTTGATATCACTTGGCGAAGCCTGCGGACCTGTCTGGAGTAGTTCATCATAGACCATTTGCAAAGTTAGCGTTTTCACGCTAAGGGTCTCTATGAAAAACTTCTCTAGGTCTTCGTAATGTCCGTTGAGCGTCACGTGTCCTCGGATCTCTGTTGTGCTGGACCACAAACACTCCGAGCTTTTATACCAACCAGCCTTCCCGTTGGTAACCACAAAGATAAGCTTCTTATGCTGAAATGCATTTCTGACATTAATAGGTCAGTGACTGTAAATTAATCCCGGAACCATGACCCCAAACTTACCTCAGATCCTCCCCAAAATCAATCAGATTGCTAATCCATTCGTATACTGCAATGAGACGATCCAAATCTTCACAACCATCATCCCTCATTGCCTCGAGCTCAATTACCAAGTCCTTCCATGAGACGCTTGGTATTGACAATGTTCGTCGCACGAAACGCGAAAGGTATTCTAGTCGATCCTCGTCAACCAGTTGTGAGTAGCTATACTTCAGGCAACGCCTTGACCGCATGTCTGCCGGACCATCCCATCGGCAGAACTTTAGATCAAACCACTCAGGAGCATCGTTTTCAGGCTCACCAAGGTGCGGAATGAAAACTAAACTGTGTTTCCTGATGGTTCTCCTGTGGATTATCAGCAGATGGTTTCTAGCTGTTCAAGCCTGGACCACGAACCTAACATATCTCATACCGTCCTCCGGATACCGGTCCCTGAGACACTTTGAGTGAAGTGAGACGTATAGGTCCAAGATACGTCGTGGGTTACTGAGCGGAAATGTATCAGAACCATTGGAGTCAGACTCATGAATCCACCACAATATCTCAAGAAGAAAATACAGGTCATAATCTTTTCCAACGGAGAAGGCAGTTTCCAGAAACATCCATTGAGAGCCAAGTTCTTCCGAGGCGGCTATTTCGTCAATATTCAAGAAGGGAAATGGTTCATATTCTTCCATGAAGCGTGCACATTCTCGCCGGAGTCTCTGTAGAGGAAGAAAGGTTGCGTCAAGATTAGTTTCTATAATGTTTGCCATACAAAGTTTGCTGGCGTCTGTAATCTTGATGGTTTCCACGAGATTGTTATTCTCTCTGATCTTTTCGCCTTCATATTTCCAGAGATACTTCAGAAGACCAAGAAACTTATCTGGACGGTGCTCCCAGACATACTTAGAAGCCTCTGACATCGTACTCCCATCACGGGAAAAGAGGCTGAGTCTTTCATTCACAAGAACGAATTTCTGAAGCCACTCTCTCCATGACGGATACTGTAGGGTGGGAGCGATAGGGGGGTTTTCGACATATGTTGGGTGGAGCAGGAGTGTTTGAAAGCCAGGAGCGCTATCCGTTGGAAGAAGAAGTTCCTCTGGCCCATAAGGGTGACCGGTGCGTAGGTAGAAGTCTTCTCGATGCGGGTACCCTATATGACCGTCCTCACTGTGGATAGCTATGCTCTTGAATCTTGTCTCAGTATCATCCGGCGATTGAGTTAGATATAAATAGTGCAAATGAGCTTTTGAATCTCCCCTGCTAACTCGACAGTGAATCGAACTGTAGCTTCTGAATATCGAAGCGCGCACATTTGCGATTGATGGCTCAATAATTCCAAGATGTCTGAACAGTAATTTTCTGTCTTCGTTGGCAACTGCTGATGGCTCCAGGACTTTGATATCCACTCCTGATGGGACAGAAATTCCTCCTGTGGTAGGCAAATATATGGACGTGTTGCTAGCAGACACCCATTCGCCACTTCTGAGAGGTATTAGACCGAGACTTCTGACCACTTCTTTTCGACAGTGTATCAATTGCCTCGCGAGTTTGGAGTGCCATTCTGCGCTGGTATATTCAGACTTTATTCTTGAGGCCGGACTCTCGAGATCGACTCGAATCATACTCAACATCAGATCTGTATTCATTCCTTGAAGCCCGAAGTCTCTCAATAAATTTTTACAGACAAGGGAGTATCTGCTTGACAGGAACGGATTCAACGTGGAATCATCGAGAAGCGGATTATTCTCATCATCCATAAAGCCCCAATCGAGAATAACAACATCATTGATCTTCCGCCAGTTGCTTCCATGTCGGGCTTTCAGGATAGGAGTTTTGCGAATTAGTGATTTTATCTCGTCACACATGGCGGACCAAATTTTATTTGTGTCATCCTTTGCTGAGGGAAGGAACTTTGGCCAAGAATAACATAAGTCTGGATCCTCGCAGAACTCCAAGACTGCCTTTAGAAATACTTTGGCAACCCAGCCTAGGAGCTCTCTGTTTCTTTTCGAGTTTGAAATATCCTGTCTATTCGCACTAGTGTCAAAGTCCGAGTGTATTAGGAACTGTGGTGAAGATTAGTAAACCCACATCTAACTCCTCGATGGGTAATGCGGACCTTGAAACTGGATTCTCTGATTGGAAGAAATGCGAAAATCTCTTGCTGCTCTAACAATGGCCTTTTCAGCTTCTTCGTGAGAGGGAATGCGAGAACAATCTCTGCGCTTGAAAACTCCTGTGTGGCTTCCTCTATGTCGGGATGATCGCGATTGTCGCTTTTTGGAAGATCTGTTGCCATCTGTCTGGTGACATGGTAATGCTTCCATTCAACAGTGGTCTGGCCATCCTCATCCGTCATTTCAGTCTCGAGGGAGTAGCGGGACTTACGAGCACCTCGAACTCGGAATTTTTTGGAGCTCTGTAAAACTCCGTGCTTGTCGTAGAATGCCACTCGGATCTCTTTCAATTTTCGCAGAAAAAGCAGGCATGTCTGCTGAAGATCATTTAGCTGCTTAAACACCGTATCACGAAGTAATTTGATTTCTTGTGGATCTCCTTCCTTGTGCAAGTAAAGTGTCATTCGGGTCAAGGCACGGGGTAGCACATCGATAGCGTCTTCCCACACTGGCAGAACCATCCCGAGACCTAGGTCGCCCCTCTTGTGCTGGAAAAAGAATGAGAAATGGCCGGACTGGATGTGGACCTTCCATGCAGCGATGAAAACAGATTTAAATCCGATTCCCTTGGCCCCAATATATCCGTGTGAGGCTGACTTGGTGCTCTCCCCGACTGTGCAAATGGCGGAAAGGTCCCTTGCTGTAAATTCATCCTCGTTGCATTCGACAACGATACGGTCCGGATATACCTCGAAGGAGATAAACGGAGATTCGTCTTGCGTGTTGGCGTGCGTGTAGCGATTATCATCTGCATTTTGAAGAAGCTCAAAAATGAACCGGGCGTCGCTAGCATATATATGTTTGGCAAGACTAGAGAAGACAAATTAAGACGATTTCGGTATTGAAAGGTAGTTTCGAGACAAAGTACTGACGTCTTAATCGCATGGGCAGCTTTTTTGTCCTTGGCACGCATGCTCTCTTCCACGGCGAGCCGGACGTCAGGTTCCATTCGATCCATGATATCTTTTTCAATGAATCCGTACTCCTTGGCGATACCAGTAACGGCATTTTTGGCATCTTCCTTGTTCTTCATTTCGCTTGGGGGGCGGGCGAGAGTGCACGTTGGAAAATATGAACTGATTCGAGGAAGGCTAAGCCGTCCTCAACTCGAAGGCCAACGATGGCGAGGGAAAATTCTTTGCGATGCTGCCAGGCCAGGGAGGGAGGCAAAGCTGAACCCCTCGAATCGTACTTTGTGCTCTGTTGTGGTAGCGAAGTGCTTTAGTGGCCAAGCTAATGCATCAGGTTTCGGGGGCGGCGCTGCTTCTGGGATGCGTTCGCTTGCCTGTTCCCCAGGGAACTTTGAGGATCCCACGTATATGGTAAGGTTGGTAGCATCCATTACTCTGAGCTATAATTTTAGAAAGTCGGAATGCCTCTTGACCAAGTCAGATTTACTGCCGGCGCCTACTCTTAGCCAACCGTTGTTCACCACCAATCGACGTAGCAGGAGGCGACCTGTGTGGGTCGCTGTGATGGTCTACCGTGCCTGAACGGGGGCGACAGATATTATCAGACTCTGGTTGAACTACGTCCCTTTCAGTGAAGAAGTAGGGTCATGATTGGTCGTGATTTCTCTCTTCAAGTGCGTCCCTCCTCTTCATCCCAACGCTAGAGTGCCAGTTTGGCGCCTTGAGCCTAGGAAGTCTCAGTCTCTGAATGGAAAGTCTATTATTGGCCCCCAAACAGCACATCGTTCTTCCTCTGACAACCCGATTTGGTCTAGTGGCACTCTGAACAACGTTGAGAGAGACGCTAAGCACTTTGCGAAAACAAGGAGGGGTAAGGGGTGGGTGAAATTGCAGGGACACAGCAATGAGTGCAATATAGAGAAGCAGAAGAATGTAAGTAAAAGTGAGAGAAAGGGAGGAGGAGCAGCGAAGACGGGTCTTCTCTGTCAAGGCTGTGGAGGGCGAGGTTATGGTGTATTGGGGCGCTAAACCCAAAAGGCAAAACTAATTCGATATGGTAATTCACAGGTCCGCTGTTTTCAAACCCTAAACACTAAGAGAAACATGAAGTAAACCCAAGAAAGAAGATGGTATTAGGATTGATAAACATCGTAGATCTTTCTTACATGGGGATGATGGGCAACATGCTATGCGCAGTGTCCCCTATAAGAATGACTTTTCCTTTTGTCCAAGAACCTATAGGCTGACTAAAATGACTCTACTCAGCAATCTTAAGATACAGCACGACGAGCTTCTAAAAAAGTGATATCTAACGAGGCCTCAGAATGAGCTTCGGAAAAAGGCAACAAATATGATGCTCCCTTTTTCCCATTAAATGTGCAGTTACCGATAATTACCCTTTGACTTGGATTCTGATTTGCTGCTCTACATACGAGCAGCAGTCCGAGGCAGCGAACCTGAAGATTTTCATGGCGGATGCGGACGGCGGTGTTATCGGTACGGTGAAAATGGACCTATAACATTTATCCTTTTGCTTTTTTGTATTGAAGCATCTAATGCGGAAAAAATCGCTAGGTAATTGCCTTTTAGAGGCCTGCAGTTTAATTTCGGGGAATTATGGTTTTTGTGACATTCAAATCAGTGTTAGGGAGAGAAACTGACTACTCTGATATCCACGAGAAATCACGGAAGTTAGTACCATTTCTGTGCCATTTTCTTCTCCGTTAACTCGGCTATGAAATCTGAGGTAGCCATTGAGTGGAAATTACTGGGCAGCCATTATGGCAGTGCCCAAAGCAAGCTAGGAGTTTCATACGGCAGTACTAGAAGGTAACTATATTAGAGACAGGAACGCTCGTCCGTTATATATGGAACCAAGCTCAATGGATTACTGTCGCCGAGAGCTACGTTCTACCGTTATTGGAAAGCACTATCTCCGAAATGAGCCGGTCTTATCTGCTCAACAACGCTACTGTCAAACGGTTCTTTGCCTCTAAACTCAGCCTGTGTCCTCTTAAACGGTACTCAAGCTAGTTCTGTCAATATCCAGGAGTTTGAACTTAGAATCAGACCATTCCGATGATTTTGAATATGAATAAAAATCAAGTCTTGGAATGTCTTTTCAACTCCAATTCAACATCCATCATCCACCGGTCCCACTGTTTCCTCGATGAGACATCAAGATCACGATGCCAACAAATCTAAATACAACCTATGACTTTGAAATTTGCTAAAACGCCAGTATACCTTATACGAGTCGCGGTTTCCACGATAATTACTTATTTTTCATCGGCGGCCGCCTATGGATACCATGTCCTGTGGAAAGCCCGTGCGATGATAAGAAGCGCCCACGACCCACCCATGGGCTGTCTACGGGCTTTTCCACACGGGCGGGCCATGAGCGATGCCGAGGTTTTGCCATTAATTAATAGCAGATAGATCCGTTTTATCCTAGCGATTTGGTGTAACGCACTGCCTTACTGCTTGTTGCGCCAGAGCCGTGATCAGCCTCACATTCTATCTATAATATAGCTCGATCAGATTGAACAACGTTGGGGGCTGTAGAGCAGTGGTATATGCTTGGTGTATGCTCATATCCCTGGTCACATAACGTGTATCATCTATATAAAAATGAGGCCTTTAGCGCTTACGCTGGCTATCAACCCTTGCGCGGACTAGTGTCTGCGTATTAGTTACCTCGGCCGAGACACTTTGAAGGCGTCCTCGGTGCCAATTTGTACATCGATCTGCCATCAATATTCTCAGCGCTTATGAATTTACAATTTAGTTAACATATTATTTATGTTAGCTCCAGATCTGCTTTACAACTTTGCTGATCACCATCCAATAACCAAATATTTAAAGGAGCAAATTGTTTCAACTGTGTCATAATGGTACAGCAGCATCATTGCCTTCATTCGAAGTAGTCGTTTTTTCCCCACCCAAGCACCAACAAGTACCAGGTGATTGGCCACCAGTTCCCTCGCGGTTATAGGTGCAACCAACATCCGATCGATTCTGAAGTGTATTCATGGAGTTGCATAGACCAAGGCAATCATAAAATGAAGACATAACCGTTGAAGCCAAGGTCTCCTTCCCTTTCCCGGTAAAGTCGGAGTCACAGAAGATACGAAACTTCCTGGTTCCCTCAGAGTAGGTGGTACCATTGCCGGCAGGACAGGGGGAGGAAACTGCTGTGGTACTTGGGGAGGTTGTTGATGAGGTTGTTGAGGACTGAAAGCCAGGGTGGGCGGATGTCGTCGTGGATGCGCCTTGTGAATCCGTTCAAAAATCAGCATGCGATATTTTATACTATTCTAAAATTGAAGAGCATCTTACTATTGCTTTTGTTGGCCTGGGTTAAGCCCACGCCCAGCCCGATGGCTACACCCACCATAATTATAGCTAGAATTGTGACAGCCAAAGAGAGCCAGAAAGTCACTTTGCGTAATCCACATATCATTTCTTGGGGAAGCACAGGCGCAAATATATGCGCTTTCTCTTCAGAATGGTTGAAACTGGCAGGTTGTTGCTGGTATTGCTGGCTGGAAAAGCCGACACTTTCCAGACCTGGCTGGACAACCTCTAACCCATCTGAGGTGACTTCTTTAACTGAATCCGTATTTGAATCAGCGTGGGTATACATGTCGGATAGCCTGTCTTTGTAAGGAAACAGTTTCCAGGGGAAAAGACGGCTATGTATAATATTTATAACACCCTCTATGCGGAAACCCAGCGGCATTTAGATCTGCAGGGGCCATTTTCCAGCGCTAAAGCGAGCGCGCTTCTTGGACGGGAGGTCCCGTCCGATCAGCTGAAACTGTCTGTTCAAGAGGCCCGTGCGTCTCCTAATACCCTACCCACCCCCAATTCTACCAGCAAAGTTGATATCTGCCTTGCGTACGGCTTATGTCGACGGAATAAACAGTTTTAGAGCTACCGAAGGCTGGTCAGTGAGCCAGTGAGCACAGTAAAAGGGGGCCGATACCAATCAAGTGCTATTTTAATGACTAAGATTCTGGTGAATATAACGCTTAAAATGGCGTCGAAACTAGCCGTTTTCTTGAACCACCCGAAGACACTTCGCTCATGTAAGAAATTGTAAGATGGCCCAGGACCAAATAGGCAGAACCCAGACATAGAAACATGGAATGCATTTTTTTGAGCGCACTGTAGGCATGCACTGAGGAGTAATAGGGGTGGCCCTATTCTTCCTCGCGACACCTCCCTCCATCAACATAAAGCAGTCTGGTCTCAGCAAACTCAGATGGTGAGGTGCTGGTTTCTTTTTCCATAGTCTCTGCATGGCTTCCATGTGTTGTATTTCAGGAGGAATAGAGTATCGTTGCCAAATAACTGCCTTTACTAGTTACATCCTCAGAAGGCGAGGCGCTAGTGCTGTTTTACTAGAGAGCAAGTTGCGTACCTTTATGATTTATTAAAAAGAGTGTATTTCACGGTCGGTGACCAGCTCCGCGGCACCGGGTCCCAAACAGGGGAGGCCACCCTCCTCCCGAGAAGACATAAACCCAGACCAAGCATGTGTCCGTGTCCGGTGTCCGAAGGCTGGTGGAGGGTTTGGACCGGAGCCTCAAATCTTAGGGAGGTGCAGGAAGAATGCCCAAGGGGCGGTAACATGGAATCAAGAGCCAAGATCAAGTGATGTGAGACTAAGCATCTGCGCTCAATGACACTGGCCTGCTACGGGACCACCAACCGGCGCCCCTTACGATTTGAAGACCTGCGCGGTCGCAAATTCAAGCACCTTGGACACCCGAGGACCCAAAAATGTTTTTAAATGGAATATATGACACTACGAGATTCTATGATATATTGTTCATGTTTATGTTATAAATTGAACCATTTTTAAATAAACGAATAAACCTGATCTTGTACATGTTGGTGAGCGTTCCTAGATGGCTATCAAAGATGGAGAAAAAAAAAGCATGAACCAAAATACCGCCAATCATTGGGCTCGCAATCGCTCTGATCGACGCGGCGGAGGCTTCATGGCAGAGGCTTCTAATTTTCTTGCTCGTCCCTTCTCCCGCTGCTTCCCCGAATGCTGCTCTTCTGAGTGATCGCGTACTTGAGATGAGCGCGTCGCATGTTTTGGTTGAGATGCCGGCTTAAGCCCGGGCTCTACTGGGAATAGCACGAATCTTCGTAGAGAACATTTGTGACTGGGTTGACAATTTAAACAGCGCGATACCCGTTCATGAAATAATTGACGGAGGATGACACAGCGCTGGGCGGCAAGCGGCGGCTCGCCGTCCGAAGTTACAGGTGGAAAGGTGGCCGTTTCTGGCGTCAAAAGCGGTCATTTTCGGTCTCGATTTCACAGGTCCTCAAATTCTAGTTGTAAAATGTTCTAGCAAGAGATCTAGAATGGGTGGAGATCTGGCGATCGGGCTTGATTCCCGCCAACACTGTCTCTTCATTTTTCCTCGCCGTCTACAACTTCATCTATCTCTTACATGACGAAGGCCGTGATGGATACTTAATTTACTAAACTTGGTGGACTCCCGTCTGAAAATAAGGAAGATTTCTGGAAGCAAAAAGTAAACCTAATGGATGAACTTTTTATTTGAAGTTTACGACTAAAGGGGTGCCCCGCTAGGGCGGCGAGCTATCTAGGACAGACTTATAGACACTAAATAACCACCGACATACAGTATCTGTTGTATATTTTGGGTTTTTTTTTTTTTTTTTTTTTTTTTTTTTTTTTTTTTTGGGTTTTTTTTTTTTTTTTTTTGCTTTTCTTTTTTTCTTTTTTTCTCTTTTTGTTGCACGTTACTAAAAAGTAACCGGCGGTTTTTTTTTTTGTTTATAAAAAACAGTTATGGAGTGGGTGGGGGGGTGGAACTGTGTGTGTGTCAGTGTTTGTGGGGGTGGGGGGGGGGG